>OY728156.1:1240880653-1242130653 GCA_963277665.1 Viscum album | reverse complement strand
CCTTTTGTATGTTTTCTATCCCCAGGTAAGGAAGAAGGTTATTAAGTAAGATATTCCAAAAAGAGACTATAGATATGATGATATAAATGGTAGACTATGTAGATGCTTTATGAACCAGTTGTTTATTTTTCCCAGTTTCTAAAGATACTATACCTATATGGTCCATTCATGGTTTTGTTATATGTTGTAATAATTATGACTCAATTTTGAAGTATTAATGATGTATGTAAAGTATGGGTCGCTATAGTTGGTATCAGAGGAAAGGTATAGTCAACCTTTGGAAACTAGGATGTGAAAGCCTTAGTAAGAACCCTAAAGATATGTCTAAGCATAGAACACAATCTTAGTGTTTTATAAATTTCCATGAACAACTTATGATATGACCTTAAGTGTAAAATTTTGTTCTTGATTATGTGGTTTTCCTTTTATAATTAGTGTTGCTCACACTATTCTTCTTGGTTTTAGTCAATGGCTAGAACCCAAAGGAACCATGTTAATGCGGAATGTGATGGGCAATGCAATGATTGTCCCCCTGAGCAACCAAACGATATGGGTGCTGGAATGACAAATATTGTAGCCATGATCACACAACTTTCTCAAGCTATGAATCATGCAGGACTTCCAAATGAGCAACGGAAGGAGCAACATTCTATTGAATCCTTCATGAGGCAGCGTCCACCTTCATTCAGCGGGTCTTCTGATCCATTAGTGGCTGAACAATGGATCAGTACCACTGAAAAGATATTTTCAGTTCTTCAATGTTTTGAACATTATAAAGTCATCTTAGCAGTGTATCGTTTGTAAGGTGATGCTGATCAATGGTGGAATATTTTTAGGAATTAGAGGCAAAGGGATGAAATTGAGTCCATGGAATGGGACGAGTTCATGAACTTATTTTTCAATAAGTATTTCCCTCGTATTCTTCGAACGAAGATGGAGAATGAGTTTCTTGAACTGATGCAAAAGGATGATGAATCCATTGGTACCGACGAAGCAAATTTTACAAGATTTTCATGGTACGCTTCCAGAATTATTATCCAACCTGAGAGTAAGATCGATCGATTCTTTAGGGGCTTAAAACCAAGTCATCGAAGGGCGTTAGCCATAAAAGAATTCAATAGCTACGAGGAAATTGTTCGATGTGCTCTCAAGTTTGAGAAGGATATTGGTGTAACCCATTAGTCACATGGGTTTGATAAGAAGAGGAAAATGGAATTCAAAAGAAAATCTAAAGACCACACTGAAAAGAAGATGAGTTTTCCCTTATGCTCAATGTTTGGAAAGAAACATGGAGGAAATTGTCTTAAGGGGACAAGAAAATGTTATAAGTGTGGAAAAGAAGGTCATCAGGCAATTGAATGTCGAGATAATGGGAAGAAGATGTCTAATGCTGCAAACAAAGGAAGGGATACACAGAATGAACCAACTACACTTCAATGTTTCAAGTGCAAGGAGATGGGGCATTCTGCCAATCAATGCCCAAATCCAATGGTTGATGATGATGATCGACGTCAACAAACCCTTAAGGCCATGGACAAAGGAAAGTCACATGCAATTACAATCGGTGATGTGGAGTATGACAATGAAGGGGTGATAGGTACACTTACCATCCACTCTAAAGTAGAAAATGTTTTATTTGATTCTGGATCCACGCAGTCTTTTTTTTCTAATTTAATTTTCTAAGGTTGTCGTCGTATTACCTCAACAATTAGATGCTGATTTGGTTGTGAGAACTCCTAATGGCACAACAGTTGCATCAAAAGTTTACAATTCTTCTCTGATTGAAGTTTGTGGGAAAGTGCTTCCTGCAAATCATGTGATCCTTCTTATAGTGGAATTTGATGTGATTCTTGGCATGGATTGGATTTCTTTATATGGATCTCATATCAATTGCCAAAGAAGGGAAGTCACATTTCATATTCCAGATCAATCTATGATCGTCTATCG
The DNA here is from genome assembly GCA_963277665.1 of Viscum album. NCBI lineage: Eukaryota > Viridiplantae > Streptophyta > Magnoliopsida > Santalales > Viscaceae > Viscum > Viscum album. The sequence continues at coordinate 1,242,128,706 of OY728156.1, read as the reverse complement.
ATGCAAGGATAAACATAACCTTCTAGTGGAAATTTATTCTATCTTATGGGTCTTGATTCCACTAAATGAATTTTATTTATCTCAAATAGTTGGAGAGAAACCCATGATTAATAATATGACCATTGTATGGTAATTTGAAGATGTCTTTCCAGAGGAATTTCCAGGTCTTCCACCATATCGTGAAGTTGAGTTTTCAATTGAACTCATACCGGGTGATTTGCCTATTTCAAAGACACCTTATAGAATGGCCCCAACTGAGTTGCAAGAATTGAAGAAGCAACTCCAGGAGAATCTTGATAAAGGATTCATACTCCCTAGTGCGTCACCTTGGGGAGCACTTGTTCTGTTTGTTAAGAAGAAATATGGATCAATGAGACTCTTCATTGATTATCGAGAACTTAACAAGATCACTATCAAGAAAAAATATCCTCTCCCACGCATTGATGACATATTTGACCAACTACGCGGAGCTCAATACTTTTCCAAGACTGATCTTCATTCAGGGTATCATCAATTAAGGGTCAAAAGGGAGTATATACTAAAGATGGATTTCTGTACAAGTTATGGACAGTATGAATTTATAGTGATGCCATTTGGTCTTACTAATGCCCCTGCTATCTTCATGGATCTGATGAATAGAGTCTTTAGAGACTTTCTTGATCAGTTTGTGGTAGTATTTATAGATGATATTCATGTCTATTCAAAGAGCAAGGAAGAACATGAAGATCACTTGATAATTGTATTAAAGACCCAGAGAAAGGAGAAGCTTTATGCCAAATTTTACCAAGTCTGAATTTTGGCTCAAAAAAGTTTCATTTTTGGGTCACATAATCGCAAAAGAGGGGATACCTATGGATCCAGCAAAAACAGAGGTTATCGAAAGATAGTTGAGACCAACAACTGTAACTGAGATCTGAAGTTTTCTTGGTTTGGCTGGATATTATCGACGTTTTGTGAAAGATTTTTCACGATTATCTAATCCACTCACCAAGTTGACTCGGAAAAGAGTTAAGTTTGTTTGGACAGAGGAATGTGAAGAGAATTTCAAGGAGTAGAAAAGAAGGTTATCCATTGCACCTGTGCTCACACTGCCTTGTAGTGGAGAAATGTTTGTGATCTACAGTGATGATTCCAAGAAGGGATTGGGTTTTGTTCTTATGCAAAATGATATGGTTATAGCTTATGCCTCACGATAGTTGAAAATCCATGAGAAAAATTACCCAACTCATGATTTGGAGTTTGCTACGGTAATATTTGCATTAAATATTTGGAGGCATTATCTTTATGGAGAAAAGTGTGACATTTATACTGATCATAAAAGTTTAAAGTATATTTTCACACAAAAGGATCTGAATATGCACCAAAGAAGATGGTTGGAGCTGATTAAGGATTACGACTGCTCAATTCATTACCACCCTGGGAAAGCAAACAAGGTGGCAGATGCATTAAGTCGACAAGACCATGCTAGATAATCTATGATGAGGATCACAAAAGATCCAATATTTATGGATTTACAAAGGATGGATCTTGGAATTATAATGAAAGTGGAAAATTCTTATCTTTCTCAAAGGAATGTTCACCCATCTATACATGTGAAGATTAAAGAGGCACAAAGAGAAGATGTCAAGTTACAAAAGAAGGTGAGAAATGTTCCTGAATTCAACCTTGATTGTGATGGGATAATAAAGACCAGGAATTGTGTTTGTGATCCTCCCATCCCATAATTAAATAAGGATCTGCTGGATGAGGCTCATATTTCATCATTCTCTATTCATCCTAGAATCACGAAGATGTACAGGGACTAGAAAGAGTACATCCAGTGGGATGAAATGAAAAGAGATGTTGTTGAATATGTATCTCGATGCTTGGTTTGTCAGCAAGTTAAAGCTGAGAGACAAAAGTATAAGGGGATGTTACAACCATTACCCATACAGGAATGGAAATGGGAAAACATCACTATGGACTTTGTCACTGGACTTCCTAAAACATCCAAAGAAATAATGCTATTTGGGTCACAGTTGATCGTCTTACAAAGTCTGCACACTTCATTGCTATTAAAGAGGATTTCTCTGTAGATCATCTTTCCAGGATATATGTAAAGGAAGTGGTAAGATTGCATGGAGTACAACTTTCTATTATATATGATCAGGATCTGAGGTTTACCTCATAGTTCTGGAAAAGTCTTCAGTATACTCTAGATACAGAGTTGAGTTTCAGCACTAATTATCATCCTCAGACAGACGGTCAGTCTGAGAGGACAATTCAAACTCTAGAATATATGTTGAGAGCTTGCAATATAGATTTCAAAGGTGGTTGGGATCAACACCTACCTTTGGTGGAATTTTCTTATAATAATAGATTTCACTCCAGTATTCAGATGGCTCTTTATGAAGCTCTAGATGGAAAGAAATGCAGGACTCCAACTTGCTGGGATAAAGTTGGGGAAATAATGATAATAGAACCTGATATAGTTTATGAAATGGCAGAAAAGGTCAGATCTATTCAACAACACATAAGAGCAGCTTAGAGTCGAAAAAAAAGTTATGCCGACAACCGATGAAAATACCTAGAGTTTGAAGTGGGTGATAAAGTGTTCATACGAATATCTCCTTAGAAGAGAGTAATGTGATTTGGAAAGAAGAGAAAGTTGAACCCTAGATATATCGGTCCTTTTGAAATTCTGGATCGTGTTGGGATGGTAGCTTACCGATTGGTGCATCTACAGAATCTCTCTCAAGTTCACAATGTGTTCCATGTATCTCTCCTGAGAAAGTACATACCTGATGCTTCACATGTACTCAGCTCAGAAGTTGTACCGCTGGAACAAGATCTTTCTAATGAAGAACAACCAATAGTGATTCTGGATCGTAGTGAAAAAGTTCTAAGGAACAAGACCACTAGATTGGTGAAAGTTTTATGGAGGAACCACCAATTAGAAGAAGCTACAATGGAACTTGAGGATATGATGAGGGAGAGGTATCCTCATCTGTTTGTTATGAAGTGACGAATTTCGAGGGCGAAATTCATTTTAAGGGGGGTAGAATGTAACACCCTGATATTTTATGAGAAGTATATTTTTTTATGTAATATTTTATACGGAAAGGAATCTTCCACTACACACAACACTAGCTTGTCTTGCGTTACACGCAATCGCGACCTTCCTCGATAGCGTGTGTAGTACGCAATACCGAGTTTCACTAAACAACGATATATTATAATATTATAAACTAGCCGTTATGAATAGTATTAACTGAATTTTGAATTTTATAACATTTTAATTCATCTTATACATTTTCTAGAATGAGGTATGGAAACAAAATCATTTTTTTTGGATAAAAGAAGTATTTTTGAAAAAATGCAGTTTTACCGCCTTTTGATGGTGCACCCACATTAAATTTAGTTTTTGACAAGTTTATAAGTTTAATTTGACAAAATAAAATTTTCCTTTAGAATCCGGATATAAAAATTTACTTAGGATAGATTTTTCATGTTATTCTAATAACTTTCATATTTTAATGAATAGTAAAAACACGCTATATTTTATTTAAAAACAACTTTTTTCATCGCAATAATTTATATGGTTAAATTATAATATTTAATGTTTTTAAAGTATAAATAGAATATATTTTTACCATTTAATATAATTTATGTCATTATCATTAATTTTTCATTGAATTCATAGGTAAAAACACTTCAATCTTTGGCAATGTTTTAACTTTTAAAACCCGTTTGCTTAACAACGGGATTAATTTTATATTAATTACTGCAAATTCTATGTTTTGAATTTTTAAAAATGGATTACATATTTAGAATCAGTGGGTCCAAATTATGTTAATAGGTTAATTTTATTTTTTTGATGTTATGAATAGTAACTACGGTAATTTTTTTTATTTACAACTGTTAAAGGTAAATAGGGTAATTCAATGTTAAAAGAATATTATAATAAATCAAAATTACCTTTACACTTGTCCTAACCTTATTGGATGAGTAGTGGCCGACCATGGGCATCCTTGGGTCGATTTTGGGACCCCATTGAGCCACTTGGTAGTGACAATGACAATTTGGATTAATTAATTTAATGTAAAGACAAAATTGACATTAACAAAAATCTTTTATTAATTAATTTTTATATAGGGATATATAAATTATATTTTAGACAATAAATGTTCATTTGAAAGCTAAAAATATTTCCTACATAATGATATTTATTTATAATTTTTAGACACCAAATAAATTAAATTATTTATGACACAATAATGACGACGTATTTACCTCATTAATAAATGATTTAAATAAATAAGATTATAATGATTAAAATATTTTCCAAAACATGTCCAATTCTGATTGGATGATTTTATTTTGACCATGAGTCATCTTATATTCATCTTTAATGATTTTTGGACCTTTTGAAACCGAAGATAAGTTTATAATAAAATAATATTTCCACACTTTCCAAAGGTGCCCCTCTCCTCCCTTATAAAAGGCACCTCCTACCTCTCTTCCTCACACCAATTTGAGCCATTAAGCTCAGCCAACCCCTGAAAATATCACTTCCCCACTTCTTTATAAACCTACTAGAGGTACTGGTATTCTCAAAATACCAACTCTAGTGCCTTAAGAAAAAGGTTAAAGGAGGCACTTCGAGAAAGAGGTAATATCTTCTACTGTTTTCTTCAAGTTCCATTCTTCTTCTACTCCCTCTTATTTAGTTGTTTAATTATGAGGTAATAACATCATTATACCTCATATACTGATATGTTATTATAAATATGAAACAACTATATTTCGCCTCTTATCCATCCTACGGAAAACAAAATCACCGCGCGTGCGTACGTACAGAATACTGTCTCCACGCCGTAGTCTAATCTATTTTCCACCACCACCTTACTTGGATGGGTATAATGGTGTAAATAATAACTATATACGATTATTTTAAAGTGATATTTATTCTAAAATAGTATGCATACACTTCAATAAAATTCCATGATCATGGGAACGATATCATCGTTCGTGCGTACATATGGCCTATCGTCTCCACGATGTGATGTGACTCGTTCTATATGAAATTCATTGAATAATGATTATATAAATGAATTTAATGAATTAATATGATATATAGTACACTAATAACATTATCTAAATGATGTATCTATATCTTATAAAGAGGAATAAGAATTTATTCGACAAAACACGCATAAGAACAAAAAGTAATAAACACCCGAATAACAAGTAGTAATGAAATATTACTAATAAGAAGCTAAGAATATGACCATATATGATATCATAAAAATAATTATGATTCTATAATATGTCAGTAACATTATTTAAATCATTATACAGGAGGTTTGGACACGTATAAATCATACCGGACCTAAGATAAGGGAAAATCTCGCAAATCTCAATTTTTATCTGAGATTGTTTATACTTAAGAATTTTCTGGGGAATATATATCATCCAAATCCATGTTTCCTCAATATTAAATATTATTTATATCCTCCAAAAAAAAATTTAAATCCAATTTTACCCATCGGTGAGTTTTTAGTAAAAGATATGAAAGGAATCTTTTGTCGTTTTTCGTACGAGGTACTTTTTGACTTTTCTGACAAAAGTAAGAGAAGAATGTTTTTTTAACTTATACGATATGAATGGATTTTTAAAAAATTATTTCCAAGAATCTTCATTTACAAGTTTTCAAGTTTATTTTTAATCAACTTATTTTAGTTTAAAATTGTATGACATGTTAAGAAAGGAAAAATGTTTTTGAAGTAGAAAGGATATTTTCTGCAAGAATGTAGTTCAAGTGTTTTATCAAAATTATTTTCCATCTAAGATAATATAGGGTTATATTTATATCCCTGTTATTACATTGATTTGATTATGCTATGATGTAAATATTTTTATGAATACCTTTATCTTATATGAATTGTTTTATGATGTCATGATGTTTAAGATTCCCATTTTTATTACATGGGTTTTGTTATGATGTATGGTTTATGATTTTGTGGCACAGATAAGAATGGTATCATTATGAGATGGGTGGGACCTATAACTACCTCCAATGAATTGGGTAAAGATTTTATATCTCATGAGATAGACATGGATGGAACGGCAGGTTAAACCGGTTCAGTGAAACATGACTGAAATGAGGAGTGAACTCAGTTCAGAAATGGACTTTGTCCACTAAGATAGTCTTGGTAATGAGTCTTCACTAATAAGAAATGATTCTCTATGATTATGTGTGTATTCCACAAAGTTTCATGTTTTATGTTATGATTATTGGGATTACATTTCACAACCATGATTTATCCCATGTTATAAAATTATGATATCTTTTGTAGGGTAATATTTCCAAAATGTTATGTTCTTATGAATTTGATGTGATTGATATTTCTTTTTTCACCCTTACTGAGCATTTGAGCTCACCCTTTTCTATGTTTTCTTTCCCCAGGTCAGAAAGAAGTTTATTAAGTAATATATGCCACGAAAGGACTATAGATATAATGAAATAAATGGTAGACACTGTAGATGCTTTATGAACCAGTTTTTTATGTTTCCCAGTTTCTAAAGACACTATATCTATACGGTCCTTTCATGGTTTTGTTATATGTTGTAATAAGTATGCTTCAATTTTGAAGTATTAACGATGCATGTAAAGTATGGTGTGCTATAGTGCATTTTGTGAATGATATGAAATTCATTACCCTTAGTGTGATTTTTTTAAACCCAGTATTATTATAAGGATTAAAATGTTTGTTCAGATAAGAATATGTTACCTATATAAATCCAAAACTATAAAAAAATACCTATAAAAATATGATTTTTTCTTGTGAATCCTGTGTCAATGATTTATCATAAAGTATGTTAATTATAAAATAATGTTGTGTACTAATGGAATGCTTGTTGTTGACCATGTTTTTGTGTGGACAATGTGGGGTTTTTATGATAATGGTGGTGGATAGTTTGGATGTGGGATGTATTGTGGTAAGTGAATTTGGGGTAGTTGATATTTTGTTGTGATAAGATGGTTGGGTTTTGGTGTTTGATTTAACAAGTTATGTGATAGGTTGTTGTGTGGTTCGTTGATTCATTATCTTGGTAGCGAGGGAATATTAAGTTGTTAATGATTAAATTGTAATGGTCTAGGTTAGAAATCAATATATTAGATTGAAATTTGTATTTGGTAACTATTTTAAAGAATATAATAATAATTAAAAGCAAGACATAAATGGGAAGTAAATGCTGATGTTGGAGAAAGTTGTTTGTCATCAAATATGAGGTTAAATGGATTAATTAATTAATAATGATTTATAATTTTATAACATGACAAAATGGATGATATGTAATTGGAGGAAATAAAAATGTGGTTTTTGTGTTGTTTTTTAGCGTGGTGGCATTGAACTAAATAGTGGAATTGTGTGGTAATAATAGAATTATATTGTTTATATATTGAGATAATAAAGTATTGATTTTGAACATGTAGGTTGGATTTGTATGTTCTCTAAAAATATTTATATGATTTTATTTTCATGATACTTTATATGAACCTCTATCAAATCGAGTACTACATACAGACACCGAAATGTTTTTAGGGATGTTTTCTATGAAATATGGATGTTGAGGAGTGGATGGGTGATCCCCTATTTACTGTTGTCCCTTTCTTAGTTGTACATTGTGTTAGTACCTAGATGATGGAAAGAATCTATAGATGATGACATAGTTGGTTGAAATTCCTGATGATGAGATAATGTAATATATAGTGGACGTTATTCATTATAGGATGATGGTTTGAAGTAGATGTCCTCTACCTTCATGATACACGATATAAATGGATGCTATATTAAAATTGGATGTGTAATGAAGCACCCGTGAAATGTGAGGTGTAGAAGATGAAATTCATTCCTACACAAGATATTGGGCCCTATGGGAGGTTGAGGTGTAGATGGATAAATATGTCGTGATTAAATAGCATAGAAGGGACCAAAGTACGTAACGTTTGAAATGGGGACATGAGAGTGGTAACTTAGTGGGGGAAGTGGATGCACTATGATTTTTTTTTGATATTATATTACTACATTAATTCAATATTTTTTGAGCGATACATGGTTAGGTTGGGATTGATAGTTAACCTATTTCAGTACTTATTGGTTCTAATACATGTTTATTGGTGTGTTAGTATGGTCTTTGTAAATTTACATGGGATACCTTGTGTATGATCTTACTTAGTATACATGTTATTCTGACAATATATATATATATATATATATAAATGTTTTTTTATGTTTCTAGGGATGTTTTAGTGACTATGTTAGTTAATACCAGCTTGGTGGTATGAGCAATTGTTCAGTTGTTACAATAGGTTTCCCTTTGAATTTTATTTTGGAGCCTTTTATATGTATTTTTTTTCATACAAATGAGGAATTGTTTTGGTTTTTTATATCATGTGATGTTTTTTTGGTAGTTTGTCTTATTTTCTGATGACACTTTTTTATATTAAGGGTAACCCATCTCATTTGATTATCTTATACACTTGGTGATAGTTTCCAACATGAGGACTACTAGAGGTGGGACATGGGGGTAAAACATTTACTTCACTACGATCCCATAATGGGTATTAGGGTGGGGGGGGGGGTCATGACTTTTCTTACTTATAAAAAAATTATATTAAACCAGTATTAATAGGATTTTTTCCCATATACTCTATAACACCAACATTTTTTAGAGAACTTTTTTTTCCAAACTTAATCTTGTTTTGTCTAAAATCATTATTTTTTTATTAAATTGGAAGAAATGTATAAAATTTTGAACTTCTATTAAAGATATGTTCTTTTATGTTTTATTTTATTGTCATTCTATTTAAAGGTTGTTTTTTTATTATTTTTTTCAATGCATATTTTCTAGAATTATCCTTTAAACTAAAACTGTTTTTCAAAAAAATATTTTTATTTATTTTTTTGAACTAGATATTTTAAATTTATTAATTCATGTTCTAGAAGATATTTCTCATGATATTTTCTGTAATTTATTTACCATGGAAGAAAAAATATTTTCTTAGACAACTTATGATGATTTACATATCACCTCAATAGATTTATAACTATAGTCTTTAATTTTATTCAAGTTTTATATAATTTCAAGACTATTTACCTGAACTTCCTATAACTATTTCTCTATTATAAAATTATTTTAATTTATATATTTAATTATTTTATAATTTTCAATAGCTTGATATTTGATCATATTATTTTCTTAAATATATTCATCCTCTTTTTTAAATAACCTAGATTTATTTTCCTTCCACATCTCAACATATGCTTTTCAAAATCCGGATCGCTTTCTTGATTCTGGTATTTTTATTAATACAGGCCCCAAATTGAAATTTTAATATATTATTTGTGTAACCCTTTTCATCTTCATCATCATTACTTAATTATTTAATATACTTCTCAACATTGTCCCTACTATTTCAACATTGTTTTATAACTTCTATATCTTTTGATTAACTTCCATGAGTATTAACATAATATTCTAATTTTATAATTTAATGGGTTCATATTTTATTTATAGAAAATAATTTATTCTTGTCATAATATTTCATGCCCTTTTTGGGCTGGATCCATGATCTAAGTATTGCTTTTGAGAAGAATAATGGTTTTATTATTTATTTTATGTTAATCCGTGTATTTTTTTTTGTTAGGTCCAAAAGGGGCTTATATGTACCCTATGAGGGGGGGGGGGGGGTGAATCATGGTATGGATATTATTTTTAAACTTCTTACTACACCATTGGATCTCGATCTATTTATTTAAAGGGTCACATCTTATGATCATTATTGTCAATGTTGATCATGTCCTTTCCAATTTTCTTTGATTATAAATCACTGAAAGTAAATCAATAATGAAAACAGAAAGACACAAATATTTTTTACTTGGTTCACCCTCACTTGGATACATCCAAGGAGAATAAAAACACTATGAGATGATTGTACCAAATGTCATAAGGATCACTTAAAAATTTCAATGATCAAGTTAGATCTTCTATGCCCAAACTCACTGCCCTTAAAAGGTTTAGGGTTTTCTCATTATCTTCCCATGGTTCACTCCCTATGTCACTTCCTCTAGCTCACTGTTGGTGTAAAAGATCATCATATTCCTCTTTTTTTGCTAACTTCTTTTGAAATAGATCCACACATAGTTTATGGACTTGTAGGACACTTTATTTTCATGAATTGCACATTCTCTAATGTAGTTAGATGCTCTGTTAATTTCCCACTTTACTCCAACGATGAATACAACTTTACCACAATCATACTTGGAAACATCTAATTTTTGTGCAACTATAGGTTGACTTGTACACTTCTCTAAGAATGAAATGCAAGTGTTTCCTTTTAAAAATAAAACCAAATTTCACAGTACTCCAAAAATTTGTGAAAAAACATTGTTTTACTTACAAATTACATGACTCAATCAATTTTATACCCAAATCACAATTAGTGTGCATCTACGACTAGGTGTGCAACTTCTGAATAACTCACTACTTGCATGACCTCACCACTTGCAAGACCAGAGATTTAATTTTATCTAGGTATTGAGATTATATAAAATTAGAATGTATCCATATATTTATAAGAATTTTCCTACCCTGAGCACAAGGCACATAACTTCTCCCTTGAGCACTCAAGTCCATTACCCCAAGCCTCTGTTGCCCAAGTCACCTTGGACACTCCTACAAAACTTGTGCACCATTATTTACTTTGATATATTATGATGCAATTATTCTGAAAACACTTGGAGTTCACGTTTCCTAGATTCCTTGACACTGTAATGGAACTACGTTTTCCAAAATCACATTACTACACTTTTTGATTTTGAGGACCAAAATTTTTTCAGACAATAAAAAACGGTGCCACCTTGTTTATGTTTTTTTTGTACCTCCTCTAGTTCATCCATTCATTTTCATGGTTAGTTTCTCACATAATTTGTCAAAAATATCTCTAGAACTTGACAAATCATCATGGAAACCCTCTTTTTCAAAAAACAAAACTGACCAAAAATGCTTCAATGTTGCTTTGAAGGATTTTTGGAAACAATATCCCCTTTGTGTTTGTTGAAAAAACATTCATAAAATGATTCCTCTTTTCTACTTTATCCATCATCCAACACCATTCATTTCTTATTATTCATATAGTGATCAAATATTTACTCAACATGTACTCTAATCCCACATGAGCAATGTTCGACATGAGAAACAAGAGTAGTATGAAATGTTCATCAATGAATCTCTTCATTACATTTAAAAACCACTCATCTTCTATCGTCACAAACATCATCTATCGTGATATGTTTCCTTTGATTGATCAATTCTAGCATCATTAGGTTTAATACTCCCCCTATCTCACAGATCCCTCTATCTCATAGCTCCACCTATCTGCTTCTCCCCATGTATTGACTAAGTAATTTTCTCCCTTTTAATATCCAAAACTTCTCCCCCTTTGTCAAAAAACCCAAAGGTCACTCTGTTATGGTATTTAAACAGGGTAAAACCCCATATCAATTTATAAGGGAAAACAGACCATACCTCGAGAAGAGAGGGGATCCCAAATCCACACTTTTTCAACTATTGGGTGACAAATGAACTCCCTGAGCCAGTTGATGGCTCTCAAACACATCATTAGTTAAAGCCTTTTTTAGAATTTCTACAACCTATAGTTTTATAGGCACATAATCTAATATCATAGCCCCTTGATCCAATTTATCCTTGATAAAATGATATTTTATTTCAATGTGATTGGTCTGTGGGTGATAGACTAGATTTTTTCTCAGATTAATAGCACTCAAATTATTGCAATGGATTTTTATTGGAGACTTCACTTCCACTCCCATATCATCAAGCTGATGCTTCATCCATAATAACTACATTCTTGCTTTAGTAGCCACAATATACTCATCTTATGTGGTTATCAATAAAATGAAATCATTTTTCTTACACAACTAGGAAATACATTACCCACCAAGATAGAAAGAACCTCCGGAAATTGATTTTATGTCATCTATTGATTCGACTCAATCTACATCTATATATGCCAATAACTATGGTTGGGAGTATTCATTATAAATCAAACCAATGTCCATAGTACCCTTGATATATCCAAGTATTTTATTCAATACAATCTTGTTTATTTCTTTTTGATTCCTTTTATTACAATCATTGTTCACATATGTATTGTAATCTACTCCCCCACGTTGGAAATAGAGCTTCATTGAAAACTGATCTAGTATTGTATACCATGCTCTTAGTGCATAATTCAAACCATATAGAGCCTTATTCTACTAAAAAAATATATTCTCATCTTCATGAATGAGAATACCATATGTATTCTCAATATAAACTTCTTCTTCGAGAGCTCCATTTAGAAATGCATACTTGACATCCATCTGGAAAACGTTGAACCTTCATTGCACTCCTATGGCCAAGAATAATTTTATTGTCTCTTGCCTCACAATAGGTTAAAATATATCATCAACATCAATACCCTCTATCTAGGAGTACCCTTTTAACAATGGTAGTGCTTTGTTTTGAATCACCATTCCATATGTGTTCATACTGTTATGAACAACCCATTTGGTTCCCATGAAATTATTATCTATTGGCCTCAAAACAATCTCCCATGTCTAATTATTCTCAATATACTCATGATATTCATTTATATCCTGAACCCAGTTCTTATATCCATCTTCTTTATCATCATTAACTTCATCTGTATCAATATTTTACACTTTTACTCACCTTAAGTAGTTTACCTCCTCATTTCTTTTATAAGGAAACGTTTCACTCTTCTTTTAAAGATTCCTTTTTATTATCCACTATAGTGATATCATTTATTTAAACTAATTTTTCATCCTCATGTTGAAAAATTGTTGACATTATATAACAACATCTAGGTATTCTGAAAATAGATAGATAATACAATGTTGTTAGATCAAAATAGATATTCATGAAATACTTGAGTTTTTCTGATTCGTCCACAATTGGTCATCTTGATGTCAGATGACATAAATGTTCATATTTTATATCCCATTAAGATATTTTAATTGATTAGGAGAATTAATTCTCCCCATATGATGTGATAATATTCTTATTTTTGGGCCAATGTTTAGAACCACAATCATTAATCTTCTCCTACATCATTCGTTATCATGCTTCACTTTGAAATGAGCCATCAACAAAAATATTAAGCCTACTGAGTCAGAACACGGTGTAGGAAATAAGAGATAGTGTTAATAAAACCATTATGATCCAATGCACTCAATTATAAATGTACCTTTCAATAATACACACACCATTAACACCTTTCAAGGTATTCTTCAGAAACAATTCTTCAGCTCTTGTGACTGATTTGAATTAGTTAAAATTTTTGAGCACATAATATCACTATTTTTCATCTTTTTATTCCACTTCCCCTTGGATAATATTTAACCATGAACATGAAATACATGAACTTAAGTTAATATCATTTATACACATAGGTAGATGGGAATATCTTAAATATTTTATAATAGTATTTTGGTCGATCATGATAGATCAAACCTTTGACACTTTCTTGAAATACACTATACACTTTTTGTGCTTCTTCCAACTGCCCAGCTAACATCAATTGTTCTACACATATGATTAAACATTCTTTACCCACATTATGTTTCTTATTATGATATTTGGGGTCTATGGGTTTGGATTTTTTCAAAATTTTGGTTTTATACCCACTAGTAAAAATTTCATTCATTGAGACTGCACCTGAATTCCATTTGTCATGATTATTTATCTAAGTAGGAATTTCTCCACTGGTATTCTTATCTTTATTCTTCATATATTGGAGGTATCTTCCTCATTATTTCACATCTCACCTTATGAAACATTTGATATTGTATAGAAAATCATCATTCATTTTTATTTTATCAGTTATTCGAGTCACCAAACTATTTCTTGGTGCTGGTGGGTTATTCACTGAACGTACATTATTCTTACTCACAAATGAAGTATCTCCTCAATTTTTCTTCCAGGATTGTTCAAATTCTATGCCATAGTGTTTTTGTTGGTGTAGAAGATCAGGTGATTGAGACTCCTTTTATTGAGCTCCTTTTGTTTTCCCTGAGCCTATGAACCTATTTTTCACCTTATCTTGTTTTCTTCTAACATATGATTTCTCATTATACACTATTAGAGTCAAGGATCACATTTCATGTTCCTTTTCCTTAATTACTTTCTTCAATCTACAATATCATTCTAAATTCCCATGATTAGAATATATGAAACATATCTAATTAAAAACATACCTTGTGTAATCATTTCTCTGTTAAGATGTGGATATAACTTATGTTCTTCTTCTGACTTTGATCTCTTGAGATTTTTGAAACATATTCATGGGGTGTCCTATTCTTCCACAATAGTATCATTTAATAGATACATTCATCTAGGAGATTGTACTTTTAAATTTCTCAAGACACTTCTTCTTATTCTCAGAATTTGTAATATTTCTTCCTTCAAATTTTGAAATGTAGTTCAAGGAACTATAATAAAGACTTGAAGTATGTCCATTCATCCCATATAAATAGATCATTCTATAATTACTTCTTTAAAATATTTTATAGGTCAGATTCTTGTATCTGTAGGATTTTCCCATTTTTGAACTATTCAATACTCTCTTCATATCATGCATGGGGGGGGGATTCATTAATTCCAATGCCGGTTTTTACCAAAACGAATGGCCTTTGAGATGAGAAAATATGTTCTTATGTATATTCAGAAATAGCAGATTTTTTTCTCATTTTATCATTGGATGTATACGGATAATAAAATAGTAAGTGCAAGGAATCCTTTATTTTAGGATTTCCTTTGGCATTCAATTTCTCCACTTCTTTATTCATTGATTACATCTCTTCTCTTAATTTTTTTATCATAATATCCCTTGATTAAGGTTGATAATTAAGTTTTATCTTAATATTATCCCCTCTATTCATCTCATCATCCAATTCTCATGTGATCTTGTCTATTATGTCACTCTGCTCCTCTATTTTAAGCATTTCTTGAGAAATAGAATTAGAAAAACATGCATTCTCTTTTTATGGACTATGGATCTTATGAACTAGTTCAGAAAGATATGTAGAAAGATCATAATATATGGCTTTCATATTCTTAATTTTATCTAACTTTTGATTCTCTTCATTTTCATCATGTTTTTGTTTTTCTACCTTTCTAGACATCTTTTTCTGTTATTCTTCATGAGAATCATTCCTCTCCCTCAAATTAGTAGCCACATCAATATTCCTTTGATTTAATACTCTTATATTATTGATCTCAATGTATAGTGCCTGGATCTAGATATATTTAGATTTAATTTCATCATCAATTTTTGACCCAATTCCATTATTTCCTAGAAATCTTCCAATTATGGACTTCTTGGAGATTCTTCATCATCAGTAGTTTCAATATCACTTGGAATGTCAAGTTCATCACTCATTACTACAACATCACCAAGTGATTCTATCTTTTCCCTACATGATTCATCCAAACCATTCTTCAATAAAATATTGTATTCCTTAATCATAATTACACTATTTCAATAAACACTTCCACACCGAGGAATACGACCTGAATTCTGCATACACTTAGAGAAAATTCAATCTATGGCCACAAAATTTGATAGGTAGAACATGTAGTGATTTATTCATAAGTTTCATGCCCTCACCACTTTCTCAAACAGAGGTCTAATTTTCCCAAAGTGTTGAGATTATATAGGATGAGGGGGTTAAATGTCTATTTATAGGCATTTTTTCTACCCTGATTGCAAAGCACACAACTTCTCCCCTGAGCACTCAAGTATATTCTACTAAGCCTCTATCGCCCAATTCACCATGTGTGCCACTCCAAAACCTGAGTGACCATCTTTTATTTGCAAAATTATGATGTTTTAATCTTTAAAAACACTTTTTTCACAATATTCTAAGCCATCTTGACAGAGGTGCACAATTTTCATCGATAATCCCGATTTTATGTAAAAAGTATATGGAGGAATAAACACCATATTTGTTATAATTGCGTATGTCATGAACACTAATAGATGTCATGTTAGGGATTAAGAATTTTTCATACACTAGATAAGGCTATGAGTATCATTTACAACACAACTAACCATCTCTAAAAAAATATTATTATATAAGAGTTATAATTATTATTATTATCTATGCGAATTTATAATTTATAAAATAAATTAAAAATAAAACTACTAAGGATATTTTTTATCTTCCCATAAAAACATAAATTCTATGATATATCATAATAATTATCCTAATTAGATTAATCAAAGTCCTTAATAGTGTGAAATTAAATATGTAGATATCTTGTATACTTACATTTTTATAATATCCAAGTTAGGGTTCCACTTCTAGTTTTGTAAAATCATATATAAAATTATGTTATGCATCGAGGTAGACATCCTTAATGAAATTATGACCACCTAATCTTTATTTTTTGTATATGTTCTAGCATAAATTATTTCACATGAATGAATTATTACAAACCAATTTCAATGATTATATTATAATATATCTTAAAATGTTATGTAATATGAATAAGAGTAAGATATGTATATATACCATTTTACCAAGACTGGATTATATTATATTCAATCTTTTTAATAACCTATAATTTTTTGTTGAACTCTATTCTCTATCAAACACTAAATAGTCATCTATAAGAGAAATCTCAATAAAATTATGATATTATATATTCTTAAAAGAAAATAAATATTTAATCTCTATATTTGAGTTAAATTATCCCTTAAAACATAATATTCCTCTTACTACACATTTATTTCAAATACATTGGGATAATAGATTCTTAACTAGGAGATTTCTAAGAGTTATAATTTTTTTCATGTTGATCATTTATTATTTGAAGATGTAACCTCAAACTTCTCTTCAACATTTCCTTTCAGAGTAATGGTGATTTATTATTATTTCACTTATAAGAGGATCCATAGAATAAAGTTTATATTGATTATATTCCTAGATTATTAATGTATTTCTATTTAAGTGATCATCCAACTACACTAAAAGGTGAATAAAGACATCGGTTCCAACCTTGATAGGCTCAATGATTTGTAATGATTTCATCACCTTGTCCGTAAGGTTGAGGGTTAATTATGAATATAAATAATGAATAAAAACTTCAATATTATTTTTTATCAAATGATTAATTTGACAGAAGGAACAATTATGTTAATTAAAATATTTGTTAATATAAGGTTAAAGGTAACTATATTATTATAATAGTTCTCTAATTTATTCATAAAATTGAGAAAATAATTTAAAACACTCTGAATGGGTTTTGTTTCAACATAGAATGTTATTTTATATTTTTTTTCAATTGAAGATTCTATATTGAAAACATATTTTTTTATTCCTTATCCCCTTTGATATAATTTCTTATTGTTCCTTATATATTGTTTCAATAGTTTTCTCCTATAGGAAATAAATTGTAAAATTGTGAATTCTGATGTCTTTAATACACTTTAATTGATGATTTAATATATAAAGTTATAAATAATTAAATATAAAATATATTGAATACTATTGTATTTTGGAAATTAGGTACATATCATAACAACATAAACCTGGAAATCGATTAAATTGTTGAAAACATCCTTAACATTCCCCAAAAAACCCTCTATTCTTTTAAAACAGCATTCCATAACCTAGGGATGACCATAAGATAGGGTAGAGCTATAAATCCCATTAAGAGAATAAAAAAGAACAAAACATTGTAAATAATTACATATGATCCATGAGTCATATTAAGGTAGTATAAAAGGGATGAGAATCATAATCTTTAACAATGAGTCATAATATATCATGATAATATAAATGAAACATTAGAATGTGGCGACAACATTAAATATAAAATCCTAAAAATAGGTCCAAGATATCTTTCAAGACAATATAATATAGCGTAAAATCTCTCATAATGGATTTGGTTTAATCCATAATCCCATATATGACACATCATTAGACTGAAACATTACCCAATTCATTGAAGTGCTATCTAGGTGCACCCATCATTTTCATTTCATTTATATTCATTACTGTTCTAAATGAATAATACAATATAAAGATAAATTTGATCAATTTTAATCCCATGATCAAGTGGTGTGGGATATATACATGGAATTTACAAATAAATTAAGTATATGTTTGTCTAGGTGGATACTCTTGAGATTAAATATGGGTGGTTATAAAAAATTGTTCATCAAAGAAAAAATAATAATATAATTCATACAGTATAACAATGTTATTTAAAGGCTCATGGGAGTACTTAATGGGAGTTAAAGGGGTATATAATAAATTTTAAATAGTAATGTTTGTAATAGGGACGTGTGAAATCATATCCTAACCTGAATAATTGGAAAAATGTCATACTTATAGAGGTGCTTTAATAAAGATGAGAAAGAGAGTATCCCTTACCATTGAAGGGTTCTTCTAAAAGGTTGGTATGATACTATAGAGAGCTTGGGGGAACCTTGGGAGGAATATATAGTATAAAGTGAATATTAATGTCATGATAAATGGGTTTTGAGTGAATATGAATGAGGTATTGAGGGTATTTCTATAGAAAAATAGAGGATATTTCTTAATTAATTCCCAAACCTATGTTTTGGAATCTATATGATAAAGTAATCAAAACCCAAAAACATCCCATTTTCCCCATGTTTTCTCAAAAGTTGATGTGAATTCATTATTTTAAAAGTTCAATAACCTATATCATTAAAATAATACCCATAGTGTTGTGGAAGTGAGATATTTTTACAAAGATTTGATTTTAAAATAATAAAATATAATATAGGTTTTGGTTGATTCAATAAGGGTTTATGAAATTAATAACATAACCTCAAAAAATTATTTTAAAGGAGAATTATGTATTTTGTCTTGGATACATTTTATGGAATATATAACATCACATTTAGGTGATTATTATTTCATAATAAATACTATATATTTACACTATATTTAATTATTACCTGAAAATTCGACAATCTCAAAAAATTATGAAAAAATAATCATTAGATAATTTAAGTGTGGTGATTTAAAAAATAATATTTATTTTTTCAAAATAATTATATAAATATGACAATTTAAACTTTTTAATAAAAGTACTAATTTATTTCCATTATATTTCTTGGGGAGTACTATAAAAAAAGTCATGGATATGTTTTCCCTTTTCCATACTTTTATGAGAAATGGTTTCATCATACCCTTATAATTCTTTTTCTTAGCTTTGAATTATTTGCATACCAAGAATTGAGATACAAACACATCAATATACCTCTTCATGTTATCCTAGTAGGTGTTTTTCATAAAATATCAATAAATCTTTGTGATTCCTAGATTAATAGATAAGTATGATCTATATACATCATCTAGAAGTTACCTCTTCTGTTTTAGTTTTTATGGTACACTTATCTGGGATCCAAACCATACATCTATTTCTTTGAAAAGTTGAACTCTGAAATATTCACTACCTTTTTCTATAACACCTCATTATCTTTATGAGGATCTAAGATCCTCGAATGAATAAATGAATGTGTAGTTATTTGAGAATGATAGAATTAATATGCTCATATTATTCCCATTTACTTCCTTTTCATGTCCAATAATATCATAAACCTTATAATCATTATCATGGATAGAGTTACAGGAACCGTTCAACTCATAGAATTTTCCACTTTATTGTATTTCTCAGGAAGGAAATGGATTTAAAAATCATAGTCCTTAATCATATATAAACACTATTATTATTTCTTATAAAGATCATTTTTTAATATATACTTCAGGATTTTATGATATATATATATGTTAAACTTTTCCCAGTGTAGGTAAAACCAGTATATCTTTAATATGAATATAACTATAGAAAATTCTAGATCATGAGTTTGGTAGTTCTTATAACGGATCATTAATTAGGGGAGGAAAATGCAATCCATTTTTCAACTTTCATTAGTAAACAACCAAATCCATTATGAATTCATTTCTGTATATTTGAAATCCTTCCTCACTAGTGGGTAATGTGATAAAATGTGTAGTGATTAATGTATTCCTTATCTCCTAAAAAATTCCCCAAATTATTAATTCTAGAATAACCATACCCTATTAAGTTATATTGTTTATATTGATTGATAATCATGAGTGGTTTCTCAAAAATCGATGATATTACCCATAAAATCTAGGGAAACTGGTGATATCCATTATAGAGGTTGGTATGGTCCATCCTTCAATTGAATTTATTTTTCAAGGCACTATAGAGACCAGTTAATTTGTAATATCATGTCCTAACAATGTTACTTTCTCCAATTAAAATATCATTCTATATACTTAAAAAATAAATTTTCTTTTCACAAGGCATTCAGTATAGAATTATAATACTCCTAATGTTTCTCCATGATTTTAAAGTATATGAGAATATCATCTATAAATACTATAATAAATTTATCATGGTAAAGTATAAGGACTCTATTCACGAGTCTATGAATATTTATGGGGAATTATTTTGTCTAAATGGAATCACTATTAACACTTAGTTTCCATAACATATATTAAATGTAGTGTTGGGGATATCCTCCTTCTTTACTATTACTTGATAATATCCTGATCAAAGATCCCCCTTCGAGATGTATTGTTCTCCGTATAGCTGATCAAAAAAGTTATTAATCTGTTAAAGTGGATAATTGTTCATTACCATTATCTTGTTAAGATCGTGATATTCAAGAAAGAAGCGCATTTCCCCATACTTCTTCATTACAAATAGGACTAGTTCACCCCATCATGATGCTCCTGGGAATATACTCCCTTTAACTAGGTTCTCTTATAATAGTTCATTTAGAACCTAAAATTCAACAAAGAACATTCTATATAGAGTCTTGGATATTTTCAACAATCTATTCAAGAGATTGATTGAGAAATCAATATTACATCTTGGGTGAAGAACATAAAAGATTCCTGAATACACATCAATGAATTCCCTCACAATGGGCATGTAGTCATTGATGATATTTTCTTTATTCTCCTTCATTTTATCTAGACATTTTTTCTTGAAAGGTAATAATATCCATTCTTATGATATTGTAACAAAAAAAGATTCATCCTCATCCTTATTCTTGTATAGAATTTTGGAGTGAATTGTGATATGAAGGGTAATTTGTGATTTGGAGGGATATTTATTTATATCAGAAATTAGTGTTGGATTTATATAAGAAAAGAAAATCCATTCCCCAAATCACATAAAATTATACATAAGGGAGTATCAAAATATTTTTTTGGAATTTAATCCATAAATATATACAGGGGATGAGATATATGCTTGGGAGGAAACATTTGACCGTATATAAATATTTTATAATAAATCAATATCTTAGTTTCATGGTGGTGTTTGAATAGGTATAAAAAACTTTAATGATATGAATGAATGGGTAGAACCAAAGACACATAATACATTTGAAGTTCATGAATTGATGATAATTATGCATTTCAATATTTTATTTTGGTTGTAATCATTTAATTCATCCAATATTGACTTAGGGATGATAATTTTATAACAATTAATCACTTAAATGGGAAACTATGTACATTAAAGTGATAACTCATAAATGAGTTTTATTCCTTAGCCTATGAATTTCAATGATTTAATAAAAATCATACAAGATCTATTTCTTAAATAAAATAACATGGTATTTTCCCTTAATAATGTTTCATAAATAGCTTGTGAATTTACCAAAGAAAATCCCCAAGGAGTGTCAAACCATGTGTGTAGAAAGGACTCTTGTCAAGAACCAGGTGAATATCAAGTCAATCTCAATGCACCCTTTTCTTGGCTGTTACCCATAGGTACATCTATGCTAGAGCCACATCCATATTTAGTATCTAGACATGGATTTATCTTATTGGAAAGAAATTGATCTATACTTTTCCAAAATTTAGGTATTTTTTCCTATTTTTAGTATTATCCAAACGACTTTTACTAGAGTTTTCTAATAGTAATCCCAAAAATAACTAAAATTTTATCTGATACAAACTATAAAAACACATTTATTTTATACAAATTAATTAAAGATTTATTACATAAATTAATTCATAATACAATCAAAAAATATTGAAAAGATCATTTTCATTCGGAAATTAGATACATTGAATAAAATTTTGGAACCATAATATAATGAAATTATTTATTACTTCCTTGAAATGCTCCTAAAATTTTGTATTTCATTAAAAACTATATAGGAAAACCTGGGGATGCATATAAGAAAGAGATGAGCTATAAATACATATAAGAGATTAAATAAATCAATGTATAAGGTAAAGAAGTACTTGTGACCCAAGAGGCATATCAATGCATCATAAAATTACATAGAATCATAATATTTAATAATGAAGCATGATTTAACATGATTACATAGAGGTACCATCGGAATGTGGCAACAATATTTAACATGAAACCATAAAAATAGGTTAATGATGTCCTACAAGACATCATAACATAGTATAAAAGTACCATAATGTGTTATTTTTTACTCCATAATCCTATACATGACTTCTCAGGAGGCTATAATATTACCCAATTCATTAGAGAGCTATCTGGGTTAACTCATCATTTTTATATCATATACATTCATAAGCGTTCCATGTGAATTATACATTATAAAGATTCCATTCATCAAAATTTATCCCATGATCATGGATTTCTGGTTAGATACATGGAATTAACCTCTAAATTAAGTATAGGTATATCTAGTTGAATACTCTTGATTGGAAATAAGGATGAGTATTCACAATAAAAATGTTTAGCCTGGAATCACCACAGGATAATTTCATCAAAATAACAAGGGTATTCAATGTTTAATGGGAGTGCTTAATGGGAGCGAAAGGTGTATCGAATCTCTATGAAACCATAAGGGTGGTAAAAGGGATGTGTTAAATAATATCCTAACATGAAAAATTAGAAAAATGGAATAAAATGAGAGAGGTACTAGAATGAAGATGGGAAGGAGAGAATTTCAAACCATGAGAGGGTGCTCTGAACAGAAATGGGAAGTTGGGGTTTCCCAACACTTTTATACCAACATTTCAATAGAACCATTTGTATAGGGGTCATTTAACAATTTTTTATTCAAAATGTTGCTAAAGGTTGAGTAAATGAAGGTTTTCCCAACGGTATGAAGAAACCGTTTTGGAAATCTAAAAAAATTTCTCCCTTTACCAATGGTTCGTAAAAACCAATGTTAACGGCCATGCTTTTCAAAATGGTTTTTAAAAAATATTGGGAAATTTCCCCCCCCCCCCCAATATAGCACGCCGACCCCCAATTACATAGAAGCCAGACATTTCCCCTGATTTCCAGAAGCCCCACGCAGGTAAACCGTAACCCAAGGACTTTTATCCGATCAGCTCCAACTCCCCATCCATTTTAGACTCATTCATACTCTTACCCAATAATGACATAGAAGCCCTCATTGAGTTAATTGACATGGTTGGTGTGTGTTCTACCACACTATGTGACATAACACTGTGAGTTGAGGTATCTTATCTTTTTCTAGTGTTGTTCATCCCAACTATGAGTGGATATCATTCTATTATCAACCTTTCTCCATTTATTTCACTATCTATAAAGATCACATTATTATTCCCCATTTCTATATAATTTGGAAAATTTTAAGATTTACACTATTTGATATTGAATCAATGAATAATATTGGATTGGTAGATGTTTGTGTGTATATAAGAGATGGTTTATAAAATATCCCTTAAAATTATCATTGTTTTGCGTTCTTTATGATGTATAGTATCATTGACATGCTTTATTTTTAATCTCAAATTTAGAAATAAATGTTTTTTTCAATACATTATGAAATCAAACCTCTTTAAAATACATGAACAACCTATTAGTGTAGAAGCCTAATCTTTATCCACCAATGGGGTGCGATTGACTTGGGGAACTAATTGGGTAGTGAATGGTATGACCATAAGGGTGCCAAGAAAGAGTTATTGTACACAAGTGAATGATTTAGGATATCTATAACACATAAGAGTACCTGAGGCATATGACTCTTATATGAGACATATTTAAAATGAATATAAATAAATTTTAATTTAATTTTTGATTACTTGTTCATTGATTAATGATTTGAAATTCCATGAAGAGACAAACCATGGATTAAAGTTAAAAACATAGCTTTTAATTCCACTTGGAAACCCCCATTGGATTCATGATGATTTGGTTTAGAATACCTTTTGGAAATCTACCTTGGATTCATAGTGATTATGATTTAGGAAGCCTTGGGGAAGGACCCCTTGGATTCTAAACTAGAGGCCTATCTCTTTAGATAGGTTGGGAACTCCTTCCTCCCTAAAAATCCATATGAAGTCAATCAATTTTTAGTTCTACACTCCAAATCAATAAGGCTTAACACAGTTTTAATGTTTTTCATCTATTATTCTTAGTTTCTACTTTGATTTTACCTAAACTAGGTGGTGACTTGTGTGGCATGACATACCCAATATGTGTAGTTTGATTTGTTTTATATTTTCATTTTACATTTCAAGTGTCATGATTATATGAATCAACTTGATTTGAAGTCTTCATAGCCACTCCTTTTACGTAGTTAGTGAATCATGTCGACTAATGGAGGTGCTGGTGAGACGTATCCCCACTCAAATATGGTAAATGGTTTGTTTAGTCATATTTTCTCAAGGTGGGTAATTTATATAAGGATTATCCATGTGAAGGGACTAGGGATGGTTGGGGTAGTGGGGTAGGTGGTTTTCCTTTTTTTAGTGGGGTAATATGGTATATTCTTGTGGACTTTAGTTGGGTTGTTATGAAATGTAGTAACATTTCACAATATTTCCATTTTTTAGCATCAATAACTTACTTAAAAAATCTCTTTACAAAATTTTCATCTTTCATGAAAAGCGTTCACTCTGTAATATCTTGAACTATGTTCTACCAGGACTATGGTGTCTTCTTGTATGTGATAAATGAAAAATTGTAAAACACATCTCTCCTCAAATTTAGGAACACATAACTGAATTAATATATCGTTACAATGTTTTAATAGTTCACCACATCAACTAGAAACTCCTTTCTTTATCATTAACTAAAATATATTTTCTATTATACTTCAATCTTATTGAATTTATTTTGATGAAATGACTTATAAAAATTATTTTTTACAGAATGGATAGAAGTTAGATGTATGAAACCGATCAGATCTCAAGTGATTTTCAAAAAAATTTAAATAGCTTTTTAGATTTCTATTTAAAAATGCTTCAGATAATGGTCGCATACAATGTCCATGCTCCAATTGTGTTGGTAGACATTAGTTTATCCATGAATAATCCAGCTACCACATAATCAAATATGGGTTTCAAGCAAACTACTATGTGTGGTATCACAATGGGGAGAAAATGTAATATCAAATTGCTGATGACCAAAATTAAAGGACTGGGTTGGAGAATTTGTTAGATGATCTATTATTGTTTATTCTTCATCATGAAAAATAATGGATTTCTACTCTAGAAGACTTCGACATGAGGACAGATGATTCCTCTAATTAAAATGATGTTATTTTCAGGGTGAAAAAATTGAATGATGCTGCCACAACTCTAGTATATTGACAGTGAGATAAAATGAAAAAGATGTAATTTTTATTCCGATTGGTTCATGGGAAAACTATGTATAGGATTTCTAATATAGCAATCAATTACATTCTTACCTTATAGAAGGATTTACTTCAAGATGATGTAGATATTCCCTCAAACCACTATATGGAATGGAAGATAGTTGAGGAACATGGATTTTTAAGAAACAAAATTCATGCTTGCCTGAAAGATTGTAGTTTATTCTGGGAGGAAACTACTGAACATAATGATTGTATAAAATATGGCACATCCCACTGAAATTTAAAATCAGATGGAACACCATCCCACGTGGCATATAAAGTAATGTGGCACTTTCTATTGATCCCCAGACTCTAGAATCTTTATATATCTGATGAAATATTAATAAAAATGAGATGGTATGATACCAAGAGAAAGAAGACTAATGATGAGTTGGTTCACCCTGTAGATGGATTTTCATGGCATAGATTTTATTTTCTATATCCTGATTTTATAGTTGACATATGTAATGTGAGGCTGGGTCTTTCATGGGACGGTTTTAATCCGTTTGGACAGATTTTTACTTCGCACAACACATGGCCAATTTTTATACACATTTATAATCTTACCCCATGGTTGTGTATGAAAAAACCTTCCACTTTCATGAGTAAACTCATATCGGGCCCTTATGGTCCTGGTATTGATATTGATGTATACAAGGAACCTTTAATAGAAGAGTTGAAACTTTTTTCGGATGTGGGTGTGCGCACATATGATGCATATTAGAAAGACATATTTCTGATGCATGTTGTGCTTATGTGGATGATCAATTATTTTCCGGCTTATGCAATGATGTATGGATGGATCATGAAGGAAAAACTGTAATGTCCTTTTTGTATAAAGAATACACAATCCAGAAGATAGAAACAACTCTCTAGTTTCAGTTTTATGGGACATCGACGATTCATTCCAATGGACCATCCATATAGAAATAATCGTCAAGGATTTGAAAATACCATAGAGACTGATGATACACCTTAGTATATGTCTGGAACTGATGTGCTTAATGAATTGAATGATTTTAGTTTTTCATTCGGGAAGGGTCAAATGAAATCTAGAAATAGAAATAATTTTTCCACTGAAACCTGTTACAATTGGAGGAATAGGAGTAACCTTTTTGATTTTTCTTACTTGTCAACCAATATTTTACATCATTACATAGATGTAATTCACATTGAAAAGAATATATGTGAAATGTTTCTTACAATACTTCTAAATGGTAAGGGAATGGAAAAAAGATGATTTAAGGTCTTGGAGTGACTTGGTGGATTGGGAAATCAGACCAGAATTGCATCTTGTGCGTATCAGTGAAAGTAAATGGAAAGTTCCATGTGTTTTTTATGTGATGATACCTATGAAATAAAACAATTTCAGGAAGTATTAGATACTATTAGAGTTCTTGATGGCTATTCATGTAATATATCTAAATGGTTTTGTAGAATAGAGTTGAATCTAAAATCATTGAAGATACATGATTATCACGTTCTTCTGCATGAGTTGATTCCAATAGAAATCCGTCATCTTTTGTCCAATAATGAAAGGGTGAGTGTTATTCTGTTGTGCCATTTGTTTATAGATCATTGTGATAAGAAGTTTTCCAATACTTTCTTGCACAAAATGTTGACAGATACCCCATTAATTTTGTGTGATTTGGAGAAAATATTTCCTCTATCATATTTCACATGCATGTTGCATCTGATTGTCCATATTCCCACTGAAATACTTCTCGTAGGACCTATTTATTTTCATTGGATGAATCCAACTGAATGAAATATGTACAAATTAATGAATTATGTCCGAAACAGTAATCATACCGAAGGTTACATTGTGAACGATTACTTGGTTCAAGATTGTATGGATTTCTACTCAATGTATTTATCTAATCTTACTATAAGAATGAACAGACAAATGAGAAATGAAGTATAATATTATGAGAAAATTGAACTCAGTTTTCCATCACTTCCTCAAATAGGAGGAATTCCTGGATCATATACATTGAAGTCATTAATCCTTGAAGAGCGGGAGATGTCATATCGCACAGTTTTGATCAACTTTGATTTGTTCGATGACTACATCAGGTAACTAAATTGAATATGTATATATTACATATATATCTATTAAAATATTCATATTTTTTATCTACAGGGAACATAAAAGAATGATAAATAGAAATAATTGTTCTTTATCCTTGAGAAGGATGTAGACATTTCATAGCAAAGATTTTTCTTCTTGGTTAAAATTGAAGGTAAAAATATTACTGTTTAAAATAGTTAAATCAATTTTTAATTATGTTTAATATTCATTTATATTGTAGGCTTTGAGTTTTCCTACTGACTCTATCTTTGAGGAAATAAGATATTTGGCTTTTGGTCCTAATACCGTGGTTTAAGACTACAAATCAATTGTTATGAATGAGTAAAAATTTATTGTCACTGAATGAGAGAAGAACATGAGAACACAATGTGATGGTGTAACATTTACTACCACAACGGATTGTTATTCTAGTGCATCAAATAGGAAAATACGATTTAAAAATGTGGGTTATTATGGAGTGGTTTAAAGAATAATAATATGGGATTATTACTCTCATGGACGAGTCACAATGATGTAATTCCATTGGTTTGATTTGATGATGAGACATGGCACATTTATTGATGATTTTCAATTTGGGGTAATTAATATGACTCACACATTTGCTACTGAAGAAGCATATGTATTTTCATCAATGGAAAAAGAAGTTTTTTATGTCAAATACCAACTTTGACTGGAATTTGGCGTCATAGTTGAAGTAATTACACAACATATTTTTGATGATGGTGATGATGGAATTGACACCATCCCTACTACCATTGGAACCAATCCATTTATTTCTTTTGATTACTCCAATAGCTCAATTGTCATTGTTGACTATGATCCTGATGTTGTGGTGGGAAATATATTAAATCATCCATTCATGTTCTTGATTCTTTTGGTTTACCTCGAGTTGGGCAGTTAAGGTTGGTTTTATTCAAATTGACTTAATATTGATTACAAATATGTTGTATTCTACTTGGCCGTTGTAACACCCCACCCCTACCTCATTGTATTGAGGAGGCGATGTGGGTTACATGGCCTTAAGGTACAATCCAAAGGTTCCAAAGGCTGGCAATAAATGTCAAGGGATTAAAAGAACAGTGGGAATGATTTTCCTTTAAGAAAATAACCCCACTCAACCAACCAACAACTAAAGATTCATGCACTTTCTAACCAAACCATGTGATACTAAAAATTCCATCAAAAATCCCAAAACCATTCAACTAGACATGTCCATAAAACATCAGAGCACAATGAAGAAACTAAATAACAAAACACCATGAGCCAGGACACCACCACATCCCTACACCATACTCCAAGCTCCAAGCTCCAACAAAATATCACAATGCACCACTAAAGGAGGGTGAGGCCTCACCATTGCCCACGTCACGGTACACGACTTCTGCAAAAACACCAAAGTGCCAAAGTATGGGGTGAGTAAAACTACTCTGTAGCAGTCCCCCACCTGAATTCCCTACAGATGCCACTAGGATAAAACTGCTAGCACATTTATATAAAACATTTCATATAAAGAAAAAAAGATAACAATTGTTTATAAGCTAAAAATTCTATAAGCTAAACATGCCACACAAGGAATCAAAATAAACCATGCCACACAAGGAAGAAAATTCAACCATTCCACAACCTAATTACCATTTTCATTTGTCACTCACAAGGCCCATCTATAAACATCACCAACAAAGCAAACAACAAACCATGGAGGCTCTTCCCATCCAACCCATTCATTACCAATCCACTCAAGTGGTACTTCCTACCCACATGCTATTGGTGGTGGCCCTTCCGTCCACTATTCATACCCTTTTTATAGTGGCACTTTCTCGCAAACTCCACCACGTCCCAACATCATCCACCCAGTGATATCACCCATTCCCAGACCAGCCAAAACAATAATCATGCATTATTGTCAATACCAAAAAATACCATTTCAATGAAAAACATATTTCAATATCACCAATTTATTGAAATCAATACTCATTCTCACAATCATTACCATTTTAATATCACCAATTTAAAATTAACCAATTGAGTCCATTTCCACAAAACCCTCAAATCACAACCCATTTGATTTTACAACAAAATTCACATGACATGCTTACAATTAAATTAAATCAACCAATTTAATTGTAAATGAACTTCACAATTCAACCTAGTGGAGTTGAGAGAGAATCCACCTATGAAAACCAGAAATCCCACATGAGCCACGAGTGGGAGGAAGAATGCGGGAAAAATTGGAAGTCCTGAGTGTCCTGGGACTTAAAACCCAAAATTTAAGTGGATTCATGGTTACCCCACACGGTTTGGAAAACCATGCACCAATCATATGGTTTCCACTATCTCACGCAGGGACTTCTCACGGCTTTCCCACACGGTCTAACAAACCGTGTGCCGGCCGTGCAGAGCCCACTGTCAAGGGTACATGGTTTCTTGGGCAGGCTGCACGGTTTGTTCAGACTGTGTTCCAACTGTGCGCCCCTACATAACCTCCACAACATAAAATTTTTTTTCTTTGAATTGTCCAAACATCAACCAAACACTTCAAAATGCTTAAACGAACCGAAACAAGGGTAACATACATAAAATCAGAGGGACACCATCCGTTATGTGAATTTTCATTGTTTATTTGTTGAAATTGTAATTTAAATAGCATTTTCTAATTTGAAATTGAACTGTATTTAAACCTATGAAACCATCATTTCTACCTTGGAGAAAATTTCAATGATTCAACTATGATTTGTATAAAATTGTAATGACTCTAAGACCTCTCTTTAACATTTTACCAAGAAATTAACATGATGTTTTTTATTCATCATCAAAACATGTATTGAAACCTACATCATCTACCTGAGCTAAGGAAATTAAATTTTTCCTTAATTTTGACAATTTCTTAACCACTTATGAATCTGGTAGAATCAATGTTCCATGATTTTACTAGACTGATGACACTTAGTAAATAATCAACCTAATAAATATTAAATACCCGTATTATATCTTGTATGGTTTATTGACTTCATTATATATTTGTTCAAGATCACCTAAAACAATGGTTAGTTAACTTATCCATGAACCCCCTATTACCTCTCATTTATTTTTTATTTTTTTGTTACACATTAGTTATCCTTTGCTATTTACTTCCATATTTGTTAGAAAATGTAGGAAATTAAACCAATTAAAGAGAGGGCACAAAAACAGATTATGGAAAACAATCATCGCATGACTGAGATGGACATTCCACCACTAGTGCCTATAGTGATTATTTTATTTAAAATATATTTATTTAAATAATATATAATGTCATGTGATTAAATTTTTTAAACATTTTATCAGGATCCATCTATTAGGTGATAGTTATTTGATGATATGCCTAGTAGTGGTCCCAGTACTTGGGGTGTTTGTACGAGGGGGGTGGTATGGGAGCTATACGATCTGGTCGGCGTACCCGATTAGACCCTGCCCCTCCCACAAACATACCATACATCCTGCATTTTTTATCCTGGAGTGCTATTATGGACACACGGGATATTTAGGCCTCCCATGTTTTCACCACCCTTTACATATGACCCTCCTCACCCGTTTGTACCATATCCGATGATGATTCCCACTCACCATCTTGCAATTGGCCAGCCATCACTGTCATCTTCTTTTACTTATGCTTTGTTCTCTCCGTGATGTTATATTCCATCTTATTCGACTCCTGATCTTCCATAGTCTGTCCTTATAGATCATACATTAGGACTCCATCTATCTATACAGGGTGTTCCTTCAGTTTCTGTGGATCCAGCAGTTCCCATTGATTATAATACCGCTGGTATACTTATACAACCCACACCATTATTTATTTTCATTATATCGTTTATTGATAAAATTTTTGTTTTTCTTTCATAACAGATACATCTACTGATAGGAAGCTAGGGTGGGGGCGTACACGAATTCTACATTGTGGAACCTCCACACATAGTTGATGGTGGACTACAATGAAGATAGTCGGATGATTGAAAAATAAGGGCAGGAATGTCAGAGTTTTTTGGAAACAATTTCCAAATACTCCAAAATCATTACTGTCAGCCCGCTCTGATGGAGACATCCACCAAATTATGTCAAGGATAAAGCTTTGGCATAGATATGGGTAAAAAATCTTTTGTATTTAATGCAATATATTATTTATTTTAATTATATGAATTAATATTTTGGTGTTAGCTATGGTTTAATTTCCCCGATGTTGAGGGTGCATGGCCATCACGTCTAAAGGATTTAGGCGATATTTGGAGAGCTTATAAGCATAAGTTGTACATTGGCTAGTGTGCTAGAGTGGGCACAAAATTGGAGGTGGTCTCTGTCATGGATGATTTTCCATTAGAATAGTAGCGACAGATGTTTACTCATTGGAAGACTAGTCATTTTACAGTATTAATCAAATTAGAGGTATGTAAATGAAAATTTTCATGTTTTTCTTTAATACTAATTATTGAATTTTATTTAGGATGCATCTAGAAGAAATAAAAAACATTGATGCTAAGAAATACGTACACACAATGGGATGTACTGCGATACCATATCATGAGAGACAGTGGGTAGGAATGTTTATAATATTTCTTTACGACATGAACATTCTATTACTTCCTGCATAATTTATTCGATTGCAAAAGATGTTACATAATCTAAGTTATGAAATTACCGTTTTTTTGGTATCTTATTTTTAATTATGGTTTTATACATTAAATGTCATTTTAGAAGAATAAATTGAATATATAAGGATCTGTGCCTCGAGCAAAACTATTTTTCTCGAGTAGAAAGAAGATTGATAGAAGTGTTGTCAATGAACCGACTCAACAGTAGATTGTATGTTTTACTTTGTAGATTTTAAATTTTAATCTCTATTTTGTAACATAATATTCTATTTATATTTGTAGCAGGATGCTTTATATGCCCTTGATGCCTAGGAGCCTACCAATTTTGGGCCAAACAATCACTTACATCAGGAGATGGGAATGTGCACCCTGGTCGAGTACGATGCCGACCGGGGAAGAGTAAAGTTCCAATGAGGCATTGGCCCTCCTCAGGTATGAGTTGTAGTGCCACTGGGTTTCAGCAAATTAAGGAACATGAAAAACAGGCTGAAAATGGTCCATAGAGATGGATGAACAATATGCTAGGGCAAACACTACATTCATGAAACTGATGGATGTTTTACATCCAACAATTCCAACAGAGGCTAGCACTAATTGTGATGGATATATGTCATCTATGCGTTCTATATATGGTGGAATGGGTGGCAGTTCTAGTGGTGGTTGAGATGATGGCGAGGATGTGGGCGAGGCGAAGGAGGAGGAGGGCGAGGAGGAGGTCAAGGCGGAGGAGGAGGGCGAGGAGGAGGGTGAGGTGGAGGAGGAGGGCGATGAGGAGGACGAGGCTACGTACAAGGGTGAGGAGAAGGGAAAGGATGATGATGGGGACGACGATGAGGGTGAGGGTGAGGGTGATTATGATGTTGATAATAGTGATGGTGATTAGGGATAGATTGATCCATTTCATCTTTGACTGATATTAATGACCTTTGATGTTTATGTATTTATTGTGCCAGAATATATGTGTGATTAGGTAGGTCACATTATCATTATTTTTTATCTATAAATAATAAAACTTGACTTGATGATTTGCTGTGAAATACCCATATTTTAATAAAATTTTAATTATTAAGTGGAATTTAGAAAATATGTTGTCATATGTGATGTGTACGAGTCAACCCCACCCCCATCTGAGGCACGGTGTTGCCGATATCACTCGTAGTGTCTTTCTTTCATTTAAAATGGACACCCTTTTAAGTAAAAAATTGAATATTGAAAACCAAAAAAATCGTATTCAATTTGTGTTGATACTTTAGTATAATGATACATGGGTCATTTTTGATGTGTATGAGTCAACCATGCCTCAATCTAAGGCATAGTGTGGCCGGTACAACTCAAATTGTCTCAATTTTATTTGGAATGGAAAACATTTTATGTGAAAACAACAACTAGAATCCAAAAAACGGAACAAACACATTCACATTCTGTAGATACTTTAGGAAAATGATCCATGGGTCATTTTTGATGTGTACGATTAAACCCTACCTCAATCTGAGGCACGGTGTGTCCTATATCACTCGAAGTGTCTTTCTTTTGTTTTAAATAGACACCCTTTTATGTGAAAACAACAACTAGCGTGTGGAAAACTGACCAAACATATTCAGATTGTGTTGATACTTTAGAAAAAGGATCCATGGGTCATTTTTGATGTGTATGAGTCAATATCGCCTCAATCCGGGGCACGATGTGTCCATACCATTCAAAGTGTCTCACGTTTATTTGAAATGGACAAAATTTTAAGTGAAGACAACAACTGGTATATGGAAAACCGATGAAACACATTCGGATTCTTTTGATACTTTAGGAAAAAGTTGCCTGGGTCATATGTGACATGTATGTGTCAAAACCTCCTCAATATTAGGTATGGAGTGGCCGATATCACTCAAAGTGTCTTTTTTTTAAAAAATGGACACCCTTTTAAGTAAAAACAACTGGCATATAGAAAACAGACCAAACATATTCATATTGTGTTGATACATTATCAGAACGATCCATGGGTCATTTGTGATGTGTACGAGTCAACCCCACATTAATCGGAGGCATGATGTGACCGGTACCACTCAAAGTTTCTCAATTTTATTTGAAATGGACAACATTTTAAGTGAAAACAATAATTGGTATAAGGAAAACCGACCAAACACAATCTGATTGTATTGATACTTTAGAAAAATGATTTATGGGTCATTTGTGATGTGTACAAGTCATATTGCTTCAATTCAAGGCATGGTGTGGCTGGTATCACTCAAAGTGTCTCTCTTTTGTTGAAAATGTACAATGTTTTATGTAATAAAAACTGGCATATGGAAAACCAACCAAACATATCATGATTGTGTTGATACTTTAGTGAAACGATCCATGGGTCATTTGTGATGTGTAAAAGTCAACCTCGCCTCAATCTGATGCACTGTGGGGGTGATACCACTCAAAGTTTCTCACTTTTATTTTAAATGGACAACATTTCAAGTGAAAACAACAAATGGCATATTGAAAACCGACCAAACACATTCGGATTCTATTGATACTTTAGGAAAATGATCCATGAAAAATATGTGATGTGTATGTGTCAACCTCTCCTCAATCCGAGGCATGGTGTGGGTGGTATCACTCGATGTCTCTTTCTTCTGTTTGAAATGGACAACATTTTAAGTAAAAACAACAACTGGCATACAGAAAACTGACCTAACACATTTAGATTGTGTTGATACTTTTGGAGAATGATCCATGAGTCATATGTGACGTTTATGAGTCATAACCGCCTCAATCTGAGGCATGGTGTGTCCGGTATCACTCGAAGTGTCTTTCTTTTGTTTAAAATTGACACCCTTTTAAGTAAAAACAACAACTGGCATACGGAAAACCAAAAAAATGTATTCAGATTGTGTTGATACTTTAGAACAATGTTCCATGGTTGATTTATAATGTGTAAGAGTCAACCTCGCCTCAGTATGAGTCATGGTGTTTCCCGTATCACTCAATGTGTCTTTCTTTTGTTTGAAATGGACCACAATTTAAGTAAAAACAACAACCGACATATGGAAAACTGACCAAACACATTTGGATTCCTTTTATACTTTAGGAAAATGATCCATGGGTCCTTTTTTGATGTGTACGAGTCAACTTCGTTCCAATCCGAGGCACAGTGTAACCGGTATCAATCGAAGTGTCTTTCTTTTGTTTAAAATGGACAAACTTTTAAGTAAAAACAATAAATAGCTTACGGAAAATAGACCAAACATATTCAGATTTTGTTGATACTTTAGAAAAAGGATGAATGGGTCATTTTTGACATGTATGAGTCAACCCTGCCTCAATCCGAGGAATGGTGTGGCCGGTACCACTCAAAGTGTCTCACTTTTATTTGAAATGGACAACATTTTATGTGAAAACAACAACTGGAATTCTGAAAACCGACCAAACACATTCATATTATATTGATAAATAATTAAAACGATCCATGGTTCATATGTGACATGTACGAGTCAACTCATCCACAATTTGAAGAATGGTGTGGCCGGTATCACTCATAGTGTGTTTCTTTTGTATAAAATGGACACCCATCTAAGTAAAAACAACGGGCATACGTAAAACCAACCAAGATTATACGGATTGTGTTTATACATTAGAAAAATTATCCATGGATCATTTTTAACGTGTATGAGTCAACTCGTCTTCAATCCAAGGCATGGTGTTGCCAGTAACCACTCTAAGTGTCTAACTTTTATTTGAAATGGACAACATTTTAAGTGAAAAAACAAATGGTGTACAGAAAACTGACCAAACGCATTCAGATTCTATTGATACTTTAGAAAAATGTTGCATGGGTCATTTGGGACATGTACGAGTCAACCCCACCTCAATCCGAGGCACAGTTTGGTCAGTATAACTCGAAGTGTTTCATTTGATTAAAATGGACACACCTTTAAGTAAAAACAATTGGCATACAGAAACCAACCAAACATATTCATATTGTATTAATACTTTATCACAAAAATCCATGGGTCATTTTTTATGTGTATGAGTCAACCCCACCTCAATCCAAGGCATGGTGTGGATGGTACCACTCAAAGTGTCTCACTTTTATTTGAAATGGGTAACATTTTAAGTGAAAACAACAATTGGCATACGAAAAACCGACCAAACTCATTCAAATTCTATTTATACATTAGGAAAACGATCCATGGGTCATATGTGACATGTAAGAGTCAACCCTACCCCAATCTGAGGCACGATGTGGCCATTATCACTCATAGTGTCTTTCTTTTGTTTAAAATGGACAACCTTTTATGTAAAAACAACTGGCATTCGAAAAACCAACCAAACGTATTAGGATTGTGTTGATACTTTAGAATAAAGATCCATGGGACATTTGTGATGTGTATGAGTCATCCTTGCCTCAATCCGAGTCATGGTGTGGCCAATAGAACTCAAAGTGTCTCACTATAATTTGAAATGGACCGCATTTTAGGTGAAAACAACAACTGGCATATGGAAAACCAACCAAACACATTCATATTCTGTTGATACTTTTGGACAATGATCCATGGTTCATTTGTGACATTAATGACTGAGCCCCACCTCAATCTGAGTCACGATGTGGCCGATATCACTCGAAGTGTATTTCTTTTGTTTAAAATTGACACTCTTTTAAGTAAAAACAACTGGCATACAGAAAACTAACCAAACATATTCGGATTGTGTTGATACTTTAGCACAACGATCCATGGGTCATTTTTGATGTGTAAGAGTCAACCACACCTCAATCTGAGGCTCGGTGTGGCCATTACCACTCTAAGTGTCTCACTTTTATTTCAAATGGAAAACATTTTAAGTGAAAACAACAACTGACATCCATAAAACAAACCAAATGCAATCATATTGTCTTGATACTTTTAGACAATGATCCATGGGTCATATGTGACATGCACGAGTCAATCCCGCATCAATCTGAGGCACAGTGTGGCTGATATCACTAAAAGTGTCTGTCTTTTATTTAATATGGACATCATTTTAGTTAAAAACAACTAGCATACGAAAAAATGACCAAACATATTTAGATCATGATGATTCTTTAGCATAATGATCCATGGTCTAGCCTCACACAATCCATTTCTCATGTGAACTCATACCCCTATTCTAAAACACATGACATTTAATAGGCCAAGGATAACTACATTCCCTAATTCACACAAGCTCATTGATACACACCCATTATCACCATCACTAAGTTCAAAGACACCCGCCCCAAAGCACGGGACATTATATTTGTGTTTTGTTGAAGTCATATATCCATTTCCTTATAATGGGGTTAGTAGCTTCTATTTTCTGAATTCAATCATGTATGTGTTATACAAAATAAAATTTTGTATGTATTATTAATTCTGTATAACACATATAATTACATATTCATTTTTTTATATATTTTATTCTTAATTGATTATTAAATTATGTATGTATTAAATTCAGTATTCAATTATAAATTTAATTCTGGATTGCACATGTAATTGTCATCTCAATTATGAATTGAATTCTAAATCAATTATGTATGTTTATAATTACCTTAGGAATTATTTTTTAATTCTGTATGTGTATAGTTGTAGGGTGAATTATGTGTTAAATTTATATGTATTAATTGTGTATATATATGTGTTATAGTTGGTTATTTCATATAATTGGAGTTGGGAAACTGGAAATGCAGAAAGGGAAACCTGCAGCAGGCTGCTGCCTGAATTTCATAGCAAAGCCTATACCAATGGTTGTAAACCGTTGGCATAGGTCATGAATGTGTTTTATACCAACGATTATAAGAGAACCATTGGTAAAAACAAATTACCAATGATTTATAAATCGTTGGGCTATAGTGAAATTTCCACCCTTTACCAATGGTTTACCCAAACCTTTAGTAAAAATCTATACAAAACTATATTCGAACGGTTTGAAACCGTTTAAATAGTATGTTTACCAATGGTTTCAAACCGTTAGTGAAATGTTATACCAACGGTTTGATATAACCATTGGTATAATGTAGATTTATTAATATATACCAATGATTTTCCAGAAACAGTTGGAATATGTGTTTCCCTATGGCTTACTACCCTACGATTTGTATAATTGTTTGTATATATTATTCTAACAGTTATCCTGCCTCTACCAACAGTTTGGAAACATTGGTAAAGGCTTCATTTCCAATAGTGTAAAACATTGGGAGGATATTCTTGAGAGATTAAGAGAACCTTGGGAGGTATATTGAGAGGTAATTAAAGAGTACTTTCATGATCCAAGGGGTTTTAGTTATTATTAAAGAGACAATGGTTGGGGTCATATAGAAAAAATAGAGCATAATTGTTTACTAATTTTGAAACCAAGGTTTTGGACTCTATATGATAATGTAATCAAATCCAAAATCCATCCCATGGTTTTCCCATGTTTTCTACAAAGGTGAAGTGGTTTTAATTATTTTACAAGTTTAGCAACATATCTTATTAAAATAATTCCCTTGGTGATGTGTAACTGAGTTATGTTCACAAAGAAATGATTTTAAAAACTAAAAATATAATATAGGATTTGGAGGATTCATTAAGGGTTTATAAAATTTGTCAAATAAACTAAAAAAAATACATTTTAAAGTGGAAATATGAATCTAGTTATGGGTAACTTTTATGAAATATATTATAACACTTTTTGGTAATTAATATGTTATTATAAATAATATATATTTTTTACCATATTAAATTTTGACTAGAAAAATCATCCTTCTTAGAAAATTATGATATAAAATTTGGATAATTTTAAAATAATTATTAGAAAAACAATATTTATTTTATAAAATAAATTATCTATTTATTATTATTTAAAATTTTAAGTCAAAATAAAAGATTATTGAAAAATATTTTTTGGAAATAACACCTTTCTAACCCTTATAACAATTAAATTTGTATTCATAAAATAATATTATAATTTATAATTAATAAATAATATAAAATAATATCTATTAATTGGGATATTCTTTATTTAAAAAATTATTAGATTCCTCGAAAATGTTTCTTGATTAAAATAATATATTTCCTAAAAATACACTTTCTGTTTAATCGTATCTGAATTTAATTTTTTTCCAATTCATAATTTAATATTTTAAAATGTAATATTAGAAAGAAGATACATATAATAATTTATTATTTAAAATAAAATATAAAAATTCATTCTTTTAGGGTTTATATTCATATCACTCTCTTACCCCCAGTGAATTGCCTAAGGTAAAAGTGTGGGATGAAGAGATTTCCTTATGGTAGTTTAGAATACATGTTTTTGGATGTGATCTTAATAAGTTTTAAATTTTCCTATAAATAGTTTCATTACTATTTTAGTTATTTAATCTCATATTGATATTGATCAATTAAAAATTTTAATGATGTTATCCACCTCAGAGTCTTTGATAAATGAGCTTCATAGGGAATGATAGTACTGGTCATGGACATCAATTATTTCATCTGTATTAATTGGACTTTATCATAAACCATAATATAATAATATTATTGGAAACTATTCAATGACTATATTATCAATGATTATTATGCATAATGGTCATTTAAATTTGATATACCATATAACTATTCAACATAGAAAAAGTAGTGTATGTGTTTTCTATAACTTATTTAATTAATAATGAATTTATTGATTAAAAAAGAAGTAATTTTATTTATAAAAGCTCTGGTTGTTACATTATCCCCCTTATAATACATTTTCCATGAAATTTTCATTTAATACACTAAAAAAGATAAGGTTAGTTCTTTTTCATTACATCTTCTAGTTCCCATGTCGCTTGCTCCAGCTTATGGTTCTCCCATAACAATATGACCATGTTTATTTTCTTATTTAAAATATATTTCTCTATACATTCTAAAAACTCCATTGTCTATTTATCATATATAATATCCTTATCTAATGGTACCACCTATAGATTCAATACATACGAGTGGTCTGGTATGTACTTCATCAAGAGGGATACATGGAACACATCAAGTACTTGAGATAGGTTAGGTGGGATTGCCAGTCGATAGTTCACTAATTGATGTGATCCAAGATCTAAAATTGTATTATATATCTAGGAATAAGAATTACCTTCTTTACAAACCTCATAACTATAATCCATAGTGATATATGAAGGAACAATCTGTCTATGACCTCAATCTCTTGATCACACCAATGATTGGCTAAATAAACATTCGATAAAATTTTTTTTATTTCATATAAAAATAAATGGTTTAAAAATTCTATGACATCTATTAAATAATATCAGGACTCATTATCTTCTACTCTCCAAATTCATCTAATCATGTTGGAGTCCAAAACCTCTTCCCACACAGGGCATAGTAAGGTACTATTTGAATTCTTTAATGGAAACTATTTTTATATAAGAACCCCACTAGGGGATGTTGCTGGTCCCAATATCCTAGGAAATACAGTGGACATGATGTTAACATATCCTATATTGTTTGAAAGAATATTTTAGTCTAACCATCCATCTGAGGTGTTTGAGTAGTACTGAAGATCAATTCTATTTTAATTTCTTTCCAAATGTATCTCCAAAACCACATGGTAAACCTAAAATATCTATTAGATACAATAGAGTGTGGAACTCCATGCAGTTATACCAATTCCATTATATATGTCTTGGTGAATCTGTCAAGAGAGAAATATTCTATGATATAAATGAAAAGTGCTAGATTTAAAATGTTATCGACAACTACCAAGATGGAATTATTTCATTTAGGCTTCCAGGGGAGTTCTATGGATAAATCCATGGTTTTGTTTTTTCATTTCTATACTGGTATGGGAAATGGTTTCGTTATAACAATATAATTATATATCTTAACCTTGACTTGTTGGCATTACATACATCGAGATAAAAACTCTACAATCCCCCTCTCCATCTTACCCAACCAGATGATTTTCTTCAAATATGTTTACATCTTAGTGATTCCTGAATCAATAGAGAATGATGACCTATATTAATCATCTAGAATTTCCCACATTATATTTGGTTTTTATGGGACTCATTTCCATGTTCCTAACTGTGTTAATCGATATTTTACAAAATTGAACTCTGAAATAGTCACTATTTATCTCTATATCACCTCATCATCTTTTTGATCCCCCTTGATCCTCTTATGAATGGATAGTTGGGATGTTATTTGAGAAAGGTAAGGTGCATATCCCTTTATTATACCCATGTCCATCCTTTTTATTTCTATGAAAATAAGATCCCTTCCAATGTTCATCTTGGATAGAGTTACCATATCCTTTTTACTCAGTGTATCTGCAACTATTTTCATTCCTAGGATGGTAATGGATTGAAAAATCATAGTACATTATCAGACCTAACCACCTTCATTGGCACATATTAAATTATTTTTGTGTGAATATATACTTTAGTATTTTATGATCCAAATACACCTCATATTTTATCTATAGAGGTAATGTCACCATATATTCAATACAAAGATCACTATTTTGAATTTAAGATCATGATTTTAGTATTTCTACTCATTTATATTTAATGGGAATAAGGAAAATGCTATCACATTGTCATATTTCATGACCACACAACCCAATCCCTTTTTGGAGACGTTATTTCAGATCACTAATCCTAGCCATTACAGAATAATATGGGCATTGGTATAGTGATTAGTCTCTTCTTAAACTCTTTAAAATATTCATGAAATTCTTTATTATAGACCAACTTTAACCCTTATGAGTTTTATTTTTCATTAGGCTTGAAAATCAAGATAATTATCTCAAAAATCAAGGATAGTACTCATCCAATCAAAGGAAAATATGGATATCCATTACAGAGGATAGTCTTCAACATGCGTTAATTTCATCTATTTTTGATGAATCTATAAATATACCTTAAAATTTTTTAACATGTCCAAATAATGTTACTTGATCGAACCAAAATTAATATTTACTATAAACTTTAAATAACTTTTCTTTGTGCAAGGTATTAAGTACAGAATTCAAATTATCCTTATCTTTTTCTTTGCTTTTGTAGTATATGAAAATATCATCTATAATGACTCTCAAAAATTTTTCATGTTAATATATAATGACTCTATTAATCAAGTATATAAATATTTTTGGATCATTAGTGTACCCAAATTTCATTACTTTGAACTCATAGTTCCCCTAAGCTTTATGAAAAAAATCTACGGGATATTATCTTTCTTCAGATTTACATGAAAATATAAGATCCACCTTTGTGAAGTATGGGGATCTCTGTAGTTGATTAAAGCAGTTGTCAATCTATGGTAGGGGGTACATGTTATTTTTCATGAACTTATTGAGCTCCAGATAATCATTTTAGAGGTGCATTGACCCATAATTATTATTTATTAAGAGGACCAGTCCACTCAATGGAAAAGAACATTTGTGTATAAACATTTATCCATATTATAATATAATTGTTTCTTAATCTCCTCAGGATTCAAAATAAAAATTCTTTATGGATTTCTAGATATTGAAAATGTTATGGATATGAGATTTATTGATAACTCAACATCACATCTAGGGGAAATACCATAAAATTTATTATTAAACACATTAGGAAATTAGCTTATAATGAGAATTTCCTCAGGGATAATCTTTTCATTAGTCACAGTGATTTGAGTTCGATACACAGTCTCTCAAGGAAATAATATTGGTGATTAAGATATTGGTATGTAGTAAAATTCATTCTCATCCTTTGAATTGTATAGAATTAGAGGGTGATACGTGATACAATGGATGGTTTCCTTCTCTAGAGAATTTATGGAAGGCCAAAACAAACAGAGAATTACCTAAAATTCCAATAAAGGGATTATTAAATGTTTTGATGGGAAATTCAGTCCAAAAATATATACAAGTGATGAGTTATATTATTGCGATG
The DNA here is from genome assembly GCA_963277665.1 of Viscum album. Classification (NCBI taxonomy): domain Eukaryota; kingdom Viridiplantae; phylum Streptophyta; class Magnoliopsida; order Santalales; family Viscaceae; genus Viscum; species Viscum album. Next base: position 1,242,085,315 of record OY728156.1, on the reverse strand, counting down.
TAACAATTTAACCATTCACTATATTCAATGATAACTCAACCTAATTTTCATTTGAGGCATTTGTATAGTTATAATTAACATGTGTAATATGGGAGAATACATAAAACCATAGTCTCATAAGAAATTTTATGTTTATGAATGGATAATAATCATTACTTTCAATATTTGATTTTGGTCATAATCATTTACTTCATCTGAAAGTGTCTTAGGTATGATCATTTTTTAACTATTATTCACATAAATGTCAAAACACAAACATTAAAGGGATAACTCATAAATGACCTCTATTACTGGTCCAATGAATTTCTAGGTTTCAGTCTATGTTATCCAAGATCAATTTCATAACATAAAATCTTATGGTAATTTCCTTCTTCCCAAAATATTGGATTATAAGGATATTGTTAATTTAACAAACCATATACCCTAGTATTTTGAAACTATGTGTGTAACAAGTCCTATTTTCATGCATTGGGTGGGGATCGAGTCTAGATAAATGTTCCCTTTTTATTTTTTTACCCCTAGGTGTATCTATAATAGATATGCATCTAACTATTGTATCTATATAGGGTTTTGTTTTATTAAAAGCCACTTAATATATACTTTTCTAAAATTTAGGGATGTTTTTGTATGTTTATAATTATCCCTAAGGCTTTTACTGAAGTTTTCTAATCTAAATCCTAAGAATAACATCAATTTTATTTCATACCAACTATGGAAATAAATTATTTAATACCATTTAATTAACAATTTATTACATAATGATAGAGATAATTCAATCCAAAAAGATCAAGAAGCCTATGATAATTGGGAATTTTAGCATATAGAATACACACATGTGACTGGAATATAATGACATTGTTGGAAACATTTCTAAAATTATCCTAAAATTCCATCGTACTATTAAAACTTCACTGGATAACTTGGGGATTCAGATAAGAAAGGGGTGAGATATAAATCACAATAAGTGAATAAAAAAAGAATAGTGTAAGGAAATGTAGTACATGTGATCCAAGATAAATATATATTTAACATAAAAGGGGTTATAATTATATACTTTTACAAGGGGGGATTATATAACATGATAGTATAAAGAAAACATGGGAATATAGAGTAAAATTTAAACATGAACTCATAAAAAATGTCCAGGATAACCAATAATACATCATAACTTGGTGGAAAAAATTCCACAATGTATTAGGATTACACCCTAATCCCATATGTGATGTTTTAGGAGACTAAAACACAACCAAATAGATTGGAGCAATATATGAGAACACCCATAATTTTCATATCATGAACATGAATAAGTGTGCCACTCGAATCATACAAAATAAATATGAATTTCATCAATTTTAATCACATGATAAAGGCGCGTGGGTTGTACTCATGGAATTCACATATCAATGAATAATAGGTACATCTAGCTGAATACTCTTGTGTGGAAGTAAGGATAGGTATTCACAAAAAAAAATTTTGACATGAAAAAATCATAGGATAATTTTGGCATCATAACATTTGTAACATCTCAATTTTTTAAGAGATAATATGTTTGATATCATACATAATACGCCACATCAAACTTAAGATAACAACTAAATATTATCATGATTCCTTACAACCTATATAATAAAATGTTGTGAATGAACACTATAAATTTTTTTATGAAAATATTTTTTTTACAGATGTATATAATTTATTCATTTGTAAACAATTATTTATAAAGGAAAATAAAACCATTTTTAAAGGAAAATGTCTACATAAAAAACTATTTAAATGAAAATAATTGAGTATATAAAATAATAAAATCACTATTTATGGATTTAATTAATGAAATTTATGTAAAACAAAATCAATTAAATTTTTGTAATTCATATTATATGTTTTATATACATGATAAAAGAACAAATTCAATTTTATGGATAAAATAAGTATTTTTCAGAAAAATATAGTTTTACCACCTTTTGATGGATAACCGATTTTAAATCTAGGCTTTATTTAATTTTATTTGTAATATTTGACAAAATAAATGTCTTATTTGGAAGACTTATATCAAAATTTACTTTGGTTGAATTTTGTTTATTTTTTAATAAAATTAATATTTTAATGAATAGTGAAAAATACTGCATTTTAATTCAAAAATTCCTTTTTGTCTAATTTATTTGTATTTTTGGATCATTTTTATAATTAATTTTAAAGTATAATTATATTAATTTTTTATCATTTAATCCAATATTGGTGATTTTATGTAATTTTACATTGAAATTTGATATAAATACGTGTCAATCTTTTAATGTATTTTTATTTTAAAAAAACCCGTTTTTTCCATTCTGACAAAGTGATTAATTTTAAAATTAAAATTTTCCACTTTGGTGAATTTAATTTTCAAAAACTACCATACATGGTTATAATCTGTATGTAAAATTTGGTTTAATAGGATCAAAATAATTTGTGGTGAATAGAAACTTTAGTATTTTATTTATCACAGTGATTGGGTAAATTAGATAAATAAGGATAAAAATAATATTATAATAACATAAACCTACCCTAAAACTTGACCTAATATTATTTCATGAGTTATGGTCAACTAATACAACCCTTGCGATGAAAATTGGGCCTTCGAAAGACACTTGGGTGTGATAATGACATTTATAACATTAAATTTAAATTACAGTAAAAATTATCATAAACATGACTATTGTTACTAAAACAATTTTATTATGGAGTTATATAACGGATATTTATGCTATTAATATTTTAATAACTTTTTATATACTCAATTTATAGATTTTATATGAAATGTGCATAATTGTTGTGAAATATTAATGTTTAAATGTTACATATAATTTTTGTGCACTATTTGAATCAATCTAGATTCATGTTTGTTTAATTTTTTAATAATAATTCTCACCATAATTATCCAAATTGCACGATTCTTGGTTTTTAGGGTTCCTTACCAAAATTAAAAAAATTCACTAGAAGGTATCTTGGACCAATTCTGCCATTTGAAGAGTTATATGTTCCACACAAAAACGCCCAAATAATCTGTGAAGAAATTGTACATTCAATGAAGATAGAATTACTGGGCTCACTCTAGAAGTCCAAATCCATTAATTCTCCTCCTAGGTTAGGAGAAAATTCAATTAATTTTTTATAAAAAGTTCAAGGTAAAACTCCAAATACAAGGGGCCCAACTGATTAATTTAAATCCAGCCCACCATTCTATCTGTGAAACAAAATTATCACACCATTACTGCTTTTTCGCCTGAGGAGACATTTAATCGAGTTGTGATTTTTTTAGTTTGAGAGAGGAGATATAGATGGACGACATTGTTGAATAAAGTGTTATGATTTGAGGGTATATTCTTATTCAAAAACCCATTCACAATTTGGAAGTTAATTTTTTTTATTGAAATAGGTATATTAACATTGTTTAATAAAAAGACTATAACATTGGCTACATAAGTCCAAATAACTCAAAAATTTGACATTAGTTGGAAATCAGTATTATCTAAAACTCTGATGAAGGTGATATCACGTTATTCATCTATCTTTATGTCTAAATCGTCGAGCCAAGTGGAGGGGTAGTTTTGGAATGAAACAAATCCACCACCTTGGGAAATAAATACATCTCCTCCCCTCCTTTCAAAAGGGATGAAATTTTAGAAGAGATGAGAATGTATTGACACAACCGAAACCATTACAAAGGCTTGTGAGGAACTTTTATACTCATGTTTTCACTTGAGATTCCCTTCCCCCTTTATTTGATTTGATTTACTTTTGTGCTATTCTTCATTTGTAATATTGTAAGTCCTTGTTTTGAAATTCTATTTTAATGCATGTTTCTTCTTCATAGTCTGTTTTAATAATCCACCATATTTAATTAAATATTAATGATCTTAAAATATTTTAAATCAATATTAAAACACTTCCCTTATTTTGCTTACTAATTAAATCACAATTCTATTTTTAATTCTCATAACCGTTCGTGTGTTTATGTTTGGCGCACAAATCTTTTCTTATCCCATTCTTTTTCTTCACTTATTAACTCATCATCACAAACATAATAAACAAAATGTCTAGTCATCGTAATGGATGAGTAAATCTACCATTGGGGTGATTCATAATTTAGGGATGTTAAGTGATTGAGTGTATTTTCTGGATGAATATTATTTAATTTAACATTATGTATATTGGACTTAACCTATCAATGATTAATTACATATTTTTTTTAACGTATAGATTCCAAGGATTATTAGAACCATAATTACAATACCAAAATAAATTACTTATTGAGATTATAATCCTAGTTTTTTTAAGGTTTATATTAAATCTTTAACACTTAAGAATTCCAATCAACGTCAACTTGTGAAGTGTGTGTTAATTTAAATGCAATATTAAGGAAAGCTGAAGGACATCACTAGCTTAACTCCCTAAAAATGAACTCACCCCAATCTTTATAAAATTTTCAAATCAAACTCCAATCATTAATCAGTTCACTTATTCTCTAAAAACAAAACCCCAAATCAAAATACAATCAATTAATAACAAAATACTATTAAAAACTATCATCGCTGAGGACTCGACCCGAGTGCTGCTATACACATTAGCAGAACATCAAAATTTTGAACGGTCAATAGGTGACAAATGACAACACTTTCAGATATATTTCACTATAAATAGTCATTATAATGATAAAAATATTACATATATCATTGTATTTTATTTATTATTTTTAGACATCAAATAAGTGAATTTAATTATGACACAATGATGATGCAGTAATTGCTATAATAATGAACGAATCAAATTAATGATATTATAAATATTAGAACAAATATTATTTTACATAACATATGCCATAGATGAATTTTATGGATTATTATGACTTGTAATTATTAATTTAATGTATTTTTATAAATGAATCAATTTTTTATGATTTTTTTAATAGACAAGTATGGATAGTGTCAAAATTGACATAATTCATAGCTTAACATATAATCATAGATGAATTTTTATGGATTACTATGAATGTAATATTTAATGAATTATAATTTTTTTCCTTAATGTATAATATGTTCAATAAACTCATCCATAAATCATTCTAATTAAATCATGAATGAAACACATCTCTTTGAGGAGGCAGTAGTCCCCATGCCAATAAACAATGTTATCGTATTCCCACAAAATAACAAGAATGATGGTTTCAGTTATATAATAATTAAATTAGAATATAAAAATTATAAATATGTGAGGGTGGGGGGGGGGGTAGTACACTTTTATAGTGGTAGAGGAGGGGCATTCTTTTAAATATAAAATAGTAAACATTATTGAGAGGAGTTGTTTACATAGTGTGCCTAAATAATGGTCCATTTTTAATCCCAGGTAGGATATAGTCTCAATAAGTCGATGAAATTGACTTTTGAAAAGCGTATAGTACATTTTTACTATTTAGATTAATGATTAACATCTTGCTAAACTCATTTTTATCATGATCACTATGGTTAATTTAAAATTTTATAATTGATATTTTTGGGAAATATTTTAGTTTAACATATTAAAAATAAAAAATTGTGTTTATTACCAATATATATTCCATTTTTCCAATTTACAATAATATAAGTTGTAGATATTTATTTAAAATTAATCTCATAAACGGGATGAAACAATAAGTTTTAAAGTAAAAATGTTCAAAAAATTGTAATGTTTTTATATATAATTTAAATGTGAAATTTATTTCAATAATCTAAATTTAATTAATATTTTTATAATTTATCTATATATGCTTTAAAAAAATTTATCTACATAAATAAATAATACTAAAATTCAATTTTAAATTAAAATCCATCATTTTTCACTATTCACCAAAAAATGAATCTTCTCATAAAAATATCAATAATTCACCCATAGATAATTTTTACATTCCAATTTCAAAAAAATTAAATTATTTTGTCAAATTTTATTTGTAAAAGTTTCAAAATTTACTTTTAAAATAGGTGATCTATTAAAAGGAGGTAAAACCATATTTTAGAAAAATATATATTTTCATGAATAAAATTGAATTTATTCTTATATATTTTCTAGAAAAAAAAATAATATGAATGTTAAATATTTGATTGAATATATAATATAATCTTCTCATTAATATATTTCATCAAAATTGAATTTTTTGAATTTTTTGAGATAAAACATGTTTGTGCATGGAAAATTTGTTTTTCAAAAAAGGATTATGTTTATTTTTAAATGAAATTTTAATCCATTTATAATTAATTGTTTGCCAAATGATTCATTTTATATACATACTTATAATATATTTTTATAATTCAGTAAATATTAATCATAAATTCTATTCTAATGGCTAGGTGAAAACTATAATAGTATTTTAATAATAATACTAATAGTATATTCTATTTTAGTAAAAGTCAGTCTCGTGTGAAACACAAGCTTTCGAAAGAACAAGGAATTATGAGTAACAACAAGACAAAAGTAGTGTATCATGTAGCACAATATGAACATGGTGTTTCATATAATTCAATCAAAACATAGTTCTTTTGTTTAAAATAATCTATATTTAGGTTTGTGTGAAATGAAAAATATCAAATTGACTAAATTAATTCAAAAAAATATTTCTCCAAATATTTGGGTGTTACCATTCCGGTAAAGGATGTGGTTCTTATTGGGTGATACTCTCATGTTTTAATGGTAGTATGTGGTTTACCCTATGATATTATCACATGGTTCTAGGGAGGAATGTGAATCCTTATAGGTTATATAGTATTTGTTCTAGGGTTGGATGTGGTCCACTTTGGAGATATTATTATGATTATTAGGTTGGAAATAGTTCCCCTTTGGTGGTATTCTAATGGTTATAGGGTTGAGAATGGTACCCCCTTGACAGGTGTGTAACTGGCTCAAAAACATTGAGCACTATTCGAAGTTGGTATGGTCAATCCGGGAGGTCACATGAGAACATAGGAATGAATATTTTAAATTAATTATGATTTCATTTATTTGATATGGAACATCAATATGTATTTTTATATAGAATAGATATCATTAGGGAAATAGTTGATAGTGACCTATTGATTTTGTACACACACCTTTTTGGTAAACAATTGGTAATTGAGAAACATCTTGTTTGTATGAAAAGATAAACTAAAAGGCCCTGTGATCTATAGTTGATTGGGATTTCTGGGATAATATATGGGATATGTTAATGTGGTAATACTATGCGCTAGTTTCTCAATTTTCCAATTTTTTTACATTTTGATTATTTTGGGGATATTAATGTGGTCTATATTTTTTTTTGTGATTCAAAATATTTATTTGACATTACATGTTATTTGTATTTAACGACCCTGAACCTAGTATCCAAAATTCGATGGTAACATTTTTACATTGGGGTAAGATATAAGAGATCACTTCCAAAAAGACTGAATAGTTCAGAAGTATTGTTAAAAAAGATACGTACTTGAATTTTTCAGAACATTTGAAAAAATAATTAAAAACATATTATTTTATTTGAGAACACAATTATTACCTTACTTTTATCCCAGTATATTAGTTATAATACAATTCATGTAATCCTAGGAAAATTAAACATAATAAAAGGGCAAGAACAAATTCTTAATAAGTGTATGAATACAATATACTCCATCATAAAAAAATAAGGCACAATAAATATGTAAAGATAAATTATTGAAAAAAACATGGCATAAAATTAATATCTTGAGAAATTAGAATAATATGGTAGGAATAAATTATGATCAAATAATTCCAAAAAATTAATTACATAAGTTTGAAACTAAACCACAAATATCATAATTAATTATATAATTACAAGAACAGAATTTACTAATCTCATAATGAGGAAATGTATAATGACTGACATTTTAAACAACGATAAGTGAATCATTCCAAGATATTTTACATAAATCAGTATGTTCTTGGACAAATAAATAAGTTAGTTGGTCTCATGAGTCCTCACGTTGCATCAAGGGGATATATTAGGTCCAAGACAACACTTACTAAGTCCAATGTATTCCTCATATTAAAGGGGTTAAAAATAATATAGTAAAAAATCCCATTGAAAAACTATCATATGAAATTTTTATAATTTCCCCAATCCATAAAAATAATAAATTGTAACAATATTATAGAAAAATAGTGGAAAAAATGTTAATAATTTACCCATTAAATAAAATTTCTCACGAACCGTCCCCTGGGGCCCGCCTCCTGACTACCCCAAGCCCGGATTCCATAGGCCAGGGGCTGGCGACTAGCACCAAAGGTGTAATTCCCTAAAACTAGGAAGGTGTTGCATTTATAAATAAAAAACACACACAACCAGAGTACAAGAGGAAGCAAACACTAAGTGACGATGTATAACTAGTGTTCTAAAAGTACAAAGGGGCTGAAAATACAAGCCCAACAAAAAGGTACAGCTACAACTGAAAGAAAGTACAACTGAAAAAGACAAACAGCTGAATAGTGAAATTAGCTCAGGGATAGTCCTCTAGGTTCCAAACAGAAGGGTAGGTAAAGATTTCCTCCTCAGCACTCCACCTCAATCGGTCCGCTCCGTGTGCCGTCATGCCGAGTGGTCCACCTCTGGGTACCGTACAGTCCTGGAACTCTCGGCCTCTATCAGCGTTTTCCATCGTATACATCCAACACAACAAGGTGCGGGCATAGCCCATGCAGGGGCGAGTATAACGATACTCGGTAGGGACCCTGAGACCCTCAAGATCTCACAGAAACCAACAAGGATAAACCACACAACATTATTTAAATGGATAACTATTACCTAGGTATATTCCCATACATATACCTAAGTTATCAAGTAACCCATCTCAATCCTGAGGAAAACACAAAGGCCACTAACTCAGCTCAAACAAGGATTTTTATTCATGATATCGAAACCAAGGATGCTAGAGAACTCCTCCTATGTCGAGTACAGTGGGCCTACCTCTATAACCAAGCGCTTCTCGTTAACCTTAGACATCTGAAGTAATCCGCCTGTTGAGTACTGTGGGACTACTGCTACAACCAAGGGCTTCCCACCATGGGTCTGCCGCTACAACCAAGAGCTCCCCGTCATAGCCTGTAGAGGTACTCTACCTGTCAAGTACCACAGGTTTTCCATTACAACCAAGAACTCCCCCGCCATGGGTCTGCTGCTACAACCTAGTGCTCCCCACTGGGCCATCTGAATCACTTGGAGTCGATCAATCAGTAGTCGTCAAGTCTCAGCCAGCTACTTGGTCTCTGCAATCTGCTCGCTCGTCACTGAGAGGGACCGCTCCAAGAGCCTTAAAGTGATACTACATGTGTTACGAATTCTTACCTAGATGTATCACGAAGGACCACCTCGTCATAGGGGTCTCAACGCAACAGAAGGCATGTCCATCGGATGCCTGGTTTGTGAGTTATTGGTTTTTCCATTGCAGGGTCCGAGTTGGTTTTTAAGATAAAACCAACCGGACCATACTCCAACTGCATCCAAACCTCAATCGGAGTATACAAAAAGTACAATCTCATCAAAAGGAATAAAACGTAGTTGACGACACGTCAATCAGATGTCTGATCCTTATGTTATTAGCATTTCCGCTCCGAGGACCCAGTTGGTTATGGGATCGAACCAACCCAATCGTACCCAAACTTTCCCAAAACATTGTGTGTGATATACAGAAAAGACCACCTCAATCCAGGGAATCCAACTCAAGGGACAGTGCATCGATCGGAGGTCCGTAGCTCAAGATATGGGAGAAAAACCGATAGCAGCCTCAAGTGGGGGGTCTGGGTCCAGTCTGACCCGGCCCAACTCGCCCTGGGTCGGCCTAGCGGGGCGCAGCCCAGCCTGACAGAAGGCAGCCCGACACGCGCAAGAGCATCCCGCCCCGCGTGTAGGTGGCCCGGCCCGCGCGCATGCGGCCCGACTCGGTAGCTGGCCGAGCACGATGCGGGGGGGGGGGGGGGGGGGACGACTCCCAGGTTCTTTGTAATGGCAAAGCCAGGTGGAACCGCTCCTCCTGCCCAGCCGGTCATCTCCGGCCCGAGTGGCCCGCATGGGCGGGCTGATGATCCTCCACATGCGGCGCCCTTAGGCATCGTGGTTCCTTCTGCCCGGCCGGTTGGCGAACCGGCCGGTTCGCCTGCCGAAGCGGCCTACGGAGCACGGGCCATGGTTTCCCATAGTGCGGTTCCAAGAGGCACTGCGGTCCTACAGCCTGGCCAGCTAAAGCCGGTCGGTTCTTCCAGCAGGCGGCCCGCGGGTGCGGGCCGCTCCTCTTCCGCATGGCACCTACGAGTGCCGCTATTCACCAACCCGGCCGGCTACAGCCGGACGGTTCTTCAGCCCGAGTGGCCTGCGGTTGCGGCCCGCAGTTGTCTTTCTGGCGGCCGACGCACGGCCGCCGTTGTCGTCGTCTCCCCCGATCGTCACCGTAAAAAATAAACAAGAAGAATCTGGAGAGTCGCCGAGCTGTGTTTGTTCAGCCCGCGCCCTCCGCGTTAGGCGATATCAAAAGGCCGAAGAAAATTCATGGTTTTAAATGATGAACGAAGGTATAATTTTTTCAATTTAAATTATTCAAACCCCTAACTCAAAATTGAGTTTCGTTCGTCGACGAGCCACAGAAGACAAGCATCGCGGTAGTCGGGCATCACGGATGACGGCGTCCCGGAGAACGGTGTCATCCCTTCAACGTTGGAGGAAGAGTCATTGTTGTAGATGGCATTCATTGCGAGCAGTGTCTTCTCCTTTGTCATGGTGGAAGAGGGAGGAAGACATGTCGTCGTTCTTTAGTGGAATCAGTGTTCTTCGTCGATGTGGACGTCGTTCTTCGTGGTCGTCACCGTTCTTCATCGAGAGAGAAACACTATTCATATAAATCTCCAGAGCCTCCCCAACACAACAAAAGCCAACCCCAAAATAATAGCTTAGGATATTATTTTATTCTCAACATTATTTTTTCAAAATTCAAAAACTTAAATTAATTAATTAATTGTGGATCAATTAATTAATTAAAGGGAGTTGGAAAAATTAATGGGGGAGGTGGAGAGTTAGAATTAAAGTGGGGAGGTGGAGAGTTAAGAGAGGGGTTAAAGGGAGTTAAAGAGGGGAGGTGAAAGGGTTTGGGTTCGTGTGGGACCCACCACACTAAATCCTTTAATGGGAGGTTATGTGGGGTGTGGGCCCCACCTCCAACTTCTCTTTGGAAGAAATAACCACCATCAAATAAAAATTAAGTACACATAAATTTTATTTTTATTATTTTAATGAATCTCCATAAATTAACTTATCCTCCTGATAAAACAAAACTAAGGTAAAGGTCTCATTATGAAAATTCTGGCGTTGCGTGTTCATCGGTGTCGTCGGATTTTAATTCCGAGTAGCGGTTTAAAAGATAGAAAAACCCGAACGTACGTTTACTAAAAGTACCAGAACAAAACTTCAGAAATTGATTCTAGGATAACTAGGACTCAGAATCAGGTTCCGTCAGAAACTGCGGACTCGTAAAATTCCAAAACAATTTAAGAATGATATTTCCTTGAAATTTACAGTTCTTTAAATTACCCTCACCTCAGGGCTTTACGTCCCCGTAATGCTACAATACAGACAAGAGAAACTAAAGGGGGTACTGAGCATGCATCTGATCCTCCCACTCCCATGTGCTCTCCTGGAGGTTCTCGTGCTTCCCGTAAATGCGCACTAGAGGAATCGACTGTCCACATAGGACCCGATCTTGTCGGTCCTCGATCTCCACCAGGACCTCCATGACGGTCGCCCCATCATCGATGTCCAGCTCCCCATGGAAGATAATGTGGGACAGGTTGTGCACGTATCTCCTCAGCTAAGATACATGGAAGACGTTGTGCACCCGATGCAACTGAGGTGGAAGGGTGAGACAGTAAGCCACCTCGCCTTCTCCTCTAAGGACCTGTAAAGGTCCTATGAAGTGCGGAAAAAACTTGCAACCCCGGCCAAATCTCCGTAGACCTCGTCGAGATGAGACCCGTAAGAAAGATGTGGTCACCATACTCGTACTCCAGTGGTCTCCATCTCTTAACGGCATATGACAACTGTCTGTTCCCTGTAGTCTTCATCAACTCCTAGATGATCTGCACCTTCTCCATCATAGCCTGCACCATCTCTGGTCCTACAAGAGCTATTAATGTTTCCCCTTTTCTGAAAAGTGAAATCCGCTCTCATCACTTGAATGAACCACCTCTTTCGCCTAATACAGTCAATCCTAACATGAATGGTACTAATTCATGCCATGGAAAACGTCGTAAGACCTAAATTCTACAACGAAGATATCCAACCTTCAGACTCACCTCTAAGGGTTGAATCACACTGTTGGCACCAGTGTAAGGTCATTGGGTCTCCCCTAGTAGGAATCTAAAAACTGAGGGTCAAGTCAACGGTTTTAACCGAAACCTCTTAGTATTAACAACACAAAAGGTAAGAAAACAAATGTAACAAGGACAAGTTTCTTTTATTACTACAGCTCAAAGAAAAAAGACACATTACAACAACAAAAAACAGCATCAAGGAATCTAGGAGAACAATGATAAAAGGTATCTATTCCTGGAACTAGTCCTGCTCTTGTCCACCTACATCCGGATCTCCATAGTCCTATACTTCAGCTGCCTGAAGCTGTGCTCTCCCATGTCCACCTGTTCCCTACAGTCGGGGTAGACCTCCTGGAGGTGGTGGTGGGAAAATCTCAAAGCGTCGCCCACCACCAAATGCACGACCATATCCTCTACCACGGTCGCCTGCTCCTTGCAGACCATCTCGATCTAACCTCTGCCTCTTCCTGGGAGGTCCTTCATCTATCTGTTGATCGTCTGTACGGTGGGTCGGACAGTCACATGCGATGTGACCAAGCCCGCTGTAGGAGTAACACTGTCCACTCCTGGTAAGTCTATCTCCACCCCGGGTTCCTCGCACACATGATCCTGAGTCATTCAGTCGACCACCTATGGGTCTAGTCCTCTTGGACCTCTGCGTCATCTGTCGACTACCAGATGCAGAATACTCCGCTCCATGTCGACTAGTAGTGGGTCCCACTACTGGAGATTTCTCAGAAAGGAAACTCTCAACTTGGAGGGATCTCTACAACACCCTTGTGTACGTCGGGATGCTGTGAGAAATAACTGAAGCTCTGGTCTCTCGCCTGGGCCCCTACTCGAAGGTTCAGGCACTGAAGAATGGGTCCCTCACCAAATCTATAGTGTAGAACGAGAGGTCTGTGAACCTCACTGAGTATTGTGCTACTATCATGCTGCCCTACTGCAGATTAAGTAGCTCCTGTATTCGCACCGCTCATAGGGTGGTTGGGACAAACAGTGCCCGGAACATGATCTCAAAGTCTGCCCAGAGTAGTGTCGCCTCATCAGACATCTGGAGCATCAGGCTCCACCATCTGCCTGCTGCTGCCTGATGGAGGCTAGCAGCAAGGATCACCATGAAGTCGGTTGGTGTCCCTACCATTCTAGAGACTCTCACCACAGCCTCCATCAAATCCTCATCCACCTGTGGGTCCGTCTCCCCCTTGAACATATGTGGCCTCTAGTGCTGGAACTAGTGCAGCGCGCTCAAGCAGCGTGCACTCTCTGCTGCTAGGGCTGGTGGCATCGGTGGCCCAACGGGAAGTGGTACCACTGGTGCCTCAACTGGAAGAGGGCCCTGTACTGAGGCCTCGTCACTCGGCGGCCTGTCAGTACGTATTGTAACACCCCAAGATTTCATAGTGTGTTATTTCTTCAAAATAATTCAATAACTTGTACTACACGCAACACCGAGTTCAATTGCACCATGACTTACCAAAAAAAAGCCATTAAAAGAGGTCATGAATAGCATTAACTACATTTTTAACTTTATATAATCCTTATAATTTTAGAATCCATATTATGAGTTTCTTAGTCATAATGCAAGAAGAGATTCATTTTCAGTATTGCACTTTTATCAACTTTTGATAGTGAAACCTTTTTAAATACAATATTTTAAACTCTTTGACTAAATGGAGACATCAAAAAATTTAAAATGAAACATCCCAAGCTTCCACGGTACGCTTTCCTTTGAATAAAACAGTAGCGTGTGTTGTACGCAACGTCGAGTTTTAACACACACCACAACCCATCAAACTAGCCGTTATGAATAGTAATACCTAAATTTTGAAATTATATATATTTTATATTTTGAAATGGACTTCATTTTTGGATTCGGAATATCGAATTTAGCCTAAGGTGAAATTTTGGTACATTTCGGATAACTTTCATATTTTGATGAATAGTGAAAATTACTAAATTTTAATTAAAAACAACTTTTTTAATCAAAATAATTAATAGTGATAAATTATGAATTTGAGTGGTTTTAAAGTATATTTAGAATATATTTTTACCATTTAATATAATTTTGGTCATTGGACGTAATTTTACAATTAAACCGAACATAAACAAGTGTCAATCTTTTAATAGTTATTATCTCTTAAAAACACGCTTTTTGTTTTGACAGCGAGAATTAATTTTAAATTAATTTCTGCCACTTCTGTGTTTTGAATTTACGAAAATGGATTCCATATTTGGAATCAGGATGTTCAAATTGTGTAAATAGGTAACTTTTATTTTTAGACATTTTGAATAATTACTGCGGTAAATATTTTATTTACCATGGTTAAGGGTAAATCCGGTAAATAAGGGTTAAAAAATAATATTATAATAATACTAAATTACCCTAAAACGTGTCTTAACCCTATTGGTTGATACATGGTCGACCATGGGAATCTTTGGGTCTATTTTGGGACCCCATGGATCCACTTGTAAGTGATAATGACAATTTATTTTAATTTAGTTAAAATGAATACAAAAATGACACAAGCATATATCTTTTAGAACAACAATTGTTACATAGGGTTATATATGTTGGATTTTAGATTATAAATATTAATTATAAATATAAAAAGATTTCCTACATAATGATATTTTATTTATAATTTTTAGACATTATATAATTTATTTTATTTATGACACAATGATGATGAAGTAATTACTATAATAGTGAAAAATTAAAATAATTGATATTATAAATACCCAAATAAATATAATATGAAACTTTTAATGAATTAAACTAATTTTCTAGGATAATATGATATATTAGAATTGATGTAATTGACTTTGTTCGAAGTAATCAATCTGTTATGAGTTTCAAAAAAATCAACTATTGAATAGTGTCAAAATTGACATAAAAGAGTTCTTAAAACAAATATTATATTATTAATTGATATTAAATTCCTAAAAATATAAGGTTCGGCCAAGAGACTTATATCATGATAGGTTAATCATTAATGTACCACTTGGGGGTCTCTTGGATGTATATAGTAAGTTTATTAACCATATTATATAAAAATACAAAGAGACGTTGTAAAAGTGAAACTAATTAACTTAGAGTTAATACTTAAAGATAAGGTTAATATAAGTACCTAAACCTGTCTAAATTCTATTGGTTGAGTGTTTTTAGACCTATTCCCACCTTAAACTTTTAATAATCAACTTTTTAGCCATTAGAAACCGAATATTAATTTATTATAAATTAATATTTCTAGCTTTTCCAAAGGTGCCCCTCACCCCTCTTATAAAAGGGCACTCCTCCTTCTCATTTCTTCACACCTTCAAAGCCTTTTGGTTCGGAACAACTCTGCCCAAATACTCTCCCAACATCCCTCACTACAACCTAGAGGCCTTATTTTGATCAGAAAGCCAACCTAAGGAGCCCTTTTGATCAAATCAAAAGGAAGAACCCGAAGAAGAGGTAATGATTTCACCACCCATTTCTAAGTTCCTTTCTTCTTCCACTTCCTCTTTCTTTGTTCTTACCATTGTAAAATAATAACTCCAGTATCTTACATATACTGTGATGTTATTATAAATATGGTACAACCATATTCAGTATTCTATCCACCCTTTGAATAACATGTCACCATACGTGCGTACGAACGGCTTACCGTCTCCACGTCGTGGTGTAATTGTTATTCAATATATTATTATTTGGATGGGTATAATAATGATGTGTAACTCATGTAAATAATAAATATAACATGTTAATGATTCTGTATATATGATATACCATCCATTTATATATTATTTTAATATCAAAAGAATGATATTGTCGCTCGTGCGTACGTACGGACTACCGTCTCCACGAACGCGATGAGATTCATTCTCCATCGTATCCATTCAAGTATAATTATCATTTGATGATTTAAAAATGATGTTTAAGGACTTGATATCATTCTGGATATGAATAATATACAACCTATCCTTTACAAACATGTCTTACGTAACAAAACATATAAAAGAAAACAAGTAAGTTAACACCCGAAACGACGATAATTCTAAGATATTATTAACAAATCAATGTTAAAAGATCATATATGATATCATATTAATATATATGATTCTTGTATAATTTAATAACAATTATTTCACCATTATACAAGAGGTTAACCTACCCCATCCAAGTAAAAGTGAAAGGTAAGGGTTATTTCACAATCTCTTCATTATCCGAGGTTGTTTATATGTAATAATCTACTGGGATCTCTTTATCATCCACATCCATGTTTCTTAAAAATGTATTTCAAAACATTTTTACTATTTACTAGAATATGAGTTAAAGTCATATATACCCTTTTTGAGTTTTATAAGTGGTTTATAAAGGAATCTTTCCATCATTTTCAAAACAAGGTCTTTTTTAACCTTTTCGACATAATGAAGGTAAGTATGCTTTTTTTAACTTATATGGCGGGTACGGCTATTTTCTGCCATTATAAAATCTTCAAAGATTTATTTAAAAGTTTATAAGGATATTTTCAAGGTAAATGTTTTCTTTTATAATTATTTGACTTTTAAATGATTTCAAAAAAAGATATATTTCTCTCAAAAATATGAAAATCCAGTGCAAATGTATACGTATTTAACGCAAGCTTAAAAATGTTTTCAGAAAACCTGACTCTCGAGTGTGGTAGATAGGAAGGGATTGGGAGTGGACCCATCATGGCCTATAACTAGTCGAGCAATCTCAGAATTAGTTATTTTGTTTTCAGAAGCTTGCATAATGATTTCAGAAAAACACTGGAGTATATTTTAGCAATTTTAAACGTAAGTATCTTTTAAAAAAATTGCATCGGTAGGTCTCATGAGACAAACTAGTGTCTTGGCACAAGGCCTTGACAAAATCTTATTTGTATTCTTGGCACGAGGCCTTGACTATGTGGTTATGATAGTCTGGCATTATGCATTCCAACATTATTAAAGTGGTTATTGATTTTTGCATGTGATTATTCGATTAGTAGAATATCCATGTGAATAAGTAAATGGCATTATTTCATTTTATTTATGCCATACCATGTTGAAAGTTCATGTTTGAAAGGCTTTTGTTTTAGTTATACATTGCCTTAAAAGTTTATTCTTATTTATGAAAGTTTCCGCTATATTGTTATCCTTACTGGGCATTTGAGCTCACCCCTTTTCTATGTTTCATTTTTCCCAGGAAGTGAAGAAGTAAGTTATGAATGACCTGCAGGGATATTATGTGGGGATATGAGTGTGGATTATGGAGACAATATGTTGTTGTAGTAGTCTTTCGTTTAATGATGTAATGTAAAACTTATGAATATATCTAGTGTTTCCAAGGCTACTAAACCAATCGGTCTTTCGAGATTTGATCTTTCTTGTGATCATGCCAATGTTATGTAATTGATGCACCGACTCTGGGTAACTGGGGTCGGGGCGTTACAGTTGGTATCAGAGGAAGTTTAGTACAAACCTTGGAAGCTAGATTTAGATAAACTCTGATTAGAGCACGTAGACCTAAGATGAACTTTGAGGATTAGTATAGAAGAACTTCCTAGAATTTTGGTATTGTAGAGATTTTGTGAGTTTTCCGAGGAATACATCCCTGTCTGGATACAAGCAGGTAGACGCGGCTCTGGCACAGATGTACCTAGGGGTAAAACCCGAAAACACCGCTTTGAGCTAGACTCGAACGGGAACTGGTGCACGACAACGGGCCTTGCTTCACTATTGGTTACGACACTCCCGGGGGATATGCTTAGGATAATTCTCATTTTCTTTACAAACCATTATGAAGGGTTTATGAGTATATACATCCTCAAAGGAGACATTTTTATGATTATGGATTATATCCATAAATAGTTCAATTTATGTTAAGTGTTTTATATGTATGGGATTATGTATTTTGATTCATAAACTGATCTAGTGTATGCCATTGTTTAGAAATGGCGCCCAGTAGAAGGAATGAGAACTCCAGAAATACACATGATTCAAAGAGAAGGAAGGATCATATCTTTCATGGTCTTAAGCTAGAATTTATAAGAGAAATAGTCTCCCATGTATTATCATCATATGAAGAAATAATATCATGTGTTGATAAGATAAGTAAAGAGTTTACTGAGTCCTATGGCTTTGAAGGGAATCAAGAGAAGAAAAGGATGGAAGAGAGAAAGATGAATAAAGGGAAAAGGGAAAAGAAGAATTTTCCCATATGTGGTAACTGTGGAAAGAAACACCCTGGAACTTGCCTGAAAGGAATGGGAGTTTGTTATAAGTGTGGAGGAAAAGGGCACAAAGTACGTGACTGCAAGGGTAAGAAAATGGTTTTAAATGTACAATGCTTCATTTTCAAGGAGTTTGGACACTACGCGAACCTATGTCCCAGTCATCAGACTATGCCGCAAATGATGTTATTGGATAATAATCAAGTTATGATACTACCACAGATGAAGAGGAATGATTAGAGTTCTTATGTTGATTATGTCAATTGAGTGCTGTATCAACAATGTACTTGTTACAATAATCATGGAGTATATAAGGATTGTACTGCAGTACTATTTCATTAAGGACTTGAGATTGTGTGGAACAATGAAAAGTGACTCAATAGCAGGATAAATTTTTGTAAAATATATGGTTGAGAGAATATAGTTCTGATACCGAGGTAGTGATTTTGGAATAATATGTGATTGTTTTGGATAAATTATATTGGATATTCTTGACTACCCTGGAACTGATTAATGATTTGTATATTCCATCATTGTTGGGGTTTAAAACATTTTTGGATTAATGAAGTATATCCAGCTTTCTATATGGAATAAGGGAGCATGAATGTAATCAATAAGGAATATGGTAATTCAGGATGTTTCGGTGTATTAAAAGAATACATGATGAAGGTATTCATATGCTATTACGGGGTAAAAAGGTTCTAAATTATTTTTGCCTTAATTAGAAATGTTGGACTGTGAGTTTGGATAGAAGTATTTTGGATAGTTCTAGTTTGGATTATTTTGGATTGCCATAAAAGGACAACCCGGAGGTCGGGCGGCAACCCGTCGCGTCCGGCAAGGCTGCGAGACTTGAACCCGCAACCGAAGGGCGACAAGGGTGTATCACCTACCACTGGCCCACGAGATGTCCTGGATTAAATAATGTAGTTTTTATTAAAAGATCTTGTAGATGAATTATAAATTCGTTTATTTTGGAACCCTATACGAACAGTGTAAATAGAATTTTTTTACATTCTATTATCTTTTAGAGTGAAAGATGAGTTTGTGGTAGAAATTTATTAATGGATAAAACTCTAATTATAAAGTAAGTATATCTCCTTATGATCTTAGCCAATCTCATAAATAAATTCCTCAATATTAAGAAAAGCAACTTAGAACAAAAATGTTTTCCTAGATGGTACCTTAAATCATCACTAATTTATGGCTTTGGGATTGTTGGCCTTTTCATAGCCATGTTCTCTACCACTCTCCATCAGATAATTGATGGATATATTTTTCTTCCATATCCATATTTTCCTACATGGAACCCTAGTATGTTTTATTTTCGGTAATCTTCATACTTTCGACTCTTTATTTTAAATAGAGGCCTCGTTAATTCATTTTTCGACGTGGGATTTCAACTAAGATATTTTGAAACGTCAAAAATGTGTTATCCCAATACCCTATATTTTGTTGAACCGATGGTACTTCAAATCATCATAGATTGATGAGTTTAAGGACCTCAATTATACACTTGTTTGTGATTGATGACCTCAATCACTACCTATAAATATTTACGTTTTTCCTACGATTATATGTCTCTAATTTCCACCAATGTTCTCCTAATCAAGATCATAATTTGGTGGTGACCCTTTCATTTCTCTTTTCCTAATATTAAGACTAAATTTTAGTAACCCAATTTCCGATGTGGATTTTCCCACAAATATATTATCTATTTTCAACCTTTTATTTTCTAAGAACAATTTCAAATTGCGAGGACACAATTTATTAAAGGAGGGGAGAATGTAACACCCCAAGATTTCATAGTGTGTTATTTCTTCAAAATAATTCAATAACTTGCACTACACGCAACACCGAGTTCAATTACACCATGACTTACCAAAAAAAAGCCATTAAAAGAGGTCATGAATAGCATTAACTACAATTTTAACTTTATATAATCCTTATAATTTTAGAATCCATATTATGAGTTTCTTAGTCATAATGCAAGAACAGATTCATTTTCAGTATTGCACTTTTATCAACTTTTGATAGTGAAACCTTTTTAAATACAATATTTTAAACTCTTTGACTAAATGGAGACATCAAAAAATTTAAAATGAAACATCCCAAGCTTCCACGGTACGCTTTCCTTTGAATAAAACAGTAGCGTGTGTTGTACGCAACGTCGAGTTTTAACACACACCACAACCGATCAAACTAGTCGTTATGAATAGTAATACCTAACTTCTGAAATTATATATATTTTATATTTTTAAATGGACTTCATTTTTGGATTCGGAATATCGAATTTAGCCTAAGGTGAAATTTTGGTACATTTCGGATAACTTTCATATTTTGATGAATAGTGAAAATTACTAAATTTTAATTAAAAACAACTTTTTTAATCAAAATAATTAATAGTGATAAATTATGAATTTGAGTGGTTTTAAAGTATAATTAGAATTTATTTTTACCATTTAATATAATGTTGGTCATTGGACGTAATTTTACAATTAAACCGAACATAAACAAGTGTCAATCTTTTGATAGTTATTATCTCTTAAAACACGCTTTTTTGTTTTGACAGCGGGAATTAATTTTAAATTAATTTCTGCCACTTCTGTGTTTTGAATTTAGGAAAATGTATTCCATATTTGGAATCATGATTTTAAAATTGTGTAAATAGTTAACTTTTATTTTTAGACATTTTGAATAATTACTGCGGTAAATATTTTATTTACCATGGTTAAGGGTAAATCCGGTAAATAAGGGTTAAAAAATAATATTATAATAATACTAAATTACCCTAAAACGTGTCTTAACCCTATTGGTTGATACATGGTCGACCATGGGAATCTTTGGGTCTATTTTGGGACCCCATGGATCCACTTGTAAGTGATAATGACACTTTATTTTAATTTAGTTAAAATGAATACAAAAATGACACAAGCATATATCTTTTAGAACAACAATTGTTACATAGGGTTATATATGTTGGATTTTAGATTATAAATATTCATTAGAAATATAAAAATATTTCCTACATAATGATATTTTATTTATAATTTTTAGAAATTATATAATTTATTTTATTTATGACACAATGATGATGCAGTAATTACAATAATAGTGAAAAATTAAAATAATTGATATTATAAATATCCAAATAAATATAATATGAAACTTTTAATGGATTAAACTAATTTTATAGGATAATATGATATATTAGGATTGATTTAATTGACTTTGTTCTAAGTAATCAATCTGTTACGAGTTTCACAAAAATCAACTATTGAATAGTGTCAAAATTGACATAAAAGAGTTCTTAAAACAAATATTATATTATTAATTGATATTAAATTCCTAAAAATCTAAGTTTCGGCCAAGAGACTTATATCATGATAGGTTCATCATTAATGTACCACTTGGGGGTCTCTTGGATGTATATAGTAAGTTTATTAACCATATTATATAAAAATACAAAGAGACATTGTAAAAGTGAAACTAATTAACTTAGAGTTAATACTTAAAGATAAGGTTAATATAAGTACCCAAACCTGTCTAAATTCTATTGGTTGAGTGTTTTTCGACTTATGACCACCTTAAACTTTTAATAATCAACTTTGGAGCCATTAGAAACCGAATATGAATTTATTATAAATTAATATTTCTAGCTTTTCCAAAGGTGCCCCTCACCCCTCTTATAAAAGGGCACTCCTCCTTCTCATTTCTTCACACATTCAAAGCCTTTTGGTTCGGAAAAACTCTGCCCAAATACTCTCCCAACATCCCTCACTACAACCTAGAGGCCTTAGTTTGATCAGAAAGCCAACCTATGGAGCCCTTTTGATCAAATCAAAAGGAAGAACCCGAAGAAGAGGTAATGATTTCACCACCCTTTTCTAAGTTCCTTTCTTCTTCCACTTCCTCTTTCTTTGTTCTTACCATTCTAAAATAATAACTCCAGTATCTTACATATACGTTGATGTTATTATAAATATGGTACAACCATATTCAGTATTCTATCCACCCTTTGAATAACATGTCACCATACGTGCGTACGAACGGCTTACCGTCTCCACGTCGTGGTGTAATTGTTATTCAATATATTATTATTTGGATGGGTATAATAATGATGTGTAACTCATGTAAATAATAAATATAACATGTTAATTATTCTGTATATATGATATACCATCCATTTATATATTATTTTAATATCAAAAGAATGATATTGTCGCTCGTGCGTACGTACGGACTACCGTCTCCACGAACGCGATGAGATTCATTCTCCATCGTATCCATTCAAGTATAATTATCATTTGATGATTTAAAAATGATGTTTAAGGACTTGATATCATTCTGGATATGAATAATATACAACCTATCCTTTACAAACATGTCTTACGTAACAAAACATATAAAAGAAAATAAGTAAGTTAACACCTGAAACGACGATAATTCTAAGATATTATTAACAAATCAATGTTAAAAGATCATATATGATATCATATTAATATATATGATTATTGTATAATTTAATAACAATTATTTCACCATTATACAGGAGGTTAACCTACCCCATCCAAGTAAAAGTGCAAGGTAAGGGTTATTTCACAATCTCTTCATTATCCGAGGTTGATTATATGTAATAATCTACTGGGATCTCTTTATCATCCACATCTATGTTTCTTAAAAATGTATTTCAAAACATTTTTACTATTTACTAGAATATGAGTTAAAGTCATTTATACCCTTTTTGACTTTTATAAGTGGTTTATAAAGGAATCTTTCCATCATTTTCAAAACAAGGTCCTTTTTAACCTTTTCGACAGAATGAAGGTAAGTATGCTTTTTTAAACTTATATGGCGGGTACGGCTATTTTCTGCCATTATAAAATCTTCAAAGATTTCTTTAAAAGTTTATAAGGATATTTTCAAGGTAAATGTTTTCTTTTATAATTATTTGACTTTTAAATGATTTCAAAAAAAGATATATTTCTCTCAAAAATATGAAAATCCATTGCAAATGTATACGTATTTAACGCAAGCTTAAAAATGTTTTCAGAAAACCTGACTCTCGAGTGTGGTAGATAGGAAGGGATTGGGAGTGGACCCATCATGGCCTATAACTAGTCGAGCAGTCTCAGAATTAGTTATTTTGTTTTCAGAAGCTTGCATAATGATTTCAGAAATACACTGGAGTATATTTTAGCAATTTTAAACGTAAGTATCTTTTAAAAAAAATTGCATCGGTAGGTCTCATGAGACAAACTAGTGTCTTGGCACAAGGCCTTGAAAAAATCTTATTTGTAGTCTTGGCACGAGGCCTTGACTATGTGGTTATGATAGTCTGGCATTATGCATTCCAACATTATGAAAGTGGTTATTGATTTTTGCATGTGATTATTCGATTATTAGAATATCCATTTGAATAAGTAAATGGAATTATTTCATTTTATTTATGCCATACCATGTTGAAAGTTCATGTTTGAAAGGATTTTGTTTTAGTTATACATTGCCTTAAAAGTTTATTCTTATTTATGAAAGTTTCCGCTATATTGTTATCCTTACTGGGCATTTGATCTCACCCATTTTCTATGTTTCATTTTTCCCAGGAAGTGAAGAAGTAAGTTATGAATGACCTGCAGGGATATTATGTGGGGATATGAGTGTGGATTATGGAGACAATATGTTGTTGTAGTAGTCTTTCGTTTAATGATGTAATGTAAAACTTATGAATATATCTAGTGTTTCCAAGGCTACTAAACCAATCGGTCTTTCGAGATTTGATCTTTCTTGTGATCATGCCAATGTTATGTAATTAATGCACCGACTCTGGGTAACTGGGGTCGGGGCGTTACACGTATAAATCTTGGGGCTCTAGCTAGTCGTCCGCGGGGAGGAATCCTGAAAGAAATAGATGCGGCATGGTTGAAAGACTATACCTGGTGAGCTGACCTGGTTTGAGGTGACGTAAAGGAGAAAATTTTGAAAACAAAAATGCAATCAGTGTTTTCATGCACTGAGTCGGAATTCAGAAGTTAGGGTCCTGGTGTATGGATACGTCGGCCGCCTGCACCAACACTAGACTCCCTAAACAGAAAACCACACATAATACCCTTAACACTATTTCTTCATAGAAAAGATATATCAGAGTCCTAATTTCTGTGGTAGAACCGACGTCCTTTGATACCATTTTGTCATGACCCGTCCTCGGGGCCCGCAACGTGACTACCCTAAGCCCACCTTCTATAGGGCAGGGGCTAGCGACTAGCACTAAAGGTGTAATTCCCTAAAACTGGGAAGAAATTGCCTTTATAAATCATAAAAACACACATCCAAAGTATATGCGGAAGAAAACACTAGGTAAATATGTATAAAAAGTGTGCATAAAGTACAAAGGGGAAGGAAATACATGCCCACGATAAAGGTACAACTACAACTGAAAGAAAGTAACACTGAAAAATACAAGCAGTTGAATGGTGAAAGCAGGTCCTGGATCATCCTCCAGGTTCTTACTTGAATGGTAGGTACAAATGTCCTCCTCAGTACTCTGCATCAACCGTTATGCTCCGTGTGCTGTCACACCGAGTGGTCCACCTCCGAGTACTGTCTAGTCCTGGCACTCTCAGCCTCTGATAGCACTGTCCATCTTCTACATCCAACACAACTAGGTGCGGCCATAGCCCATGCAGGGGTGAGTATAACGATACTCAGTAGGGACCCATAAACCCTCAAGGTCTCACAAAAAACAACAAGGATAAAACAAAAGTATGATTTCAATAGATAACCATTACATAATTATATGCCCATACATATACTTATGTTATCAAGTAATTCATCTCAATAATGAGTAAAACACAGAGGTCAAGGGCTCAGCTCAAACCAGGATTTTTATTCATGATGTTGAAACCACAGCTCATGGATAAATCCCCCTATGTCAAGTACAGTGGGCCTGACGCTATAACCAAGTGCTTCCCACTAACCATAGACTACTGAAGTACTCCACCTCTCGAGTAATGTGGGGCTGCTGCTACAACCAAGTGCTTCCCACCATGGGTCTGCCGCTACAACCAAGCGCTCCTCGTCATAGACTACAGAGGTATTCCTTCTATCGAGTACCTTGGGTTTTCTGCTACAACCAAGTGCTCCTATGTCGTGGGTTTGCTGCTACAACCAAGCAATCCCCACTTGGTCATTCGAATCATTCCGAGTCGATTGATCAGTAGTCGTCAAGTCTCTGTCAGCTACTAGGTATCTGAAATCTGCTCTCTCATCACCGGGAGGGTCTGCTCCATGAGCCTTAAGCTGATACTCCAAGATTCATGAAGTCTCATGTAGAAGTATCACAATGGACCGACTCGTCATAGGGGTCTCAACACAACATACGTCACGTCAATCGGATGTCCGGTTTGTGAGTTATTGACTATTCTGTTACAGGGGCCTGGTTGGTTTTTAAGATAAAACCAACCCAACCATACTCCAACTGGATCCAAAATCATGTCGAGTATTGATAAAGAACCATATCATCAAAAGGAATCCAATGTAGTTTACAACACGTCAATCGGACATTCGGTCCTTAAGTTATAAGCGTTTCTGCTCCGAGGGCCCGGTTGGTTACGGGATCGAACAAACCCGAACATACCCATACTATGACAACAGCTTGAGTGTGATATAAAGAAACGACCATCTCTATCCAAGTAATTCAATGAAACTAACGGTTCATCGATCATAGGTCTGTAGCTCATGATATGGGTGAAAAACCAATAGTAGCTCGAAGTGGGGGGTCTGGGTCCGGTCCGACCCGACCCAACCCGCCTTGGGTCGGCCCGAATCGGGTCGACCTGACCCGGCCCAGTGGGGAATGACCCAGCCTAGAGGGGTGCGGCCCGACCCGATGTCAGGCGGCCTGACACGTGCAAAGGCGGCCCAACCCGCACGCAGGCGGCCCGGCTCGCGCACATTCGACCCGACTCGGTAGCCGGCCGCGGCTTGGCCAGCCTTCCAAGTGCGATGCGGGAGGGGGGGTGTTCATTGTAATGGTGGCACTGAGCATCACCGCCCCTCCTGCCTAGATGACCTGTCATCTCCGGCGTGAGTGGCCCGCATGGGGGGGCCGTTGATCCTCCGCACTCGGTGCCCTTGGGTGTCGTAGTTCCTTCCGCCTGGCCGGCTGGCGAGCGGGACGGTTCGCCCATCGAAGAGACCATGGAGCACGGGCCACTGTTCTATGTAGCACGGTGCAAAGAGGTTCCGTGGTCCTCCAGCCCGGCCGGCTAAAGCCTACTGGTTCTTCTAGCAGGCGGCCCGTGGGTGCAAGCCGCTCTTCCTCCGCGCGGCACCTTCGGGTGCCGCTGTTCACCAACCCGACTGGCTACGGCCGACCGGTTCTTATGCCCGAGTGGCCTATGGTTGTGGCACGTGATTTTCTTTCTAGCGGCTAACGCACAACCGCCATTGATGTTTTCGCCCCTGATCTTCGCCGTAAAAAATAAACAAGAAGAATCTGGAGGGTCATCGGGTTGTGTTTGTTCCGCTCGTGCCCTCTACGTTAGGCGATATCAAAAGTCCAAAGAAAATTCATGGTTTTCAATGAAGAACGAAGTTATAATTTATTCAATTTAAATTATACAAACCCCCTACCTCAAAATTGAGGTTTGTTCGTCGACCAGCAGTGGAAGATAAGCGTTGTGGCAGTCGGGTGTCGCGGAAGATGGCGTCGCTGAGAACGGTGTCGTCCCGTCAATGTTGGAGGAAGAGTCATTGTCGTAGAAGGCGTTCCGTGCGAGAGGTGTCTTCTACCTTGACGCGGTGGAAGAGGGAGGAAAACACGTCATCATTCTTCAGTGGAATCAGTGTTCTTCGTCGATGCGAACATCATTCTTCGTGGTCGTCACCGTTCTTTGTCGACAGAGAAAAACTATTACTCTAACTCTCTAGAGCCTCCCCAACACAAAAAAAGGAAAACCAAAAAAATAGCTTAGGATATTATTTTATTCTCAACATGAATTTTTCAAAATTCAAACACTTCAATTAATTAATTAGTTGTGAATCAATTAATTAATTAAAGGGCGTTGGAAAAATTAATGGGGGAGGTGGAGAGTTCGAAGTAAAGTGGGGAGGTGGAGAGTTAAGAGAGGGGTTAAAGGGAGTTAAAGAGGGGAGGGGAAAGGGTTTGGGTTCATGTGGGCCCCACCACACTAAATCCTCTCATGAGAGGTTATGTGGGGCATGGGCCCCACCTCCAACTTCTCTTTGGAAGAAATAACCACCATCAAATAATAATTATGTACACATAATTTTTATTTTTATTATTTTAACGATTTCCAAAAAATAACCTCTCCTCCTGATCAAACGCAACTGCGGTAAATGTCTCATAATGCGAATATTGGTGTTGTGTGTTCATCTATGTCCTCAGATTTCAATTCCGAGCAGCGGTTGAAAATATATAAAAACCCACACGTACATTTACTGAATTTACCTGAACAAAACATCAGAAATTGATTCTAGGCTCACCGGGACTCGGAATCAGGTGCCCTTAGAAACTGCGGACTCGTACAATTACAATAAAATATAAGAAAGATATTTCATTGGAATTTTCGGTTCTTTACATTAACCCCACCTCAGGGATTTACGTCCCCGTAAAGCTACAACACACACTAGGGAAACTAAAGGGGGTATTGAACTTGTATTTGATCCTCCCACTCCCACGTGCTCTTCTGGAGGTTCCCGTGCTGCCAGTGAATGCGCAATAGAGGAATTGAATGCCCACATAGGACCGGATCCTGTCGATCATCGATCTCCACCGGGACCTCCAGGACTGTCGCCCCATCATCGATGTCCAACTCCCTGTGGTCGATGATGTGGGACAAGTTGTACACGTATCTCTTTAGCTGAGATACATGGAAGATGTCGTGCACCCGATGCAACTGAGGTGGAAGGGTCAGTCGGTAAGCCACCTCACCTACTCTTATGAGGACCTGGAAAGGTCCGATGAAGCACGAAGAAAACTTTCCACCCCATCCATATCTCCACATACCTCATCGAGGTGAGACCCATAGGAAGACGTGGTCGCCACCCTCGTACTCCAGTGGTCTCTGTCTCCTAACGGCATATGACTACTGTCTGTTCTGTGCAGTCTTCATCCGCTCATGGATGATCTGCACCTTCTGCATTGTATCCTACACAATCTCTGGTATTACTAGAGCTACTAATATTTCCCCTTTTCCGAAAAGAGAAATCTGGTCTCATCCCCTGAATGAACCACCTCCTTTGCCTAATACAGTCAATCCTTACATGAACGGTACTAATTCATGCCATGGACAATTCTGTAAGGCCTTAACATTACTACCAAGAGATCCAACCGTCACTCTCACCTCTAAGGGTTGAGTCACACTGTCGGCACCAGTGTGTGGTCACTAGGTCTCCTCTAGTAGGAATCTCGAAAGTGAGGGTCAAGTCAACGGTTTTAATCGGAACCTCATAGTATTAACCACACAAAAGGTAAGGAAAAAATATCACAAGGACAAGTATCTTTTATTAATGCATCTCAAAGAACAAAGACACATAACAACCACAAAAAACAACATCAAGGAAGCTAGAAGCCCCAAGAACAAAGGCCTCTATTCCTGGAACTAGTCCCGCTCCTATCCACCTACTTCTGGAGCTCTGTAGTCGTATGCTTCAGCTGCCTGAAGCTGTGCTCTCCAATGTACAGTTGTTCCCTATAGTTGGGGTGGACCCCCTGGTGGTGGTGGTGGCAAAACCTCAAAGCGTCGTCCACCACCAAATGCACGGCCAAATCCTATGTCACGGTCACCTGATCCTTGCAGACATTCTCGATCGAACCTCTTCCTCTTCCTAGGAGGTCCTTCATCTATCTGCTGATCATCTACACAGTGGGTTGGACTGTCATGTGACATGTGTCCAAACCCGCCGTAGGAGTAACACTGCCTACTCCTAGTAAGTCTGTCTCCACCCTGGGTGCCTCGCACACATAACCCCGAGTCATGCGGTCGACCACCTATGGGTTTGGTCCTCTTGGACCTCTGCGTCATCTGTCTACTGCCATATGCAAAAGACTCCACTCCATGTCGACTACTAGTGGGTCCCACTGTTGGAGATTTCTCAGCATGGAAACTCTCCACTAGGAGGGCTCACTCCAACACCCATGTCTTTGTCGTGATGGTGTGAGAAATAACTAAAGCTCTGATCTCTCGCCTGAGCCCCTGCTCGAAGGATCGGGCACTAAAGAATGGGTGCCTCACCATATCTGTAGAGTAGCATTAGATGTTTGTGGACCTCACTAAGTACTGCGCTACTGTTATTCAGCCCTGCTGTAGATGAAGTAGTTCCTGTATTTGCACCGCTCATAGGGTGGCTGGGACAAACTTCTCCCAGAACAGGCTCTCAAAGTTTGCACAGAGTAGTTTCACCTCCTCACACATATGGAGCATCAGGCTCCACCGTCTGCCTACTACTACCTGATGGAGGCTAGCAACAAGGATCACCATGAAGTCGGCTGGTGTCCCTACTTGTCTACAAACTCTCACCACAGCCTCCATCTAATCCTTAGCTTCCAGCAGGTCCATCTCTCCCCTGAACCTAGGTGGCCTCTGGCGCTGGAACTCATGCAGTGCGCTCAAGAAGCTTTCACTCTCTGCTACTGAGGCTGGTGGCATCAGTGTCCCAACAAGAACTGTCACCACTGGTGCCTCTATGAGTGCCCCAATTAGAAGAGATCCCTGTACTGAGGCCTCGTCGCTTGACGGCCTGTCATTACGTATAATTCTCAGGGTCTAGCTAGTCGTCCGCAGGGAGGAATCCTGAATGAAACATATGCAACACGGTCAAAATACTGTACCTAGTGAGCTGACCTGGTTTGAGCTGAATTAATGGAGAAAATTTTGAAAACACAAACGCAATCAGTGTTTTCGTGCACCAAGTCAGAAGTTAGAAGCCAAGGTCCTGGTGTATGGATACGTCAGTCGCCCGCACCAACACTAGACTCCCTGAACTGATAAACACAATTAGTACCCTTATTACTATTTCTTCACCGAAAAGAAATATCAGAGTCCTAATTTCTGCAGTAGAACCGACGTCCTTTGATACCATTTTGTCACAACCAATCCCCGGGGCCCGCATCGTAACTACCCCAAGCCCTCTTTCCATAGGGCAGGGGCTGGCGACTAGCACCAGAGGCATAATTCCCCAACACTGGGAAGGAATTGCCTTTATATATCATAAAAACACACAACCAGAGTACACGTAGGAGAAAACACTAAGTAATGATGTATAAAAAGTTTGCTTAAAGTACAAGGATCCAGAAATACAATCCCATGAAAGAGGTACAGCTATATCTGAAAGAATGTAACACTAAAAAAGACAAACAATTGAATAGTGAAAGCAACTCCTGAATCATCCTCTGGGTTCCTACCTGATTGGTAGGTATAGATGTCCTCCTCAGCACTTCGCATCAATCGTTCTTCTCCCTGTGCCATCACACCGAGTGGTCCACCTCCGTTTACCATCCATTCCTGGCACTCTCAGCCTCTGTCAGTGCTGTCCGTCGTCTGCATCCAACACAACGAGGTGCGACCATAGCCCATGCAGGGGTGAGTATAACGATAATCAATAAAGACACTGAGACCCTCAAGGTCTCACAAAAAACAACTAGGATAAACAAAAAGTATTCTTTCAATGGATTACCATTACATAGGTATATGCCCATACATATACCTAAGTTATCATGTAATCCATCTCAATAATGAGTAAAACACAAAGGTCAATGACTTAGCTCAAACCGGGATTTTTATTCATAATGTTGAAACCAAATCTGATGGATAACTCCCCCTCTGACGAGTACAGTGGGCCTGCCGCTATAACAAAGTACTTCCCACTAACCTTAGACTGCGGAAGTACTCCACCTGTCGAGTACTGTGGGCCTGCTACTACAACGGAGGGCTTCCAACCATGGGTCTACCGCTACAACCAATTGATCCTCGTCATAGCCTATAGAGGAACTCCTTATGTCGAGTACCGCGGGTTTGCTGCTACAACCAAGTGATCCTCCGCCATGGGTTTGCTACTATAACCAAGTGATCCCCACTAGGCCATCCGAATTAATCCGAGTCGATCGATCATTAGTCATCAAGTCTCAGCCAGTTACTAGGTCTCTCCAATCTGCTCGCTCGTTACTAGGAGGGTCCGCTCCACAAGCCTTAAGCTGATACTCCAAGTGTCACGAAGTCTCACATATAAGTATCACAAAGGACCACCTCGTTATAGGGGTCTCAGCGCAATAGACAACACATCAATTGGACGTCCGGTCTGTGAGTTATTGGCTTTTCCGTTAGAGGGGCCTGATTGGTTTTTAAGATAAAACCAACCCAACCATACTCCAATTGTGTCCAAACATGAAGTAAAGTATGCCAAAAGAATCATATCATTAAAATGAATCCAACATAGTTGATGGCACGTCAATCGGACCTCTGGTCCTTATGTTATAAACGTTTCTGCTCTGAGGGCCTGGTTGGTTACGAGATCGAACCAACACGGCCATACAAAAACTTTTCCAAAACCTTGAGTGTGATATATAGAAATGACAGTCTCGATCCAAGGAATCCAATGCAACTGTAGGTGCATCAATCATAGATTCGTAGCTCACAATATGGGTGAAAAATCGATAGTAGCCCGAAGTGGTGGGGGGTCTAGGTCTGGTCCGACCCGACCCAACCCGCCTTGGGTCAGCCCGAACCTGGTCGACCTGACCCGGCCCAGTGGGGCATGACCCAGCCTGGCAGGGTGCGGCCCAACCCGTCGGCAGGCGGCCCGACACACGCAAGGGAGGCCCGACCCGACACAAGCACATGCGGCCTGACTCGGTAGCCGTCGCGGCTCGACCAGTCGGCCGAGTGCGATGCGGGGGGGGGGGGGGGGATCTTTTTAACAGCATCACCGAGGGTCGCCGCCCCTCCTACCTGGTCGTCCGATCATCTCTGGCATTAGTGGCCCACACTGGCGGGTCGTTGATCCCCCGCACGCGGCACCCTTAGGCGACACAGTTCCTTCTACTCGGTCGGCTGGTGACCGGGCCGTTTCGCCTGCTGAAGCGGTCTGCGTAGCATGGGCCACAGTTCTCCACAACGTGGCACCAAGAGGTGCTGCATTCTTCCATCCCACCCGGCTAAAGCCGGTAGGTTCTTCCAGCAGGCGGCCCATGGGTGCGGGCCACTACTCCTCCATGTGGCACCTTCGGGTACCGCTGTTCACCAATCCAACTGGCTACGACCGACCGGTTCTTAAGCCCGAGCGTCCTGTGGTTGAGGCCCGCGATTTTCTTTTTTGTGGCCGACGCATGGCTGCCATTGTCGTTTCCACCCCCTATCATCACCGTAAAAAATAAACAAGAAGAATCCGGAGGGTCATCAGGCTGTGTTTGTTCCGCTCACGCCCACCGCATTAGGCGATATCAAAAGGCTGAGGAAAATTCTTGGTTTTCAACGAAGAACGAAGGTATAATTTATTCAATTTAAATTATACAATCCCCCTACCTCAAAATTTCGGTTCGTTCATCGATGAGCCGCAGAAGAAGAGCATCACTGTAGTTGGGTGTCGCGGAAGACGGCGTCGCGGAGAACGGTGTCGTCCCATCAACGTTGGAGGAAGAGTCGTTGTCATAGAAGGCGTTCCTCACGAGCGACGTCTTCTCCCTTGACGCGGAGGAAGAGGGAGGAAGACACATCGTCGTTCTTCGGTGGAATCGACGTTCTTCGTCGATGTGGACGTCGTTCTTCATGGTCGTCACCGTTCTTTGTCGAGAGAGAAACACTATTCCTCTAACTCTCTAGAGCCTCCCCAACACAACAAAAGGCAACCCAAAAATAATAGCTTAGGATATTATTTTATTCTCAACATGAATTGTTCAAAATTAAAACACTTAAATTAATTAATTAATTTTGGATCAATTAATTATTTAAAAGTTGTTGGTGAAATTAATGGGGGAGGTGGAGAGTTAGAATTAATGTGGGGTGGTGGAGATTTAAGAGAGGGGTTAAAGGGAGTTAAAGAGGGTAGGTGAAAGGGTTTGGGTTCGTGTGGGTCCCACCACACTAAATCCTCTCATGGGAGGTTATGTAGGGTGTTGGCCCCACCTCCAACTCCTTTTTAGAGGAAATAATCACCATCAAATAAAAATTATTTATACATTATTATTATTATTATTTTAACGAATCTCAAAAAATTAACTTCTCCTCCCGAGAAAACGAAACTGTAGTAAAGGTCTCCTTAAGAAAATACCGGTGTTGCGAGTTCATCGGTGTCCTCATATTTCAATTCTGAGCAGTGGTGAAAAATATAGAAAATCCCACACGTACGTTTACTGAACGTACCTGAACAAAACTTCAGAAATTGATTCTGGGCTCACCGGGCCTCGGAATCAGGTGCCGTCAAAAACTGTGGACTCATAAAATTCCAAAAAAAATTAAGAAAGAAATTTACTTGAAATTTCTAGGTCTTTACAAAATTAATCATAAACGATCCATATTAATTTGAATAATCATGTTAAAATGTGAAATCCCTTGTAAAAATGATTGTAAAACCTAGAGATAAATAATAAGGCTGGTGTCATTACAACATACCTAAAATGGAATGTAGGTAAAATAAGGGTTGGTGTCATTGATGAATAGAAATATGATAACAATCTCATAAAAAACATTTATGGGGAGAATATTATTTTCACTTTGTAAATCTTTTTTATTCAACCAAAATATTTAGAATATTAAGAAAAACATATTATTTGAAAAATAATAATAGAAACATGTATAGGAATATTTAATGTAATGAGTGGTCATGATGGTTGGAAATTCCATTCATTCCAGGTATTTGAAAACAAAGATTCCTTTTATATTTTGAGTTAAAATTAAAAAAGTTAATCATCAAAAAAATTACAAGAATATTATTTTTGAACCATTTTTTCAAAAATAAAACTTCTGTAAAAAATTTATTTAAAAAATTATTTAGAGGATGTTAAAAAAAAGTCATTAATTTTTTTAGCAAACATGGATATGGATGAAAAATGATTTCTAACCAAAGTGAGGAATAAAGTCATCTTTTATTAAAAATAATTTTTCAAAAAATTAAAGTAAAAACTAGGGAAACATGTAATATTAATTAAAAAATTTATGAATAACAATATTAGAATAAAATTCTCGAGTTTCATGATAGATATATTATAATATTTCATCATTAGAATCTTAATTACTAATAATCTGGATAAACAATGAGATTTTAATCATTAAACCCTAACCACTTTGGTAACCTTTGAATCATAAACCCCATGAAAAAGAGAGAAATGGATGGATATTTTACCCATAATATTGATGAGAATAATCATAATATAATTTCATTGTTATTATATAAAACAAACAATAGAAATAAGCAGTGAATATGACATATATCACACGAATATTAAAGTGAGACAAGAAACCCTTACCTCTAGTCTGATTTTTTTCCATGATTGAAACTATTTTACAATAAATATAAAAATAATATAAGTATATTAGTAAATATTATTATTTTATATAAATCCTGATATGATTTATTTAAATTCTTTTACCACCTTCTTATTAACTATACATTGTTAAAATCACTATTTGGGCAATAAAAACATCATTTTTCATATATGTTTTTGTTTGGTAATTTAAGTACTTTTTCATCGATCTAGGTTACATATTAATCAGAATATTAAAAATTATAGAAAAATCATATATATTATTTTTATAAGTATTTATAATATTCCCTAAAATTTAGATAAAAAATGAATTACACTTTTTGTGGAGACGGTAGGCCATACAAACAGATGAACATTGTTTCCATTTTTTAAGAGAAAAAATGAACGAAAAGTAAATAATATAACAAACTTATATAATAATTATTAAATCATATATACAATATATACTCATTAAATATATCCTTATTACAATCCATTTCAAAATAAAATAAAAAACATATCACAACGCTACGTGGAAGCTGTAGTTCACATATACACATGAGAGACTATATCTTTTTCTAATGGATTAGATGGTAATAAGGTATATGTGAAAATATAATTTTAGAAGTATAATTATTTCAAAAGTTAACTATATATAAATTAAATACATCATTACAAATACCAATGAGATGTGATTATGGAAAATGAATTTCATTGGTTCGCAAGGTGATAGTCCTCCACACACATGATCGATATCTACGTTTCCCATTAGATGGAATATATGATGTGTATAGGCTATTAATTTAAAATAATAACATATCATAAATATTTATGGTATTTTTTGTTTCTTTATTATATTTAGGTATGATTTTAAGGGAATATAGGAAGATATAAAATGAAGAGAAATGGTTAGAAACTATACTTCTTCTTAGTAGATCCTCTTTTGGTTTGTAGCTAATGCTTTCATAGAACAAGTTTATGATCAATAAAGATAATATTGGTCTGGTTTGGGATTTAGATAATTTATTTGGGAAGTTTTTTTTGAAACTAAATAGATTTGGAGGTGTGACGAGGATAAAAGAAAGGGTGTCCTTTAATAAGTGGTGGAGAGGACACACTTGGAATGTTTGAATGGAATTAAATTCACTGACGTTTTAAACATGTAACAATGATAAAAAATGGATAATTATCTTACCTAAGATGATATAAATTCAAAATATTTCCATAAAATAGGAATTGGATTATTTTTAGGTCATTTAATCCTTATATTTTTACGTTTAACTATGATATATCTATTTTAAGCTTAACCATGGTAATATATTTCTACTCTTTTTACAGTTCACCGGGACCCAAAATTAATTTTATGTTATTATTTAATATTAATTATTATTATTAAAAATATTTAATCCCCATTTAAAAATTCAATTAATGCAATTTTACGTATTTATTTTAAACTGTAACCTATTGATATGATCAAAATAATAGTCTTCCAATGGAAATGTCTTCTTAAGTATAACAAATTTTTATATAAAAAATCTATAAAAAATTGATTCAAATGACCTAATTTTGACTAATTATAATATAATTAACTAATTTTGCTTTTAAGAAACGTCAATTACAAAATATGACTTTGTAATATCTTTAAACAAAAATGCAGTTTTGAATAATGATTTGTATTTTTCACTATTCATTTAAAAATTAATTCTTAGAAAATAATAAAAAATGAAATACAATGTAATTTTTTCATTATATTTTTTTAATTTATGTTATATTTTCCAAATATATTTTCTAAATGTGGTAAAAATCAATTATAAAAAAAGTGAAAAGAAATTGATAAAACCAGTTTTTAGAAAAATAATGTTTTTTGTGGAAAAAAATTATTTTACCTTCAATTGATTTTCATTTTCATATATAATAAATTTATAACAAATTAATTTTTTTATACATGTTTAAAGCATATAATTTTTATAATATAGTTATTACTATTCATAACAGTCAATTTAATGGCTAATTATTAATGGTATATCAAATTAATATTCATTTAGACTTAGGTTTTCTTATATAATATTCTATTTTAGAGTTTAATTTTTTTTAAATATATAAATATATTTTAATGATTTGTGGTTCTATATTATGACCCTTTAAATAATATTAGACCAAAAATTCTATTTTGGTCATTATAGGTCTATCTTAATTTGAAAACCCAAATGATAAAAAGGATTAAGAAAACTTAATCTTAATAGGTGAAATTGGATTGTATGATGTTCATAAAGACTAACTCATAAATTTGTTTCCATGTAATAAAATAGAAGTAGGAAGTAAGGATAGAGAAATGGAGGGGAAAACTAATTCTGACAAATAAAGAGTAATATAGGACATGGTATGGAGAAAGTTAGTAACCAA
Source organism: Viscum album (assembly GCA_963277665.1). Lineage (NCBI taxonomy): Eukaryota > Viridiplantae > Streptophyta > Magnoliopsida > Santalales > Viscaceae > Viscum > Viscum album. The sequence continues at coordinate 1,242,047,857 of OY728156.1, read as the reverse complement.
AAAATCAAAAATCTATTTGGTAAATGAAGGTAATATATATCATTTTCATTTCAAGATCCTTTTCCTAAATTTCAGAGATTCTTTTACAATCTTGATAAGAAACAGTAGAATATTTATTTTCTTAATATATTTTTATTTAATAAGAACAATTTCACCCTTTGATTATACGTTTACCAATTTATAGATCATTTTTTACTCTATTAAATGAATATCCATGTTTACTTTTGTTATTGCTAAATCACTAAAATTATATTTTTATAGATCATAATATATATAAATGAGTAAACCTTTTTTCACCCATCTATAAATATTTCCCAAAAAAATTTACTACAAGTTATCCAATATAATGATTTATCTCGAAATCTATAATAGTACAAACAATGTTATACTTAATCCTTTCAAAAAATAGTTAAATGTATGACTCCACCAAAATATGTCTGAAAAAATTTAAATCCCAAAATATTAACTAATTGATTAAACATTTATAAAAAAACAACGTAATGTTTCTCTTAATGTGACATACTAAACATGTGATTACCTTTATTGTATATTCTCTAAAAACACATTAATAACCTGAATCACCATCAACCCCAAGTCAAATCGTAGGCTATTGTGTATATTTCATGAAGCATAAAATATATTAAAATCCATCTTTAATTAATTTGTCACAAAATCACTAACCATTTTAAAGGTCACCAATACTATCCCATTTACTTTTTTAATTTCAATCTTATCTTTATCCCCACAAAAAAGTATCAAATCCTCATCGAGAACATCCTAACTAATATATTTTCTTTATTGTTGTTTTTTCCAAAAATATCACCTTATCACTAAATGACGTTTCTTAGTTATCAGTTCCATTCAAAACATTATTTCAATTCTTTAATGAAAAAATGATATAATTAAATCCTTATATATTTCATGATTATAATAACTAGAAAGTCAAAGATAAAATAAATCTACAACACAAATTATGAATCCAAATACATAATTAAATTATTACACTTTGGCTATAGTAATTATATAATCATGAATTTATACCCTTTGATTCTTCCAATTTATATTCCCTTAATTATTGAGTAATTAATTTTAATAATTCACCAACTCCTTATAGTTGAAACACTGATAATAAAAGGTTTCTTTTTTATCCTTTCATTTAGAAACATGATTAACTATCCCTACACACTTAAAAAAACTCACATTCCCTTCATGAAAGTTATGATGTTCTTCTTTCCATTACTACAAAATTTTAGAAAATAATTCTTTCTCTTATTCCCTTATATATATTTTTTATCTTACGTCTTTTTCTTGTCTTACTTTATTTCAATGTAATAATAAATGAAGAATTATTTCTCAATTTTGATTTCTTAATTAAATATACTCATATAATGAGAAAATTTAGGAGACTTGTTTCCTTCTAAGGATTGAAATTATCCCATATGTGAAATGATAGATATTAATCTTTATATCATGTAAATAGTCTGAATGATTCCTTCATAACATTTTAATATTAAATTCATAATTTATGGCATGTTCTTCTTCATTTTGTCTCTGACTCAATAATTTTCTTTCCATAATCATCATTTTTCATGCAGAAAATATTTTTCCTAAAAATTTTCATTGAAATATTCTCATTTAATGCTTTCAATTTCATCCACATCCTTAGTGTTTTGAATCAATGACCACTGTTGATTGGAATCTTCTTGTAGAAGATAAAAAAACATGATAACCTTCTCCATTTAAATACTTCCCAAAGTGAGTAATATCATCTTTATGGAACATATCCATTGCTCAAATATAAATAGTCTGTAGTACCTTTAAATAATAATGGTTGCTGATGTTTGAAGAATTATAACATTGTTACACCATGTTATAGATCTGTCATATACTCCATACAGTCGTGGTTATTGTTCCTAAGCAACCTCACCTACACCAATATAGTTATAATTTCATCATCTATAGTAGTATATTCAGCTTTTTCTTCTTTATATATCCCATGAGTGTAGTCACTATACATATTACATACATCAATACAGTTTCCATTCCTTCCTCAAGGTTCTATTTCTAAACAATAGAGTATACTAGATTAGGTCCTAACATTTTTGATCATATTTTATAATTTCATGATCATTGAAATACATAAAAAATTGAAAATTTATGTATAACTAATATCAAAATCATAAACATGGTATATTTGGTAATATTGTCAACTCCTAAAAATAATTTTGACTCCTTCATAAATATTTGTAAAAAAAATTGTGCTTAAACCAATTATATCCCATGTGAGTGTCAAATGATTTGTGCATTAAGGCCCATTGATGTGCATCATTTTATGATCATGTAAAGCCCAATGAACCCGTTTCCAAGTTATTATACCTAGGTACAACTATTATAGATCCACATTGACTTATAGTATCTTGAAATAGATGTATTTTTAGGAAATAAAAATAATCTATACAATACCAAAAGATTAGGATGTCATATAATACAAAAAAGTATCCTCAAATTCAGTTATACAGTTATGTTCTATAATCTTTGTTTTCCTAAATCTCGTTACCAATGTTTCTAATTAAATTTCATTAATACCAAATCTAAATACCCCGAACCTGGTAATCTGGAGTCAGTGTTTACTTTGTTACATTTTTTCTAGATAGAAGATATCACATCCCAAAAGACGGAGACATTTAGTATTATTGGAATACTAGATACAAATATGAATTTGACATTAAATTTTAAAAATTAAATTAAATCAAAGGATTTTATTTGAGAACTCAAATATACACATAATTAGATCCCAATATATCCATCAGAATACACTTCCTGACCCCTAAGGAAATAAAACATAAGAAAAGGGGCAGTTTAGATTCCATGAAAGGGTATACATACCACAAAAGATATCATAAATAAGTAAGGAATAATCAATATAGAAATATAAATAACTGATATCACATTCCCTTTAATAAATAACTTGAGGATTTATAATAATATAGAAGGAGTGAATGATGATAAAATAATTATGTATAAGTAATCAAATAAGCCTGAAACTTATCAATGGATATCATAACTAATAAAATAACCACATGCCAATAGCTAAATAATATCAAAATAAAGGAATTAATAATGTCATAAAACATATACATACCTTATATGCCTTGTAATAACACATATTACATAAATTATAACATCCCATAATATCCACTCTCGATTATGGTTCTAAAATAAAAAATATTTCATTTTTTCCTTTCATACTGATGTAGTTGATCCAAATTTTTTTTAATCAAAAATTACAACATCAAAAAGAATTATTGGACCAATTACATACCCTTATAAATATTTGGATTATTGTTTTAGATAATTCAGACCAAATCATATAAAATTTAATTCATATATAAATCATTAATAAAGATGAAAATAATCTCATATTATACCCATATTTTCTTATTTCACATTAGGTTATGAACATAATCTCTATAAAATCCCATCTAGACATAATTCATTAAACCTTAATCTTCATATCCTGGGGAAAAAGAAAAAAATTATAAGGGTGATATAAAATGATCAATAAGGGTATAAATAAGAGTTAATAATTGAATTTCATCAAGGAGCATAAAAAGTGCATAATAGTATGATGGCATAATGATGGTACATGAGAAAGTCATAAAATAACTCGTACCCATCAACACATTGATAATATAATTTGAAAAGATAGAGAATTCAAGAGTCATTAGAATCTATATTCATGAGCCTGGGGATACCAATATTGATCATAATAAATATTATAAACCCATAGAGTTAATTTAAAATAATTTTTGGTAACGTGGATCATCATATTCATAAAATCCTTTTAAACACATTTTAATTAGAATAACCAAATGATTGACTTCCAATATAATCATTACCAATGAATTAGAGTGCTATCTGGGTGAATTCATTATTTACAATATAATGTGATCACCAGAAACTCTATGGATGACCCCATCATATTATCTATAATAGGATTAACTGCACCTATCTAGTACAACACATCTTAAAAGAGGTATTGGTATCACAAGACATTATCTATAATGTCCCAATGTATAATCTTTAAGGGGCTCACCCAATGCTATTTTGGATTTTCATCATTCTATATCTCTAATAAAATCAACTGTAATAATTTAAATAGATATTTAATTAAACAAATCATATAAAAAATAAGTATTCCTTTTATAACATTATTAACTTTTGGAAAGGAAACAGGTTCCACAAGAATCTATTTCTAACATGATTATACTGTGAAAGCGAAATGGGTATTAGAAAACACTGTTTGAAACAATAGTATTAAATCATGAGAAATAATGAGGATGGTATCTATATAAATTTTCTACAGTAGAGGATAAGTAAAATATGGTTTGTTGATGTTTATGAATGGTCATACAATTAACATTTCATTAAAAACATTATTGAGTAAAATATCTTTATCATTTTGAAAATAAATTTTTTAAACATGAAATCCTATAAAAATAATTTTGTTTTTAAATAAATTTTAAAACTAAATATATATATAATATTATTAAATAAATTCATTAAAAATATCCTTGTGAAATTTTAAATGAATATTAAATAAAATGAATGTCCTTTCGAAATGTAATTCCATACACGCCGTGACGAACATTCTTTTTTGCATGGATTTTTTCAGAAAAGTATATTGTTTGGAAAGTGAAGAGAATATATATATAAAAATATGTTGTAAAAAGAAAAAAATGGTGAAACTTTATTAAATAAATCACATTGAAATGGTTAAAAATATTTTTATTAATTTTTTTTGAGAAAACATTCTTTTGGAAGAAAATAGATTTATGACAGAAGATAAAAATAATGTCCAATTTATTCAAAAATTTTATCAAAAATTTTATATACCAAATATTGGGAAAAATATAATATTAATTTTGAATATCGTGAATAAAAATAGGATAGTAAAATAAATTTTTTTATTGAGTGTAAAATCTTAATATCAATCATTGGAATCATAATGAAAACCATCCTAATAAACGATGAGATTGTGACAAAAAATACATCCACTTTTACAACATTGAATTGTAATCCACATGAAATAATAATAATAAATTAAGCTTATAATAGCATTATAATAAGTATATTAATGATATAACAATTTAAATAATTATTATATAAATCACAAAAGAATGTGGGTGTATAACGTAACATACATATCTAAGAATGAAAATTGAGACAAACAAATCACTTACCACATTGGTAAATGTAAAACCATAAACCCCATGAAAAAAATATCCTCAAATGAATAAGTAAATAACAAAATAATTATGGATAAAATTCATAAAATATATTCATTGGAATTATATACATCAAAAAATTGAAATAAGTTTCGAATATGGAACATGTCTCATAGAAATAAAAGTGGGACAAGAGAATCCATGAACTTGAGTTTGAATCATCAGGACTGTTACTTATTTTCCTAAATAATAAATTTATGTTAATTATTTAATTTATCAATAAATATTTTTGTGTTTATTATTAATTTTATTTCATCTATTACATATTTATATACAATTACTTAATCAATTTTCTTTATGATGGATGTTTTTATCATGTTCGGATTTCGTATCAAAATGAATTTTGTAGGCCGACTATGGTCAAAAAGGTCTTTATTTAAACATATAAACAATAATAACCATTAAATACCTATATTATTTATATATACATTATACATTTAATATCATTAATGAATTATAGTTATGGAAAATGTACTAACAATATGATCATGGAGACGGTATGACATACATACACCTGAGTAATGTTTCTATTTTTCAATGATCATTATAAAAAGAAGTTAAGTAATATTTAATATTTAAAAAATTATAATTATTTCAGAAATAAAATTTTATTTAATAATATATACATATATGTATGATTCTTCTAATGTGGTGATGAAAAAATGGAATCACATCGCTTTGTTGAGGCGGTAGTCCGCATGTCCGTGGATGACAATACCACATTTTCATTGAGTGAAAAGTAAGAATAAAATAATGTATTATTATTCAATAATAATAAATATAACATGAAAATAATAAATTTTTTATATACACCACATATATTCATTATATTTAACCTTATAACCTTCCGTGTAACACATTAGTGATAAACGAATCACATCACTTCGTGAGGAGGTAGTTTGCCATATACCCGAGCAACATTATTGTATCCATTATAGAATCAATGTTAAAAAGGTTTTATAAGATATAATGACTAATTTGGTATAATTATGTTATAAATATCATATATAAACTTTATATACATCATCATATCGAATCATGAGAGGTGGAAATGGAAAAAACGAACGACATCCTTTAACGAGGCAGTAGTCAGCCGTACAAATGAATGATAATTTCATAACCCATATGATTAAAGTGTGTTTCGATATTGGTCATAACCCTAAAATAGAATTATATAAAAAAATTTTAAATTTATGATGTTATTATATTCACATTTTACAAGAAGAGTTTAAGGGGTGTATAAAGAAATAAAAATAAGTATTCATTCATGAATGTTACCACTTCTTTGGATATTTCATTTGGTTTTCACTAAAGGTGTTACTTGGTGGATTTTATTCACAATATAAGGAATATATGATAATAATATGGATTTTTAGAAGTGATTTGGGTAGGTATTTCTAAAACCAATCCATTTTTAAGGCATGAAGAGAGGAGTATAGGTGGCGGTGTTTTATAAGTGAGGTGTGTAGAACACTTTTAAGGTTTTTGAAAGTGTAAATTCCAAAAATATTTTTTTAATGTTAACATCTCCCAATAATGAGAAAAACAAGATATTAATATGGATATGGTTTAAATATATAAATAAATTTGGTTTTTGATATTTTTACGATCATTTTTATACATTATATTCTAATATTAACCATTTAGTAAACTTGTTTTTACCACAAACCGTGTAATTAATTTTAATTATTTTCACTAACCACATTGGTAACAAATTATGTCAAAATTATTAGAAATTATAAGTTATTATAATTCCAAATATAGAATAAATTTTCCCAAATTCAAGTCACATATGTGAAAAAATTTAACATTATATTAATTCAGCGGATTTGGTGAGATAGTGGGTTTTTAAGAAGAGTATTTTTTTTTTGAAAAAGTTGATTATATATTAACCCTATGGATGATAAAAATCAATGTATGAAAATTAATTAAAATATAATAATATATATTAAATACATTTCTTTTAATTTTTTCCTTTTAGGGATTATTTTAATTAATTAATATGGTGAAACATTATGCATTTTAAAATAGTTTTTAGAAAAATCCATCTTTAAACACCAAAATTAACTTATATTAAAAACCAATATAAAATTGATTTAAAAGAAATTAAGTGGAATAAATATTAAATATTTAATACTTTGGTTACTTTAAATAATAATAAAAACATATTGAGTCTCTTAAATCAATTAATCTATTGAAAAAAAGACATTTTACAAAAACATGCATTTTCACTATTCATTGAAAAATAAATATTTTCAAAAAAATAAAAAAACATTAGCCAAAGTAGATTTGTATATTCAGTTTACACGAATTAATTTAATTTTACCAAATATATTATATAAATTTTACAAAAAATTATTATAACATATTTTCCATGAAAATTATTAAAAATCAGTTTTGGAGAAAACATATTTTTGATGAATAAAATCACATTACTAAAAAATCGATTGATTATTTATTAAAAATTTATCAAAAATTTATATTTAGTGGGAATTTTTTTTATATATAAGGATTTTTATTTATTTTATAATTTTTTTATACTATTTATACCCCCCAATTAAATGTATATGTTTTAATAATAATATTAATCATGGATCGTTTATGTTTGGTGTTGTAGGTAGATCACACTATCAAACATAACATATAAGGGTTACATGTAATTAAATATGAAATGAGTTTTTGTGTAATAATAGATGAAAATAGTGTTGCGTGTAATGAATGATAGATATAGTGTTGTGTTTCTTTTACGATTTCGAATATAATTTTTTTAATTGATATATCTGGGTGTTAAAATTCAAACCACAATACATCCATACAATTCAAACCAGATGTCGAGTATGATAGGTACATGAAATGGTAGGTAATATGTATTTCATTTCATATGATATGACCAATCCATATAATATGATATATTCTAATCCCATCATATTTGATTTAGGATTTGGGGAATATCTGCTTCACTTAATAACTTACTATTTTTGATGAAAAATTAATGTTTAATGGAAAATTGAAAAAGGTGACCAAGGAGAAATCTCAATAACTTTATTAAAAATTAAATATATTTTGATAAAATCAATAATATTTAATTTAGTGTCAAGTTATGATCATAATTAATGGCACTCTCATGAAAATACCTAAGATATTTCAGGTTAACACATTAAACTAAAGGATACATCAATTCATAACAGAAATGATTTATATTCATACATTAAATAATTTATAGAATTAAAAAAATAAAAAAATATTTCATAAATCTACAAATAAAGTGAAAATTATTGAACAAATCATAAATAATGAAATTATAAGCAAATTTTAATCTAAGAATTCTTTTATGGACATTTCAAAATTAATTATTCCAGAAACATTTATATTTATTTCAATAATAATTCTTTTATATTATCAATTTATATGTTATTAAATATAAACACCTTTATATTTTAAATATATAGTATATATGAAAACTTTATAATCATATAAATATTTCATATTTTATTTTAAAAATCATTAAAATGAAAATATCTCATATTTTATGTTCATAAAAACATTATCCAATTCAAAAATACTCTCATTAACATGGTTTAAATTAATTTCTAAATAAGGTATTTTAAAATGAATATTTCATATTATTATTTATATAAATTCCATAATTTAATATGAAAATTTTCATGTTTTTTCTATTTTATATCATATAAATATTTTAAAAAGTGATCTACCAAATCACCATTATGAAATGAAACAAAATGTTTTTGATATGATTTATGGACCCCTTATTATTCATTAAGGGTCTTTGATGATTATAAATTTTGATAATTTTGATAATTTTTTTTGATTTAAAATATATAAAAACCTATGATTTTTTACCAAATATGATGACATGTTTATTCTTGAGAGAAAGATAATTTTAAATGAATAATGAAATTTTATCTTAATAAAATGTTCTTCAGGAATAACCTTTAAAAACATCTTTTTCAAAACCATGTCCTGATTATATCTAACTACGTTTTGGTTTTCTAAAATAAATATGATTTATATATAAATTATTTATGTTTTTTGGGAAATGAATGATAAAAAATACATTCTATGATGAATAGTTTTATGAAATACTTTTCGTGCCTATTTTGTAAAACCGTGATAAATTTTTATAAATTTAAATAAATAACACCACTTTTAATTAGAAACGTTTCATGGGTTTTAATGACTTCATGAACCATGAAATTTTTTCATAAATCATATAATTGTTTTGTATGATTTTACCCCTATATTCTTCATCAATATAAAAATTCAATCCAAATGACAAAAATGTGGTTCTGATACCACTGATGTAACATATTTACCTGGGAATCACACATCGGTGCACCAATACAGTTGATTTCATGGACACATGTGAGCCTCCACGTATGCCAGAGGCTACTTTCTATAAACATGGGTCTAATATCTATCATGGGGATACTATACCCTCTATATCAATGTAGCAATAAAACAGAAATAAATAGACAATAAAAAATGATATTAATAATAAACAGACGAACCGATATAAATTTTGATTAATACAATAATATAGAATATCCAAATATAAAAAGTAGATAAGTCATTATAAGTATATAGAATGTGTCAATATGAAAAACCCAAAATAAATAATGACACTAACAACACCCAACCATGTCTGAAATCTCATTCGGTTCCCTAAACCATGCTCTATCCGGACTCATACATCTAACATTGGGCCTTTCTAATAACCTTTAATACAACCATAAAATATATTCTAGTACTAATCAAGAAGCCAGAGTAAGGTATGATTACAACTCATAATTCCACCACCAAATGCATCTAAAACAATATCCAGTCAAATCTGTGTAGACAGTTTTGTAAAGAATAAATAAATAAAATAAATAGACCAATTTAATTTAATTAAATTTCTCTTTATTTAATGAAATAACCCATGGGGTGTTGAGGACACCCAAACACTCAATACCTACATCGACCAATGCTAGAGTTTGAACTATCCCCAAGGGATATCATTTAATTAAATGATATTGCTACCATTTATCCTCTCAATTCATATCTGAATTCCATTTTTACCTTTAATCATATCACTTAATATCTGAATTCTATTTTTACAATTAATCATTTCAATTCAACTATAAATAACATTGTTACCATTCATCGTATTATTTCATATATAAATTCCATTGTAACCATACATCGTCTTAATTCATATTCTAATTCCATTGTTACCATTCAATGTCTCATATCATATTTGAATGTCATTGTTACCATTTATAATCTCAATTCATATTTGAATTCTATTATTACCATTCATTATCTTAATTCATATCTATATGGGTATTCTATGCTGTAGAGCATGTCCCACATACGATTATCAAAAATATCAAAATGTCACAATATCATATATTTGAGAATATCACATGTATCACAACAACCCATTAATTAATTCCTGAATTAATCAATCAAATGTAATAATTGAATATTCACATCATTCTATTAATTAATTAAACAATTAATTAATCACATATATCCCACTAATTAATTCAACTTTTAATTAATCACATGAATTTTATTTATTAATTTAATATTTAATTAATTGCATAAAACCCTTCAATTAATTCCTTAATTAAATGGTCAAAAAAATTCAATTAATTTATTAAATAATTAATTAATTCAATTCACAATCCCAATATCCACATAATTTATTCAAAAATTAATTGTTCCAAATATTCAAAATAAATATACTTAATTTCACAATCCCCAAATTTTTTATTTTAAAAAATTAATTAATTAAATTCTGGAACTCAATTTTTAACAATCCAATAAACATTGTATAATTAATTTCATATAATCAAAATAAATAATTTTGGATTGGAATAATTGAACACCTACCTCAAGATTTTTGTCAAACTATCACTAACGTAAATACCCAATTTAATTAGAACAACGAAGAATGATGAGATGATAACTAAATCTTAGATCCAAGATCAAAAGAAAAAAGATACACAATACCAAGATCAAGATCTAATCACAATAGTGGAAAAAAGACAATAAAATTATGGGAGAATAATAGGAAGGAGAGGGAAAACTAATCAAGATGAGATTCACTTACTGGGAGAGGTGAAGATATTTGGTCTAGGATTTGAATTGTAATGAATGATTGTTGGAATCCATATGAATTCATTTAGGGGACTCAAGAAATGAGTGGAATAGGTTATGTGTGAGTTAGGTTTTATTTTGTGTTAATATTTGGGTTCAGGTATTTTTTTAAAAAGTTTTCAGGTAAATAAAGAACCCATGAACAATTGTATGGGTAGGGTTCATGGGTTTCCAAACCATGAGGCTTAACCGTGTAACTCGTTATGAGGGGGGTTCAATGTTTCTCTTAATAGGGAATATGGTGTTAAAACCTGTGTTCCATTCGTGCTAATCCTCTCTATATGGGTTCACACAGTTAGCTGTGTGGGGCGCACAGTTTGGGTAAACATTGTGCAAACTGTGCACATCCCCTCCTTCCATTTTTCTCAAATTTTCTCCCAAATCACTCAAGATTAAAATAAAAATTATTCAAAATAAAGAAAAAAATAGTACATGAAAACAAGGCTATGGAATCTCTAGAAAATGTCAAGATATTACAACCAAAGAGTTTTATACGGGTCACCGCTTATCCAAATACAATGCAATAAAAAATCTTCACTATAAGACCAATTGATATTTTTTAAAAGAATAAATAAAAATGGAAAACATAACTTCTAGCAAATCATTTTTATCTATTCATTATCCTACCACATGATATTTATGTATATACCTTAGTGGAAATAGTATATATTCATTGAGGGTAGTCAATAGATGATATGAATCACCTAATTCATGGAAAAATATCCATCTTACTCACAATATTCTAGAACAATAGAGTTCAATATAAATAGAGGAATGAGAGATTTGGTTCAATGATTTTTTATTGCGATAAATGAATAATCTTTCATACATCCATTTCACAATGATTGGACAAGTTTATATATCCATCCAAACACCCTCATTGAAACTCAAACTATGACAAACCATATATTTAATGCACCTTAATTCATGATATATTACATAAAGATATTGTTAATATAATCCAAAATTAATATTAGGGCTAGTGTATTTGCGTAATTGGATACATAACTCAACAACATTAAACATGGTTATAATGAAATTATTTAAAAAATCCAAAAAATTCCCTTATGTTCCACTAAAATTCTAATACTGGACGAGATAACTAGGCATTTTTCATAAGAAATATGTGCTCAATAAATCCTAAAAATGGAATAATCAACGCATAACTTGATTAATATGACAACCCTGCTTTTTAATACAACATAAACATGATTTATTACATAAATCTTCACTTGATACAACAAAGAAGATCGAGAGGTTTAGTGTCTTTGGGGCTTAGGATCATTACATAAAAACATTAAACTTGAAATACAACATCTTTATTGAAAACTTCCTTTACATGACCACTACATTCCTTCGTTCTTAGCATTGCATGGGATAACCTGAGGACATGCATAAGAAAAGGGTGAGCTGTAAAGCCCAGTAAGGGAGTACACAATGAATAACATGAGGAGTTCAACACATGTTAGTAAATAGGAATATCAATAGATAATAAGAGTAACGTGAACATAAAGTCATGATAAAGCATGATAATCATAACATGGAAATGTGGCAACAACACTTAACATTGAATTAGCATGAGACAAGGCTCATTGCACATGGAGCATGAGTAAACCCTCATTGCACTTGAAGCATGAGTAAACCCTCGTTTCACTTGAATTAGCATGAGTCAACACTCATTTCACTTGACGTATCATGATACTATACTTTACCCAATGCATTGGAGCGCTATAAGGGCGCACCCTTCTTAAACATTTCATTTCATGCATAAGTGTGCCACATGGATCATAAAACATGGATTCATAAAACATAATCATTTATACCATGATAAAGGAATGTGGAATTCATACATGAAACTTTATAATCAATAAGTAAATGTCCATAAAGGTGAATACCCTTAATGGAGAAATGGGCATGGTATTCACTACACAATGATATTGGCTTAGAAAATCGGTGTGATTTTGGCAGCGTAACTGCGTGACATAAGAATTCATAAAAAATGGTTGATGAGAGAGAAAAGGGTTCCTCATCATATTTACATGTAATGGACAATATGGAGGTCATATAGATACATGTCCCAACAATTGAAAAGGAATTTAGATTCATGATACAAAAGTATTGCTTGAATATAAAAGAGGAGAAAAAAGTTCCTTTCCGAATTTCGGCATAGTAACGAGTGTACATGGGAGGCATTTAATGAGAGAGAAAGGGGTCTCCAATCATTAAAAAATAAGAGGGCAGTATGGGTGAGGTGAGAAACTATACCCCAACATTCATAATTGAAATTTAAAGGGCAATACAACTTAAAGAAAATTGAAAAAAAATGAGAAAGGAAGAAAAAACCCTTACGTGGAAGTGTGCTTCCAAAGGATAGAGAGAGGCTTGTGAGAGGATTCTTGGGAGCTTGGGGAACCTTGAGAGGATTCTAGAGAGATTAGGGCAGAGTTTCGACGAACTCCAAGGGCTTTGAGTGAGGAGGAAGTGGGAGCTTGGGTGGGATTATATAAGAAAGGTGATGGAATCATTTATTATTTAAGTTTGGGACCCCTTATATTAAAATAATCCAAACCACAAACCATCCCATGGTATTTGCCCATGGTTTCTGGAAATGGAAAGAGGAAAACAATATTTTACAAGGCCAAGGTCCGAAATTATTAAAAAAGTTTGGTTGCTTATGTGGAGGTGAGTCACACTCCCATGGAAATTAATTTAAAAAGGCAAAGTGATGAATAAGTCTTGAGGGCTCCATTAATGCATTGAAAAGTAAGTCAAACAAACCCAAAACCTCATTATTTTAATGAAAAAATACATATTGGTCGAACATAAGGATTATGGTATTTTATTACATCACCATTGGGTCATTATGATGTCATAAAACACATTATATATTTAAATGGTATTTAATTTTTACCCAAAAATTTGACTATCTCAAAAAATTATGAAATATTCACCGTTGGATAATTTCGACGTCCTGATTTCAAAAATAATATTTATTTTATATAAATAATTTTCTAAATATGTGAATTTTCACTTTTAAAATAAAAACCAACATTTATAAAAAATTCACGGGTTTTGACAGAAATGGCTTTCAATCCTTAATAAAAATTTTAATTGCATTCATAAAATTATAAGATCATTTATATTTAATAAAAATTATTTTAATATTAATAATAATATTTTATTAAAATATTATTTAATTCAAAAATCCTTTAATTTAATAAAATATAATTCTTAATTAAATAATAACTAAAAACACCATTTGTACTTTAAAAACTAATTACAATGTATCAAAAATGACTAGAAATTATATTCATTATTATATAAAAAAATAATGCACATTGACATAGTACTACTTATTTGTTACATAACCCCTTAAAATAGCCGCATAAGACCTAAGGGTAAGGTGTGCGATGGTGACAGACTCTTGGGGCGGCACATATAACATCGCTCGAGTGGTAATCTCTATCAACATCCACTTTTCCCGTAGATGGTCCCATTCATGCATGACATAATGAAGCTCAGCTTGGGCTTGGTCAAGGGCGAAGCCCAAAGACGCCACCTCTTTTCTGAGCTCCGACAAATTGGCTTCGTAAGGGGAAATTCTACTGGATGAGGCCATCGCTTCCTTTGTCTGAGTAGAAATGGGTTAGTTGAAGCCTTATATTTATACTACTCAGATGATCACTGTTCAACGGCTATAAAAGTAACGGTCACAAATCTTAACGTAAAACTAATGAAGTTGACATCTTATAAAAACATTTTTCATAAAGAAAAATTTAACTGGATCAAGAGGGATTTTCCATTAATGAAACTTTGGGTCGTTACAATTAATTATAACATCCCCGGACCAGAAGTCCCTAAACCAGTGCTTCGAGCCAGGTGGTTATATGACCTTAACAGTGCCTCCCCATACGCCAAAGGTTGCCGACTAGCAGAGAGGGTATGAATAGTAAATTGGGGAGACTATACACCCTTTTATCAGAGTAAGCCTCAATAGATGATAGAAAATAGTATAATAACAATCAATAATACAATATCATGCATAAACAACCATTCCCCCAAATAGGGTACAACTATGTCCAACAGTAAATATTCCATTCCATGCTACAAGTGAAAAAGTGAACAAAACACAAAATAAAGACAAAATACAAAGTCCCCAATATGGTCCCAACACCAAGTATATGTCCTCCTCCACATACACCCATTCCAACCCAACTGGCTAGAAAGAGCGTTTTCCCTTGTCCTGAATTGCAAGCATGATGTCTGCTCGGGTACCTATGGCAGCCTGAGCTGGGTGTGAGTACAACTCAGTAGGACACCACCAACGGTGTCTAAAAAATATCTAGTATAAACAATCATGCAAGAAAAAGGGAACTAAATAATAAATGAAAAGGTGAATATTATGTTCTATTAGCCATTTTTTTCCATTACAAACATTTATTACCATTTCCATAACTTACCATTTCATCTCATTTCCAATTACATACCATTTCCAAAACATTTATCAGGGGTTCATCACACAAAATGTTACATGGATCAATGTAAACAATCACAAACATGAGGAAGAACTCATAGTTTATCTATATCACTAAGAACGACTTCTTCATGTCAACCATAACCCCACCTAGAATCGTTATTTTGGGTGGATGTAAACCATATTTTCAACTCGAAGCATCAGTCCTGGGGGATGCAACTGATAGGGAAACAGAGCATCAGTCCTATCCTTACCTTGTGCATTAGGGGTGGAGTTTTATGCCTTATTCCAACTCAACCCGTGGGTGTAAAAACTTAGTCAATACCCCACACTACCAAGCTATTTTCACAAGTTATATATATATATATATGAAACCATTAACCATTTACAAAACATCACAGCTATTTCCCATGGTAAGCATAAATCATAACAATAACATGAGAGATGACACCATGCCATAAACCATTATCACATTCACCACATTTTACATCATTTATCCATTTATCCCAATAAACCTTTGTTATGCTTATCTCACTAAGAATTCATTCATTATGCCTATCTCACTAGGCTTGTTCATTACCTTTATTTCCAACGGCCCGAAGGCCTTCATTTTTTTTTTATTTTTTTTATTATATGATAGTACCCCCTTTTGAGGGAAGAAGGGGGAAACCCAAACAGACTTCATAGACATAGGACAAATCAACCCAAAGGAAAAGAGAGTAAAACCAGAATGAAAACACGAATCTGGCCCTCCCCACCATTTGATCATGACGAAGCTCTCCACTGTGTAAGACATTTCGACAAGCAAGTTTCATGTGTCAAAGAAAATTCCCTATCTGCTGGCTGACGCCATACCCTCTCAACAACCAAATCCAAAACGCACTGCACAGATGACCCTCTAGCTTTGGATCCTCCTCTGAAGCTCATTCCATGTAGTCAAATCTGGTTTCACAGCCTTTACACCTTCATAAAAAAACCAACCATACAAAACACTTCTACCATTGAACCATATGACTAATTCCACCATTCGTTGGACATCACGCCGAACAAACTTCTGACTTCAAAGCCTCCACACATCCAAAAACAAATCACGAGTTAAGAGATCAAAGACAGAAACCATCACCAAAAACATGTCACCGCCAACAATTCCTCCCACGAAGACCACCACCGACCACCCGAAGCACACACCCAACAGAGCACAACACGATGGACCTGGATCAATTCCACCCCACCATATAATGCCAGGAAATGACCTCACCAATGCCAATGACCACTGGATCGAGTCCAGCCCCACTGTAGAAGACCAGGAAATGACCTCACCCTTCACAGCATAAATAGATCTGACCAACTTTCTCCGCAGGGGATCGGATCACGATTACCTGTCGATGCGCCACCAAAGAGAACCACCTGAACACCCTTCGCCATAGAAGATGGATCACAACTACCCCTCACCGTGGAGAATATGGAAAACACCGTGCTTCCAAGGATGAAAGCCGATCAAACAACAATGCCACAAGGAACCACGTCATGGCCACGTCGGACCCTTCGATGCACCGCTGAGGAAGACAACCACCACCCATCATCGCCTGAGGAAAATCCCAACCAACCCACAACACAGGTGACTGGATTTTTCTGCACATCCAAGGAGGAAAAACGGGAAATCCTTGTCTCCACACTGAGGGAGAGGCCACCATGTCGCGAACTCACCGAGCAAGCGACTAGGTTCACCACCTAGTTTCTAACCCAACACAAATAGTCACATCAACATGTTTATCAAGGGATCTACATGATTACACAACTGTCTCAATCATTCTTCATAAATCCAATGTTTTAGGAGAGTCTTCTCATCATATGGGTATCCCTAGATTAGTTTCATTACCCTCAACGCATCCCATGTGGATCGTGACGGACTCCGTTAACCTTTTTAATAACCATTTTACAAAAAAACAATCCATTGGTGACAAAACATCCTAAAAGATACACTTGAAATAAACTAAATAGGCACAAATCCTCAAATAAACCATGGGATATAACTTTTAGACCACCTACCTTGATTTAGTTGTTGAATTCACTCTTAATCGAGCCCTTAGATTCCAATTCAACCAATGTTTGAAGCTTCAACATAATTATCATCCAAATAGTATGGTTTTAGAGCATTGAGAAGAGAGGAGAAGAAGATTCAAACCCTAAACCCAAAAGAGAAGAAAGGATGTCATTATCCTTACCCGGAGCTTTAATCTACAACCAACAAAACCAAAAAAAACCTTAGAAATGAGGGAGATTGATCTCTTGGAGATCTTGGGTGATTTGGTTTGTCCCTAGGGTGAAGATATGAGAAATGGGAGGAATTCATGAGTTGGGGTTAAAACTCACAGGGTGGAAAAATTGTAATTTCTCTATGTTTATGGGCTACATTGATTACCCCCATGGTTTTCCAAACCATGTGAAAACCGTGTGGATGATTTTTTCCCAAAAGACACACTCACATGGTTTACCCACATGGTTTTCCAAACCATTCCCAAACTGTGAAGATGTGTTTGCCTAAAGGATCCCCCATGCATAGTTTAGCCGCACAGTTATCCAAACAGTGCACAAACCAAGTAGAGGCTACTATCCGAAAAACATCCACTTACATGGCTTACCTGGGATGTACACATGGTTTGAACTAACCATGCGCAGACCATGCGGCCTACTCCTAAAACCCCATTTTCTCCACTTTTCATGTCCCGAACCCTCGAAACACCCCTGAGCCTCCTATAGGTCTTGGGTAAGAACTTAATTAACCAATACAAGGGATGGAAGCCAAAACATAGATGAGAACATAGCTTTCCATGACCCGAGATCTTATAACCTCCCATCCTTATAACAGATCATCCTCTAGCCAAGCTCTCAAGCACCATTGCACTTCCTAGGAAAAGATATTGGTCCACTGAGCCCATATATCAAATTCTCGCTCCCATGTTTCATCCTGAAAATTTCCATGTTGCCATAGTACTCGTAAAAATGGCACAACCTAACCCCACAATCCTTTCTCACTATGATCCACGACATGAACTGAATGCTCCTCAATGGATGAATAAACCTCAAGCACAACATCCTCAACATCCACCACGAGAGTTTGGTAAGGTTGATACCATAAAATCTACAACACATGAAAGACATCATGCATCGCACTATACCACTGTGGAAGATCCAATCAGTATGCAACCGGCCCGATCCTCTCTACTATTTAGAATTCCACCACATACCTGTGCGCCAACATTCCCTGCTTCCAAATCTGTCGGTGACCCAACATTGGTGACACCCAAATGAACAGACTATCAGCCACATCGAACTCAGTATGTCTACGTCTCCAATACGTATAAAACTTCTTCCTACTATGAGATGTTTCCAAATGTTTCTAAATCAACTCAACCTTCTCTGATGTCTCCTTCACGAGACATGGTCCCAACAGCTCGATTTTACCAGCCTCCAACCAACACAACAGATATTTACATGGACTCCGATAGATATCCTCAAATAGTTCCATTTGAACTGTAGATTGAAAACTATAGTTGATGAAAAATTCAACAACTAACACTTTCTTTTCCCTAGATCCACCAAAATCCAAGACACAAGCCCTCAACAAGTCTTTCAACACATGGATTGTAAGCTTCTACTACCCGTCCTTTTTCAGGTGGAAAGACTTACTCAAAAGCACCTTTGATCCCAACACCTTCTGCAGCCCTTGCCAGAAATGTGATGTGAAACGAGGATCACGATCCGAAACTATAGTCTGTAGTACACCATGAAAATGTTCTATTTCTCAGACATACAACTCACTCAACTGATAAACTATATAATTCTCTTGAATCGGTAATAATTGAGCCAGTTTCATTGGCTGATCCAAAACCACCCAGATTGCATCATTCTTCCGGGGTGTACTCGAAAGACCCACCCCATGATCAATCATCACATCATCCCACATCAATTCCGGAATGGGAAATGGATGTAACATTCCACCTGGGTGTTGATGCTTGGACTTCACCTACTAACAGGTAAGGCACCATGCCATAAATCCCAAAGCATCCTTTTTCATTCATGTCCACAAAAACTTCTTACATAGATAATGATAAATCTTTGTCAAACCTTGAATCACATCCCATTTTGAGGCTTGGAACACACGTATAAACTCTTCCTATATGCACACTGGCACAACCACATGATCATAAACACATGCAACCCCATCCACAACAACGGTCCAACTTGAAGGTGGATGCACACCATTAAGACCTTACTTCATGGCCAATCATTCTGTATCATCCAGATAACTTCCCTTAACATGGATCAAAAGAGTTGATTCCACAGTCACATAATCAATAGTCACCTGTCCATTTTCATCCCACACCTCAAGGTGCATCTCCGCGAAGAAAGCCATCACCTTCTACTCAGTGCTGGATTATTGAACCAACTGGTTTTGATCCTTCCATCTCAAAGCATCAACAACACTGTTCACATTCCTTGGAGTACATGCCATATTAATGCTGAAATAATGAAGATACTCAACCCATATTCTCTGATGAATATTCAAATTACATTGCAAAAGGATATACTTTAAACTCTTATGGTCGGTATACACTATAAACTGTTCCCCCAACATGTAGTGCCTTAATCACATTACATCATACACTAATGAAGCCAACTCAAGATCTGAGTGGGATAATTCCTCTCATGGGGTCTCAATTTCCTCAACCCATAAGCCACAACCTGCCCATCTTGCATCAACAAAGCCCCATGCCTGATGCTGGATGCATTAAAAAATAGGACATACTTCTTACCTGGCTCAGGTAAGATCAAGATCGGTGTGGTTTTCAATCGCTTTTTTAACCCCTGAAATGCACTCTCAAATGCCTCTAACCACCCAAACTAGATTAACTTCTTGTTCAAGCCCTACAATGGTGCTAACAAATTAGAGAAATCCTTAATGAACCTCTAGTAATATCGGTACAAACCCAAAAAAAATATGATCGTCTGAAACACTCTTGGGCTGCTCCCATGACACAACTACCTGTAATTTCATTAGATACACTGAAAAACCTACCTCAAAGATGACGTGACACAGAAAATGAACTTTTCCAATCCAAAACTGACACTTCAAAAACTTAGCATAAAGTCGATGCTCTCATAGTGTACTCAAGACGATGTCATGATTTTGGGCATGATCGTCATGTCTTTTCGAGTACACCATGATTTCATCAACAAATAAAATCACAAACTAATCAAGATAAAGATGAAAGACACAATTCATCAATTTCATGAACACTTCTGGTGCAATTTTCATGCCAAAAGGCATAAAAAAACCTCAAACAACCTATACCCACTCTAGATGGCTATCAGTAGTACGTCAGAAGGACTCACCCTTAATAGGTGATTACCTGATCTCAGATCGATCTTGTAAAACATCGATGTACCCCTAAACACGTCAAAAAAGTCATCGATTCAAGGAAAGGGGATCTAAATTTTCACCGTTATCTAATTTAACATCTGATAGTCAACAAAATTTCATAATGGCCAGCCAACCTTCATAGAAAAAATCATAGGAGATCCCCAAGGTGACAAACTAGGCCGTATGAACCCCATGAGTTCCAAATCCTCAAGAAAAACCTTTAACTCCTGGAGTTCTTCCAGTTCCATTAGGTGAGACCGAATAAAAACTGGATACACTCCGAGAAGAAATTCGATCATAAACTCAATATCCCTCTCATGTGGAAACCCCAATAAATCCACAAGAAAAAAAATCATGAAACGGATCCCCTACTGGGGGGAAGAAAGACTATTCCCCTCTTTCATCCTCAAGCCCAAGACAAGACACTTCAGCCGTGAGCCTATCCAACTACCGATATAATGGTCCCGCACGACCTTCTTGATCATCCTAATCTCCGCAATGGACATATGCGTCACTCTAATGTGACCTGAATGATAACCTGTGATGAAAATAGTCTATGTGCACCCGATAAAACACTAACCAATTAATACCCTAGATCAGGTCAGACCTTGACATCTCGAGAACGAACTGGTCCCACAGGAAACGATACCCACTGACATCTAGATAACATCCCATGCACAACTTGATTTACTCATTCCACACCCCAAAGGAGTGTCAATCGAAAAAACCCCACAGATATACTCCAAAGGAAAACCCAACAATACCACAAGATGATTAGAAACTAAATAGTATTGGGCACCAGTGTTAAAAAATTCACTAGAAATTTTAAATGCTACAAGGAATGTACCTCGATTAGTTGATGGCCCATCCTCGCCATCATGAGGTTCATACTGAACTGCATGAAGCTGACCAGACCCACTACCCTAGGATCCAACCTGCATACCCTACACTGTAATGCCCTACTGACGTGGGTGATCTTCCCCTGAAGTCTCACATCAACCACCCTTTCCTGTATGGATAGTGGAGTTCCATCTTCATTCCTGATATAGTGCACGTAATCCCTTTCCTCTGCATAGAATCTATCTGTCACCTACATTCAAACTCACCTACTAAGAGTTCTTGCAGAACCTTCGCATGATTCCCAATCTTCTGCATGAAGGACACTCAACTGGAGGTTGTGGAAACCATCCATCCATGTCCACGCCTACCAAAATGTTTTCAAAACACTCAATCACCAACCAGAGAGGCTGAACCAATCTTTTGACCACCTTCCACACTTTTCACTTGATGAAAACTTCCGAAAGGATGCTTTCGGCCCTTGGATGCTGCACCACTTGTCTACCTAGCCTACATGACAAGCCCACTACCTAAAACACTATTTAGGTTTCTTTTTGAGATCAAATATTGATCCACTATCTCTGTAAACCTCTTCGAGAAAAATATATTCACATGAGATCTGATCTCATGTCTCATCCCATCCTGGAAATGCCTTGCAACTACTGTCTCATCCCCCGCCAACGGAGGAACAAAGCATCATAGGCCAGTGAAGCGGCTTGAATACTACCTCACCAACAGCGATCCCTAAGTCAGGATCATGAAATCTACAGCCCACTCTTTCCTCAAAGTCATTGGGTAAAAATTCTCCAAAAACGTTTCTAGGAGTTCTTTCCACAACACCCCCTTAGCCTACCCGGACTAAGCCAGGATGTCCCACCAATTCTTTTCCTGGCCCTGCTACATATAGGCTTCCAACATATCCCACTTCAAAAAGGGAGTCTCTAGATGATCAAGTATCATCTGGATAGTCTCTATCAAGAACTTCATTGCCTCTGGCCCACCCTATCTGGAAAAGGTTGGAGGGTGCTGCAGCTGAAACTCTCTTGTAAACTCAAACATACTTGGTGCAACCAGCCCTGGGTCCAAATCCATCATCTATATAAAACATGCCATGTTCTCTCGGAACATCCCTTACCCACTTTTCCTAGATCACCACATTATCGTGCCCCTCTACTGGAGGAGTTTATTCAATAACATCCTCTTGTTTCCCAACAGATGCTCGTCGTCATAGTGGAATTTCCCAAAATTTACAAACACGAGGTTTAGAACACATGCCAAAAAAAATTCACATTTTCAAAACAAAGGCTCTTCACCAGCCACAACAACGCACCATACATGAACCATCCCTATGAACCTTTTTTTTTGAAAACATCATCCTGACCATCCCTACTTTGGGCCATGGTCCACATGGGGTAAAAAACCATACACCACCAAAAAGCTCACACAACATGCTACTACAACATTTTCAATTCCTTGCAACCTTAACTACACATATTTCATTTTTCACCACTTATCATTTGTTTATCTTAAACCACATTCATTATTTCAAATACCATATTTTCCCTTTCCAATAATCAAAATACAAGGTTCATTCTATCTTTCATGTCTCACGCACCCAACCCATGTGTGCCGTCCATGATGCATGTCACCTACCTATCTAGGTGCCTACAATGATGCATGAATGCACTACTTCATGCCATTGAGGCCACGAGACAAATATAATAAAACAATCACATCACACAACATGTGAATCACCCAATGGTGAAATATCATCAACTGTAACATTGCACAATAAAGAACAATAATTCCCACCCTAGGTGACTTGTGTTTTCCCTCGTACATGGGTTAGCTACTCCCAAGAATGAGCTCATTACCAAGGACCGACACATCCTAACTCCCATATACCATCCTAATTACCATGATTTTAGAAATAGATAAGAAATACCTCCTTTGATACCCCTTCATAACGTCCCTGACCCAGAATCCACTAAACCGATGCTCTGAGTTGAGTGGTTACATGTCCATAAGAATGCCTCCCTATACACCAAAGGCTTAAAACTAGTAGCGGGGGTCTGAATAGAAAATTGGGTAGACTATACCACCTTTTATCAGAGTAAGACACAACAGAAGATAAAAAAATTGCGAAAAAATCAATAGTACAAGAGAATGCATAAATAACCATTCCCCCAAACGAGGTATTACCATGTACAACAGTAAATATGCCATGTCATGCTACAAGATAAAAATTTGTCAAAACCAAAAATGAATGCAAACTACAAAGACCAAAAAATGGTCCATACACAAAGTCCAGGTCCTTCTCCACAAACACTCATGCCAACCCAACTACCTAATAAGAGCCATTTCCCATGTCTTGCCCTGCAATCATGAAGTATGCTCAGGTACCTTCGGAGGCCCGAGCAGGGTGTGAGTACACCTCAGTTGTCCACAGCCAACGGTGTCTACAAAATATCTGGTATGAACAATTGTGCATGAAAAACGGAAATGAATAATAAATGACAGGGAAAATATTAAGTTCCATTAGCTAGTTCAGTCCATTACCAACATTTATTACCATTTCAAAATATACCATTTCATCATATTTCCCATGCCATACCATTTTAAACACATTTATCATGGATTCATCACATAAAAAGTTACACGGCTCAATGAAAAAAATCACAAACATGTGAAAAACACACAATTGTCCTATCTCACTGGGAACAAAATCTTCATGTTTACCATAACCTCACCTCAAAGCATCATTTCAGGTGGATTTCAATCATATCCTCACCTAGAAGCATCAGTGGGGGTGGATGCAACCAATAGGGAAACATACCATTAGTCTTATCCCTACCCCGTGAATTAGGGGTGTAGTTTAGAGCCTCAGTCCAACTCAACCCGGGGGAATAGAACCTCAGCCAACACCCCACACTACCAAGTTATGTGCACATGCTATACATATATGTAACCATTAAACATTTACACAACATCACAACCATTGCCCAAGGAAAACATAAACCACAACAGTAACATCAGAGTTAACACCATGCCATAACCCATTAACACATTTACCATATTTCAAATATTTCATCCATTTATCCTATTACCCTTTTATTTTTCTTATCTCACTTAGCATTCATTCATTGTGCCTATCTCAATAGGCTTGTTCATTACCTTTCTCATAACCCACTCTATTATGGTCTTTAATCATTTCCACATATTAACCAAATATCCCTTAGTTTATTATGAATCCTAGGTGCACCACCTTGCTTCTAAACCAACACAAATCGTCACATAAACATTTTTATTACGGGCTCTACATGATTACACAACAATATCACTTTTTCTTCAGAAATCCCTAGTCCCGAGAGAGTCATCCCACCCCTTGGGTAGCCCTAGATTTGTGCCATTACAATCAACAAATACCTTGTGGATCTTGAGGGTCTCCATTTACCTTTTTAATAATCATTTTATCAAAACATGCCAGTGGTGATCAAAACATACCAAGGGACACCCAAGAGAAAAACCACACATGAAAATATCCTCAAATAATCATTGGGATATAACTTGTAGATCACCTACCATGATTACACGGTAGAAATAACATTTATTCAAGCCATATGATTCCACTTCAACAACCATTTGAAGCTTTAACCTAAATCTCACCCAAAGAGTAGGATTTTAGAGCTTCAGAAGGAGAGGAGAAGAAGATACAAACCCTAAACTCAAAAGAGAGGCATGGATGGGATTATCTGTACCAAGAGCTTCGATCCACAACCAATCACACCAAACATGCCTTAGTAACGTGGTAGATTGATCTCTTGGAGCCCTTAAGAGAATCGGTTCATCCCTATGGTAAAGAGAGGAGAAATTGTAGGAATTCCATAGTTGGTGTTAAAAAACCTATGGTGAGTAAATTGTAATTTGTTGATGATTTTGGGTCACACGGTACACCCACAAAGTTTTCCAAACTATGCACAAACTATGTGGTTACTTTTTTCCAAAAAGGCCCCCTCGCACAGTTTTCCAAACCGTGCGTAAACCCTACAGATGCTTCTGGCCAAAGGTTCCCCTTGCATGGTTTAGCCGCATGGTTTTCAAAACCGTGCACAAATCGTGTGGAGGATACAGTTTGAAAAACTTCCTCTTGCACGGTTTACCTGGGCTATCTGCACTATTAGCACTAACTGTGCACAGACCATGCGACCAACCCCAAAAACCACCTTTTCCACACTTTTTGTCTCCCAAACCCTTAGAACACCCTCGAGCCTCCTCTAAGACATGGGTCAGCACTTAATTCACCAAAAAAGGGATTCATTCCAAAATCTATATGAGAACATACCTTTCTAAGATATAGGTTCTTACATTCAAACAATACATGTGAGTCAAGAGGCATATCAAGGTGACATAAAATAGTTTAGAATCATAAAAATAAACATAATATCATGATATAAGATTATAACATCATGGAAACTTATCAAAGTGGTAATAAAGAAAAACCTGAAATTATAATAATAAGTCATGGATAACTATCCGAACATGATAATGCAGCGTACTTAGGATAACCTCTTTTACACCATACATGGTATCTCATGAGATAGAAAAATTCCCAATGAATTAAAAGGTTAATTAACTTATTTCCAACCAGGGACATCCGTATAATATACATGCATTTGTGTGATACATTGATCATTCCACATAAGAAAATATTTCACCCCATTTGATTACATGATTAAGGATTGCGTGTTAACTACAATGAAAATCCTGATAAATTAATTATAAGTATGTAAAGACCCAGAAATTTAAATGGATTCATTTTTAATTTCTTGGGAATTTTACAAGTCTATGGCTTCTGACGGCACTTGATTCCCATGCCTAGTGTGACCAGAATCAATTTCCAAAGTTTAGCTCAGGTACGTTCAGTGAATGAATGAGCATGTTTTTCTATCTATTGAACATGTGCTTGGAATTGAAATCTGAGGGCACCGATAAACTCGCAGCACTGAGATTCGCTTAGGTGAATCTTAACTTCGGTTGGGAGGAGTCTGATGAAAAAGCTTATTTTTGGACATTTCGAAAAAATAACAAAATAACTATATGAGTTATTTTATTCTTTCTTCGACCATTGAGTGATAGTTGACAAAACTATAGTGTAACTGTAACACCCCGAGATTTTATGAAAAATATTCTTTTTAATTTCATTAATGTCTTGTGTAATACGCTACACCAAAAAGAGCTTTCACAACACACATCTCTGACCTGGCTTGAATTACACGCAATCACGACCTTCCACGATAGCTTGTGTTATACGCAACACCAACTTTCACTAAACTATGATATGCTATTAAAATATTATTAAAACTAGCCGTTATGAATAGTAATAACCACTTTTTGAAATTTTTTAAACTTTATTTTTCAAAATGGACTTCTTTTTTGGATTCGGAATATCGAAATTGGCTTAGGGTGAAATTTTGGTGATTTTCGGATAACTTTCATATTTTGATGAATATTGAAAATTACTAAATTTTAATTAAAAACAACTTTTTCAATCGAAATAATTAATAGTGATAAATTATTAATTTGAGTGGTTTTAAAGTATATTTAGAATATATTTTTACAG
This sequence comes from Viscum album, assembly GCA_963277665.1. NCBI lineage: Eukaryota > Viridiplantae > Streptophyta > Magnoliopsida > Santalales > Viscaceae > Viscum > Viscum album. The sequence goes on along the minus strand of OY728156.1, from coordinate 1,242,020,048 downwards.
TTTAATAAAATGTTGGTCATTGGATGTAATTTTACATTTAAACCAGTTATAAACAAGTGTCAATCTTTTGATAGTTATTATCTCTTAAAAACACGCCTTTTGTTTTGACGACGGGAATTAATTTTTAAATTAATTAATGCAACTGATATGTTTTGAATTTGGTAAAATATAAATCATTTATGAGTTCATAATATCAAATAGAGCTTAGGCCTAATTTTTGGTATTTCTCTGAAAACTTTCAATTTTTGATGAATAGTGAAACCACTAAGTGGTAGGTTAAAAACTGAATTTTGCATAAAACATAATTTAACTGCTTCTGTGAATGGAATTTCGAAAATCCGATAGACACGGTTGATATCAGTAAGTAAAATGTGGTTCAATGAGATAAAAATAATTTTGTGGTGAATAGTAACTTTTTACTTTTTTTACCGCGGTTAATAGTAAATAGGGTAACTAAGGGTAAATATGATATTACTAATACCCTAACACATGTCCTAATTCTATTGGATAAGTGTAATTCGACCAAAAACAACCTTATGATTATAATATGACCATTTAGGTCCACTTGGATTAGATTATGACATTTAATATTATTTTATTTAATGAATAGTTAAAATAGTTAAAATCAAAGTTTAATAACTAAAACACTTTTAATATAGGGTTATACATAAGATAAATTCGACTATAAATATTCATTAGAAAGCTAAAAATATTTCCTACATAATGATATTTTATTTATAATTTTTAGACTTTAAATAAATTAATTTATTTATGACACAACGATGATGCAGTAATTACCATTTTAAGGAAATGTTAACATAATTGATGTTATAAATGCTCAAATAAATGTAATTTGAGACTTTTTATGAATTCCACTCATTTTATAGGTTACTATGATATTTTAGTGTTGATTTAATCAACTTGGTTCGAACATATAATTCTGTTATGACTTTCACAAAAATCATATATCAAATAGTGTCAAAATTGACACAAAATAGTTTTTAAATCAAATATTATATTATTAATTGTTATTTTATTCTTAAAAATCTATGGTTCGGCCAAATTACTTAGATAAGGATATATATATTAATAATAAACAACTTGGAGTTCGTTTGGAATGTTATAGTAAGTTTATTAACCATATAGTGTAAGAAAACAAAAAGTCACGGTAAAAGTTAAATAATTTAACTTTGAGTTAAATCTAATTGATAAAGTTAAAATAATAACCAAAACTTGTCTAAATCTTATTGGTTGATAGGATTTCGACCCATCCTCACTTTACCTTCGGAATAAGACCCTTTGGAACCATTATAAATCGATTTTGACTTTAATATAATATAATATTTTGAGGTATTCCTAAGGTGCCCCTCTCCTCCCTTATAAAAGGGCACCTCCTCCCTCTCTTCCTCAAAAAACTTTGAGCCTCCAATCTCGGCCAAACCCTGAAAAAATCTATTCTCCAATTCCCTAGCAACATCCTAGAGTTTCTGGTCTTCCTCAAAGACCAATTTTAGTGCCCTAAGAGGAGGTCTCAAAGAGGCGCTTCAAAGAAGAGGTAATTTCCGTTACCAATTCATTCACCTTTATTTCTTCTTCCACTTCTTCTTCTTAGGTTGTTTCATTATGAAGTAATAACATCAGTATCACTCATATACTGATATGTTATTATAAGTATGAAACAACCCTATTTCACCATCTATCCATCCTACGGAAAAAGAAATCACCGCACGTGCGTACTTACGGAATACCGTCTCCACGCCGTGGTGTAATCTATTTTCCACCACCACCTTACATGGATGGGTATAATGGTGTAAAGAATAACTATACATAGTTATTACAACATAATATTGATTCTGATATATTGTATAATCCACTCCAATTCAATTCAATAATTATGGAAATGATATCATCGCCCGTGCGTACGTACGGACTACCGTCTCCACGACGCGATGAGATTCATTCTCCATGTTAACCATTTAAGAATGATTATAAAGTATATATAATAAATAATAATGAAATATATGACATTATAAAGCTACTGTATTTATGTATATATATATATATGTATGTCATCTACTTACTTCCATTCAAGACAATAAGGAAAGGAAAACATCGTTCATGCATACGTATGGACTACCGTCTCCATGAACGGTGTTTTTCATTTCATTTATCTATCTATTATATATATATATACTGAATATATATTATATATAAATCATATTTTATATTCTGGAAGTAAGTAAATCATGATATAAGTAATACTAATGTCAAGAACAACAAGTCAAAACACCTACGATAAATGAAACGATTTTACCCAAAACGCTTCTTTACCATGGAATTTACAAAAGAACGGGTAATATAAAGTCATAAGTGAACCATATATGATATCATAACTATGAATATGATTCTGTAATAAGTCAATGACATTATTTAAATCATTATACAGGAGGTTCGGACACATACGAAGCATATCGGACCTAAGGTAAGGGAAATGTCACAATCTCATTTTATCCGAGATTGTTTATACTTTGGTATTTACTAGGGTGTATTTTATCATCCACATCCATGTTTCCTCAATATGTAATATTATTTCCATCCACCTACAATTTTTTAAATCCAATTTTACCCTTCGGTGAATTTTAGTAAAAGATATGAAAGGAATCTTTTGTCGTTTTTCGTACGAGTTACTTTTTGACATTTCCGACAAAAGTACGAAGATTGTTTTTTTAACTTATACTGCATGAATGGATTTTTAAAACATTATTTCCAAGAATCTTCCTTTAAAACATTTCAAGCTTATTTTTAATCAACTTCTTTTAGATTAAAATTGTATGACATTTTAAGAGAGGAAAAATGTATTTGAAGTAGAAAGGATATTTTCCTCAAGAATGGAGTTCAAATGTTTTATCAAAATTATTTTCCATCTAAGATAATATAGGGTTCTGTTTTTATCCGTATTATTACATTGATTTGATTATGTTTTGAGGGAATTATTTTTATGAATTCATTTACCTTGTATGATTTGTTTTATGATGTCATGATGTTTCAAGAATCCCATTTTTGTTACATGTGTTATGCGATAATGTATGATTTATGATTATGTGGCACAAATAAGAAAGGATTCATTTTAAGATGGGTGGGAACTATATCTCCCTCCAATGCATTGGTTAAAGATTTAATATCTCATGAGATAGACATGGCTGGAATGGTAGGTTATACCGGTTCAGTGAAACAGGACTGAAACGAGGGTGACTCGATTCAGAAAGGGACTTTGTCCACTAAGATAGTCTTGGCGATGAGTCTTGACTAACAAGAAATGATTCTCTATGATTATGTGTGTATGCCACAAAGTTTCATGTTTTAAGTTAGGATTATTGTGATTACATTTCACTACCATTAGTTATCCCAGGTTATTAAATTATGATCTCTTTTACAGGTTAATATTTCCAAAAGTTATGTGCTTATGTATATGATGTGATTGATATTTCTTTTGTTTACCCTTACTAAGCATTTGAGCTCACCCTTTTATGTTTTCTTTTCCCCAGGATATAAAGAAATGTTTTAGGTATAAAAAAAAGAATGATCTTTATGGGAGATGTTGAAGATCTTTCACCAGGATTAGAAGATTATATTCTGAGTTTCCAAAGACACTAAACTATTGTGATCCTTGTGTGTGTGTTTTTGTTATGTACTAAGTATTCCGCAAATGTAATGTAATGTCCATGTACGTTAAGCTTCGGGTCTCTACAATTGGTATCAGAGGAAAGGTTTAGTCAACCTTGGGAATCTAGGATGCGAGAACTTTAGTGAGATCCCTAGAGATATTTCTAAGGTATGTCTAGGGATGTCTCTAAGGTTAAGTATACGTATAGGTTATAGTCCTAGAATTGCGCTAACGATCTTAGAATTTAACCTAAGATGTTAGATATTTAGGGTAATGCCCCTTTATTATGCTGTTTTCCCTATCATGATTTTTGCCTCTCACACTATTATTTTTGGGTTTTAGACAATGGCTGGAACCCGAAGGAACCGTGTTGATCAATGCAATGGACAATGCAATGATTGTCCTCCTGAACAAACAAATGTTATGGGAGATGGAGTGAAAAATCTTATTTCTATACTTACACAAGCTATGAATCATTCTACACTTCCAAATGAGTAGAGAAGGGAACAATATTATATTGAGTCCTTCATGAGGCAACGTCCACCTTATTTCAGTGGGACTTCTGATCCACTTGTTGCTGAACAACGGATCAGTACCACTAAAAAGATATTTTAAGTTCTTCAATGTTCTGAACATGATAAAGTCATCTTAAGAGTATATCGTTTAGAAGGTGAAGCTGATCAATGGTGGAATCTTATCAAGAATACAAGGCCAAGAGATGAAATTGAGTCCATGGAATGGGATGAGTTCAAGAACTTTTTTTCAGTAAGTACTTCCCTCGTATTCTTCGAACAAAGATGGAAAATGAGTTTCTTGATCTGAAGCAGAAGGATGATGAATCTGTTGGTATATACGAAGCGAATTTTACAAGACTTGCAAGGTATGCATCTGGCATTATCATCCAACCTGAAAGTAAAGTTGATCGATTTTTCAGTGGCTTAAAACCAAGTCTTCGAAGGGCATTATCTATAAGAGACTTCAGTAGCTATGAATAAATTGTGCGTTGTGCTATCAAGGTAGAAATGGATGTCGGTGTTATATATCCATCTCATGGTTTTGACAAGAAACGAAAGATTGAGTTCAAGGAGAAATCTCAGAATAATGGTGAAAAGAAGATGAATGTTTCCTTATGCTCAAAGTGTGGAAAGAAGCATGGTGGAGATTGTCTTAAAGGGACTAGAAAATGTTTTAAGTGTGGAAAAGAAGGTCATCGAGCAGCTGAGTGTCGAAGTAATGGAAAAAGGGTTTCTAATGATGTGAATGAAGAAAATACTGCAGAGAACGCACCACCAACACTTCAATGTTTCAAGTGCAAGGAGATGGGACATTATGCCAATAAATGCCCTAATCCAAGGGTTAGTGATGATCGACATGAGCAACCGCTTAAGGCAAAGGACAAAGGGAAGTCACATGCGATCACTATTGGCGATGTTGAATATGACAACAATGTGGTGGAATGATTAAGTGTTTATGTAATGGGATTCCAAAATAGTGTTGTATATAGTATTGTGCAATATTGGAATATTTATGTATTGGTCTATTGTGGTTTTCAATAATTTTAAGGTACCAGTAACCATGAAAAGTGATTCAAATATTTTGGAAAGTAGATGATATGCACATAATGAAGGGATAAGGAGAAAATGAAATGTTTGACAGTATTCATGAGCTCATGATTGATATAAGGACTAAGTGATATCATGGTTTGAGTATATAGAATTTTGAGGATTTTGGTATGTGGAAAGTGTTAACTTTTAACTGAATTCATGTTTTCACTAAGGTTCAATGGGTATTCAAGAGAATACATGATTAAGGCCTTTGAATGTTTGTAATGTGACCAACAAGACATATCTTATGATATATGGGGACTAACGATGGTATTAAATCTCTGGTAATCATTTTCACTATATTATGAGATTGGACTGCAGTATTATGGATAAGCCTAAAGATTGGAATGGATTATGTTGGACATAAGTTAGTATTGTTTAAGGATAGAAGTTTTTTTGATATTATTGATGGGATGTTATAGTAATATAGTTTTAGAAAAAGGACAACCTGCAGGACGGGCGACAGCCCATCACGTCGGACAAGGCCGTGGGAATCGAACCCACAACTGAAGTGCGACTGGCCTTTATCGCCTACCACTGGCCTACAGGAAGTCCCTGTTTAGTATAAACTAGTTTTATTATATTAAGCAGTATGATATATGAAGTATAAGTCCATTTTAGGAACCATATATGATTAATCTCACTATAGATCGACTTATGTATATAACTTTTGCTAACCTTTTGTTTGAGACAGATGGAATGACCCGTCATTCTATCACATGATCTGCTAACACTTCACGAATAAAAAATTCAACTTCATTTATTTAAGAGATGAAGTGGAAATTGTTCAAGGCACGAACAACAGTGAGATTGTACCAAAATGAAGTAAGTATTTATTCAAATTCAAATTCTTCAACTTTAGGGAAATGATCTTGAAAACAAAAAATGTAGTCCTAGTGATCTTATATCTAATTAATCAGATGGTACCTTAGATCGTCACAAATTTATGGATTTATGATTTTTGGATTTTCCATAGCCATGTTCTATACCACTCTCTATCAGAACATGATGGTTAGATTTTTCTTCCATATCCATATTTTCACCTATGTTGAAACCCAGTGATTAGTTTATTTGGGTAACCGTTACGTTTCATACTTTCGTTTTTAAAGATTGGTTTTGGTATTCCATTTTACGATGTGGGTTTTGATTAAAGAAACTTTCGAATAGTAAACCATTTATAACCCCGACGAATTTCGAGGGTGAAATTCATTTTAAGGGGGGTAGAATGTAACAGCCCGAGATTTTATGAAAAATATTCTTTTTAATTTCATTAATGTCTTGTGTTATACGATACACCAAAAGGAGCTTTCGCAACACACATCTCTTACCTGGCTTGAATTACACGCAATCGCGACCTTCCACGATAGCATGTGTTGTACGCAACACCAAGTTTCACTACACAATGATATGCTATTAAAATATTATTAAAACTAGCCGTTATGAATAGTAATATCCACTTTTTGCAATTTTGTAAATTTTTTTTTCAAAATGGACTTCATTTTTGGATTCGGAATATCGAAATTGGCTTAGGGTGAAATTTTGGTGATTTTCGGATAACTTTCATATTTTGATGAACAGTGAAAATTACTAAATTTTAATTAAAAACAACTTTTTCAATAGAAATAATTAATAGTGATAAATTATTAACTTGAGTGGTTTTAAAGTATATTTAGAATATATTTTTACAATTTAATACAATGTTGGTCATTGGATGTAATTTCACATTTAAACCAGTTATAAACAAGTGTCAATCTTTTGATAGTTATTATCTCTTAAAAACACGCCTTTTGTTTTGACGACGGGAATTAATTTTTAAATTAATTAATGAAACTGATATGTTTTGAATTTGGTAAAATAGAAATCATTTTTGAGTTCATAATATCAAATATAGCTTAGGCCTAAATTTAGGTATTTTTCTGAAAACTTTCAATTTTTGATGAATAGTGAAACCACTAAGTGGTAGGTTAAAAACTGAATTTTGCATAAAACATAATTTTACCGCTTCTGTGAATGGAATTTCGAAAATCTGACAGACACGGTTGATATAAGTAAGTAAAATGTTGTTCAATGAGATAAAAATAATTTTTTTTGATGAATAGTAACTTTTTACTTTTTTTACCACGGTTAATAGTAAATAGGGTAACTAAGGGTAAATATGATATTACTATTAACCTAACACATGTCCTAATTCTATTGGATAAGTTTAATTCGACCTAAAACAACCTTATGAATATAATATGACCATTTAGGTCCACTTGGATTAGATTATGACATTTAATATTATTTTATTTAATGAATAGTTAACATAGTTAAAATCAAAGTTTAATAACTAAAACACTTTTCATATGGGGTTATACATAAGATAAATTCGACTATAAATATTAATTAGAAAGATAATAATATTTCCTCCATAATGATATTTTATTTATAATTTTTAGACTTTAAATAAATTAATTTATTTATGACACAACGATGATGCAGTAATTACCCTTTTAAGGAAATGTTAACATAATTGATGTTATAAATGATCAAATAAATGTAATTTGAGACTTTTTATGAATTCCACTAATTTTCTAGGTTACTATGATATATTATTGTTGATTTTATCAACTTGGTTAGAACATATAATTCTGTTATGACTTTCACAAAAATCATATATCAAATAGTGTCAAAAATGACACAAAATAGTTTTTAAATCAAATATTATATTATTAATTGTTATTTTATTCCTCAAAATCTAAGGTTAGGCCAAATGACTTAGATAAGGATATATATATTAATAATAAACAACTTGGAGTTCGTTTTGCATTTTATACTAAGTGTATTAACCATATAGTGTAAGAAAACAAAAAGTCACAGTAAAAGTTAAATTATTTAACTTAGAGTTAAATCTAATTGATAAGGTTAAAATAATAACCTAAACTTGTCTAAATCTTATTGGTTGATAGGATTTCGACCCATCCTAACTTTACCTTCGAAATAAGACACTTTGGAACCATTATAAACCGATTTTGACTTTAATATAAAATAATATTTTGAGGTATTCCTAAGGTGCCCCTCTCCTCCCTTATAAAAGGGCACCTCCTCCCTCTCTTCCTCACACAACTTTGAGCCTTCAAGCTCGGCCAAACCCTGCCAAAATCTCTTCTCCAATTCCCTAGAAACATACTAGAGGTTCTGGTCTTCCTCAAAGACCAATTTTAGTGCCCTAAGAGGAGGTCTCAAAGAGGCGCTTCAAAGAAGAGGTAATTTCCGTTACCAATTCATTCACCTTTATTTCTTCTTCCACTTATTCTTCTTAGGTTGTTTCATTATGAAGTAATAACATAAGTATAACTCATATACTGATATGTTAGTATAAGTATGAAACAACCCTATTTCACCATCTATCCATCCTACGAAAAAAGAAATCACTGCACGTGCATACGTACGGAATACCGTCTCCACGCCGTGGTGTAATCTATTTTCCACCACCACCTTACATGGATGGGTACAATGGTGTAAAGAATAACTATACATAGTTATTAAAACATCATATTGATTCTTATATATTGTATAATCCACTCCAATTAAATTCAATAATTATGGAAATGATATCATCGCTCATGCGTACGTACGGACTACCGTCTCCACGACGCGATGAGATTCATTCTCCATGTTAACCATTTATGAAGGATTATAAAGTATATATAAGAAATAATAATTAAATATATTACATTATAAAGCTACTGTATTTATGTATATATATATATGTATGTCATCTACTTACTTCCATTCAAGACAATAAGGAAAGGAAAACAGCATTCATGCGTACGTACGGACTACCTTCTCCATGAACAGTGTTTTTCATTTCATTTATCTATCTATTATATATATATATACTGAATATATATGATATATAAATCATATTTTATATTCTGGAATTAAGTAAATCATGATATAAGTAATACTAATGTCATGAACAACAAGTCAAAACACCTACGATAAATGAAACGATTTTACCCAAAACGCTTCTTTACCATGGAATTTACAAAATAACGGGTAATATAAAGTCATAAGTGAACCATATATGATATCATAACAATTAATATGATTCGGTAATAAGTCAATGACATTATTTAAATCATTATACAGGAGGTTCGGACACATACGAAGCATATCGGACCTAAGGTAAGGGAAATGTCACAATCTCATTTTATCCGAGATTGTTTATAATTTGGTATTTACTGGGGTGTATTTTATCATCCACATCCATGTTTCCTCAGTATGTAATATTATTTCCATCCACCTACAATTATTTAAATCCAATTTTACCCTTCGTTGAGTTTTAGTAAAAGATATGAAAGGAATCTTTTGTCGTTTTTCGTACGAGGTACTTTTTGACTTTTCCGACAAAATTACGAAGAATGTTTTTTTTAACTTATACGGCATGAATGTATTTTTAAAACATTATTTCCAAGAATCTTCCTTTAAAAGTTTTCAAGATTATTTTTAATCAACTTCTTTTAGATTAAAATTGTATGACATGTTAAGAGAGGAAAAATGTATTTGAAGTAGAAATGATATTTTCCTCAAGAATGGAGTTCAAATGTTTTATCAAAATTATTTTCCATCTAAGATAATATAGGGTTCTGTTTTTATCCCTATTATTACATTGATTTGATTATTCTTTGAGGGAATTATTTTTATGAAGTCATTTACTTTCTATGATTTGTTTTATGATGTCATGATGTTTCAAGAATCCCATTTTTGTTACATGTGTTATGCGATGATGTATGATTTATGATTATGTGGCACACATAAGAAAGGATTCATTATAAGATGGGTGGGACCTATATCTCCCTCCAATGCATTGGTTAAAGATTTTATATCTCATGAGATAGACATGGCTGGAATGGTAGGTTATACCGGTTCAGTGAAACATGACTGAAACGAGGGTGACTCGGTTCAGAAAGGGACTTTGTCCACTAAGATAGTCTTGGCAATGAGTCTTGACTAACAAGAAATGATTCTCTATGATTATGTGTGTATGCCACAAAGTTTCATGTTTTAAGTTATGATTATTGTGATTACATTTCACTGCCATGAGTTATCCCAGGTTATTAAATTATGATCTCTTTTAGAGGTTAATATTTCCAAAAGTTATGTGCTTATGTATATGATGTGATTGATATTTCTTTTGTTTACCCTTACTGAGCATTTGAGTTCACCCTTTTATGTTTTCTTTTCCCCAGGATATAAAGAAAGGTTTTAGGTATAAAAAAAAGGAAGATCTTTATGGGAGATGTTGAAGATCTTTCACCAGGATTAGAAGATTATATTCTGAGTTTCAAAAGACACTAAACTATTACGATCCTTGTGTGTGTGTATTTGTTATGTACTAAGTATTCCACAAATGTAATGTAATGTACATGTACGTTAAGCTTCGGGTCTCTACAGTAACGACAGTCATTAACTAAGGCATTTAAAGGTCTGTTTCTTTTCTTGTGAAATCGCAACACTCGCCTAATTAATGATTATTTTATTATGGTTCATTAATAAACCATATAAATGAGATAAACATGGAGATTGTTTCTTTTTATTTAATCAATTCGTTAGCGAAGGAATGGGGGATCGTGGGGAAATCTCTGGAAGAGAGTCGACAACATCTTCCTTCAACAAAGAATGAAGAATGAGACAGGTGTTGGGGGAAATGATCTGGAGGTCGACGAGCGGCGACAAACGTCGAACGACAACGAACGTAGAATTCCTTCCTTCATCTGCATTGGATTCCACCGAATTCAGGTAGGGGTTTAATTTGAGAAGGTTTATATTTCCATAATTCTACCCTCCTAAAACAAATGAACGTGGATCAACTCAATATCAAGTTGATCTGTGATTTTTTTTTATTTGCAGGTTCATAATATTTGTTTGCAGGGAAATTGTAGGGGAATTTGTATAAATTTATTTATGTGATTTATACCCGTGGCATGGCGTGTAATTATTAGGTGATGTTTTGAACCACTAACGCAGTGGGTGCAGACTAACAAACAAGTCCAAACCCCCAGCTACATTGTTCTTGATATGCAGAAAAATTGGCGATGACGAAGCGGGGCTGAAATGGAAATTGGAGGCCTTAGCAGTGATGTATGGGTCCTGAGACGACCGCAGTCGCAGACAGGAGAAAAATCGGACAACCCGAATGACACTGGTGGGCCGCAGAAGCCCCTGGCAGCCGACACCGGTGCGCCGCTGGAAAAAGCCCGTCGTGGCTGAAGCCACGGTGGCGAGGGCTGGATGCCGCGGCCATGCGGGATCCAGGGAAGCCGCGACGCCACCCTGGCGCCGCGTCTGTGGAAAGCGGGGGCCATGCTCCCTGCTCGGCTCGCTGGACGAGCCCGCGCACCCCTCGGCCGGGCCAGGGCGGGTCACGCGGACCGGGCCGCGCTGTGCCCCGCCAGGCCGGGGCCCACCCGGCCGGGTCGGGCCGCGCCCTCCCAGGCCGGACCCGGACCCGGGGCGGGTCCGCCCGGTTGGGGCCGACCGAGGGGGGGTGGGGCCGGGTTGGCCCGGGCCTAGACCCCCCACTTCGGACTGTTTTCGATCATTTTCCCATAACATGTGCTACATACCTCCAATCGACAAACCATTAGTTGAGTAGGAATCCTTTTATTGAGATCGTCGTTTCGGTATATTACACTCGAGGGTTCGGAAAATTTTGTGTTTGTTCAGGTTGGTTCGAACCTGAAACCAACCGGGCCGTTGGAGCGGAAACGCTTATAACATAATGGCCAGACGTCCGTATGACATGCCATCAACTGTGTTGAATTCCTCTTGATGGGACAATCCATTTGGAATACTCTGCTTGAGTTTTGAACACAGCTGGAGTATTGTCATGTTGGTTTAAGCTTAAAAACCAACCGGGCCCCTGGGACGGAAAACCCAATAACACTCAGACCGGGCGTCCGATTGACGTATTGTCTGTCGTGTTGGGTTTCTTTTGTCGAGACAGATCTTTGGGATACATAAAATCTGAACTTCGTGATAGTTGATGTATAGACCCCCTTGGCTCGAGGAGCGGACCCTCCTAGAATCGAGCGTGCTGTGTGCAGGAACCCTAGAGCTGGCTGCGACTGCGACGATGACGACTGTACATGGATCCTCCATGGGTTTTGCAGTGAGGACGACTGTACATGGATCCTCCATGGGTTCTGCAGTTAGCATGACTATACATGGACCCTCCGTGGGTTCGCTAGTGAGGACGACTGTACATGGATCCTTTTTGGGTTCGGTAGTGAGGATGACTATATGTGGATCCTCCGTGGGTTCGGCAGTGAGGATGACTATACTTGGATCCTCTATGGGTTTGGCAGTGAGGATGAATGTTCTTGGATCCTCTGTGGGTTCGACAGTGATGAAGACTGTACTGGAATCCTCTGTGGGTCCGAAAGCGATGACTATTGTTCTTGAATCCTACGTGGGTCCGGCAGTATGACCTCTGTACTTGTATCATGAGTGGTTCTGGCAGAGTAGATGGTCTTGTATCCTATGTGGGTCCGACAACTTTGCTAGTGTTGTATCATATTTGGTTCCAACAACTTAGATGAATCAGTGAGTATTTTTGATCATCTTTAACGCTATACGAAAGATGTGTACATGTGTGAGCTGAGTCTTGACTTCAATCTTTATCAACGATGTGTTTGAGTTGCTTTCCTGTGTGGACTGGTTTGTGCTTTCCTGTGTGGAATGGGGTGTCGTTTCCTATGTGGAATGGGTTTTTCTTTCCTGTGTGTACTGGGTTGTGTTTTCCTGTGTGTACTGGGTTGTGTTTTCCTGTGTGGACTGGGTTGTGTTTTCCTGTGTGGGCTGGGTTGTGCTTTCCTCTGTGGACTGAGTTGTGTTTTCCTGTCTGGACTGGGTTGTTTTTTCCTGTGTGGAATGGTTGTGCTTGGGCTCGAGAGTGGGAGGCGAACTGTAATTGATGAATTAGGTATATGTATGGGCATATACCTAATTTGACTTGGTTGATACTTCGTGATTGTATCTTTCCTTTGTGTTTTATCCTTCATGGATATCGATAGACCTTCGGTCGTCTCGGGGTTCCTACTGAGTATCGTATACTCACCCCTGCACGGGCTATGCCTGAACTACATTGTGTCAGATGCAGACGATAGACAACACTGATCGAGGTGGAGGCTTGTGGAGTGGGAGGTACCCGGAGGTGGACCCCTTGGCAGGAGGTACACTGGGCGGACGGCCGGACCCGAGGAGATGAGGAGACTATCTATACCCACCCTTCAGGTGGGATTTCCGAAGGATGACTCAGTGTTGCTGTTTTACTTATTGTTGTTGTACTTTCCTTTTTGTTGTACTTTACTTTCATTTGGGTTTGTATACTGGCCCATTTACTTTTCAGCACTTAATTTGTACCCAGTTTTACTTAGTGCTTTCTTCACTTGAGTACTCTGTTGTGTTTTTTTTACTATATAAAAGGACATGCCTTCCCTTTTTAGGGATTTACGCCTTTGGTGCTAGTCACCAGCCCCTAGCCTATGGAAGGTGGGATTGGGGTAGTCATGGCATTGGCGCTGAGGACGGGTCGTGAAAAATTGGTATCAAAGGAGTCGGTTCTACCGTAGAACTCAGGAATCCGATCTTTCTTATCTATTAAACAATAGTGTTAAGAGTACTGAGTGTGGTTTTCAGACCAGGGAGTCCAGTATTGGTGCGGCGGCTGACGTATCCATACACCAGGACCCTGACCTCGGATTTCCAACTCAGTGCACGAAAACACATATTGCGTGTGTATTTCCTTTGAAAAGTTTTCTTTGTGATTAATATGTGTCAGCTCACCAGGTATACTGTTTGACTGTGACACACCTGTTTCTTTTCAGGATGGCCCTACGAAGGTAGCCAGCTAGGGTTCCTCATTACGCACGGTAAGGAAGCCCACCGAGCAATGAGTCTTCGGTGTAGGGCCCACTACAGCGGAGGCACTTGCGGTACCACTACCCGCTGGGCCACTGATACCACAAGCCCCAGCAGCGGAGAGTACACGCCGCCTGAGTGCATTGCATGAGTTTCAGTGGAAGAGGCCACCAAGGTTCCGTGGCGAGAAGGATCCTCAGGCAACCGAGGATTGGCTGGAGGCTATTATCAGAGTCTTCAAATTGGTAGGGACACAAGTAGACCTTATGATGATCCTTGCCGCGAGTCTCCTGTACGCAGCAACAGGGAGATGGTAGATCCTGATGCACCAGTTACACGACGAGGAATCCCTACCTTGGATGGACTTTGAGAGCCTCTTCCGCTCAAATTTCGTTCTAGCCACCCTCCGTGCGGTGCACATCCATAAGTTACTATAGTTGTGATAAGGCTGCATGACAGTATCCCAGTACTAGGCGAGATTTACCGACCTCTCGCGCTACTCCACGGACATGGTACGTGACCCATTCTTCCGGTCCAGGACCTCTGATCTAGGACTGATGCATGAGATCATATCTTTGATGATCTCCCTCAACATCCCGACACAAGTGGGGGTGCTGGAGAGAGCCCTTCTTATGGAGAGTTTTCTCGCTGAGCAGTCACCCGCGGTGAGACCCTCCACAGGACGACACATAGCGGAGTCTTCTACAGCTGGCAGTAGACAGTTGACGTAGAGGTCCAAGTGGACCAAGCTCTTAGATGAGTGACCTCAGGATACAGGTTTGGCTATGCAGGGCACATGACATAGAGCCAGCCATGCGAGGAGCAGACAGTGCTATGCATGCGGCGGGTAGGGTCACATGGATCGAGACTGACCGACCCACCCTGCAGATGAGCAGCAGGTGGTAGAGGGACCTCCCAGGAAGAGCCAGAGGTTCGATCAAGGTAGACCGCAAGGAGAAGGCAACCATGTCAGAAGAGCAGGCCATGCAGCTGGTGGTGGACGACGCTTTAAGGTGTTGCCACCACCACCACCAGGAGGACCAACCCGACTGCAGGGAACAAGTGGATGTGGTAGAGCACAACTTGAGATAGTTGAAGCTTATGATTACGGAGCTCTGGAAGCAGGTGGGCAGGAGAGGAACTAGTTCTACGTGTAGAGGCCTTTGATCATGATGCTTTTAGCTTTGTAAATGTCGTTGTTTTTGGTTGCTTTGTGTCTTTGTACTTTGAGCTGCAGTAATAAAAGACACTTGTCCTTGTGACGTTTGTTATCCTATCCTGTTTGTATGGTTGATGATAATAGTTTCCGGTTTAAAACTGTTGACTTGACCCTCACTTGTGAGATTCTAACTGGAGGAGACCCAGTAAACATGCACTGATGCCGACAGTGTGACTCAACCCTTGGAGGTGAGAGTAACGGTTGGATCTTTTAGTAGTAGCGTCGATACCTTACGACGTTGTCTATGGCATGAAATTGTACCATTCATGTCAGGATTGAATTTATTAGGAAAAGAATCTGGTTCATCTAGGGGGTGAGACTAGATTTTTCTTTTCGACAGAGGAGAAATCTCATCAACACTTTGGTAGAACGTAGACAACGAAGGGTGGAGATTAGTTCTTACAATTGGCTAGTCTCACCCATTGTTCGTTGAGCGAACGATTTACAGATCTCTCTAACTCAATAGTCTCAGGTGAATCTTCTCTCAGAAGGACATGAACCTGAGACAGAGATGATGGCTTGAATACCTCTAGGACTATGACTTTGAGATATTTTATACTCTTGGGGAGGGGATCGTTCTAGAAGATGCTCTTAGAAGGAGATTGGGCATTCAGCTGTTAGGAGTAGTGACACAACAACTGGCCGTGTTGTAGATATCCTTTGTGGATAATGATGGAATCAATACATGTAGAACCAGAGATGGTTCAGGCTATGATGGAGAAGGTTCAGATCATCCAGGAGTGGATGAAGACTGCACAGAGTAGGGAGAAGTCCTATGCTGATAGGGGAAGAGACCACTGGAGTTCGAGAGTGACAACCACATCTTCTTATGGGTCTCACCTCGATGGGGTCTGCAGAGTTTTGGCTATGGTGGAAAGTTAACTCTGTGTTTCATCTGGAATTTCCACCTCAGATGCACCGGGTGCACGACGTCATCCACATATCTCAGCTGAGGAGATATGTGCACGACCTATCCGTCATCATCGATCACGGGGAGCTGGACATCGATGCCAAGGCAACCTTCACGAGGTTCCAGTAGAGGTTGAGGATCGACAGGAGCGGGTCCAACGAGGATGGTCGATTCCTGTTGTGCGCATTCATTGACAGACCTAGAACCTCCAGGAGAGCACATGGGAGCGGGAGGCCCAGATGCGTGCTCAGTACCTCCTTTAGTTTCCTAGGTTTTTGATATAGCTTTATGGGGATGTAAAGCCCTGAGGTGGGAGTAATTTAAAGACCCAGAAATTTCAAGGATTTTTTTTAAATTTCTTGGGAATTTTAAGAGTCTGTGGATTCTGACGACACTTGATTATGAGGACCGTTGTGCCCAGAATCAATTTCCGAAGTTTATCTCAGGTACGTTCAGTGAACGAATGACTGGATTTTTCTATCTTTTGAACCGGTGCTCAGAATTGAAATTTGAGGGCACTGATGAAATCGCAGTGCTGTGATTCTCTTAGGCGAAGCATAACTTCAATTGGGAGGGGTCTGACGAAAAAGTTCATTTTTGTACATTTCAGAAAAATAATAAAATAAAATTTTGAGTTATTTTATTCTTCCTTCGACCGTTGAGTGATAGTTGGAAAAACCGCAGTGTAACGACGGTCATTAAATAAGGTATTTAAAGATCTATTTCATTTGTTGTGAAGCCACAACACTCGTCTAATTAATGATTCTTTTATTATGGTTCATTAATAAACCCAATTAATGAGCTAAATTGGAGATTGTTTCTTTTTAATTAATCAATCCATTAGCGAAGGAATAGGGGATCATGGGGAAATCTCTGGCAAAGCGTCAACAACATCATCGTTCAGTGAAGAATGGAGAACACGATAACTATTGGGGGAAATGATCCGGAGGTTGAAGAGCGGAAACAAACATCGAACGACATCGAACACATAATTCCTTCCTTCATCTGCATTGGATTCCACCAAATTTAGGTAGGGTTTTAATTTTAGCATGTTTATATTCCCATGATTCTTCCCTCCTAGAACAAAGAACGCGGATAAACTCAATATCAAGTTGATCCGCGGATTTTTTTATTTGGGTGTTGGGAATTTTTTTTACGGGGAAATTGTAGGGGAATTTTTGTAAATTTTGTTTATGTGATTTATACCCTCAGCATGACGTGCAATTATTGGGTGATGTTTTGAACCACTAACGTGGTGAGTATGGACTAACGAACAATTCTGAACCCACCGCTACTTTATTCTTGATGTGTGGAATAATTGGAGACGACTAAGCAGGACTAAAATGGAGATTGGAGGCCTTTGCAGTGATGTACAGGTCCCGAGAAGACCACAGGAGCAGACGAGAGCAAAATCGGACCACCGGAATGACTCCCGTGGACCGCAGAAGTCCTCGGCGGTGCGGGTCCCCGACGCGGCAGCACCCCGGCGCGCCCCCAGTAGAAGGCCTCCGTGGCTTTAGCCGCGACGGTGAGGGCCGGATCCCGCGGCCCCGCGGGATCCATGGAAGTCACAGCGCCACCCTGGCACCTTGTCGGCGAAAAGCGGGGGCCGCGCTCCCCGCTCGGCTCGCTGGTCGAGCTAGTGCACCCCCCGGCTGGGTAGGGCTGGGCCATGCCCAGCTGGGCCGGGCCGCACCCTCCTGGGCCAGACCAGGAACCGGGTCGGGTCGACTCGGTTTGGGCCGACCCAGGGTGGGTGGGGCCGGGTCGGCCCGGGCCCATACCCCTCACTTCGGACCGTTTTCGGTCTTTTTGCCATAACATGAGCTACGAACCTTCGATCGACGCACCATCAGTTTCATATGAATACTTGGATCGAGAAGGTCGTTTCGGTATATTACATTCGATGTTTCGACAAATTTTGGGTATGGCCGGTTTGGTTCGAACCCGAAACCAACTGGGCCCTTGGATCAGAAACACTTATAACTTAAGGACCGGACGTCCGTTTGAAATGTCGTCAACTGTGTTGAATTCCTCTTGATTATACAGTCCTTTTGGCTTACTCCGCATGAGGTTTGGACATAGCTAGAGTATGGTCGGGTTAGTTTTAGCTTAAAAACCAACCGGGCCCCTTGGATGGAAAAGCCAATAACTCTCAGACCGAGCTTCCAATTAACGCATTGTCTGCCCCGTTGGGTGTCTTTTATCGAGACGGAACATTGGGATACATCAACTCTGGAATTCGTGATAGTTGATGTATCGACCCCCTTGGCTCGAGGAGCGGACCCTCTTGGAATCGAGCGTGCTATGTGTGGGAACCCTAGAGATGGCTACGACTGCGATGACGACGACTATACTTGGATCCTCGGTGGGTTCTGTAGCGAGGACGACTGTACTTGGATCCTCCATGGGTTATGCAGTGAGGAAGACAGTACTGGGATCCTCCGTGGGTTCGGAAGTGAGGATGACTGTACGTGGATCCTTCGTGGGTTCGACAGTGAGGACGACTGTACCTGGATCCTCCATGGGTTCGGCAGTGAGGACGACTGTACTTGGATCCTCCGTGGGCTTGGCAGCTAGGACGACTGTACTTGGATCCTCCCAAGGTTCGGTAGTGATGACGACTGTACTGGGATCCTATGTGGGTCCGACAGCGATGCCTATTGTTCTTGTACCCTACGTGGGTCCGGCACTATGACCTTTGTACTTGTATCCTGAGTGGGATCGGCAGAGTAGCTGGTCATGTATCCTATGTGGGTCCGACATATTAGCTAGTCTTGTATCCTATGTGGGTCCAACAACTTAGATGAATTAGGGACTACATATAATAATCTTTAACGCTATACGAAAGATGTATACTGGTGTGATCTGAGTCTTGACTTCGATCTTTATCAACGATGTGGTTTACTTGCTTTCCTATGTGGATTGGGTTGTGCTTTCCTGTGTGGACTGTGTTGTGTTTTCATGGGTGGACTGGGTCGTGCTTTCCTGTGTGGACTGGGTTGTGTTTTCCTGTGTGGACTGGGTTGTGGTTTCTTGTGTGTATTGGGCTATGTTTTCTGACTGGGTTGTGCTTTCCTGTGTGGATTGGGTTGTGTTTTCCTTTGTGGACTGGGTTGTGTTTTCCTATGTGGACTGGTTGTGCTTGGGCTCGAGAGTTGGAGGCGAACTATAATTGATTACTTTGGTATATGTATGGGCACATACCTAAGTAGAGTCGGTTGATACTTCATGATTGTATCGTTCCTTTGTGGTTTATCCTTTGTGGATTCTGAGAGACCTTCGGGGGTCTCGGGGTCCCTACTGAGTATTGTATACTCACCCCTGCACGGTCTATGCCTGCACTACATTGTGTTGGATGCAGATGACAGAAAGTACTGATCGAGGTGGAGGCTTGTGGATCTAGATGGTACCTGGAGGTGGACCCCTTGGCAGGACGTACACGGGGTGGATGACCGGACCCGAGGAGCTGAGGAGACTATCTGTACCCACCCTTCATGTGGGATTTCTAGAGGAAGACTCGGTGTTTCTATTTTACTTATTTCAATTGTACTTTCCTTTTTGTTGTACTGTATTTTCAGTTGGGTTTGTATACTGGCCTATTTACTTTTCACCACTTACCTTGTACCAAGTTTTAATTAGTGCTTACTTCACTTTCGTACTCTATTGTGTTTTTGTTTACTATATAAAAGGCAATTCCTTCCCTTTTTAGGGATTTACGCCTTTTGTGCTAGTCACCAGCCCCTGGCCTATGGAAGGCGGGCTTGGGGTAGTCACGGCACGAGCCCCGAGGATGGGTCGTGACAAAGTATATCTTAGTGAATACCCTTGAGTGTATAAGAGGATGGTTATTTACAACCCAAATGTTTGGCATGGAGAATCATTAGATAATTTTAGGAGTATAATAGATGTTCAAAATGAATCACAGAAGGGTTTAATTCGAGTGAACGGTGGCATCCCATTATAAGGAAACCACAAGTAAAGTAAACTAGATGTGTAAAATACATTAGAACATGAAAAACTATAAATTAAATGACATAAAAAATGTTCTTAAATAAGTAGTAGTAGGATAAAATCTATTACCTTGAGAGGGAACTTCTGAAAACAAGGAAGGAGATTCATTACATCTTGAGAGTACTCAGTAAGGATTTAATAAGGGATAGAGTGAGGAAGATTATATTATAAAAGTATCTCATTCATAAAATGATATGAATATTCCATTTAAAATATTTGTTAAATATAAAACATGAGAAAATATTACATTCATAAATATTTTTAAGGATTTTTAAAATAATACTGAAAATATTTTTAGAAAATAGGGGATATGGAAGAAAAATTATTTTAGACCGAAGAGAGAAAAAAATAAATCTTTTCATAAAAACATTTTCTTAATAAGTTTATGTAATAGAGATAGGAAAATTGTATTATTAATTTAAAATTTTATTAATAAATATAACCGAATAAAATTATTTTGGTTCATGAGATATTGATCATATGATTTCATCATTGGAAACATAATTACAAAAAATCATGATAAATAATGATATAGTAATCGTAAAACCCTTACCACTTTGGTAAGTTTTAAATCAAATTACCCATAAAGGAAAGAAAATTATATTGATATGAATATCCCATAATTTTCAAGATAATGATCCTAAAATACCTTTATGCACATTATATACAACACAAAAAATAAATAAGTTGTGAATAGACATTTGTGTCATGGAAGTAATAGTTAAATAAGAAACTCTTACCTCAGGTCTAATTTCCACCGTAAATATTTGAGCCTATGGTATAATAAACATAGATTCATAATAAAATTATCAAATAAAAATATTTATATATATAACATCTTATATCATTAAATTATAGTCTTTTGTCACCAATTTATCAACAACTCGTTGTTAAAATCATTTAGGGGTGATAACACCTTTTTTTCATGTTTGTTTTGGTTTGTATGTTTCGGTAATTTTACTTTTATAATGGATATATTATATTAAAAATGTTAAAAATGATATAAATAGAATATATATTAATTAATTCATTAATTCTAACAATCCTCAAACGTATGTCATAAAAATGAATTAACTTATTCATGGAGATGAAAGGTTGTACCTTCACATGAACATTGTTTCTATTTTTTAAACAGATGGAATGAAATAAAGGTAAAATATATTTCACCTTTAAAAAATCATTATTATAATATATATATCATATATATTAATTAAATATATCTTATTTAGAATACTATCAAAATAAATGAAAAATTTATCACATCAATATGTATAGGCGGCGGTGCATGTGTAAACATGTGCGATGTTATCGTTTTACAAAAAATAGGGTGCTAAGATGATATATGTGATATTATAATTTAATAATTATAGTTATTTCATAAAATATATATATATATATTAACTCCATTATTCTATCCATATGTGAGAGGTAGTGATGGTAAACTAATTTCATCAATTCATGAAGAGTTAGTCTGCTAGACACACAATCAATGGTATTGTCTAACGTTTGTTGGATGATGGGATGAATATGGGTTATTACCTTAACATAATAAAATATTATCATATTTAATATTCTAGTGTTATTATTTTTGAAATTTTTTTAAAAATTTTAAAGGTTTTAGATGAAGAAATAAAATGAATTTTCATGGTATAGAATGGTCATTCTTCTTCAGATAACCTATTTAGGTTAATACTTAATACCCTCATGGAATGGTGAATAAACCAAGAAAAGGAATCCATATCATGGGTTTGGATTCAATTAAGGTATTTGGGAATTTATTGGACAAATCCAAGGGATTTGGATGTGTTATGTGGAGAGGAAATGGAGTGTCCCTTTACAAGGTGGGAGAGGACACAATTGAAATTATTGAAAAGATTAAAATATACCCACATTTTATAGTTGGTAAATATAATGAACCTCACTTTTAATAAATTAACATTACATAAAATTTTAGTAATACTTAAAACATTATAAAAATATATTCATAACGACTATACTAGTCTAGTCCATTTGGAATTATGGAATAATAAACACTAGTACATTAATGAACTACATTATATCCCACTATGTTCTTCTTTACTATAACCCTTCTAAGACACACCATAAATAACATATATCTTCATAACCTGGGGAAGGGAACCTAAAAACAATGGGCTCAGATGCTCAGTAGGAGATAATAAGAGAGATATATAAGCACAATCATGTGCATAGGTGTATGAGAATATGATCACGAAAATAGAAGATCGTACCTGACATATTTGGGATCATAAACATGAATTATTTCATAAATATTAGAATCTCATAAGACATTAATCATAATGAAATAATGACATTATACATGAAAGCATAACATAATAAGAAAATGGAATTTTAGAGAAAAAATAATTATATAAAATTATTTCTATAAATGTCAAGGAATTTCTACCACGACCATATTAGTAGTATGGGTTCTCTCCCTATACAATATTGGTAGTCATGGTTCACTATCACGACCATATTAGTAGTATGAGTTCACTCATCATACCGTCTTGGAAGATATGGTTCACTCCCATGACCATATTACTCTATCTCATGAGATATAAATCCTTAGCCAATACGTTTGAAAGAGATATATGTCCCACACATTTCATAATGATGTCAAATATACATGTTCTAAAATATCATAAAAAATTATATCATGATCAATGAATTAAAATGCATATCAAAAAATGTAATCATATCTTAAACTATGAAAAAAAATAAAGGTTTCATAATCATTTCAACAAATCATACACCATAAAAAGCTGTGGGTTTATAATCATAAACTCATGAAGGTGAAATGAGTTTCATAATCATAATGCCATAAAAATATAAACACTCTAAGAAATAATACGAATGAAAACATTTCACCATTTCCCTAGAAAGGAATAGTTAACACCTATATATGTCAACTTATAAGGGAAGTAATTTTTAAAGATATTTGAAAAACAATTCCTATGGAAATTATCCTTTATTCTTGAAAAGTTACTTTTAAAAAATAAAAAATATTGAATACTATTTTCCTTGAAATCTTATAGAGGAAACATTCATTTTTTTAAAACCATTTCGTTGAAAATAATTTGAAAAAACATAAATAAGGATTAATAATGTTATTAGAACCATTTTTCTTAAAAACATATAAAAGAAACTTGAATATGAGTTAAATATTATTTCTTTAAAAATAATTTTAAAAATTCTAAAAAAAGCTTTAAAACGTTTTGAAATCTCTTTCTCACTGAAAACATAAAATAGAAGCTTGATTGTTTATGAAAAAAATTTATTTGAATTTTTTTTAAACAATGAATTTTTAGAACATTAAGAATATATTTTATCTTAAAAAACAACATGATAATATTATAAATGATTATTAAATGTAATTTCATTCATTATAGTGTGTAAATCCATACTTGTCGAACATTCCTTTTTACACAGTAAAAATGATTAGAAAGTGCCTCAGTCAAAAAATGAAAAAAAGATTCTTTATAAAATAAATTTTTTATTTACAAGGAAATAAATGGGTAAAAATATCCTTTAATGATCATAGTATAATATTAGAAAATATTATTAATCCTTTTATAAGAGCTGGTTTTGAAGGAACAAAAATTTTCAACCAAAGAGAGAAGTAAAGTTCAACGTTATTCCAATAAATTTCATGATAATATTATTCACCAAAAATTTGGAAAATGGTACCATTACTAAGATATATAATTAATAAATACAGTTTAATAAAACACATTATATTCCTTGATATATGGGTCATAATATTTCATCAATGAAAACAAAACCATAAATAATCTCGAAAAACAATGAGATTATTTTTGTTTACTTTTACCACTTCGTAACCCCGAATCGGAATATTAATGTAATAAAATACAACAACATAGATATTAAAAATATAATGAAAAGAATAATATTCATGATATAACATTTATGAGTAATTATATACACCTCCTTATAAAATATATGTTCATAACATGTCATGTGTCTCAATGAAAGAAAATTGGGATGAAATAACATTACCGATTTGGTGACTTTTGAAACATAAACCCCATAAGAGAAAGTTAAAAAAATGGATATGTAAATACCCTTAAATTTAATTATAATAGTCATATTTGAGAATAATTGTAAGTATATACACTACACTAAATAATTGAGTGTTGTATAATCCATGTATCACACAGAAATAAAAAGTGAGATAAAATTTTCTGACCTTATGTCTTTACTCTCTTCGTACTCACAAAAACCTCCAGAATAATAAATTTATGTTTATTATAAATATTTTAAAAAACCATATAATTATTCTTAATACCATATATTATTTTATTATAACTTTATATTACCATATTATTAACAATTCTATGCTTTGGGTAATATTCATTTTTCTTCTTCATACAAGTTTTGACTTATTATTCATGATCGTCTTACTTAGATCATGATATGGTTATTTATAGAATGTAAAAAATGAGTTATATAGTATATATATTCAGTATATTATAATTTATTATAATATTCTTAATATATAAATATTAAATGAAATACACCATTCATGGAGACGACATCCCATACGTACACATTAATGTTATTTCTGTTTACTTATCGTTTTGAAAGAATGAAAGTAAATGAAATGTATGAAAATATATATATATATATATAATTATTAAATTTTTATTATTATGTAAGTTATATCATATAAGGTTACTAACCCCATAATTATTCATTCTATTTAATGTGTGAATTAATCACATCGCTTTGAGGAGGTGGTAGTCCTCACTCCGAAAAACAAAGTTATCGTATTTACACACAATGGAAAGATTGAATGTATGAATTATATAATAAATAAATATTTATAAATATATCATAAATATAATATAGATCATATAAAAATAAATTTTCCATCATAATTCCCAACCATAGGAGGTGTTAAGGTTAAAATTAATGACATATATTCATGATGTGGTTGTTCACCATACATAAGAACGATAAGTTCATAACCCATCTGATGGATGTTTGTGTAAGTGTATTTGTAACCATTAAAAAATGAAATAAGTATATTATATAAGAACCCATGCTTAATTCATTACATAATATTGAGTTTTATATTATAAAATATATTATTAAACATTGAAAATCCTTTTAGGTATAGAGTTTGGGAGAACATATGTCATAAAACATACAGAACATTCCATATTCATACATGAGGATTGTAATAAAACAATATCCACCTTTTCCAAAACATAAAACATAAATTAAAGAATAATTTCTTTTAAAATTATTTATAACATTTAAATTTCCTTCCACCTTCTCTTACACATCCTTAATACCTATGAGAAACATTTCAAAACCCTGGATGATCACAAAAAGCTCAGTAAGGGATATAAGGAAAGAAATCGTTAGACAAGTGATAACATAAAAACCAATAAAACGAATTTAATATATACTAGTTAACATGAATGGAATCATCAAGTAATTTAGTTGGGAAATATTTACTATATCACTCATATAATCACCCTTAAACCTGGAATAACCATTTGGTCAAATTCCATCTTCAGAGTACCCAATGTATTGGAGAGCTATAATGGGGCTCATACGTCATATCCTCAGCTATAGTGGGCTCAACCAAAAATTTCTTGAGCTATAATGGGAACAAAACAACCAAAAGTTTTCAATGGAACATATCATGGTAATAAGGTATCCTGAAATCAGGAGAAACCACTCATGTCATTTGTATAAAAAAACAATCTTATTAAATTTTATTAAAGAGACTTTAATAAAAATTTAAACAAAAGGTACCTTAAAAAATAATAAGAGTGAGAATTAATGGAGTGGAACTAATATGTATATGAAATATAAATATAAATAAGTAATCATAATATAAATAAAATTAATCACACAAATAATCATAATACTACATAATGAATAAAGTATAAGGTTAACCCAAAGATTAGAAAATTGGGTTAAAAATTCCCTTTACCTCAGGTTTGTATTACATAAAACATGTTTAAACCACCTGTATAATGGTTAAAATAGTGTAATTAATATCTTATATAAACATATTCTTGTTTATCACATGTTATATGATAATTTCATGATATCATTTTACCCATTATTTTTTAGTATTTTTTTCCTTCCATTAGTTCGTGTGCATTCTTAACATGATTTCCATGGCCAATTTGTATTGATTTTTCGGTCAAATGGAAATGAAATTATAGAAGTGGAATGAAATGGAATTAATACATTTCAAAAAATATTAAATGATTCAATAATTCATTTTGGATATATGGTATGAGGATGAATCATTAGATTAATCTTTTGTGATATCTGTTTAGATCTTTTTTTTTGTTCTTTGATAATCATGAATAGTTTCATTATATAACATAATATTATGTATATATGTTGACTCCAAAACATGAAAGAGGATATATAATATTATTTAAATTCTTATTTAACAATTAAAATGGTTCTATAACCAGTTTTGACGTATGTAATGGAAATTTTAATCACATCACACACGTTTTTGATAAATCGACACATCACGAACGATGTTTTTATTTATAAAATTTTATGAATAAGAGAAGAACAATGATGATGAATATTTCCATAATCATGAAAAAAATCCATAATATATATCATACAAGAGATTTCGTGCCTCTTAGTGATGTGGAGGTGAAGATAGAATAAGAAAAGAATGCAATTGAAAAGAAAACACTTGAAAATGAAAGAGGATTATTACCTCATGATATCTTCTACTAGAGATCCTACATAAGGCCTTTGGTTTTTCTCTTTTGGTGATAGGAAGAGGGGAATGAGGTTTGTATGTATCATGGAGGAGAGGAGGGATTTTACATTATTTTAGTCATTATTTTAATATTTTTGTCCAAGACAATGAATTGTATGCTTTATTGTGATAAAAATAGCAGATATATAATGTGAGTTAAAAAAAAGTGGGATTACATCAGTTTTGATGTGAAAAATAGTGTATTGAACTAATAATTTATAAATATGTTTACAGTATTTGACTAGTAATAAAAAATTATATACTTTTTGAAAACAACCAAAAATTCACCGTAACCATTTTTTGACATGTAGAATTAAAAAATGAACACCATTTTTATAAAATATTTTTTTTAAATATGATTAATTTAATTTTTAAATAAAATCATATTATATTCGAAAAATAACTATATTAAAACTATAACTCATTTTATATCGCATAGGAAAATTAATCAAGATCTCATTATATTTTAACTGTAACAAAATAAAATAATAATTCAGTTTAATATTCATGATGGTCATAGTACTATTCATAATACTATTTACAAGGGTATGTTACTATTAATCATAAAAAGTTGGATCTATCTAACTCTAAATTAATTATTGTACACAACCATAGATGTCAGATTTTTAAAATTCAAATAATAGAAGCATAAAATATTATGTTTAATAGATAGTTTGTAACAATCTACTTAAAACAATGTTTCATTAATATTAATTTATTTTTAAAACCTTGGGGTGTTACATTCTCCCCACCTTTTAGAAATTGATTCCTTTTAATTTTACGTAGTCATTTAACAAGTGAGGGAAACTTTGCCTCATTGCATTTTCAGATTCCCATGTTTCTTCTTCTTCCATGTGGTTTCTCCACAGAACCATTACCTGGTGGAATACCATATTCTCCAATACTGGCTCTCTATGATTAAAAATCTAAACTGGTCTCTATTTATAATAAAGGATCTTTTCTAGCTGTACTACTTATGGGCTTATAACATGAGATGAATCTTGAACATAATTTCACAACATCGAAAAATGAAAAATATTGTGTTCCTACAATAAACTCTAAGGAAACGACACTCATTAGGAAAGCATTATGAATTTCTCCATGATTTCATATGGTCCAATGAACCGTGAACTCAACTTACCTTTCTCACCAAAACAAGTAACACTCCTCCATTGTATGATTCTAGGAAAAACATTATCACCTACCTCGAAAGATAAGACTTTCCTCCTATTATATGAATTACTTTTATGTCTTCTCTAAGGCATCCTCATGTTTTACTAGATTATCTCACTCTATTAGCCACTTCCTCTACTAAGTCTAGTCCAATCAATGTTCTTTCCTTGAATTCATCCCATAAATCTGGAGTTCAACACCACTTCCTATATAATTCCACAAAATGTTCCATCTGTATACTGGAATTAAAATTGTTATTATATGAATGCTCAACTAATGAAATGTGTTTATCCCTACACCCCTTATAGTCCATTTATTAATTTAGAATCATATACTCCAATCTCTGAATAATATGTTCCGAATTCCCATTTGATTGAGGATGAAAAGCTATACTGAAATTTCAATCTATTCCTAGTGACTTCTGAATGCCTTTTGAAAAGTTATATGTGAACCTGGGATCACAGTCAGATACAATTGACATAGGAACACCATGTAATATGACAATCACTCTGATGAATATTCAAGACTTATTATCCAAATACATGGTATCAAAAATAGGAAGGATATGAGAAATTTAGTCAGTCTATCAAAAGTTACCCATATTGCATTGTTACCTCGAGAAGTCTTTGGTAGTCCTAAAACGATGTTAATAGATATATTTTTCTATTTCCACTCTAGAACCTATAAAAGTTGATGTATCCCATTTGGTAACTGCCGCTATGATTTAACTTATTAACATGTTAAAAATTTCAAAAAAAATCTATAATATCCTTTTATATTCCATCCCATAAGTAATAATCTTGATGATATCAATACATCTTTTTGTTTCTTGGATGAACTGAAAACTATGAACTCTAAGATTCACATAACAATTCTTTCATCAATGGAGAATCTCCAGAAATACATAATCTCTTCCCAAACCTCAAAACACAATATTTATCAAGGTTAAATTCTATTAATTTACATATTTTACCCAATTATATCGTTTTATGTAACTTTCCATATTTATTATGAACTTACATTATTCTGTCTGACAGAGATGACTGCACTGAAACCCAAAACAAAATAGAGAAATTTCATGCACAAACAACTTCAATGCCTAAATTACCAAATTGTTTACCAAGGGGAAATTTTCTAAACATATCATGGTTAATGTAGAATTATTATTTTTTAATTAATGAATCAAGCACTATGTTTCATTTTCCAAGATGATAATGAATCGTGAATTCAGAATCCTTGATTACATATATTTATCTTCTATGTGTCATATTTAATTGATTCCGAGTAAATATATACTTCGATATTTTATGGCCATTATGTATTTCAAATTTTAATCCAAACAGATTATTCCTATATATCATTAATCCAAAAAAACAAAAACTAATTAAAAATCATGAGTAGGGTAATTTAGCTTAGGAAGTTTCAACTGATGTGATACATAACCAATTAACTGATCATTCTCCATTAGAACACAACCATATATTTTCAAAGAAGCAACCCTATGGATGAAAAATTCACACTCTCTCGATGTTAGGGTCAAAACTAGACCATTCACCAATCTTCATTTCAATTCTTAAAAATAATGATCACATTTTTTGTTCAGAATAATTTAACTCTTTTTAGATTTAACATAGTCAGCGGACTAGATAACTATGACATTTTTTCAACAAACTTTAAATATTTTCCTTCTAATCCAAGAAAAACATGAATCTTGGTTATATTTTTGGGACTTTTCCATTCATCAAGAACCTTAATTTTAGCAGGACTAATAGTTATTACATGTTTATAAACAATGTGACCATGTAAAGAAATTTGTTGCAACCAAAAAAAAAACATTTTGTATTTTCAATGCAGTTTATTTTAATTTTTGGTTTTCAAAACAACCCTTATATGTTTATCATGCTTCTATTTAATTCTAGAATATTCCAGAATTTCAAAAATAAAAAAACCACAAACATATCCAAGAACTCATGAAACATTTGATTCATATGATCAATGAATACAACTGATTCATTATTTAACCCAAAAGGCATAACTAAAAAATCACAATGACTATATCTAGTATAGAACATAGTCTTAGAGATTCCTACATTGTTTAATATCAATTGATGGTACACTATCCTTAGGTCAAACTTTGAAAAATACTGTGCTCCTCGGAGCTGATCAAACAAATCACCAATATGAGGTAAATGATACCTTTTTTAACAGTAATGTTATTAAAGGCTCTATAATCAATAAGAATAACATTGAACCATCTTTCCTTTTAATAAAAAATACATGGGCAACCCATTCAGAAGTTCTAGATCAGAGGAAGCCTTTATCTAATAATTCCTAAAATTACTTTTTTTTAATTCCAATAGATCCATTTGAGCCATCAAATATGTGAGTTTAGAAATTGCCTTTGCATAAGGAACTATGTCAATAGTAAACTCAACCTATCGATCAGATATAAAACCATGTTAATAACCAGAAAAAATATCCAAGTATTCATTTAACACTAGTATAAAATTATTATGTGTAGTTCTCTTATGATCAAAAATATGAGCAAGATAACTTTAATTTCAATAATTTATTAGTTTATTGGCTTCCTGATATGTTATTAATGGTATGGTCTTATTATTACATAAAAAATGATACTCTTTTTGAAGAAAAAAAATACCTTTTCTATACAATCTATCTTAGAATGATAAAAAGAAGGCTAGTCTGTACCCAGAATAACCTAAAATCCACTAGAGGTAATAAAATTTGGTTTCAAGGAAAACTCTTTACACAGCCAAAGAGAATTAGATTCTTATAATTTCTTATTACCACAATATTTCATCTATGTGTTTTTTATGATTAGTTTTAGTTTCATTTCAAGAGGCGGAAT
Organism: Viscum album; assembly: GCA_963277665.1. NCBI lineage: Eukaryota > Viridiplantae > Streptophyta > Magnoliopsida > Santalales > Viscaceae > Viscum > Viscum album. The sequence goes on along the minus strand of OY728156.1, from coordinate 1,241,988,895 downwards.
GCCCATTTTTTCCTGAATATTTATCAGAATTGAAGAAATATATAGACCACGAATCAAAAAACACATTTGAAAAATCTTTAAAGAGTGATGTACTTGATACCACCTTATTTTATGGGTCAAAATATATTGAAGAGATTGTAAATGACTTTAACACACCCTTCTGCTTCCAATCTTCTTGACTCTCTTCATGAGTAGCTAGCATCAGACAAACATTTGCAAAATAAACCAATTCCTTATAGTTAAACCATCTTACCATCTACTTCTCATTAATTTTTGAATATTTTTTCTTTTACTCATGAGACATGTGTCAAAATTTCCACATTGGTATCATTTCAAAAAATTTACAAGACATTCACTAAGAACATTTTTACCACAATTTTCACAAGGGAAATTGATTTTCTTACATCAAGATTTCTTTAATGAGTTCTTCTCCCAGGCCTTACAAAGTGAATTCTTATTAATATTTCATAATGAGTTAATTAGATGTTAGAAAAATATATCTCAACTTTTTAATCACAATGAAGATGTTTCCCATAGATTTTAAACATTTGTGAAGCTAAAGAAAATTGTAAAAATGGATTTAAACCTGAGTAAAATCTATTAATTTTTTTATCGAATCCCGAGTAAAATCTGGTATGTACCTGGACAGTCTTGTAAAATTGGATTCATATGCTGGCATAGAGTCAATATCTTTCTACTTTAGTTCCATGAATTGTTTATCCATTCTAAGTCGAACAGATTTAGGAAAATATTTCCCTTGAAAAGACTCTTAAAATCATCCCATTCTAAACTTTCAAGATCATCTATTTCTCTCATATTATTTAGAGGTGACCACTATTTATTGAATTAATCTTCCAAACTATAAATGTCTTGTATTACCTTTTTATGTTCCAAACATCCCATGACATAAAATATCTTTTCTATAGCAATGATCAATCCATTGGTTATCACATGATCTGTGATTCCACTGAATGATGGAGGGTGTTTCCTCATAAAATGATCCAAAAAAGACACCTTCCAATATGGTATATCATGTTAATCTATATCATGGATATCAAAACTATTTATTTCATGAGTCAACTGATCCATTGTTATCACAAACTTCTCAGTTCTAATTAACACCATTCTAGGCTGTAGATTCTGTCAAATATCAGCCTCATCGTGCCTTCATAATCCAGATTTCTTGTTTCTTCCATAGAAAAACATTCTAAAAAGACATATATTTTCTGAAGCAACATGGTAATATTTAAATTATAATACATTTCAAATTAACCATATTGTAAAAATCATTTATTGTATTATTTTAACATCATCATAACAGATAATGTTATCTAAATCATCCTTATATACCAAATATAAGAAAAAATCCATAAGACATTATATAATCTTTTGTTTTATAAAATAAAATAAATTCTTACACATTGAGGTTATTTTTTGGTTTAGAGTTTTTTATAAATCGGGACATAAAACATACATAGCATCCCATATTCGTACATGAGGATAATACTAAAATAGTATCCAATTTTTCCAAATTATAAAACATAAATAAAAATATAATTTCATTAAAAACCCATCAATACATTTAAATTTTCTTCCTTAGTTATCTTAAACATCATTATAACCTAGGAATAACATTTAATAACTTTGGATAAGCACAAAAATCATAGTAAGGGATAAAAAAATTGTTAGTCAAGGGATACCATAAAAATCAATAAAACCCATTACATGAAAACTTGTTAACATGCATGGAAACGTCATGTAGTTTCCTTGGGACATATTTACCATATAACTCTTGTAATAACCCTTACTCATGGAATACCTATTTGGTCAAATTCCATCTCTAGAGTACCCAATGCATTTGAGAGTTATAATGGTGCTAACCCAATATATCTCAAGCTACAATGGGCTAAACCCAACATATCTTGAGCTATAATGGGATCAACCCAACATAAATATGTCTATGTAATGTATCATGGAAATAAAGTATCATTAAATCATGAGGAACCACTGATTCCAATTATATATAAAAAAAATATTTTTGATGTTTTAAAGAGACTTTTAAAAGGATTTTAAAAGGAAAGTGCCTTATAAATATAATTTCGGAGAGAATTAATGGAATGGAATGGATATTTGTATGAAATGTAAATACATATATTAAAACATAATATAATAAAATATTCATCAAATAAATAATCATAATACCACATAATTAATTAAGTAGAAGGTTAACCCAAAATTTGAAATTACGTTAAGAATTCCCTTACCTCGGGTTCGTCTTACATCAAACATGTTTAAAACTCATGTATAACAGTTTAAAGTGTATTATTAACATCTTAAAGAAATATATTATTGTTTATAACACATTATATGATCATTTCATAAAATCAATTTACCCTTTAATTATTAGTATTTTCTTTCTTCTTTTGTTTCGAGTGGGTTCTTTACATGATTTCCATGGTTGGGTTTTATTGATTTTATTCTAATATGGAAATGAAATTATCGAAGTGGAATGAACATGTATTAATATGTTTCTATAATATTAAATGAATCTAGAAATCATTTTTTTATATATACTATGAGGATTAATCATTAGATGAATCTTTAGTGATATCCGTTAGGACCATTTTTGCGGTTCTTTGATAATCATGAACGAGTTTAATTATATAGCATAATATTATGTATATATGTTGAATAAAGAATATGAAAGATTATTTATCATACAATTTAATTTTTTTTTAACCATTAAAATGTTTTTTATAACCAGTTTTGAAGCATGTAATGGAAATTATAAACACATCGTCCACAGTTTTGGTAAATCAACATATCACAGACGATGTTTTTATTTTTCAGAATACGAGGAATAGGATAGGAAGAATGATGATGAAAATTTACCAAAACATAATTGAAATTCATAATATATATCATAATAGTTCTTTAATTCCTATTGGATAAGGTTTGGTGAAGAGAGTATATGAAAAAAAGTAATTGAAAAGAAAACACTTGGAAATGAAAAAATATTATAACCTTTTGATCTTTTCTCCTTGAGATCCACCTTAAGGAGTTTGGTTATGAAATTTTGGTGAGAACAAAATTTCTTGGATGTGGGGAAGAGCCTTAGGGAGTGTATTTGGCAGAACATAGACATTGTTCAAGGCTTGAGATTTATGAGAGGAAGAATGGAATGAGATTGGTATTTATAGTCTAGAAGAGAAGGGATTTTATATTATTTTATTCATTAATTTAATATTTTTGTCCAAGAATACAAATAGTCTTCATTCATGTGATTAAACCTATAGAGAGAGAATGTGTGTTCTAAAAAATTGGGCTTACATTAGTCATGATGTCAAAAATAATGTATTTAACAGAAAATTTAAATATATGGCATTTTACTGTATGTCACTATTCATAAAAAATTCAAGAATTTCAAAAATAACCAAAAACTCACCCTAATAATTTTTCAATGTGTTGAATTAAAAAATGAACACCATTTTTTAAATATAATTTTCTAAATATTTTTAATTTAATTTTTAAATAAAATAATACTATATTAAAAAAATAACAGTTTTAAAACTATAACTCATTCAATATCTCGTTGAAAAATTAATCATGATCTCATTATCTTCTAACCATAAGAAAATAAAATAATAATGAAATTTAAATTCATAAGGTTCAAATTACTATTCATAATAATATTCACAAGTGTATGTTATTATTCTCAAAAAAATGCTCGTTCTATCATACTTCAAATTACTAACTGATCACAACCACATATGTCAGGTTTTCAAAATTCAAATCATAGAAGTGAAAAAATTAATGTTTAACGATCAAATTTCAATTTTCTACATAAAACAAAGTTTCATGCATTTTAATTTTTTTTTAAACCTTGGGGTGCTAGATATTTAGTATATTTTTTTAAAAATTAATGTAATAAGTATATTTGAGGTGTTGAATAAATAAAATAAAAGAATGGATCTTTAGGAAGGTTTTTTCCTCTTATTTGGGTAACTCTTTTTGGTTTACACCTGCGGAATTCCTTGGATGGATTTCATCCAAAATGGATGATTAAAAGATTAAGGTGGGTTTTTTGGGAATTGTATTTGGAATATATTTATTTAGCATAAGTATTTTTAGAGGTGTGATGAAGTGGGAGGAGATGAGGCCCTTGAATAGTAGATGAGGAGTGAAACTCTTGTAAATTTTTCAAAATAGAATTCTACCCATGATTCCCCCATGAAAAGTGGATAAAATAATATATAAATTATTAAAAAATTTATTATAGGGTCTAAATATATCCATCCAATGGATTTTGGACTACATTCTAGTTTTTTTGGGTCATAAGTATATGGTTTAGTCCTTTATTAAGATATTCTTTCTCTTAATTATTGTAATTAATTTTAAACACTTATCTAATAATTTTGTAAAAAAATAAATTATAAATATTATATATTATAAATTTTTTAAATTGAAAATATTTAATCCATTTTTCAAAATTCTAAACACATAAATAGAAGAAAAAAATTTGAAATTAATCCCACAGATGGGATGACACTAGGGGATTTTTAAAGTAGACATGTTTAAAAGTTTTCTATGTTTTTACATATAATTAAAATTTGAAATTGATTCCAATGACCTATATTAGAAGAATTTAATTATATGTGATATAATTATAGTTCAAATAAAATAATATATAATTTAATGATATAAAAAAAGTAGACATAATACAGTTTTGAATTAAAATTCATTACATTTAACTATTCATCCAAAAATAATGTTTCTTAGAAATGTATCCAAATTTTACCATAAAATAATTTCAAAATTATGTATTCAAAAATTATGCTTATTTTATAAAATTAAATTTCAAAATTTTTCTGATGTTAAATTTACTATTTTTCATAGAAGGAAATGAAAAGTTGATAGTTTTGGAAGATAATATTTCTAATCATATAAGGACATTACCAAAAAAATTTAATTTTCATTATAATTAAGGTTTATTTATATATAAAAATATAAATTATATTTGATATTCCCTTATTAATATTTATATTATTAAGTTTATTGTCTAGGTTATAATTTTCTCATTCAAATAATTATGGCAATATAGTTATGTTTCGTAGAAACTTAGTGTTGTGTGTTAGTTAAACCAAGATTGTGTTGTGTGTAGAGAAAACCAATTTGGGGTGACATGTAGTGTAATATTATCTATGTATTTAATTGATTTTAAAAAAATGTATTATTTTACTATAAAGATACTATATTTAGTGTTACTTGAAATTAAAAATATCAAAAAGATTAAATTAATTCGAAAAAAATATTTCACAAAACTCATGGTGTTACATTATAACCCACTTAAAATGGATTTCTCCATTAAAATCCATCAATGTTATCAATTGTTAATACTTGAAATTTCATATCATATAAACCTAAATATTACGATTGAATACTAAAACTTCCATTAATAAAGAATGTTGAAAACATAATGGTTAATCGAAGTAACAAATAACTAAATTCCCTCATTGGAGAGCAGAAGTGGGAAGTGAAAACAAGGACATTGAGGAAAAGTGTAAAAATTACTAGGGAGTGGTAGAGGATATGAATCATATAATAATAATGATTTATGAGTGGATGAGGGTCTCAATTTCTTAAATCTGTGTTCATTTTGAAGGCCATCAATCCAACAAAAATTAATGTATTAAGACACCATTTTTCGTCTTCTTTTTCATAACATTGATTAATTATATTACTAAAAACTAATATAAAGAAATAAATCTACTTGATATATTTCTAGAAACACAATTAAATTCTTTGGTTGTGCTTTGATAAATTTAAAAATGATCCATTACATTAAGAAATGGATAACTATAATCTAACATTGATGCTTGAAGCAGTATAATATAATTTTAATAGATCTTAAGGCCAACAAAATAATGCAAAATACTATTGTTTATCACTAAATATTCATTTAAATTAAAACGTTTAACAAATTATTCTCTAAAAATAAAAAGTAAAAATAATGGTTCATCATAAAAATAATTACACAAAAACTAATACATCAGATAGGCCAGTGGAAGACATGAAACCCTTATCATCCTTTGGTTATAGGTTCATGACTGTGGCCTTGCCAAAAATGTTGATTTGTCACCCAATATACATGTTTTACTTTTTTAAGACCACATAGATATAATTTATAATATAACTGTGACAATTATCCTTGAAATAAAGTCAATTACTAAATATATTCTTTTAAAAAATGTTATCAATATAAACTCAATACAAAGATAATTTTTCCAAAGTTTAACATAAGACATTGATAAAATATTATCCATATAAACCTTTTAAAATATGATAATTCCAAACATTAGAATGAAAATCATGAAATCAGCTAATCTTTGATCCCCTTTATATGATATAGTAGCTCTTATATTTCAGATTCCAAACATGTGAATACCCTAATTGAATATTCTATTAAAGCATGATAAAAACCTAAGATACCATAACAAATTCTGGAAGACATGGTGCTTCCTTATTCCAAATATTTCTGGATATATTCCATAAATCCAAGAATCTCTAAACGTCATAGACTACATTCTGAAAAACTCTTTTATTAGTTCTGAGGTAATAAATATCTTCCAATTTACATAACAATATCCAAAATATATTTACCCAAAAAACATTATATTAACAATAGTAAGATATTAAAAGATATCTTCCAGTAGTAAAAATATTACCTTATAATTAAAACACTTTTTTCATTCCATCCAAAACATTGAAAGTAATCATGTAAATCCCTGAGGTAAAATATAAATTTGGAAAACCCTTGTCTATTTCCTCATTCATATAACATAATTATTTAATACAAATATATAAAAACAATGATTATTCCACTTCATCCATAATCCATAAGAATGCTACCTCATTATATTACTTAATACTTATTTCCTTTCACATTTCATCTATATTATCACATCATTAACTATATAACTATTACTCATACCAACCTATTGATTATCTTCAAGGGAATTCAACTTAAGAGAACAAAATTCATAATGACCATTCATTCCATACATAAAGCATGTAATGATTTATAGTGTCTTAAAGAGGACAATATTCCCATTTATTTCATTAATCAAACCCTTCATTTTTCATTTGTAGTTACTGAAATTTTATCCTTTTTTTGTAGAGTAAAAACATATTCTTGTACTTATTTTACATTCACTTGGGTTATTATTTCCACATTTTTGACATAAAGGAAACATAATTGTCATTCCCCCATAGCCTCTATTACCAAAAGTCTCTTCTAGAACCTTAATTATCTTACTTGGTGAGTCTGAGAGTTGGTTATGGTACATGTTTTTAATCATGTTCACTTAAAACTAATTAGTCATGATCCGAATATCCTTCACTCTTGTGATCATCCCATTTTACTTCTCATCAGGAAATTTTCTATAACATTTAATATGAACCCAGATCCTTCTAGTTAGTGCCACTGAATAAAATCATAAAGCATAGTGTGAGGAATTATTATCAAAATGGAAAACCACATAGTCAGGATAAATAACTTAGAGGATTCCCAGATCATGGTTCTGAATTCATAAATCTATGACAACATAGGTTTATCCTAGGTTGTTCATTGTTTACATATATTTAAATCCTCAATTATGGTTCATAGAAAGTGTGTAAATTCCCAAATAATATACCCCAAGAGTGTCATACATGGTGTGTAGCATGACCTGTAATCATGAACTAGATTACACCATGTCTGGCTTGACGCTCCTTGTTTATGTTTTTACACATAGGTACATCTATTCCAGATCCATATCCACTTTTTGTATCATGAAATGGATGTATTTCTAGGAAACCGCTCAATTTATCCTCTAAAAGATTTCTAGAACATTTTACTATAATTTTTGTCATTATTAAACATATACTTAGAGACATCCCTAGACATATCCTTAATAATATTCCTTGGTATCCCACTACTGTTTTCTCATTATAGTTTCTATCGGATGACTAACCCCTCACTCTTATTCCAACTATAACAAAGCTCTCTTTTCATACATTATCATTACATAACTTATTTCAAAATACTTTAAACATTATAATAATAAACGTCTTAATATCATACTAGAGTAATTACTTTGGAAACTTTGTAACATAAAAATTTGTACATAAGTAAGATAGATTATCTGCGACTAGATTCTTATTGACCAGAAACCGTCTCAAACAAACCAAAAATAATACATATCTTCATAACATGGGGAAGGAAACATAAACAGGTGATAGATAATATTCTCATTAAAGGTAAATAAGGGATATATATAAGTACAGTCATGATAATAACAATATGAGAACAAGAGAATGAAAATAGAAGATCATACCATGCATATCAACGATAATAATAAAGAATCATGGAATAAATATGGGTAGTTCACAAGACATGAATCATTTGGAAATAATAACTCAATACATGAAAGCATAACTTTTAAATAAAATCAAGAATTGTGGAACGTAAATATAGATGTAAAATTATTTCCATAGTAGTTAATGTATAACAACTGTACTATTTATTACACTCTTAAACATGTTTTATTACCAAAAATTGAACTTAGGGAAACTCTAAGGATCGATAGTTCAAGTGTCATGGGAAATTAGGAACATTACATAGCAATTTAGAACATAAAATACAATATCTTTATTGAAAATTTATTTTACAAGACCACAACATTCCTTCATACATAGAATTTCATGGGATAACCTAAGAAATGCATAAAGAAAATGGTGAGCTATAAATCCCACTAAGGGTGTAAACAAGAAATAACATGGAGAATAAAATACATGTTAGGTAATAGGAATATCAATGGATCATAAGATAAACATGAACATAAAGGCATGATATGGCCCGATTATCATAACGTAGACATTTGGCAACAACATTTAAGATGATATTAGCATGAGGCAAGGATCATTGCACATGTATCATGAGTAAAATCTCATTGAACATAAATTAGAATGATTAAAACCACATTGAACATGGATTATAATGATAATAATCTTTTCCCAATGCATTGGAGCACTATCAGGGCACACCCTTTATAAACAATTTATTTCATTTATAATTGTACCACATGGATCATACAACATGGATTCATTAAAAATCATATTTTTTCCATTAATAAGAGATGTGGAATACATAAATTTATGTTATAAATAAACAAGTACTTGTGCATAATGGTGAATACCCTTGATAGATAATGGGTATGGTATTCACTTACATAATGAATTTTTCATGTGAAATTTTGGGGTCACTTCAGCAGCCTAACGACGTAAAATAGGCATCGTAAAATGGGTTGATGAGAGAGAAAAGGGTATATCATCATTTATACATAAAATTAAAAGTAAGGGAATCATGGAACATAATATTCAAACATATCTAATGGAAGTTATATGCCTAATATAAAAGACTTTCATGAAAGTAAATTAAAAGAGATAAATTCCTTACGAAGTTTTGGCATGGTAATGAGTGTACAAATGAGGAATTAAGTAGATACAAAGAGGCCTATAATTATTCGAACATAATAAGGGTAGTTTGAGGGAGGTGATGAATAATACCCCAACCTTTTTTATTGAAATAAAATGTTTATACCAATATAAATAACCACCAAAAAAATGACAAAGGTGGAAATACATTACTTTGAAATGTGATCCCAAAGGGTTGGGAGAGACTTGAGAGAGGACATTATTGAGCTTGGGGTTCCTTGGGAGGATTATAGAGAAAGGAGGGTAGGGTTTGGTAGAGATATAAATGGTTTTAATGATGGGGAATGGGATATTGAGTGGGTTTATATTGAAAAGGAGAGGGAAATATTTATTATTTAGGTTTTGGACACTACATAATAAAATAATAAAAACTACAATCCAACCCATGGGTTTTGACCTTGGTTTTTTCCAATGGGGAGTGGAAAAAATATTTTTACAAGAACAATGGCCGAAAATATTAAAATGTCAGGCCTTCTTATTTGGAGGTGAGTCACCCCCTCAATGAAATCATTTTTAAATGATATAATATTTTATAAGTCTTGGAGGGTCCACTAAGATCCCGTGAAATTAATCAAAAAAATATGAAATCACATTATTTTAAGTTTAAATCATATATTGGACAAAACAATTACCGTATTTTATTACATCACTATTAGGACATTATGATTTCATAAACCCCATTATCTATTTAAACGTATTTAATTTTTACACAAAAATTTGACTCGCTCAGAAAATAATGAAAAATTAACCATTAGATAATTTCAACATCCTGAATCAAAAAATGATTTAAATTTTATCTATATTATATTATAAATTTTTGGAAATTTTAATTTAAAATAATAACTAACATTTTTTAAAAATTAATGGGTTTTGATAAAAACAGTTCTTAAAACTACAATAAAAAATTCAATAGTATTCATAAAAAAATTATATGATTATTTATTTTTTTAAAAAGTAATTTGGTAATAATATTTTATATGTATATTATTTAATTCAATAATACATTAATTCAACAAAATAGATTTCTTAATTGAATATTAACTAAAAATACTATTTGTTCATTAAAAATAATTTATAATGTAACAATAATAAAATGAATTTACATTCTTTATACAAAAAATAATGAAAATAATCATAGAGATAGGGTCTTGTTAAATAACCCCTTATAACACCTGCATAATACCAAAGGGAAAGGTCTGCGATGTGTTGAGTCAATAATGTTTCCTTATGAATTTTCCATTCTAACATGTTTGGGGAGATTGTTGAGTAAATAATGTTTCCTTATGACTTTACCATTTCTTCATGTTTTGAAAATCACAAACACCTTATCTTAAGGAAAATTTCATTTACCCTCTGTTTTACTTTCATAAGGAAAATTTTCCTCCCCCAAGGAAATTTATCCACACCATGTTTTTCATGGTTCATTTTTTATCTAAGTATAAAATTCGGTTTCGTATCCAAAACCTCAGAATCATATATATACTTAGATATAAATCATTCTGTTTTCAAGATCCGAATTCAGGTTCCGAATTCTTTGAATTCGGACTCTGAACACTTCTGTGTTCTGACTCCAAGTTATCCGAATTTAGACTCGGAACTCTTCTGAGTTCTGAATCTGAGTTCTCTAAATTCAGACTCCGAACTCTTTTTAGTTATGACTCTGAGTTCTCTGAATTTAGACTCTGAAGTATTATGAATTCAGACTCTGATCTTTATAAGTTCAGACTCCAAACTCTTATGAATTCAGACCCTGAACTATGTAAGTTTAGACTCTGAACTCTTATGAATTTAGACTCTAAACTTTTTTAAGTTCATACTCTGAACTCTTATGCATTCAGACTCTGAATTCTACTGAATTCAAGACTCCGAATTTCCTTGAAATTCAAACCCTGGAATTCTATATAATTCTAACTCTGAATTATTCTAATAAAAAGAATCTGAATATCCATGTATTATAGACTCCGAATAATTTTTGGGTAGACTCCGAACTTTCATTTTTTGCTAACACATGAAAAATGAATTTGTCCAAGCAATAATATTTTTTCTTACACATGTTTTGGTTATAAAATGATGTCATGAATTCAGTTTCTAAGTGTCATGTGTACCGGTCCCTCTAAAATTCAAGGAAAAATATGACCGTTGGAGTAGGGAGCCGACCGTTGAATCTCTGCCTATAAATAGGATCTCATTTAAAAGAGCTCACAAGAAGTTGATCAATCTAGAGATTACTTGCTGCTAATGTGATTTCTAGAGATAGAGACTTTCATGCTTTGTGTGTACTGAACATCTTGATCATATTTTATTTGTGGGACTTCGAACATTGCTGAGTACATTCGAGGGCTTCAGGGGACAGGAAGACAGAGGTGTCAAATACCATAATTTTCGAGGACTTCTATGCTGATAAAGACAGAGGTGCCAAAAATCATGTTGTTGAGGGCTTACGGGGATAGCAAGACAGACTCCAATCTTCATATTGAGGGCTTACCCTGATGTGGGTAAGATATACATTCTTGAAAGTATAAATCAAGGGACCTTTATCCATGGTTTTTGGATACACATCTCTTTGGGTTTAATGATTTATTACTTGTTACTTGATTATTTCAAGTTTTCCAATGCATTTTGATTGTTGAGGAATGTATAACTATCATATACTCCCTTATACTTATACACTCTAATTTAGTAAGTTTCTATACTATTTAAGGTATAATATTCATCTTTGTAAACTTTTGATAAGTTTCATTTCCATATTCACTTTTCTAGAATTGCATTCTTGGATTCACATTTCCGGAATCAAGCAAGTTTGTAGAAATAGTGGTTTTGCGAATTTATCTTGTTTAACCTAGTTAAACAATAATAAGGTTTCTAACCAACATTAAATGTTCCTAAGGAATTTTTAAAGTATAAAATTCACCCTCCCCTCTTGTGTATTGAGCATCATTAGATACTACAATCAGTATCTCCATTCATTATTTTGAGCCTAAAATTGGTATCAAAGGCTAGTGACCTTGTACCCTGAACCAAACATATAATTGGTATCAAAGAAGGTATATGAATTTCTTATATTCATATATAATTTTTGCTTTCTGAAGTTTTTCACTATTCTATATTTTCCTTGCTGAGGAATATTTTCCTTGTTTACAAACTTTTATTACTAACAAGTTTTTATGGAAAGATTTTCTTTAACATGGAAGGAATCAATGTTGGTTCCATTAACAATCTAAATCAAACTATACAAACTATTTTTTAAGGGAATAATTACGAATATTGGAGATATCACATGAATAAATTCATTATGAATACTCTAGCAGAAAATTTCCTCATGCTTACTGAAGGATATAAAATCCCTAACAAGGAAGTTAGTAATTTCACCAATCAAGAAAAGCATGAATATCAACAGAATTATAAGGTACCCAACACATTGCTTTATTCCATGACTAGAAATATATATAACAAAATTTCATATTGTGAAGCAGCAAATTGTATATGGAAGAAGCTTGAAGTTGATCACTTTATAACCTCCAAAGTATTTGAAACTAGAAGAGCCATGCTCAGAGCTAAGTATCATGGTTTTTACTTTACTTATGGAGAACCCATATGTAAGGTGAAACAAATGTTTATGATTATTGTTAATATTTTACAATCTATGTGTGAGAAAGGATTATATGATGAAGCTCTTGTGGACAAAATTATAGACATAATGACCAATGAGTGGGAATCCAAGAGAACTACTATAGATGAAAATAGGAAGGTTACTCATATTTCTCTTGATGAACTTTTTGTAACTCTTCTTCAACACGAGACTAGAATGAAGAGAGATGTTGATAATTTTAATAAGAAGAATGGAAATGGAGGTGTTTCTTATACAAAAACTTCAAATCCCATGAATTCCAAGACTCTTGAGAGTGTTACTAGATCAAAATCTAAGAAGGTTGTTATAAAATCTGAATCTAGTGGAAGTGAATATTCAGAAAATGAGTTATCCAACCTTTCTCGAAGGATGAACAATATTGTTGGATAGAAGAACTTTCAATCCAGATACAAGAAGAATGTAAGGAAAGATAAGAAAGATCCAGAAGTCAAATGTTATGAATTAAAGAGAGATAGACATATAAGACCTGATTTTACTATGCTTAAAATAAAGGAAATAAAAGAGAATAATTCTGAGAGAAATATAAAGAAATAATACAAAGATAAATCTATGATTGTTTTGAAAGCTAGTGACACCTAGAGTGCCAGTGGTGGAGACTCTTTAGATGAATCATCATAGTATGAATATTCTGGACAGAAGAATCTTTGTCTAATATCCAAACTACCTATTAAAAATCATTGATTAATGGATAAGGTACACAATGCTAAATCTTTGACCAATATATCATTAAATTCTAACTATAGTGATAGTAAATATTATGAATCTTCTGATGAAGAATATTCTTCTGATGAAGATAATACTTTACCTACCTATGAAGAATTTTCTAGGTTTTCTAAGATCCTAGAGAATGAAATTCAAAACTCAAGATAAATCATGATAAGGAATATTATAGGATTTCTATACTTATTAAGGAAATATCAGATCTTTCTAAAGATTTTGATAAGAAAATTTTTGATTTCGAAGGTATTTCAAAAAACCTTGAGGAAGTAAATTTGGAGAAGGATAAACTTTCTGAGGATCTAGAAAAAGTAATTTCTAAGGAAAATATTTTTAAGCCTAACTCTAGCTCAAAAAAATGTTTTGAAAGATAAGAACTTAGTTATCAAACTAAAATCCGAAATATTTTCCTTGAGGAAGTGTTTGTCAAAGTTTACCGTAGGAATGAAATTTTTTGACAAAATGTATTCCCAAATTTGACCTCTAAGGAATAGTTCGGGTTTTGGTTATACTAGTTAAAAACTGATTTTTAGTAATAATTATCATGGTCTTCAAAGTGATCCTTTCTACACTAAGTGCCACTGTGGTGGAAATTGGGAAAAAATTGTTCCTTAAACAAAACCCAACCTTTAGGATTTATAAAGCATATTTTTCTATAATAATGTGGGTGGCTAAAATTATTCTTTCTAAGATTTATGGATCCAAAAAAATATGGATTCTGAAAGTCTAACATTCTTTATTTTCATGAAAATAACGATGATACTAATATCAATACATGGTCTATGAATTGTGGATGTTCCCAGTACATGAATGGTAACAAAAACTATTTTGAAAAGATTATCAAGATGAAAAGAGGAAAAGTAACTTTCTAAGATAATTCTATAGGAGAAATTATTGGTATATATAACATCGTTCTTCTTGAAAAAACATTGACATCATAAGATTTATTTGAAAAGGGGATATCATTCTTCATTTCAACAGAACACAAGATCAACTTGCAGATATTTTCTCAAAATAATTACCCTCCAATAGATTTGAATAACTTAAACAGAAGTTAATAATGATAACCATAAGGTAATCTAACTTGTTAAAATTTTGTTGAAACCAATCTCATTATAATAACAAACTCCTTTTCATAGGGGATGTACATTTTCTTGTTATTTTTTCCATTATATCTTTCCTAATGAAAAGTTTCGTAGTCAGATTTTTTTTCAAATCTTTCATAATGAAACTTTTCAAAGATTGATTTTTTTTCAAATCCTTCGTAATGAAACTTTTCATAGTAAGA
The DNA here is from genome assembly GCA_963277665.1 of Viscum album. NCBI lineage: Eukaryota > Viridiplantae > Streptophyta > Magnoliopsida > Santalales > Viscaceae > Viscum > Viscum album. The sequence continues at coordinate 1,241,973,707 of OY728156.1, read as the reverse complement.
TTTTTCAAAATCTTTCGAAATTAAAATTTTCATAGTCAGTTATTTTAAATCTTCTCCATGAAAATTTTTCTTAGTAATATTTTTCAAATCTATCATAATAGAAATTTTTGTAGTAAGATTTTATAAATTCTCTGTAATGATGTTTATATATATATATTTAGTCTAAAATTTTTCATAGTCTAAAACATTTTTCATAGTCTTAATATATTCGTAATAGAGAATTTTGTTTTTATATTTTTTTTCCATAATCAAAATTTTTGGAATATAAAGTTATTCAAGAAAAATTTACCTCAATTCGAATAATCTTCCTAGTAATCTGAATGGTATGTTCCTTTTCCTGAGTTTTCATAATCATCCTTCACTTTCTAGTAGTTTCTTTTGTTTTAAATTTTTTGGATTCTCTTTTCCTTAAATCTGAAGGTTTTCGTTAAAAAAATCTAAAAAGATCGGATCCACGTTTTCCTTACGGCTATCATATCAACCGTGAGATCAGATCAGAAGAATTTTCATCCATTGGATTGAGTTTGGAAGATGAACCATCACATCAAAAGCCTATATAAAGGACCCCCAATGGTTGTCCCACATCAAATCTCAAGCTCTCACATGCTGAAGTTTTTCCCTTCTACAAAAGCTCAATCCATTTTTTCAAGTGTTTCATAATTCTGAATTTCTGTAGAAGAATCCTCTAAGAAATATCTGTCTACTGTCAAACCAATCTCTGAGTGGAAGTTCTATAGAGAAAGGTTGGTGCATCAGAACATCTACACAGAGTATAATTCAATTATATCGAAGAAAATTAAGCTGAATGGATGGGATAGTTTTTGATTATCGAATCCAGTGGCTCAATATTTAGTATATCCAGACATTCTAGTTGAATATTATGAATCAATCAGTTTCTTCAAAGAAGAAGGTGGAGAAAATTTTTCGTTCAAGAGCTATAGAAAGACATATGCTCTTTCATACACTAAGGCAGCTAATTTAGTTGGTATTCCATACAAAGGGGAAGATGAGTTCTGTTCTTATAAGTTTCCTAATGTCAAAGGATGTTTTTTAAAGGGGAAGGCTATGGAATGTCTTGGACTCTCTGATGTAAACACTCCAAAGATTTCTCACTTTTCTAAAAATCATCAGATTCTAGAATTATGGGTTCAATGATTCATATTTCCGAGAAATGGTGATAAAGATACATTGAAGAAGAGTGACATGTATATCATGGATTTATTGGTGAACCAAAGTAAGATCAATGTGGTTAAGAATATTCTCATTATGATTGAGAATATTAATAATGGAAACTTGACTGCTCAGATAATCATGTATCTAGCCATTCTCTCCAAGTAAATTGTTCGTTGTTTAGAATCATTTAAAATTTCTATTAGCTCGAAGCTAAGGAATTGCAATGTCATGCTAGTCAGTGATGATACCTTGAAGAGGATGGACATTGGTTTTTCTACAAACTCTGGAGATTTGTATGATTTAACAGAGGAAGAAACTAAAGCTGTTCCGAAAAAATAAGAAGTGGCTGAACTATCCAAAATGGGAGGAAGGAGGAGGAAGTTGAAGGAGGTTGTAGTGTAAGGAAAAAATCTATAGACCAAGGAAATCCAATCTGCACCTCCAAAACCTAAGGAGAAAAAATCATATCTGGATAAGGTAGTTTCTAAGTGGAGAGAAGGAAAAGAGAACAGGAAAGTAGGGGAGAAAAGTTTTGGTTTGGATCCTGCTAATGAAAAAGCCTTAAAAGAGAAGAAAGCTGATGATCTTGAAAAGAAACCTAAAGAAATGAAGCAAAATAAGAAATTTACTAAAGCTGAGATAATGCAATCTATTTTAAAGGCTGCTGAGAAAGAATCAGAGATCAATCAAGTACCAAAATTTTTAATGGGAGAACCCTCACCTAAAACCCCTAGAAATAAGTTTGTGACTCCAGAAAAAGTCAAATAAAAATAAGTAGAAAAATTAATGGAAGAGGAAAAAGAAGAAGAAGGCAGTGGTGATATCGAAGATTTGATTAAGAATGTGGAAGACTTTTGTGAGAATGAAAACCCATCAGAGAAGCTCTAAATCTGAAATTCTAGAGAAGAATAATCAAATATGGATATACATAGGAAATACAATAAAAGAAAGGAAAAGAAGAGTGAAGATAAAGTAAACAATCTCTCTAAGAAAGAAAGATCTCATCATTACTTCATTCACCCTGAGGATGCTGAGGTAAGTGCTGAGAAAGAACAGATAAATGAAGATAAAATTGTTCTGCTGTTTGAGAGTGAACCTAAATCTCCAGATGAGGAATCCTTTCCGGAAAATGATTTGGGTAAACAGGTGGTTGTTGATACACCTACTAAATTCGTTGTAAAGAAGAAGGAAGTTGTTGTATCTTCATAGAGTAAAATTGCTGACTAAGAAAAAGAGCCCTCGCCAAGAAATGTTTCAGATTTTGAATCATCATCTCTTGGAAATGACATTGTAGTCTAGTCATTGAAGAATCTTGTTGGGACCATTCCAATTTTTCCAAGCATTGACTTGAGATTTCAGATGCTTCAACACTCCTTGAACTTGAAATCAGATTCAGTATCCATGGTGATGAATAAGTGTGTCAAGATTTAGGTTGATTTCAAGAATTTCTTTATTAACTATGATGCTCACAAAAGATCTTGTAAGAAAATTGTTATCTAGTCAAAGAAGATCGTTGAATATATGCGAGATCTTGATGAGTTCCCTGATAGTTTCAAGGAGGTATTTGACATTGAATATGGTAAGATCAAGGATCTCACAAGATGTTTTGAAGAAAAGTTGACTCTGGAGTAGAATTATCAGAGTAAAGAAGTGAAGGATTTGAATGGGAAACTGTATTCAGTGGCTCAAAGCTGGAAGAGGGAAATATATCTTCGAATTAAGATAGAATAAAAGGTTACTATGTAGGAATAACTCTTGAAGGATCTCTAAGAAGCTTGTAAGGCTTAGGAAGAATGAATCAATGCTCTAGAGAATAAAGATGAGGATTAGGATCAGATTATCAAGTGAGTAGGGGAAGATGACAAGGAGATTAAGAAGCTCAAAACAATATAGAGTAAGCTGATGCCCATGGAAAAAGAAGGATAACATTGTTTAAATGTGATCTTTTGTTGAATTTTGCTTGTTTTAAAATTTTTTCCATTCCTAATTAAATGTTTGGTTACTTGTCTTTTGGTTGTTTAGTACAGATATTTTAGGTACCATAATATATTTTCCATTCCCTTCATTTCTTTTTAAAAATCACAAAGAAGGAGAAAGGAAAAATTAATACTATGTAAAGAAGAAATATCCCTAACTAAGGGGGAGTTTTTATCTATGGGGGAATTCTTATACAAGATGATTTTCATAGGCAATAAAATGATAAGTCTCATTCTGAAAATCTAGAATACGATCCTTTGTGTTCCAAAGCCTATGGTAGAGTTAGTCGTATTCATCCTTTCCCATGTGATAAGGGAGATAAATTTTATTTTCAAAGTCTATAAAAATATTTTCTAAGTCCTTATATTATTTTTTGAAAGGATTTTTGTGCTTTCCAAAAACTGGGATATTGTTGAGCTAATAATGTTTCCTTATTAATTTTCTATTCCTTCATGTTTGGGGACATTGTTGAGTAAATAAGGCTTACTTATGAATTTTAAATTTCTTTATTTTTTGAAAATCACAAACACCTTATCTTACAGAAAATTTCATTTACCCTATGTTTTACATTCATATGGAAAATTTTCCTTCCCCAAGGAAATTAATCATTACCATGTGTCTCATTGTTCAGTTTGAATCTAAGTATAAAATTCGGTTTCGAATCCAAAATCTTGGAATCATATATATACTTATATATAAAAAATTCTATTTTCAGGATCCGAATTCAGGTTCTGAATTCTCTATGTTCAGACTTTTAACTCTTCTGAGTTCTGATTTTGAGTTCTTGGAATTCAGACTTCGAACTCCTATGAGTTCTAATTCTGAGTTCTCTAAATTCAGACTCTGAACTCTTCTGAGTCCTGACTCTAAGTTATCTAAATTTAAACTCTGGAGACTTATGAATTCAGACTCCTAACTTTGTATGTTCATACTCTGAACTCTTATGAATTCATACTCCGAACTTTGTAAGTTCAGACTCCGAACTCTTATGAATTCATACTCTATACTTTTGTAAGTTCAGACTCTGAAATCTTATGAATTCAAACTCTAAATTTTACTGAATTGAAGACTCCAATTTTCCATGAAATTCAGACACCATAATTCTATAGAATTTTAACTTTGAATTTTTTTGATTAACATAATCTGAATATCCATGTATTATAGACTCCGAATAAATTTTTGGTAGACTCTGAACTTTCATTTTTCTTTACACTCCGAAAAATGAATTTGTTCATGAAATAATATTTTTTCATAAACATGTATTGGTTAGAAAATGATTTCATGCATTTAGTTACTAACTAAACATTGTTTGAGTGACACTTGAACAAGTCCCTCTGATATTCAAGGAAAAACATGACCATTGGATGAGGGAGCAGACCGTTGAAGCTGTGCCTATAAATAGGATCTCATTTGAAAGATCTCACAAGAATTTGATCAATCTAGAGATTACATGCTGCTGAAGTGATTTCAAGAGAAAGAAAATTTTATGCTTTGTGCGTACTGGACGTCTTGGTCAGATTTTCTTTGTGTGACTTCCAATGTTGTTGAGTACATTCGAGGACTTCTGTGGATAGGAAGATAAGGGTGTCGACTACATTAATGTTTGATGACTTCCTTACTGAGAAAGATATTGGAGCCGACTACCTTGAAGTTGGGGGCTTGCGAGGATAACATGACAGACTCTGATCTTCATATCGAGGGCTTCTCCTAGTGTGGGTATGACATACCTTTTTGAAAGCATAAAACAAGGGACCACTATCCGAGGTTTTTGGATACCCTTCTCTTTGGGTTAATTTTTTTACTAATTGTTACTTTTTTGTTTCAATTTTTACACTGCATTTAAAATGGTGAGGAAAGTATAACTATCTTATTCTTCTTTATACTTGTACAATCTGATTTAGTAAGGTTCTATATGCTTTATGGAAGAATCTTCATCTTTTTAAACATTTGTTAAGTTTCATTTCTGGATCCAATTTTCTAGAATTTCATTCTCAGAATCACATTTTTGAAATCAGGAAAGTTTTTAGAACTAGAGGTTTTGTGAATTTACCTTGTTTAACTTTCTCAAACAATAGAAAAGTTTCTAAACAACTTCAAAAGGTCCTAAATAATTTTTTAAGTATACAATTATCCCCCTCTTGTGTATTGAGCATCATTAGATACTAAAATTAGTATCTTCATTCATTATTTCAATCCTACACGATGGTTATTGTCTCTTTGAGTGGCTCAGATAATATCACTCAGGTGGTAATCACTATTACATTCCACTTTACTTGTAGGTGGTTCCATTCCTGATTAACGTGTTGAAGATTATCTTGGGCTTGGTTAAGAGTAAATCCCAGTGACACTACCTCCTTTCCGAGCTCTGAAAAATGGGCTTCGTATGGAGCAATTATACTGGATGAGGGAATCACTACTTTATATTATTAAATTGTATTTTATAAAGCCCTATATTTATACGAATCAAGTGATCACTATTCAACGACTATATGAGAAATGGTAAAAATTATTAATGGAATTTTAACAGCCAAAAACATAAAACTATGTAAGTGAATATGTCTTATATAACCATTTTACATAATAATACATTTAATTAGATCAGGAGGAACATTATTTAATAAAATTTTGGGTCGTTACATAAGGCATCACATCCATGGCAATTCTAGTTGCATGAGTTCTATCCCTATACCATCTTGGTAGTCAAGGTTCACACCCATGACCATCTTAATGGTATGGGTTCCCTCCTCATACCATATTGGTAGTCATGGTTTACTCCTATGGCCATATCACTAGTCAAAGTTCACTCCAAAAACTATATTATTCTATCTTATGAGATATAAATATTTACACAATTCATTGGATAATGATATAGGTCCCAACCATCTCATAATGAAATCATAAAAATATCTTTTACAAGGTCATAAACAATCATATCATAACCCAAGAAATAAAATGGGCATCATAAACAGATAATATTTTCAAAACCTCTAAAAAATGATAGGTTTCATAATCATTTTATCAAAGCAGAATCCTTGAAAATATGTGTGTTCATAAGAATAAAACCTGAGAAAGAGAAACATGATTCATAAAAATCACCCCATTAAAACACAAAATATTTAACGAATTAATATGAGTGGAAACATTGAATAATTTTCATAAAAAGGCATGAATAAAACCAATATATGTCATATTATATGAGAAATAATTTTAAAGGATCTATCAAAAACATTTCTTGAAGAAATTATCCTTTCATTCAGAGTTTTTTAAAAAATAAAAATTTTAAAATATGTTTTCTTGAAAAATTATAAACGAAAAATAAAAATTATTTGAAATGATTTCTTTGAAAATAAATTTAGAACATATAAATTGTGCGTGAAAATGTTTTGAAAACCATTATCATTGAGTAATTATAAAATAATATTTGAAAAATTTGAAAACCATATCATTGAAAATAAATTAAAAACATATATGTAAATCTTATAAATATTTTTAAATTAGTTTTCCTTGAAAAATTATAAACTAATATTGAACAAAATTTGAAAAGAATATCTTTGAAAAAAATATTAAAATGAAGAATTTACAGAATAGTAGGAAAAAAATTTCATTTCAATAAATATATTTTTAATCTTGTGAAGGAATCTTCAAGGAAATTTCTTTCATAATGAAAGGTTAATATGAACATTCCAAACATTCGTTTTTTCACTATAAAAAGGTAATAAAAGTTCCTCGAATGGAATACGACAAGTGGTTTGTTTAAAAAAATTTATTTAAAATGAAAAATGGGTAAAAATTTCATTTAATGATCATATACTAATATTATAATATTTTTTGAATCCTTTTAGAAGACCTGGTTTTGAGGGAATTGAAGATAAAGGTAATGTAAGACTTTCTTAGAAACCTTTTTTTGATCATTATATGTACTAAATAGTATAAAAATGGTATTGTTAAATGTCTACTTTCTTGGTTTTAGTACCAGGAGTTTTTTTATTTCTAACTCTATTCATGTAAAAATGTCTACTCTCTGGTTTTAGAATGTTCATGTTTATAATATGGATTTCGTTTGTTGCTTCTTTTGGATTTTTATCTTTTGAAAGTAATATTGATGTCTGGTTGTTTAGACCCCATTTTTATTTTCATTTGGTTTTGTCTTGAATTCATGAGGATGAAAATATTTTGGGTGGTTTTTGATGTAATGTCTTGGACCTCTTTGGTCCATTCCCTTACTGAAATCTAATAGTTAAGGTGTTCTGGGAGGCCAAGGTGTTTCATCCTCAATACTTTTCAAAATTTCTAGTTCTATGAAAAATGTTTCTAGTTTTATTAATAGTGTCATGGTTTCACCGAAATGATGTCACAGAAACTGATGATCTACAATTTTTCTAGATTAGAAGATCTGTAGTGTTTCCTGAATAGGAGATCTAAAGTGTTTCCAGAATGGAATATCTACAGTGTTTCTTGATTTGTATATTTATAGTGTTTCTAGACTGGATGATCTATAGTGTTTTCTAAATGGTTGATCTACAGTGTTTTCAGACCAGAAGATCTTTAGTGTTTCCAGAACGAAAGATCTACATTGTGAAGGTGTCACACAAACGGTGAGTTTACAGTGTCATGGTGTCACAAAAATAGTGAGTCTAAAATTTCATGGTGAGTCTACAGTGGCATGGTGAGTCTATAGTGTTTCCAGAATAGTTTCATTTTATCCTTTTGAAATATCTAGACCTTTCCAGTTTCCTTGTTTTAACGTTTTCTTCGATGAAACACATTAAAAGCATTTTCTTAAGGGATTTAAGGCATATTCAAAGCTCATAAATTCTGTATAAGTTTTCCAAAGGATCATGATGCCTTTACTTGGTGAAACCACATGTTTACTGTGACCCTATTTTAATATATAATTCAGAATATCTTAAACCACTACTCCATTAAATATTCTAAAGGGACGAGATATCTTCCTCCCTTATTATTCCTCCTTGTTCTCTGATGTGAGACACTCGAACCTTTACTTCCTTCCCATTGGAGTCGTGCGATAAAACATTCCTCCTTGGATTGGTTCCCCTTGATGTTATTCATGTTGCATGTTGACCCCTTTTTTTGGTGAAACCAAGATGTATCGATCAATATTCGATATAAGGAATGATCTATCGTCATTCTTTTGGGTTAATCTCTTTATGTTTCTCCTTGACCTATTATGGAATTGTATGTCCATTTTCCTAATGAACTTTTCTTGTTTGTTGGAAAGTGTGGTGGTGTCTCTAAATCCTCAGGAGGATGCAATCCTCCATGAGTGGTGATCATGATGTGTTTTTGTTAGTTTGTTCAAATAGCATCAGAAAAATTTTTATTTAGGGGATTCGCCTATTCTCTTTTCATTTACGTGAAACTATAGAGTTTGCATGTTTTATCCCACTAAATCACAATGGAGTTGACATAATAAATATTTAAACTGGACAAATAAATTGATATTGATCTTATGTCATTCAATCATGTTTTTATAGATAGTGTGATATCTATGCTTTCATTGTTTATATTTTGTTTCTTGATAGAAATTTATAAATAACGTAATGCTGTAATTAATTGATAATTAGGTGGATAAAGATAAGAAGTCATGTAAATTAATATGGTTTATGTTGATGTTGTTGTAATCTAATGTAAATAAAATCGATGTAGTAAGCATGTTTAATTAATCTGTGATAGCTATGATAGCTTGCTGTTTAGGTTACCTATAGTTAGAACCTATAAATAATAAACCGGTTAATTTTATTGGGATTAATGTACCGGCTGTTTGATAAAAATATAATGACTTCTATGGTTCTGAGTTACCCAATTTCTTATAAAGGACAAGAGCCTTATTCTTGGAGATGTGAGAGCTCACTGTGATTGAAGGTTGGAAGCCATGTTTAAGACCCAAGATACCAATTTATATGTTATTTGTTTTCCTACTTCCTATGTTGTGATGTGAGCATGGATGGTTGTTGTGATATGTGGGGGTAGAGAGGCCCATTGGTTGTGGTAGGAGTTTATGCCTAGAGTGGAAAGTTGCATTAGTTTATACATGTCAGTGTCGGGGATGACACTAGGGATGATGAAATGGGTTGGATGATAATGTTTGGATATTTTATGATTGTTGTTGGTTGTTTATCTTCTTTACTTTCCCCACTGATCAATGCAGTTGGTTTTTTTACCCTACTTCTAGAAGGGGTGAAGGCACACATGGTATTCCATATGTTTCTGTGTTTATATTCTCAAGGGAGGATGAGTCTATAATCATTATATAGTTGGAAAATACATAACGGGTAGTTCATCTACTCACCGTGTTGATACCCCTTCTGTTTAGTAGCTTATAAAGTTTTCTCTAGAATCATTGAGAATATATGAAAGTAATAATGTTGTTAATAAATGACTGAATAAATTATATTAACCAATGGGGTTAGAGCTTGCTGGGATGTAACACTGAGGTTAAAATTTAACGGAACTGTTTACTTTGGGTGTGAGGCCAATGAAAAATAATGTGAAATTGTTAATGGCTAGTTAATGTTTGAAGAAGTAATTAACGTAAAGTGAAACTGATAAAAATTGATTGATGTAATGTAATAAATCTCTTTAAATGGTTTTCTACTGATAGGATACCTTGTCTAAGAAGTCGAATTCGGATGTCTGAGAGACTTTAGCTATAGTTGAGTCTTAGGCTAGTTTATTCACATAGTTTTATTGTGAGATATAGAATATTCTCTAATTTTTTTGTTTCTATATGCCACTCCTCACCTTTAGTTAGGGAAACTTACACCTCGAGGATTCTAATCCCTTGGGGGTGTTTTCTGCAACATTATGATGGGAGGATGGTTGGATGAATACCCGCTTTGGCCCAAATATCTTCTCTTAGTAGTTACATTTTCTTGTAGGAACAATGGTTTGTTTTACCCATATATGTTTGTAAAGGGATATAAAGAATTGTTGATATTCTCACAAATATATTCTGGATATAGTTTCATATGGACTTCTATTTGTGTAACATGTATAAGCTATGATGTGTTGTGGATCCTTGCATGGTTTATGAGATATAGTGGATTGAGGTTTAATACCTGACTTATGGTACACATTATGCATGCTATGGTTGCTCCTAGAAACTACCTGGTTACATTTCATACATGGAAGTGGTGGTTTTGTTGGAGGAGGTGCATGTTGTGGTTCTTTGCCTAATTGTCTATGGGAATTCCTTTTTGGAGAGAGATTATTAGGACGAGTGATGTTGGGGGAAAGAAGAAAACTAGCGGCGACGTAGTAGCGGGGTACCCTTGATATTCTTTATGATATTATATACTGTCATATGCGATACTTGGTGAGAGTATCCATGGTGAGGTGTGAAACAAGTATACCTGTTATTTGATGAGTTTGTGTCACTTGTTGTTCCCTGTGATTTAGCATGATTTCATTACTTTTTCATGAGAGGATCGGAGGAGGATCCTAATGAGTATACTTTTATACTCACCCAATGTATATATAAGCTGTTTTCATGCCACATGGAGATGGTTGGAGGATAGGATTGTTACAACTAGCTTGAGATTTTAGGAGCTGTTCAGGCTTCGTGGATGTGGTTGTTTGTACTTTTCTTTGGTACTTACAGATTTCCCCTTTCAGTTGTAGTAGTTTTGCAAGACATCACATTTTTGTAGTTGGGATTTCTTTTTTATTGCAATCTGAGTTGGAGTTGGTTGGTGTAAGTCTTATCACTCCCATTTGTATGTGATCTGTTCAAGGGTAATGCCTTCCATTTGTGTGTTTACTATACCCTAGGTTCTATTCTCCAACCCGGGGCCTATTGGAGGTTGGACATAGGGGAGTCACTATCTCCCTTCTCACATTGCTGACCCAGGAGGGGTACACCTTATGGGAAGGGGGTTGTGACATTAATAACAAAATATAATCAAAATATGTGTTTGATTTGTATTTAATCTATAATCATCAGGGATTATTATGAGTTCCAATGATATATTATATTTATTTTTAGTGGAATCTTGTATATGGTATAAATTCGACTAATGGGATAATAGTGCAGAGCTATTATTTGGACTGACCTATAAAACCACATAAAAAGGAATTTTTTAAATTCATTGATATACTTAGGGTATATTCTTCAAGTAAATTACCATTATATATGGTTTAAAAGATACATTTAATTTGAACATTCATACTCTAATACCTTTTTGAATCCAACATTACTGATGATATAATTATAGTTGGTTGGTGATGTTATTGATTATATTATCATAAAAGTTAACTAAGATGATATTTTTCATCATGTGAGATATTAATGAGATCATGGAACTTAAAATTGTAAAATAAAAAAAATTTATGGCTTTTCTAAGTTAAGTGACGTGTGATGTATTCAACATATTTGATGAATGAAATGTAATATATTCATTCAACCTAACAAGTCTATTTTAAAGAATAATTAACTTATAAGATGTTATATAAAAATAGACTTATTCTATACCAAGTGGCCCCCCAATATTTTTGACAAATAGATTATATAATCATTCATATGATGTATAGAGAAACATATTTCGGTCGACATGTTCATACAGAGATATGAGTGTGTTTGATCAAGATCACACCATGTACCTTTTTAGATTAAGAAGAAATAATGTTTTTATAGAGGTTTCTCTTTCCATAATATTATATTTTGGGAAATTCATAATTTTTTTCAACACCAAGATGGCTCATTGGTCCATACAGTAGATCCTTTAATGTGGATTACGTATGGTATAACTTGTTTTTCAAAAAATTGTGTGATTTTAAATGAGAGCTATATCCAATGGGTTTTCGAACGATTCATAAAGATTGTTAATATATTGAATTAAGTATCTGAGGATTTTTTTTCAAGTGATAGATTATTTGAAATATGCACAAAATCATAAACCAATACATTGTATAGGTTATCCAAAAAATAAAAAAATAAAGCTTATCAGTGGGGTTTTTCATTAAAAAAGGGTTTAAACTACCACTCATTGATTCATGATGAATTTACAAAACCATTTTATGTACTAATATTGGGAGTATTTTCATTGAGTTTTTAAGAACAAATATAAATAACTTGATGTAGATTATTTAATGGTGTTTTTATTTAAATATTGTATTTGAAAATTTTGAATTAATAATAATGAACTTTTAGATATACCTCAAATTAACAAAAACTGTACCCTACCCATGATGACCCGATTCACCCATAATGTGACCAACCAGAACGAATCTTGATAATATTCCATGGGAATGTATTGAACCACTATCATCTTAGTTGGGATCATGGGACCAAATAATTAGCTCCAGAATCCAATATTGATTCAACATTTATGCATCTTCATACTTGCGCCCACACACATGAACACACTTATATATATATATATTAATTTTATTTATATATATATACATATACTTATATGATGAGATATTAGTATTTATATTAATATCTGAAATTATTATATGTTTATATATATGTAATTAAATATATATGTAATTAGAAATTATATATTATTATTATATATATGTTTACAAATGTATATATGTAAATGAATGTATAAAAAATTATACATATAAATATTATCAATATATTTATAATACTATTTATTAAAAAATAATTTAATTATGAAATTTATATTTATGTGTGTGTACACACACACAGAAATAGATGTACATATATAATTAAATATTTGTAATGTTATTAATATATATATATATATATATTTATATATTTATATATAAAAAATATTATAAAATAAATAATTTTTTTGAAATTCCATTATAAAACTTCATTCAAATGAGAAACCACCACTAAATAGTAAGAGCCAAATCTAAAAACCCACTGCTAAAAATTACAGCAAAAAACATCACAAAATGATTCTTTTATTCACTATTAGAAAAATTGGTTACAACCACTTGTAAAGACCATGGTTTTAGAACATATAACCATGGATATAGGTTATAACTATGGTTATTCTGCCCATGGAGGATATTTTTTAGAAATATATCATTTGGATATTGTGACAACAACCACTCATGGCTACGTAGAAGGGGGAAAAATTCCAAGGGGCTGGGTTTTGAACCCATATCTCACAGCAAAAATATATGGTGCACTAACAATTCACTAAGACAACCAATATATATATATATATTTATAATATTAAAAACACATTATCATATTTACACTTTAATTATGAAGTGGTTTGTTTATATTTGAGGGGTAGAGAGCCTATAACCAAAGGGTTGCCTTCCCATTCCATGGTATAGGGTGGCTCATGGCTATAGGGTCCTTGGGCACCCTTCCTGTGAAAATAATATATTCATGGAAAGGATGTGAGCTAAGTGATATCGAACAGTAGATTTCAATATTAATTTAAATTCCCTATAGTTACAAAGATTTTTTATACCATGTCTATAGAAAAGCTATATCGATGGGCAAGCTTGATATATGATATAGGTCAATGGATGTTACCAATTTTTATAATAGTGACTTAACATTTCGTGACATGTTTTAAAACTGTTATTAAAAATTATAAAATAAATTAATAATTTTCTAGTGAACATTTCATGGTTTTCATTGACATTGATACAATATCACAGTTTTCATTTGGTTGTGATATGATATGTAATTTAGCTAACAATCCTATTATTTTTATAATGTATTTTCATCTTGTTGACACATAAAATATTGATGTATAAATGAATTATTAATTATTAATTAAGCTTAACTAAAAATTAATCAATGAGGTGGCTGTTATAAGAGCTATAATAGAAGAAAACCAAAGGTTGTCCATTTCTTAAAATATGAAATTATAGACTCCAACATGATTCTTACCCAATCAAGGAGACTCATAATTTGTTGTTCAAACCCTTTAAATCAATTCTCTATGTATTTTAATTATCTTCAGTTTCCATACCCAAAGAGGATCTAGCACCCATTTATGGGGAACGGGTCCTTCTAATGTGTATAGTGAATTTAGTGGTATAAGAATATATTTTCTGAAATAAACCCATTTATTTCTCTTATTAGAACTCGATAAAACTAATTTTCTGTGATGAATTAAATGGGAAATTAAATATGAATTTTTATGGTTTTTTCATTTTATCCCTTATCGATTCTCTCCCAATAGATCTTGTGCATGGGTTTTTTTATTTTTTTCAACTTTTTATGGGAATATGGATATCCAATAAACCCTTTATAGAAGATATATAATGGGATTTCAACATTATATTGGTGGATTTTAGATGTAGATAGTAGCTATATCTTTCTAACTAGAATTTTGGTCAGCCCACTATTAGAATTTTATTAGATTCCTAATACGATACAATAGATTGAAATACTAATATATATTAAAAATTTTCAAAATCCATACAGTCAATTAAAAATTTAGATCTAAAATTCCCAAAATCAATTATTTTTCTACATTATCCCATGTACGCGAGTTATTACAAACTCCACCCAATTGATACTCTCATTCTCATAAAGAACTTAATAGGGTTATTAATTCATGATATAGATAATATGACCCCTATTATAGTTTGGGATCTTGATATATATCTATATTTTGTTTAAAATTTTAATCTTTCAATCCCAAAACACATACTATTTCATATATTGAGCTATCTATTAGTTAAAAATAGAACTCCATTTTTGACCGACTAAACCTAATGAATTCATAAAACCCTCAACACTATAATGTAACATCATTGGAATTATAGGGTTTACAGTTGATAAAACTATGCGCTCCATCACACCATAAAAATTATATTGACAATATATATACTAATATTGAATTAATTAATAGATAATATATAAATTTATTGAGTCAACAAAAGCATTTAAATTCCATCCACCATCAAGAGTGAACAAATATTTTTTTATATTATAATGAATACTTGTATTCAAATAATCATATTTTTATAAATATCAATTTTAAATCTAAAATAAATAAAAACTTTTCATTTTACCCCTCATTGGTTTCAGTTTTCAATTTATTGTAACTATTTTGTTGTAGTTAATTCGTTTATTGGTTAATAATACATTTTAAAAAAATTTATTAAATATTCTAGCTCATATAGGAATATAGTAAAATATTACAAAAAAATTGTTTTGTATTATATATATTTGTGATTTGGGTTCACATTTTTTAATCTCTTTAATTTATAGATTTTTTATCTATAAAAATATCACAAAAATGTATACCTAATAATAATTTTAATAAATAATTAACAATATTCAAATTTTTTACTATTAATGGATCCAAATATACACTATGATAAATGAAAATTTCTATCTAATACATAGGATGAGAAGATTCCCCATAATCTCACCCACCTCAAGATTTTTTAATTTCATAATTATTGTAAAAATTAATATAAAAATATACCAATTATTTTGAATAAATAAATGAAATGATTTTAATACTAACAAAAAAATTCAAATTCTACTTATAATAACATCAAAAATAATAATTGAATAACATGGCCTCCCATATTTATGGGATAACTAAATTTTGAGTCTTCCTTCTGTTGTGGTAATTTATAAATACATAAAAGGTGAGGAAAAATATACCATAGGGAGAAAAAAACATAGGTATGAACAACAATTGAAAAACATGATGTAAAATTCATTTTTGGTATTCCACTTTCAAAAAAATATTAGTGTTAAAAAATGTAGTCCTTCATTATAGAAATAGAATATGAGACTTCATAATGTTTTTATAAAATTAATATATATAATTAAATAAGTGAAAAATAAATAAATTAAATGTTTATCAATTATGAAAGACAACAGATTTAGGAGTAAAATATACAAAAAATTAAGGAAAATTAATTTTATCAAAAAACATACATTTAAAGCAATCATGATATAATGTTAGAATCTAGTTGATTTTTATCAATATCATTAAATATAATAAAATTGTGATATATATTAAAAAAAATTGACTAAAAATTATATTTATAATTTAACAACATGTCTCATTGCATGTTATTTAATATTTCAAAGACTGCCCTAACACTAGTTTATTAAAATTATCATACAACCAATGTTGTGTACAAATAAGAGCATGGGCCATTAAAATTTTCAATATTTATCTAAAAGAATATAAAAGAATCCCTTTGGAACTAAAAGTGTCCTCAAAAGTTATTAGTGTCATAAGAATAACTATTATATATCTCATCATAACTACTAAGAATAGAAATTTGGATGTATTTATATTCAATCCTTTAATAATTTCAAAATAATAAGAATCAACCTTATGAACCTCTCCTATAAACTTATCCAAGTTCATTTTTTTAAAAAGACCATATTTCATCTTTTATTTCTTATATAAAGACTCTAAGGGTTGAATACACTTTATCTTTTTCTCACCCTCAAATGAAATATCATAATCTTCGCTATTTTTTCCTTAATATTTCATTTTAAAAAAAGAAACAATAATACTAAATTATTTAAGAGGGTAAAACTCTTCTATAAAAATAATGGAAACAAACAACAAAAACCTATCATTCCTCATGATTTACAAATTTTTTGGAACTGAAAATATATAAATAATGAACGTACCTTTTATATAATGAAACCTTCCAATCCATTTTCTTCTTAAAAGATCACGATAAAGAACCCTTCGAGAAAATGATATCCCCACTTTAAGAGAGAAAATTGTATGAATCCTTATTACTCACAGATTTTTAAATTTTAAAAAGTTTTATCTGAAATTAAAAATAATTTCAATACCACCATATGATATTTCAAACTGGTCATGATATATTATTTATGATAATTTTAAATAAATAAAAAGTATTATTTAATTCACGAACTTACATCAGTAAGAAAACAACATTATTAACATTACCATGTTTTGGTTTAAAATGAACAAAGAATGACATGGTTTTTACCACTATGACATATTTTAACTTTTTTACATACTTATATCAATCCCCAAATTTCATTGAATCATTTTAGAATTGTTCAGTTTTACCTTATATCATATTTTCTGTAATATTTTGTATAATAATTTCCAAAAGTCCTTTTGGAAATCCTAAAAAACACATTTTTGATAATCTATAAATATTTTTCACATGATTCTATATTATATATAAATTTTTTGAAAAATAATCCAAAAATAATTATGTATATCATCCATAAAAGTTTTTATGTCACTGTCAAGGATTTATACCTAATATTTGTAACAAACCATCATTATCATTTAAACAACCAAAAAGTTTGACCTCCTGATCCATTCTAGAATTTAAGAAATTATGTATTCTATAATACATAATTAAAATGAAAGAAAATTATATATAAAAACATTAACCGTTATCAAGAAACATAGGGATCTAACATGACCCCCTTCAAAAACAAGTTTCCCAATAAATATGTCCATCATTTTAATCAGTAATAATATGAATAATCTTATAATTAATTTATCCAAGATATAGATTGATAATGAGAAATGGATTATGGAAATATTTAATACATAACACATATGTTAAAATTATCGATTTATAAACATATTTGATAGATGAACACATCAGTTTCCGTTCACCCATATGGAATAATACACCACAAGCCTCTGGTCGAAATTGATATGAACATCACATGTATTATATATTGGTATGGAAATACACTTAGTCTGTCTCAATGAATTATATAGCTATAATACTCATCAAACAACATGAAAAATACCATTCTAGTTAAGACTGTTATTTCAAAATGATTAAAAACACCCTCAACCACACCCTGATAAATTAACTCAACTTCAGGGATGACATATGAAAGGTATAAAAGTATGAATATTCTCATGTTATGAATCTATTAATCCTTTGGTAATATATATTTAATATAAAATATAAACCCCTAGTAAACCAATGTCTTAGTGTATGACACTCTATGTGGTATATGTATTGGGCTATATAGTACATATAATCTTATTTTGTTCCCTTGAAACGAATTCCAGATCATCATAAAAATAGAAAACAATGATAATATTCACATGTAATCACAACATATCATACTCCATGATGACCACTTATTATAAATAACCACGAGTCATACTTTTAGAGGCCAATTATCATTTCTATTAATGTTATATATATAGCCAATATAAAATAATGAGAATATAAATACCACCTTCTCTATAACATGATACATTTTTTATATATAGACTTATTCTCCATTAATAATACACTGATTAAACAACACATTAGAATTGATTTAATAGTGTCCAATATAATAAACAAAAATAGATATCTTATATTTATTTCACTTTTATGGTTTTCTTAAACTCATTACATCACCATGTAATTCCAACAATATAACCATGCGACCATCAAATAAATACCCATAACAAAATCCTTCAATGAGAAACATCTATGAAGAAATATTTTTTGAATAATGTTAGGATTATAATTCATAATTCTCATGTTCTAGAATATATACATAATATTAATAATTATTCATTTTATAATATCTAAAATTATGATGTAAATAACTTGTGTTGTCGTAAATAAATACGAATATTTATTTGTTAGTTATCTTATTCATTGACATTTTTTATACAAAATATATTGAAGATAATTTTTTGAAAAACTTAAATATATTATTTTATATTAAGATCATTATTTACTTACAAACCCTAAACTATTTTAGTTAATAATGTGAATTTAAAGTTTAATTACCCAAATATAATCATTTGTTTATTACAATTTGAACTTATCTAATTTCAAATATAATTCCAAAAGAATTTTAGAATATATAATTCCTCTAAAATATATTTTCTAGATATTAAATCCATTTTTATAAATAAAACTTATTTACTTTTTTTGAATTTTTAACAAGTGAACTATTAATGTGAATATATAATATAAAGTTATATGTGTATTTAGCAGTATTTAGAGAAAATATTTTATTTTTTAAAAAATACCATGGTTGGGTAGTGGAATCTCTTTACTTCATATTATAAAAAATTACTTTTATAAAATATTTTATTTTTGATCAAAATCTTTTTATCCATATGTATTTGTTAATATTTTATATAATTGGATCTATAATGAATAATGTTTATTAAAATAAACTATATTTTTTTATTTAAAAAATATATTTGTTTTTAATCAATATATTATTATTAAAGCACATGAAAATGATGTAGAATACATATAGTTTTTGTAATGTACTGAATAAATCCATTTAATCAATCTCTCCAACAAAGGAAGTATTTTTTGTCATTAGAAAGAAATATTCAAGCTCTATATATTAACACATTTTTTTATGATCTATTATACATATTTTTAAAAATTTATAACCTCTAGTAAATAGTCAAATACACATTAAATTAGAATAATTTAATTCCTTCAAAATAATATTTCTTCCATACTCTCCACATTGACACATGAAATCCTTCACATTTTTTGTTGAATTTATCATTTAGTGACTAAGATCACTACAATGGGAATACAATCCCTCATTCTTGAAATCTACTTTAAGTTTCTATTAGCCAGATTGATTATTAGACATTATAATATATTTATTATAGGTTAAATCATACCCTTTTAGGTAATCATAAACATAATAGAGACTATAAATCAAATGTGATTATTCGATTCCCTCAACACATAATAGATAACAAGTATTTTATTAATTCATTCATTTTTATCTCAAATTGAATTTCCGGAATCATTTTGGAATAATGATTGTATAATGAATTATATAGCCAGATAAATACTTCATAGAGATCATATATTCTCTAATTCATTTAAATAACTAATCATATTTAGTGCATGATTTCAGTATAAATTTAATTTATTCGACTTGTATCACAATAGAAACATTAGATCTTACATGCCTAGTTTATTCCGGATATAGGCATTCTAAGTAACTTATCATCATAAAAAATCAATTTTGACATTATTATCACTCAAATTTTTATCTATTGTCACATTCATGAGTGTTGAAACTATAAAAACTATTTATTATGTTTTTTTAAGAATATAAAACTTTTTATTAATAAATTTCACCAGATAGATTCTAGGGAATGGGTTTCTCTTACAGATAGAAATTTCCTTCTTATTTATGAATATTTCATAAATTTATATAAAATAAAATAATGTTTCTTCTTTGATGATTAAAATTTATAATAATTGATATAAATTAAATTATTAATTAGAATCATTCATTTTTAACTATAAAAAAATATTTATTGGAGAAGTATAATGTTTTCAGAAATTTTACAAAGACTTTTATTAAAAATTATCCCACAATAAAGATAAACCCTTTTAAATTAAATCATATCCATTAGTGGTCCATGATCTATATTTCATTAAATATTCGATTTCACATTAACCTTTATTTCATAAATTAACTATTTAGGTTTAAAATCATGTTAATGATATCATATATAAAACTTAGATATTACAGTGGAAAATTCCTTCCCTAAATCCACCAAATATATTATCTATACATTATTACTTATGTATCCTAAAAATTGTGGAATACATGTAAATTAAAACACAAAGCCATAATAATATTTGGGTTCTTAACTCCAAGAGTTAGTTATTTCTACCATACATTACACAAGAAAATCTATTGAAACCTTAATCTGGTAAAAACTACCCATTTTAATGATTGAGTCCATGGAACTTTTCTCTTATTTAAGGATTCCATAATTTAGTATTTTAAGGGAAATAAATTTCTCATGATACCATCGTAAGTATTAAATTAATGTAATCATGGTTTTGGTGATTTATTTTTTATATCTATCACCTTTAAAAAATTAATATTTTTAAAAAATACATGTCTATAATGGTTTATATAACTCATGATTTATGTTACTTATGAAAATATTAAAGAGAATTATATTTACAAATATCAAATTTAGTACCAACTAAAAGGGGTATAATTTTTTTTCATGTAATGGTTTATAATTATAATAAATCAAAATCTACACAAGAAAAATTATTGAATGATAGGAAGAAAACAAACCCACTTTTATAAAAAGATCCCACACCCCCAGGTTAGCAATAAGTATGCCCGGATGTCCTAGATCAATAGATAAATACTCATGAGATAACTGAATTCATATACAACCACAACAAATAGTATGAATATATAAAAAATAATAATTATCATCCAGTTCATAAATAAACTTATAGCGAGTTTTGAACATAAATAAGTTCTATGTCATACCTTTTTTGTAACTCCATATATACAATGCATGAAATTTATATGATTTTTTTTTCACATTCCAGTTCTGAAGTAGTCTAACTCCCAAATAATACCTCCACTAAAGTATTGGTAACTAACTGGAACATTGGTATCCACAAAAACCTATGATACATTACATCTAAATTTTATTCTCACCAACTATCAAACATCACCATACACCATACAAGCATGGAATGAAAATTTCTAAATAAATAGAATGTGTATATATTAAAGTGTCTTTGATAAAATGTAACTGATAAAATGGGACCCAAGAGAGTACAAGATGAAATGATACCATGAAATAGTCTAATAAAACCAAACAAATGATAGATCTAATACATCCCTATGTAGGTGGAATTATGAATAATGAAGTTCTAAGGGAGATAAACCTGTTGATATCCAATCCACTAATTATTCATATATATTACCATCACTAGGAACAATGGTAATACCTCAAATAAATATGTTTTTCTTGATGAAAACAAGTTGAAAAATATTCAAGTGAACATGAATAATTAAGTATAAAAATACATTGTATTGTTCTTCCATGTATTGTATCAACCCAAATACATTCTTTCATATTTTAAAAAATAATTATTGAAAAGTATTAGATATTTAATATATTAAAATTCTTTAAAAAATGAAAATTCATACCCAAACCATAAAAACATAAACATTTCTCACCTACAAATTCGTCCTCAAATACCAGTGCTTAGTTATATAGAATTTCAGAATGAAGAAACCCATCACAAATCCTACTATAAATTCCCATCGTATAAATTCACCATATGTGAATAACATGTGGGATAATGGAGGAAAATAATGCCTCTAATTATCAATGAAGTAATAAGTTAGGCACATGTCATTTTCTATCTTCATATTACTGGATAAAATATAGATCTCCACCAAAGGAAATACACATATCTGAAGCTATATTTTTATACATTTTTTGATGATGAATGAAGTACACATATTTAGGTTCAAGGGCTTATGGTGTTATAATTGATGAAATAAACATATCTAGGGCTACTGAAGAATATACGGTACTCCCAATCCAATGGAAATGGTTTTGAAATAAATATAGAGTCTATGCATCTTCATCAACCCCATTCATTCTACAAATGTAATAAAAGTGTGTCACAAAATGATTGAATTACCATTACATAATTTACATAATAAATATGATATAAGTACAATAAATCTCCACCCATCTACCCAATTAATTTATAATATCATGGAAACTGGATGGATTTACAATCATCAAACTACAATGTATAGAAGATATTAGAGGAATTAGTCATATTCAACTATCTCATAGAAATATATAGAATATATTATACTAGATATGTGGTTGATTAAGTTTAGATACATATTTAGTTTATTATTCATTACTCACCAGATTATTGGGAGAGGTGAGGTATAGTTACTATCATCTTACTTAAACCAAATATAGAGGGTGAGTGATATAGAGGTTCATCACTATATCGATTTTCCATAAATATCATGTAGTAATAAGTCACATCAATACTCATGTTACAGAGTAAACATATATATCAACTCATTCATATTTAGAGGACCATCCTACCAGTCATATAATATTTCCCATGTATCAATGTAGCAACTTACGTTTCCATAACAAATCATTGTTCCTAATACAATATGAAGTGAATAATTGAAAAATAAAATTAATGTTGTTATTAAATTAATCTAGAAAAACATATCACCACAGAAAAGAAATTAATATATACACTAGAATCCATGTTTGAATAGTATAAATCACCTTAATGTATTTGAATTTGTTTTCTTAAATCACTATTAATCCCCAAGATTCCTTGTTGTAATGATTACACCATTATACCCATTAAGGATTTTGTTATTATCCTTAATTCTCATTCCATTAATCACTGACCATTCTTTATTCCATAAAATTTGATTATATACTTTTATATATTCAATTTCATGTCAAATCACTCTTATACTCACTCAAAGTTATCATTATAGACAACAGAGTCACAATGACTACTATATATCCACATCATAATCTTTATTTATGAATTTAACCCACAATAGTCATATTTAACTTTCCATTATCACGTGCCTCTCGAGATTTATTTTCTCTATCTATAAATATAAAACATCTTATACTTTTAGTTTTATATTCACAATCAAATCACTTTTCATTTAACAATTACAAAAAAATTTATTCTCTTCATGAATTTCATATTTTCTATAAGATTCATTGACATAATCCAAGAAGAATAATTTTAGGGTCAAATTATCTTCCTTAATTCAGTGTAATCACTCTTAACCACTACTAATCTGTAAATGTTGAACAATAACTATATCACATGGGGTATTTCCACTTCCAATTAGTTAATTTAAGCTTCTCTTTTATGTTTACAATATTTGTAAAATAGATATTAACAATATTAACTTATAATAATATTTCACTTTTTTAATACATGAAATTATCATAACTGTTAAAAAAATCAATGTCCATAAAGCCAAATCGACACTATAAAACAATTCATAGAGGTTGGAGTAATGAAGCAAAAATATAGTCTTTTATTTAATCATTTATCCTATTATTATTATTTTATATCAATAATTTTCAATTTATATAATAATTACCTAATTAAATATCATAAAAAATGATCTCCATTTATCCCAAATATGGGTTTAATGGGTTTGGTGCATCAAGAATGTTCTGGGGTAATTTATGGTTCTTAATTCTATAATCTCAGGCACCCTACACATTGAAAGTGTTATAAGACAATCTATGAGGATCCCAGTTATTGTAACCCAGATTTGGGTATATGATCGTTTCAGATCATATTTATTAGTAATTAATAGGATGGTGTTTGGTTCATTAAGTTACATATGGTTTTAAGAAGTTGTGGTGGTTTTTATTAGGTGAAAAACTAGTTCATGTTTAGGGGAAACCGCACAAGAGTGTTTAGAAGTGTAAAAGAATGTTCAAAATTAAAGAAATTGTTGGCCAGTGATGATTGTCATGGTTAGTGAAAATTTATTCTAAGCAAGAAACTAAACTATATATCCTTAGTTATCTTCTAATAAAACCTATATGGTTGGCACATATTTTTCAATCCATCTTTAACAAACCATGTGTGTCATCAATGATTTTTGAAGTAATAACCCATGATTTTAAAATATTCTCTTTTTTTATAGAGCATATAAAAAAACAACACTAAGCTTAAACGAACCATGAAATAATATCATTTTAAATATTTCCATCACAACCTAGCCATTAAATTGAAGGATGTTCGTTAGAGTAAAAAAATTATTAAATATTTGTATAATTTTCATATTCAATAAAATTTATTAATTAATTCTTTTGAAAAAAACTATATTTATAGTAAACTCATTTTATTCTACTAAAATATGTGTTTTCTTAAAAATTGGGTTTTTTTGCTTCTATTAAATAATATTATAGTTAATTTATGTCAATTTTAGATTTTTATTTTATAAAAAGGTTAATTTTTTATAAATAAACGTATCAAAATTATTTTATAATGAAATTTTGATATTTTTCAAAATAGATTTATTCATTATTGAATAGTTAAAGATACCAATTTTATAAAAAAACTATAATTTCCATTAAAGTATTTATAATGTAAAATTTCAACTGGAATTGATTTTGAAATTAAATAATTTTTTTTATTAAAATTTTTTCTGTTAATTTCATTATAATCAACATTATTATTAATTTTGGTGTAAAATATTTTTTATAATTAATATGAATTTTTATGGAAAACCATTTTCACCTCATTTTTAGGGTTTATTTAAATAATTTCTTTAACTTATAGAGAATGAATTTGTTAAAATTCACTCCGTATTTTAAATCTACATGTCCGATTTTTTTTAAAAAGGCCTATTTTATTTTTGTTAATTATGAATAGAAATAGTGATAAATATTTTTCTCCCATGTAAGGGTAAATCAGGTAATTAGGGTTATAAATAATGTTATAAGGCTTTAAAAATCTATTTATAACATGAATTATTTCATTTAGATGAATTTAATTTGTACCATAATCTTAAGATATTTGAATATATAGATTTTTTTTATTTTTCATTCATAATGACTGTAATATTATTACATGTAAATAATAAATACAAAATTATCTCTCTTAATTTTAGTATTTATCAAATTTTAGGATAGAGAAAAAAATTACTTAAGAATATTTATAAAACGTTATTTTATATATGAATAATTTTTTTATTATAGTAAATACATTTTTTTATTATGGTAAACTATTTTTACATTTTCTTGATGAAATAATTAAATAAAATAAAATTACAACGTTGAGATAATACTTATACATGAAGTAAAAAAATCTAGTACATAATTTTAAAAATATTAAAAATAATTTAATTTGGATGAATTGTTTTGTTCCATGAATTTTTAAATAACTATAACATATTTTTTATTTTTAAAAAACTATATTCAAATTTTATTACTATCACAATTTATTTAAAATCAAACTATGTGAGTATTCTTCAAAATGATTTTAATGGATTCTTATATTAAATAATACTTTGTTAAATGAACTATATTTCTCAAAAAATATATCATTGGATAATTGAATATGATACGGTTGATAAAATAATTCATTGTTCACTTATTGATGATTTTTCCTTTTATATTAATATTCATTACTATTGAAGAGTAAAAAACATTGATATCATTGTAGTTATCAAAAGGGTTTACTGGGGGGGTGAAACTTGTTGATAAGGGTGAAAATAATGAAAATAATTGTATAAATTTTATTTTATAATATATTTACACACATCTAAATTATATATTTGGGATATATCTTATTTTATCAATTGAAATTGTAAATTTATTTTTACTGATTTAATACATTATATAATTCCCAGGGTGCCCATCCCATCATTTATAAAGGGAAACCACCTCTCTTCAATTCTTAGCACCATATTGAGCTACTTATCCTGAATAAAAATGAAAACAATCCTCTAAAAATCCATATATATGTTCTATGGAATCTTTTATCATCAAAAGACCATCCTTAGGGACATTTTGAAGAGATTTAAAGGAGGATTCTCAATGTGGAGGTAGTCATCTTAACCGATTCCTTTCATATTACTTATACATTTACCTTTTGAAATTATATCCCAACCATTAAAATATAATTAAATTTGTGAAAATAAAATACTGATAGATTATTTTGTTAATGGTGTAACCATAATCTTCTTCTTTTCTATCAAATGGGTAACAAAACTATCACTTATGCTTATGCACGAATTACCGCAAAAAATAACTGATGTATTTTATTTCTCACCAACGCCTTTCATGTATGGTTATTATGGTATATGTAATTAATATATACTATATTAATGAAAAAATATTCATTTTATCAATATAATATATCATATATCTTAATACCATTCTAATTGTTAAGAACAGAATCACCGCATATTTGTATTTATGAAATGTCATCTCCACATATTGGTGTACATCATTTTTTACAAATATTCTCATCTACGGTCATGGGTATGAATTTAATGATGTTATATTATTTATATAACATGATAAAATTTCTTTAAAGAAAATATTTTTTTCATAATTTTCATCTAATGAATTGTTAATGTATAACTGGAGTTTATGTGAAAATTACTACTTCGTGAGCTTATGTAATTTTTTTTCACGGTCGATTTTCATGGATTAAATCAAAATTTTATTAGATTAATAATAATGATAATTTATATCTTTTAAATCATTTAAAAATATCCATTTTTACCATGACCAATCTTCCAAAGTCATGTTGTACTTTTGATCCGAATGTCATCAAAACCCCTGATGCACACATGACCAAATAAGTAACAAAATATTTTATTCAATTAAAAGAAAGAAATTAACGAATTATTAGAGAATGAACATATAAAATATTCCTTCCAAATTAAATAATTAACCTAAATTAGTTATACTTGAGGTAAATTGCAAACATAGAAATTCTGGACACTGGGTAAGTGGTTTTATTACTCTATTTCAATTTTTTGGATTATAATTCTTCTTCATTTTCTATATTATGAAATTATTATATGTTAAATTAAATATAATTCTGTTATGTTTTGTTTGAAATTGTTTTAAGTTTTTTTAAATTGGTACACATAATCACCTCAATGACTAATTCTCACCATAATTACTTTATCTTAATAAGGATTCATTGTCTACATATTGTTTTGTTAAGACATGTTTGATTTTATGAAACTGAATTTATTTGAGATGTGTATATTCTAACCCATAGGAAATTTATATCTTGTATCATTCACAATTTATTGTATTTAATCTTTTTGTTGAAATTATTTCATCTATAGGGATTTGACATGAATGTAACCAAGTATTAAAGACTTATTATCAAAAAAATTATTCTTTAGAACACATTTCAG
The DNA here is from genome assembly GCA_963277665.1 of Viscum album. NCBI lineage: Eukaryota > Viridiplantae > Streptophyta > Magnoliopsida > Santalales > Viscaceae > Viscum > Viscum album. Next base: position 1,241,945,914 of record OY728156.1, on the reverse strand, counting down.
TTTATTCACATTTTTTCATTAATAAATTGTATTGACTAATTTCTTTATATTTTGAATAAAATATGTAATTATACTTATGGGTTTTACTGTTTTATTTTATTTTATTTATTTCATTATGGATATGATTCGAAAGTTACCAAACAGTTAAAAAATATGTAATAATATAATTTCTTTTCAGGATTTTCAAAGCTACATTGTCATTGTGGTAAATTCTATGGGTATTATACCATAAGCTTCACTTATTTTAATTATACATAGGCCATCCATGAAATTTGTATAGTATTAATACTTTTTTCCTAATTTTGGTAGTTAAAATGGTCAAGAAATATTTTTTTATGAAAATAAATCCTTATTTATTATTTTATCTATTATGTTTCTCTTCTATGTACATACTGAGAAACATTATTCAATGAAATTTATTACCTATACTGTATGTTTTTAAAAAAGTTATTTTTACTACATTTTACTTTATTTATAATGGTATAAAAAGGAATCTTTCTATATATTTTATAAAATAGTAATTTTTTAATTTTAAATTAGAGTTAAGAGAATTTTTTTAACATATACGACATTAACATATTTCTCCACCATCATGACCGTTATTTAATTTTAATTTTACATTAAAAATATTGAAATATAATTATTAATGAAATTATTTTCTCAAGATTTGTAATAGTTTTTAGTTAAAATTTATCTAATGGAAATCTTATTTTCTCACGTTTTCAATGCATTGATCAAATCATATTTTGATGTTATTTTACATCTATGTAAAAATAATTTAAGGATTTATATTATTTTCTAGGGTTTAAATATTATTATACCACAAACATCCTTTCTCTTAATGGATTATGACTATGTTTTAAATACATTTTTAGGAAACTTGTTTCTTTTTACCTAGTATACCAAGATATGTCTATTTGGATAAAATTAAAGCACCCATATATTTTTCTTCATGATATGGTACTTGGAAATTATTTTTTAAAGTGGTATTGGGGGTGTGAACCCAAATCCTTATGATAGTTGTTTTGATATATGATGGTTGGGTCTATTATATCCATCAAATAAATTGGGTAGTGAGATATGGTTAACTCGATGGATGTTACTCCTAAGATATAATGAAGTTAGGTTACTATTAAGTGATGATGATGTTAAATGATTATAAGTAACTCCTAATAAAAGTATAATTTTACCAATTATAGGTTACTCTTAAGAGATATTAGAATTTTCTGGGTTATTATTTGATTAAAGTTTGATGTTCGGGGATACCAACATTGTTTTTCAAGGCATCTTATGAGGTTTAATATATCATTTACTTGAGTATTGTTTTCACATGGATCATCATTGTTAAATTATTTGAAAATTATATTATATTAAATATTTATTCCATGTATCATGATTTATGATATATATTTTAATGTGTATGAATTTTATTATATTATCCTCAAGCACTTTTTTATGTCAGCATTCCATTATGCTCATCTTATCCCCACTGATAAAATTCAATTTTTAATTTTTAATTTTCAACTCGCTATCCATATCAGTTAAACTTTATTAGGTTTCCAATCTCCATGTTTTAAATAAATATGTTAATTATGATATTTCTATAAGCGTTTCCTATGGGTGATAATGGAGATGTAATATGAAATAATAAAATCTAGGTGTATTGAAAAAATAACCACCTAAATACACGTGTATTGTTATGTAAGTGTTTTTCTTAATTATCTAAAAATATATACCTAATAGTTCCTTGGGTATGTGGGTGGTCAAATATTTCCATTCTATATCATATTTTTTGGATAGATAAATTGGATCACATTTATTAGTATCCAATCTGAAAATCTAATGATTATATTTTTTGGATTAGATGCCTGAGTATGGGTTCATAGAAGTTATATAAACAAATTTGAATGTTAACCGAGATACCCCACAAAAGGGTATTTCTTCCTCATTTATTATAGATCTTCAACTTGAGGGTTCTTTTGGAATATTTTTTTGACCCTATTTATTATGGATCTAGATCTCCTCTTATATTAGAGCAGTGGTTCTTAGAATTGAATGTAAGGGATCTATTTCTTCCTCTCCTCATTTCTTCTCTAATTTTATCTAGGGGAAAACAATAGTTATGGGATTCCATGTTCGAATATGTTTTTAGGTCTTTATTTGATGAAGGTATTGTTATGGACCATCATAGGATTATTTTTAGAGATTAGATATATAAGGGAGATATGTGGATTCTTTTAAAAAACATGTTTTAAGGTATGTGGAATTTACCTTTCCCTAGTTTTGTTAAGAACAAAATATCATGTTTTTGTAAAAGGTAAAAATTTTTTTTACCTCTACTAATTTTTTTAAAAAACCCAAGATTGATTTACTCATAGTTTAAAATTATTTTAAATATATTAGATTTGGGAAACACCCATAATCTGTTTGATAAAATTATTATTTGATGATTTGGTTTTAAAAATGAGGATTTTTGGGATGTGGTGAACACAGTTTTTAATGGGCTTGTGTGAGTTCTAAAATTCATATGGAAGGGGAATTATTGATATGGACGTGGTTATCTGGCTAATTTTTGGGTACACTAGATTACATCCATTTTTTTATGTTAATGATTAATTTTATGGGGTCTTGTTGGGTTTAGTAATATATTTTTGATATAGAGGGTATGTGAAACTGTTAATCAACTAAGTGATAAATTGGGAAAGAGGAAAGATTGTATTCTAGTTTGATGTTCTGATGATATTGACTAGAATATATCTAGGAGATCAATGGATATCTTCATGTAGAGATTGGGAGTATTAAGTGTGGGCGTCATGTCATTTATTTCCGGTCATTTAGTTCTATATTAATGTTTTATTTTCTTCTATTGCACTCCAATTACAATATATTCAATTTTTATATTGACGTTTGATATTTTTTTGATTCATGAATCATGTTTGAAAACTATTTCAGTACATATTTTTCATATGGTTATATATATATAATCATAAATCATTCCCACAATATTATTAAAACCTATAAATTTATTTCCAACCATTTGTGTCTTGGGAATATCACATAATGTTAGCGGAATTACAGTCTTTACCAAGCTAATTAGTCTGGTTAATATGTTACAATTGGTATCAATTTAATATGGTCCATCATTTGAGATGAAATGCATGGAAATCAGATGTATCAAGTCTTAAAATATAGTGCATGAAAAGAAATAAGAAAACTCTTTATGTTGAACTTAAAATTACCATGTGTAATGAAAAATTTTGTTGAGAAATGTTGTATATAATTTCACCCCCTATTTATGGGTTTATCCAGTAAGATTTGTTTATTATAAATTAGTAAAAAATCTTCTCCATATGATTCCATCAATAATTTTATATTTTTATTGGTTAAAAAATGGTAAATGATAAAATGATAATTTTTTACTGGAAATGGTTATTTATGCTTATTGATGAAATCGAGAGTTTCTAATAAATAGTTTTCAAAAACTACCAAATCTACTATAGGTTTACATAGTTTAACGATATTTTCTGTCATTTAGTTTCATTTATGGATTGCTTTTATGTATTTTTTTAGATGAACATAAATTGTTGGGCAGTTAGAACATAATTTTGAGATAAGTCTAATGAAAAATAATTGAATAAATAAAAATTTGAATTGATGATTTCAAATAGAATGTTACCAATTTTATTATTATTACCAAAATGTATAATTCATTATTTTGGGTCTTTATGGATAAATTATTATTTCAATGTTTATACCATATATAACTTTTACACATGTTTGTGTTCTTTTTTTATACTTACATATTATAATTTTCATGGACTGTCTTGTCTAATTTTAAATTTATTGATTTAGAATTATGTTGCATATTTACTATTATTTGACAGAGATAAATCAAGAAATCAACGTTATTAATACTTTTGATAATTTCAAGAAATGTTAAATTTAATAAAATATTCTTGTATTCTATTTTATGTATGTAATAAGAAAACAATGTCTAGTATAATAATTGGAAAAGTATGTAAAAGTGTATACATTAAAAGGGATAACATTTATAAATATTTAATATATGTTTTAATTCACAGAGTTGTTACATTAACAGTTATGGGAGAATGATTAATTCTATGATTTAGTTATGATATATATTTAATTTTTCCTTTAATTGAGCATAAATTATTGGAAAAAATATATTTTCAGTAAAAAACTAACATTGGTACAAAGTTTAGTGAAATGTAGTAGTAAATTTTGTGTTATAAAAATATGGTTTATTTTTTTGGAAATAATTTTACAATCAATATTTTATGAAAAATATATAAATAAACATTATCATAAAATGCTTTATTAATGAGGAATCGCAAAAAATTTTGTAAACATTTCATTTATATTAAATGATTAGTTCATATTTCACGAGTGTGTATTCATAGTTGTTGCATGATTTTATTAATGATTTTTTTGGGATCCACTTTAATGAGGAATGTTCTAATGAAAAAGTGGTCTTTAATTTAAATAATTTTATTAATTTTTTTTGCTTGGAAACCACTTTTTAGATTAAAAATTATAATACATGAATATTTTATGGAATGTTTCTTGAAATTTTTATGTATTTTGGAATTATAAAATTTATTTTCGAAAAAAACTACTTTATGTAGACAGTGGGAGAAATAATTACTAAAGAGAGAAATATTTTTATTTTTAAGTCTATAATTAGTTGTATTTTAGTAGTTTTATTTTTATAATGGTCACATTAGAACATGCATGTTTTTATAGTGATTTTATAAAAGGGATTTTAGGAATTTTTTTATGATATTCATTTTATTAATTTGGTTATTTAAATGGGTCTTTACAATAGTAAAATTTTAACGTAATCCTTGTAAATTTTTGTGGACTAGATAATATTTCATGTAGTTTTTGGGAATGTTATAACATGGTGTATGAGCGAATGGGAACCTTATGGTCATTTATTGGAATCAGAAACATGATGGAATGATACCAATGAAATATGGTGTAGGATACTCAATTAGTGGATTTGGGTTACTAGATATGTTTTCTTTTCTAGATTTTTTTACACTTCTTAACGTGGTTGCGTCTTTATGCTTCTATACTTATCATTATTATTTTCACGATTTTTCATACATGATGATTCTGTATGAGGTTTTTGTTATACTAGTTTTTGGTTTTTTGTTGATAGAAATTATATATGGAAGGTGAATGAGGGTTTATGGGAAATAATGGCTACAAATATGGGAATTAATTCATCTCATGGTTAAGAGGATACTATTCAATCTATATTGGTTAGCTATATCCATTACATTTGAAATGGTCTAGCAATGGGGAGATTCACTATCGTTGAAGATTCAATTTTCTAGTCATAATAATTTTTTGGTTCCATGAATTAAATTTAACTTTTATTTGTACAACTATAAAATTACTCTTGTGTCTTATGAAAGTGTTTTTCATAATTTTAATTGAGTTAAATCATTGATTTAGTAGAAGTATATTTTAAGAGTTAGAAACATCTCTTACCATTTCCCATTAAAATTAAGGAATCTGATAGTCCAGTTGAAGTGTAATTGAGAAATATGGTTTTTCTTATTTTTTGTAACCAACCTAGATTTAATTTCCCAGTAAGGTGTTCTTCAATAAGAATAGGTTTAATATGGGGAACCTATTTGGATGTTTTCTCATGCATGGGATAGTATATGGACTTATACTTGGTTTTACTAGAAGGAACGATATTTTTGAAATACCTCAAAGACTCTTAACTATTGTGCATAGTGGTTTATCTACATCTATTGTTAATGAATTCTCATTTCTGGTATCACTGAAGACTACTCTAACTAGTTATTACAATTTGGGATAAATTATGTAGTGGATTTATTATATCTCAAGTATCTAGTTGATTTGTTAGTGATGTGTTTTACCAATAACTCCTATTGGGTGAAGTGTATATAAAGAACTAGGGTTTTATAGAATATTATGATTTCATGTTTCTTTATTGAGTAAATCAAATTTTTATTTGGGTAAACAAGTCCTAGGATGTTTAATTGGAGAATTTTTATAGTATTACCATTCAATTAAACCTTAATGGTTGGGAAATAATGAAAGTGTGTGGAGGATAAAAATTATCTATCACGTTTTAGGATATAATAATGCTTCCTCATTATGCAAGGATAGTTTCAAGTAGATTTTCCTTTTAGATTTTGGGATAATACACAATGTAGTGAACATTGAATAACAACATGTTTTAATGTAATTACTCTTGCCTATACATTAATAGAAGTTTGAGTGAATTAATATTAGGCCTATATTTTTAATTACTATTTGGGGGGGATTTTTTGATGATCATGTAATGGTGTAATTTCATGATGTGGTGACCTTGTATCATATTCTAACCATCATATTCAAATGAAACCTAAATTACATTATGGGATACTGTTTAATTATTTTAAATTTGGTCCCTTTATTATTTTTCAGCATAGGAAACCAACACCTATCAAATGTGCAACCTCAGTGATCTTTAATATGGGATTAAGTGTGTGATGAAATTTTATGTTCCATGGCAGCATTTATTTACTTTTTAAGAGAATTAATATTTTCATAATTATATATCGATGATACATAAGTCCTTATTTGTAGCATTATATAATATTCCTTCTCAATATTTGTTTTTTAATTGGTTCAGATAATATTTTTAATGTGTTTGATGATCCATTGGGTTCTTAACATGTATAATATATTAGGATGAGAATGATAGTATCTTTCTAGGTCAACAAGAACCTTTGGTATATCTATTTTAGAAGCATTAAGGAATCTAAAAGGAATGATGTTGGTTGAGTATTATTATGTTTGACTGTTGGTTTGTATTTATGTCTTAACACTGCTAACCAACTTCTTTCGAAGGATGGAGATTCCAATTATAGGTATAATTTAACAACCATTATTTGGGGATATAATTTTTTTATAGAATCATTCAATGTTATTATGAGGCATGTTTTACATTTTAATGTTTTCAATTTTTTTCACATGTTTTGGAGTCTTTTTAGAAGAAACATGGGTAGTTCATGGTTAGGGGAAACCATGAAAATATCACACATAAAAATGAATGAGTTTTTAGATATGCCATGTAAGGTCCATAATAGGCATATAGTTTGGAAATAAAATTTAGACAGGCTTTGTAACCATGGATGTAAACTAGTAGCATCCATAATGTTGGTACATGGTTTTCTATACCATGTGGTGAAAGTATATTTATAATTAATGAGTTTAGGAAATAAAAAATTATACTTATTCTTTTCTTTGAAGTAAATATTCTTCCTCATATGGAAATGGATCTAGAATTGAAGGGGTTACATTAGGAAATTATGATGATCCTCATCACTCTAAAGCTCGATTCATTTGAATCGTGGGGCATCAGACCCATTAATTAATGGTAGGGTCTCTAATTATTCTTATTCTAATTTAATTTATCATTTTTATGGTAGAAAAACCTAGTATGGGGATATCGTTCAGGGATTCAGTGGTTAGGTAATGTGATGATGGTGTTTTATGGAACATCATATAAGGGTTTTTAGAGGCCATATCTATGAGGGAATGATGGGAGATCATCTAAAAAACTTGGTTTGTGGTTTGGGGGTTCGCACATACTATAACATTGTTAATAAACTAAATTTATTTGATATAAAAGTAATATTTTTATTTTATCTCTACATAGTTATTTGGAAGAAACATGAATTAATTTATTCATGGGGTATTTTTATTAAATATGGTTTGTTGGAAACATCCTAGTAATGCTGATAAAATTATTATTTGATTATTTCCTTTTGAAAGTGTTGATTTTGGCATGGGTGAAAAATTGTTTGTTAAGGGTTTTTGTGAGTTTATTAACGTATATAGAAGTGAAATTATTGATACAAATTTGGTTAATATATCTATTTTTGGGAACTGTGAATTAAATGTGTCAATGTGTGTTTATAATTCATTATATGAACAATTGTTTGTTTTGTACATGGATATCATTGATGAATATATAGGGAAATTTATTTTTTAATCATACAAGTGGTGGCTTGGGTATTATGAATAAGGCTATACTCGTGAGTTGGGTTTACTCTGGGAGACATGAATTTGGTTTGTGACTTCATGGCCAGTGTGAGTTAGTTTTAATGTGGGTTGTTTTGTGAAACTCTAGATTTAAAAGTGAAATTTTATTTTAATTTTATTTACCTATATGGTGTATTATAGACCATTTACATTATTTTGGATCAATCATATTTTATATAAATTTAATATTACTTTTTCTTATTTATGTTGCATGTGTGGAAATACTACGATGTATTAACTACTGAGTTAATTTAACCACCCCATCATATGCATCCCTATATATATGTAGTCATGGTGTGACCCACCGAATCCCAACTATCCAACAGAGAGCAGTGCCACAAATACCCTATACCACAAAAGATGGTTATCAATGATTAATATTTACTATAACTACCTCCTATTGGGAGTTCATGAGGCTGATATTCTGAGGTTGGCATCTTGAGGTTGCAACTCACACTATGAGTTCGTGGTGATTTATTTTAGTGTGATAAATTCCATAACAGTGTTTATACATGAATATAATATTCCATGAAAACATGAACAATTTAATTGATTTATTAATTGATAAAATAATCATTTAAACTGTGTTATAGGATGATTATATAGATGACATGATAATTTAGAGGCACTGTAATTTGGAATTAGTCTCAATTGTTTTTTTATTGGAGGATATGGATGCACTATCATCTAAAATACCACTTTGTTGTTTACTCAGACTGTTTGTGTCTCAGGTATGACTTTAATAGGGAAACATGAACCTGAGAGAAAGGTTTTAGTTGAATTTTTTGAAAGTATATGATTTTGAGATAATATAACTATTTTTAAGGGAATCATTATAGTGAATACCATCATTATGAAGTCCTAGGCTTGTTTGGTTGATGAAGAGTTATAGTAGCTGGCCTTATTATAGCTGGCACTTGTAGAGGAGGAGGAAGGTATAATTTTTCTTAAGTCGATCATGTTTAATCCTATAATTCATCACCATATGAGGGTGGCATAGTTTTTATACATCAACTGTGAGGTATTATGTGGCCATATATAATTAGGATATTCACCCGATGCATTTTATGATGGAGTAAATCACATCATCCAATTAAAGGGGTAGATGGTGATCCCATTCATGATGTGATAGGAGGTAACAAGGGAGTTTCAAACATCTCATTTGGTTTTAATTCTTAGTGTGGGAAGATTAACATAGATCATTAGAAGATATTTTGATTGGCTAGAATGCAACAAAACATGGTTGAGTTCATCACTCGGTTCCGGACTTATCAGCAAGAAAATGATGAGCATTAGGTTCTAGTAGGTTTGTTACATTCCCTTGTGATTCTGAAGTGGATGTTGGGTGATATATCCATGAACATCGGGACATGGATTTTGTGGATAATTAGAGGTTATGATTCCATATGGGTGGTTTTTGAATCACATAAAAAGTAGAAACACATCCTTGATATCAGATTGAATAGTTTGGAGGTGTCTTTGGGGTATTTATACATTATTTATGTTGTACGGATTTAGGGGTTTACTAGATTATTGTCGTTGACTGGTCATATAGTTGTGATAGTAGACATCCTTTCCACAGTGCAGTTAGATTATAGTGGAGTTTGGTTAGGCAGACACATGACACGTCCAAACTCTGATGGACTACCTTCAAGAAGCAGTGTCATGAGGATAAATACACCTCACGATTTCACTCAGTTATGATTCAGGAGATTCCCGAGCTACAACAGGGATGGAAGAATGATGTTTAGTATGAAAATAGGTTAACATTTCTTTTATGGTACCCCCTCTACATGATTCAGGATGGTTACTTCCATTCAATGAAGTCCGAGAAAGGAATCAACAAATACATCTATTGCAGTGTGAAACACCTATGAATTCCCACATATGTTAAAGATATATTTAAGGAAATGGTGATTTAGAGATTCTTTTCTAAGGGGTTCCACACAGCTGGAGCCATTAGTAGGCATTCATAGAATGAGTCCTCTGCAACACATGGCTTAAGACAAGAGTTTTGGAACATGTGGTGTACCCATGTTTGGAAATAGGAGTGTGTTCATGTGGAATAGGGATACTGTAAAGGAATAGAGAATTCTATTGGGTAACTTTTATATATTTGATTTTTTAGGTCCCATAACATGTGATTTCCCAACCCAGTGTGTTAAGGAGGGTAGAATGATAGTGGATAGACTGCCACAATAGAGGAAACACCACGATTATAGATATACCATGTGAGGATAGGGTGGCCCCTGGGGAGGTGATTCTATTAGTGGAGTAGTTTTAGCTCCATATGGGGGAGCTACTACTAGTGGTTGATGTTATGAGCTACTTCCATCACCACCACCAAACATCCCATTTCTGGCTCAAGGAGTTGGTGGTCAGGGATATGGTCAACTTCAATCAGTGGTGTCTTATGATACAGTATCTAATGAGATTATTATATATATGATATGTTTTTATTATACTCTTTATTCAAATCTTGTAGATATAGGTGTGAGTCATTCCTACATCTCTTCATTCCTAGTGTGAGAGATGGATCTCCTGGTTGAATCATTAATTGAGATAATTTTCCTTGATTTTTATTTGGGTAATTCTTATCTGATGTCTTATATATAATGGTAGTGAAACCACTCTCTTAGTTGAGAGAGTTTCACATGGAAACTCTTGTTCAACATTATGATTACATAAACCACCATATAGGTTATGGATTATTTGGGCATAGTCTAATAACAGGTTCAATCTTACTATAGGCAAGTCAGATGCCTTCAGATTTATGGGTCAAGATTCGCCATTGCGGATAAGAGATATCTTATGGGAGAGTGGTTGGGTCTTGATTGAAGGAAGATTCAACCCATGAACCATCATTTTGAGATATTATCCCTTGACATTGTGGGATCATTAGGAATTTATATTCCTTCAGTTGTGGGGGATTATTTTTTCATATCCACCAAGAATATTCTGAGACTACCTCTAAGGTGGGATATGGAGTTTTTAATTGACATTCACCTCGGGACCACTCTGATATTTTGTACGGTATATTAGATGGACCCTATAAAGCTCTTATATATACAGATTATGTTGGAGTGCCTTCAAAATATGGTTTTTAAGTAACCTAGAGTGTCCCCTAGAGTGGTTTTAATTGTTTCTCTGAAAAATGTGGGTGGGAGTATGAAGATTAATGTGTGGATTTTTTTTCCATAATTAGTCCATGATAAAGAAAACATAACAATTTTCAATGATTGAAGATGTCTTTGTTCAGTCACACAAAATGATATGGTTCTAGAAGATCAATCTCATGTTTGACTTTTACCAGTTGAGAGCTTGCAAGGATGATATTTCAATATTGTCATTCAAATATATCTACAGGAACTATGAGTTCTTGTTTCTACCATTTATGGTAAAAAATTCATCGATAGTGTTTATGGGTTTAATAAAATCGATTATCGATCAGTACATGAAATATTTTTCTATTGTCTTCATCAATTCCATACTCATCTACTCTACATCAGAGGAGGAGCTTGCATAACCCTTGAGAATAGTCATATAATTTCATTAAGAGAATCCGCTTTATAGTCACCTCTTGAAGTGCCATTTCTGGATCCAAGTGGTTCACCTTCTTGGGAATGCAATTTTTAATCAAGGATTATATTTAAACTAGATAATTATTGATGTAGTTCTTTCTTGGAAGTCACTCAAGAGAATGTTTGATGAGAAAATGTTTCATATCTTATTGGCGTACAAAAAGGGGTTTGTGGTAGAATTATCTACATTTGAAACTCCTTTGACGTCCCTAATGTAAAAGGGATATTATTTACCATGACTGAGTAGTGCTAGAGATCCCTTCAGGTGTTGATACTAAGGATGAAAACTGATCCTATTTTTCAACTATAAGAGGTGGTAGCAAAGAGTGTTGTTTATTATGATGAATCTAGATCATGGACGGGATACGTGTTGAGGCAGAGGAAGTTAGTTATTTCATATAGGTTAAGGAAGTAGAAAAACCAGAAGCAGAACTACATGATTCACAACCTATTGTTTGAAGTGGTAGTCTCCAGTTAGAGGATGTGAAGAAACTATATTATTGGAGTGTGATTTGTTAATTATTTAGACCAGTAGAGTTTTAGGTATGTCTTCAAATAGAATGAATTGAACCCAATATATAGGTTCTAGCTGTAGTTCCAATAGGAATATGAATTTTTGATACCCTCTACACATGGGAATAGAAACATGGGGGAATATTCCCTTATTTAGAATTCCCAAGCTAGCTTAGTGGATAAGTATTCTGGGAAGACGACCTCAATGAATTTGACAATATTAGACAAGGAGGGAAAAATGTTTATTCAGTGGATGTTGTCTAATCCTCCAATTATTCAATGAGTGAGGGAGGAATAGCTTGGAGACATTGACAATGTGGTATTATGTGAATAGATATCATTAAAAGATTCACAGGATGCATTTTTGGAATAAGGGAATCACATCATTCTATTCTAGGTAATAATGGTCGTCCCATTCTTGATGTGAAAGGAGATATTGAGATTTTTTACCAGTGGACTTTTTTGTAGACCTCCTAATATGGGGAATATGTAAATATACCTTCATTAGTAGTTTTCTATGGCTGAAATGAGGTCTACCATGCTGGAATTCATCTTTTATTGCCTCACATGATAGCTACTGAAGGTTGACAAATAGATTTTAGTTGGTTTATTATATTCCTTTGGTATTACATAATGGAAATGGTATGACATACCAATGGAAATTATATTATGTCTTATGAGGATTAATAGAGGTCATAATGTCATTTCGGTGATTGTTATGAGACTTAAAAAGTTATCACATATCCTTTTTATCTAGAAGAGGTGTTCGGGTGGAGAGTTTGGGGAAATTATACAAGTGGAATATTTTCCTCCTTCTTGGGGAAATCTTGATGATTTTCCTCAAATGTGAAGTTTGGTTCACATTGCTATTTTTGATAGGAAAGTTGGTGGAATTACAGACCTATTTGGGGATGAATACTTCTTTTGAGACCCATAAATATGGTTGACTCAGTGCACTATTCATGTGTGGGAGGTTATTTTGAGGTATTTTTTGTTATACTTCTACTGGAGTCGGGAGGATCAATTGACTTTGATATAGTTTTCTTCATCCTCCAAATCCTTTTTTTTAATATTTTGAAAAGTCACTTTTAGAATGAGTGGTAACCTCACAGATCTCCAAACATTTCAAAATTCAAAACATAACCAGTGCCAACTTCAAACTTAAAACATCAAAACAAGGGATGAATTGATGAGCTGAGAGGCCTCCATACCGATCATTTACACATCACAATCGTCCACTCCAGAATAGTCAGAATCCCTCATGCAACCCACTCGTAACAAAGTAATAAATCTCAAATTTCAAATTTCATCTTTCAAACAGAATCCAATATCACCGCCTCTCATCGTGCACCCTGACCCACACCGAACCTCAGCCACACCATACCTCCGACGAGAGCTTCCCACCTAAAACAAACATCCTCGCTGAAAAACCTCCAAACAATACACCACAAAATCCATGAGAACCACCAGTTGATGAATCTACACAACTGTCATGAATGTCAAGCCTAGCAGAACCCAAAGATGGAGAGGAGGCCACCATGAGAGACTCCACCTAGAAGGTCGTCAGTCACACAAGATCACATCCCAAAACACATTGAACACTACCGCACAACTCCATATGGGAGAATAAATATGGAATCCTAGAGCAAGAGCAGATAATTGAGCAGACCAAGGCCTCGACAGTGAGCATAGATCATTATGGACACCAAAAATGCCTTTGGAAACTACCACCAGGAAAACAACGAACGAACGAACACCACCACCAGGAAAGAAAAGATCATGCCAAACCAGAAAACCAGGAAACATCATCACCATCAAATGATTTCTTGAGATGTAAAATGACCGAAACATCATCTTTAGAAAGAGAACCAAAGGAACCATGTGCACTCCATCAGCAGAAAACCAGGCCAAATTAAGAAAAGGAGGCAGGGCGGAGAAATTGAAGCCCAACGAAGAAGGAGCTCTATTGCACAGAAGAGGCATAAATCATATGCAAATCGGCATCATAATACCTTGATGTTAAAACAGTGAGGCTATGGTTTCTGGGGAGTATACCCATGAAATAGATTGTAGAGATTTAGTTGGGAAGGCATGCTATCCCAATGGATCTTTGGGCCATTCAAGATCCATCTGAGGGTTGACATGGGTTTTTACCTCATCGCATTTCCCCCACAATTTGAGGTAGTTCACGATGTCTTCCATTTTCAAAGATGTGGAGATACATGCATGATACAATCCATGTTATTGACATGGGTGATATGCACATTAGGGATGGGTCCACCATCTCATGAAACCCATTAGAGATTAATTATTGGTAGGAGATTGTCCTATATGGATGAATCATTCCCTTTGGTTGGGTATTATGGAAGCATGGGAGAAGGTAGGAGAGGTTCTTGGAGTGGGACTGCCATATGAAGGATTAGTATCTAATCCATTTTAATTATATTTTTTATTTTTTAGGATGAAAATATTAAATCAGAGAAAAATTTAGAGTCACTATTTTTTCCTTATATGACTGAGAAATATATCAAGGAATATTTTCAGTACTAGATGCTGAGACGGTGTGTGATTCCTTGGTCTAGTGTCCAAAACATTAATTTTATAAAAATAGTAAATATACTTTATATCATGCATACGAATTTTTTTAGAAATTATTTAATATATCCTAAATGCAGTCCCAAACTATAATATGAGACTCCAGTTGAATCTAGAGTGTCAGTTTTAGTCAAGGTATTACATATGGTTGGTCAATATATGACGTATGTTAGAGGAGACCATTAGTGGGTTCATTTAAATTAAATTAAATTAATTATTTAATTTAAATTACCTAAATATACAACCTCAATAAAAATTATATTATACATTATTTTATGGTATTCTACATAACCTTGAGATTATTGAGAGGAGAATCCCAAGTTCTTCACTAGTGGGATGAGATCAGGCGGTCTAACAACAACCAAAATAAGGTGAATCGAGGTGCACTGAATGAAACAAATATTCTTAATCGTTTGAAGTTATTTTTTTCATGAATGATCTATACAATATTATAGTATGACTTGTAATTTTTGATTTACTCCCATATGATTAAAATATTGACAATCATTAAAATCTATTCACTGATATAGTTCCAAATATATACTTTTCATGAGCCTGTATATTGGATTTAATTGTTTATTCAATTGATTAATATTGTTGTTCCATCTTATTAACCTCAGACATCCATAATTTATATTCGATATCCAGGATTTTTTTTTTCAATAATTATTAAATCTAATTTTTTTCTTTCTCCCATTGTTTTTCATGTTCTTCACCAGTGGACTACATGGCCATGTTTCGACATTTTAGGGAATGTTTAATCATGTTTAAAAAACTAGATTTATTTTGGATCCACATAAGATGAACATATTTTTATTTTTTGATGTATCATGATTGTATATATGATACAAGTGAAGATTCCACCATGGATTGAGAGTCAAGGGAAGAAATTTTAGGTTCTATGAGCTGCAAAGATATGTCTAGGATTCAAGCAGAGAATCAGACTCTAATATCTTTCAAATGGAGTGCCTGAATCAATTAATAAAGGTGAATAAATAAATAAATAAGTTGAAAAAGAAGTGATATTAGGTGGAGATGGATAATCTAAATTCTGAGTGAAACATTATTTGGTTTTGTAAAAATTATAATATATATGGTGTGATTTTTCATAAACAAACACCAAGTAGTTCAATTTCTATGGAAGCTAGGGTTTCACATTGTAGTTAAATAATACATTATATGTAAAGGAAGTACAAGACGTGTGACCCATATCTGACTAACTTTGTGTGTATGTGTATATATGGTTCACTCCTAAGAGCCCATGTTTCCTTACACATTATGTAGGGTTAAAACCAAGTTGTGTACATGTTCATGTATAGTGTACATAGACATTGGTTTGTGTACCTGAGTAAAAACAAGAGAACCTAGGTTGGTCCTGAGTGGCTGAGACAAGAATTATAACACTATTACACATTGTGTATCACTACATGAATAACATGCCATGCACTATAGAGGAAACTAACATGTAGTAGAGTGGGACCACATGCTACATCAGTCCTTTTTACGTAGTGTAAAATCTTTATTTGATGAATATTCAATATATCTTATGCACATCATTTTGACACTGATTTTGGAATTTTAGTAGCCTATCCCAATTATATTTTTCTGTACAACATGATAGTGGCCTTCGTAGTGGTATTTTTGATATGTTGCATTATGTTTTGAGAGGGATGGTTATTTATCCAATGCTCAAAGGTGGTAGTGATAAGATATGATATTTAGAGAGTCCAGGCATCAGTGGTACTCCACTATCACCCCAAGGAACATGTCCTCTATCCATGAAGAAAGTACTATCCTATGGAATTAGAGCATGGGATCTGCATACTCTTAAAATAGATACATGAATAGTACTACCCTGTGACATTGGAGAGTCGGTCCTCTATTGACTAGAGATTGTACCCCATTTGGAATCAATGTTTGGGTCATCCATTAATTTCATGATCATATACAGTTGTCATTACGCTATCACACTAGGGTGAGGGTCATCTTGATACAAGATATATCTAGAGAGGTGATCATCCCCTTTCGAATGAGGGCATGATTCCATTATAAATGAAGATAATACTCATCTATAGCACTCGGGCATAGGTACTTTACAAGATTTATTTGGATAGACTTGCGAGATGTTGGGCATTATTGATGGAATTTGGGACTGTTGAAAGACTTATCATCCTGGGATGAGATTTGAGATATAGATCCACTCTCTCTATCTCTTTTATGGGTTTCTTTTATGATTATATACATCTATTATTGGATTTCACTTCTATTTCTATAGTTTTAACTATCTACATATATCATGACTCTAATTCCCCCCATCTAGTTGATTGGGTGTCCTACCAGGTATGTACATACTAACCACTTCATATGTCTTTCTATCACATTCATCATCTTATGAAGATGATAGATAGGTAAAAAATGATTGTATAAGAGCAAATGGATACTTAGTTGTGAACTACTACATATTATGGCCACCTTGGATATCTAGAGATAGGCTCTCTCATCATTTACATATAGTTATTTTATGGTTGGGACATATTTCTTTCTAGACCTGAAATTTTTCCCTTTGCTTTTTTTAGTGCACTATCATAGAATCTTGTATTACCTAGAGGTTATTACATGTTTTAATTTTACCCTATATGTTATAGTACATTATTATTATTCCACTTCTCATTTCATAGATATGGTTGGGCATGTTCTTAAAGGTACATTAGGAAATGGAATCCAATTTTAGTTATGCCTTTTAGCACTGTTCTCTAGCCCCTAGCCAATAGAAGTGTGATTGGGGTAGTATTGGCTCGCCTCTCCCCCAACAAGGTGGGACACAATGGGTTGACTTATGACATATATAGTTATCATTTTTTGTGATACTGGTAAGGGGATGAGATATCACATGATATCAATATTTTTTGATGTTATAAACTAGGATTGATCTATAACAATTGTTGTATTTGTTGTATGGATAACAGGAGTGTTCCATGTCAGCACCTTGACATTGACTTTCAGACTTTTAGTTATTTTTTCATGATTTATTGGTTTCTATTATACTCTGATTATTCAATATTTTCATTTGTATGTTATAGGTTAGTCCTATGTTGATTCATGAATCATTTTTATACATTGATTTAGTTTTTATAGAAAGTGGTGTTACTTATATATTAGGGTAAAAGTTTCCTCATGATATTACTGAACTCTTGGCATGTATTTCCATACTTTTGTGTCAAATAAATATAACCTAATGTTAGTGTAATTCCATCCCTTCCTATTTTAATGGTTCATGGAAAATGTTCCAAATAGAACCCTGTCATGCCTCCCAGCAGTCTTCACTACTATGCTATGATTCCCAATTTGTTGTTTATAAATTATTGATTAGATTGCCCTGGTTTCCAAAATGGCTCACACTGAGCCGATCCCACATGGCCAATATAGCCATGTCTAATGAAATTTGATCACGAAGATCAGACAACTATAGACATGTGTGGCCATTTGAACAACATATATGATGTGACATATGTACATCATCTGATAACATAAATTTAATGGTTGTGGGATCACATGACTTTTGCCACAAAAGGGATGGGTACAGGTGATGTGGCATAAACAATAATATCCAATAAATTAATTAGAGGAAACAAGTGATTTATACAACCACTTATAGTGAAAATAGAGTTCCCCTGTTTCTAGGGAATACAAGGACCCCATTGATCAATCCATAATATTGTCTAATGGTGAAAATATTATCGAAGCACACTACAACCATCCACCACCACCCATTACTAAATTTTAGATATTCAAATTCTCTAAATTACACTAACATTTTGTAGATTGGTTGTCATCCTCAAAGGATTATATAAATGAAATTGTTAACTTGTAAGTGAGACATTCAAGTCACGAATTTCTAGAGATATGATCAATTATAGAAACAAATATATCTACCATAACTCTTCAATACTAAAATGGATCGAATAAAAACCAGTTTCATAATTTTTGTACTTAGAATTTCTTGATAGATTTATATGTATTTCATGCTGATTTTTTAATAAAAATTATTGAACGTTGAAAATATTCAAAAATAATAATATTTAATCATTTAAATATATATCTAGAAATATGAATTGTAATCAGGAGAACTAAATTTCAATATAAATATTTAGAGTTAGATAATAAAATATTTTATTCATGGTTAATCATTTTAATCTTCATATCAATTAAATCTAGAAATAAATTTCTAGATTGGAATCTTATTTATTGATTTTCATGAAATCCATTTGTCAGATTTAGACCAAACCTTTTACATTATTTAGATCATATTTTCCATCTTAAAATTAATTTTTTTTATTTTTTTTCATCCATTTCACAGAGATTAAAAATGATAGTTTTCTTAAAAAAAGGTCAACAAGTAATGATAAATTTCATGCCTAGAGATTCATAAATTGATCCTAATTCTATTCCTCCTCCTTAAATCTACCTCAATTGCCCTCATACTCTCTAGATGTCCCAAATAAATTGATTTTAGTGATAATTACATTTCAATTGTTACCAATATATATAAATATTATGTTGAAATAATATTTTTAAAGAATAATTTTTTTTTATTTAAATAAAAAACTCACCATCTATGGTTAAATGATTTAACAGAAAACAATAATTATGCAAATCTTATGCTATAGTAAAAAACCATTTGGAACTAAATGACATGATCATTATGTAAATAAAATACCTTAATTAATATAATTTACTATTAGATTTATAATTAATGATGAAACATAATGAATTAAATGGAAAAATATAGAAACCAAAATCGAATGATCTTCCATTCTTGATACCTTAACCATGTATAAATAAATGAAGTACATTCATGTGTACATCACGTTGTTGATAGTTACTACCACTATATTCATCATTATAATTGATGTATTTCACATTAAATGCATTCAAAAAACTCCATTCCCTATGTTTTTTCCATGGGTTGATGTGAATAATAAATAAAATGGGAAAAACTCTCATTCAATCCAAGAAATCCAAGTATCACACATGGAAAACAAGGAATAAGAAGAGATATTTGGGGAATGGAGAATGAGTTGGATCATGGAAACTCTTGAACATTACCATAAAAATGATGATAGATACTTTAAATAGATCTCATTAATTTCATGAGTGTTCATGAATTAACTCACACGTTACATAACAGATGATTTGATACATCATCCATATATACAATCATCATATAAATTTGTTTTGATCTGAAAATCAGATCATCTTATGAATGTTATAATGAAATCTTATATGGATGTCATAACTGATCATTAAAATTTTACAGTCGACTACGATGGATAATTTTATGAATATTCATGAATTATACCATATGATTCAAAAGATAATATATACATATAATTTAAAACAACCATATAGTATGAAATATAAATAAAGTGGAGTTTAATCTATATTTCATGTTGTGTGATATAAAAAAAATCTTATAAAATGATATATCCATGTCACATCATTTAAGATTATGCCATTAGGTAATAACTCCATAAAACTTCTACTTAAACTAAAATATCCTAGATTTTTTTAAAGTTCAACATATAATTTTTCATATAAATTAAATTATGAATTTATATATAGAAATACCATTAGTAATCTTCTAAAACACCTTTTAAAATTTCTCATTTAATTCACCATGTATCGCACCATATATAATACCTTGTGAATTCCAATCTAAAACTCCTATAAGATAAGCTCTAAAAAATTAGATAATATATCTGAGTATGACTAAATCACTATATAGTCATATATAATATGTGACTCTATAGGACTTTCAATCATTGAAAACTAATATAAATTCTCTAATTCATAAATCATTTCAATGGGTGGCCTATAGAAAAGCATTAGTGGTACTCATGTTTTAAAGGGATCTAGAATGATCTCTATGAAACCCATGTATCAATATACCTATTTCAAAAACCTATATCATATTAAATAATGATTTTTATATAATACATGTTTCTATTTTCCCGATAAACTATAGAAAACAATCTATGTCAGTCCTGTATATCCACTCATACATTGTCGATTCTCTGAGTATTGTATTACCAGGTTGATGAATACGCAAACTTTTTCATACCTTTGTGGATGACCACACCACATTCCCTCAATCGAATAAATAAACACATCATATATCTTATAATGGAAAGGTCATTGACATATCCATAATATATCAACTAAGGGCTCAAATTTCATGCTCGTTATACAGGTGGACAAAGGTAGTATTGGTTAAGTTCCAATCAAAGGTGCGATAGACACTCTATCCAACCAACCCTAATTAGCCAATCGTCAAGGATTATGTAAAAAGGTATCAATATACAATGGTTCTTAAGATATTTATCACTCAAAACTCAGGTATTTTGGAAATACGAATAAAAACTATACACCCCAGTATATATTTTCTATCACTCCATGTGGCATACTTCTAGGGTCATTCTGTGCAATAAACCCATTTTTGTGCCTCTTGAGAATATTCTATATATCAACACAATTATCATATTAATTCCAGCCTTACCATTTTACCATAAACTATAATAATATATGTTGAAGATCGATAGTGGATAAATCAAATCCATACATTTAGAGACCAATTATCATTTCACTCCATGATAAATATATCTGTATCAAATATGAAATAAAGATAAAGTATATTTTTTTTATAATAAGATATATTGTATATTCTTAAATGAATTTTTGAATTAAAAAAAACAATAGATAATTTTATTTCATATTATATCATATATGAATGACATCAATATAATCCTTATATTTCTATACTTTTTGGAATTTTTTTAATTCTTAGGACGTCTCTGTGTGGAAATATGATAAAACCCTCCCATAAACTTTTTAGTGAGTAATATCTTTAATGAAATAAACATTGAATAATTATCCGACTTATGAATCATATTTCTAAAGTTTCATTTTTTTTAAAAAGCATTCAAACTCCTTAACATGAATTAAATACATGTTAAAATGTTAATTGTTAAATATTTTTTGTTACAACACTTTCATCATCATCATTATTCTTGGATATTTTCCACAAAATGTTTTCCTAGAAATATTTTGGTAAATAATGTAACTCTTTACATTAATATTTTACCAACATATTCTCTGTATTTTAATATATTAGGTGAAATTTTATTTGTTTTTACTGGTATGATCCTTTACATGTCATCTTTGATATTATCAATGTAGAAACAAACACTAAAATCCTCATAGAAACTATATTATATCCAGAATATATTTCAAAGACACACAATATATATTTTTATTGGGAAATGAAATTTATTTCCAAAAGAATTAATATTTGAGAAAAACTATTATATACATTCAATATATAGTATTATATGTGTCTATATAATTATTTTTAAAAGGTGAATTTACACTTTATGATTTTTTTTGATAGTGGGATCTAATCCATCATACATTAACAAACATCTGAATAACCACCATTATCCATGATAAAAACGACCATATCATTGTTCACTTTTCAAACATCTTATAGAATATGTTGAATTATAAAATATTTTTATTAAACATAGTATATAATATTATTAAAAAATATTTTTTTAATAAACAACCTCTCTTACCATATAAGGTAAATTAAGGTGAAAATACACATTATTTTCAAATTTATCTAAGATTGATATATTTATATGAATTTTATTCTATCATTTAAAAACTATTTGATTTATCAATTAAAAAAACTCTAATATCTATAACTACCTTCCTTTATTTTGAAATATTATAAAAGTAGAATATTTTTAATGAATATATTTGTTATCTTTTCTGCTTAAAACTAAAATTATTTATTCTTATAACATAAATATATAACATAGAATTTCCATGGAGTTTATAATATCTTCAAATTTAATATAAAATTTCCTCATAGGGAATCTTGAAAAACATTCCTAAATCACCCATTATAATTTAATGTACTTGGAAAACAACCTAAATAAACATATTTGAAATTTCTAACATACTTATCATCATTCATTTTAAAATATTTCCATCTGTATTGTGAATACCACACAAAAACCTAAATAAAATATGACCAGTTTGTTGTATTCTCAAGATATTGAGAAAATATGACATACCATTCATATATTTATAATATTCATAATAGAATAAAATCATAACTAGAACAATCCTTATATGTAACTTTTATTCATACCTTGTAATCAACATATCTATTTATATAGAATATATTTGGGGAGACTAATGTTCCTCGAGTCAGTTTTTATATAATTATTTATAAACCTTGTAATGAATCCTTATATAGTTCTCATAATCATAATTTTTATATTTTAAACCATTTCAATAGTTTATTTTTATAAAATGTGTCCCTCAAACACCTAAATTATTCTCTTTTTTTAAGAATGAATCATAAGTTTTTTTGTTGTATAAAATGTTTCATACAATGATCTCATTCTTTCTCTAAGATTAATATAAAAGAATAAATTTTTTATGATGATGTAATTTATCTATAATAAAATCTTTTATTAAATGAGTTTCCCATTTTAAATACATTTGAGAAGGACATTAATTTAATGCATTCAAACAAAAATGACGACCCCTTTAAAATACATCATATCTATTCGTGGGAATTATTCAATATGTAACTAAGTATTTGGCCACTTATTTATTTCTTATATACATTATATGTTTATATAGGCTATCATGTTTGTCATATAATATATTATTTTTTCAAATTTGAGTGGAAAACTCCTTGTCCAATCCATCATACGGATAAAATGCACTTGATTCCTCAGATAACATAATCCTATCTAGGCCTCCTAACCAATAAGAGCACTATTAACATTATATTAATATGTTTCTAATAATATTAGTATCTCCTATTTCATTATATCCATGTAAATTACAATACATGGGATCCCATTTTTAGCATGGCATACCTGATTAAATGATTCAGTCCTTGACTGGTATTTTCTTAAAAAATAATCAGATGCTTATTATTTTGAATGAGACTTTATGTCACCATATTATCTCATTTCATTCACATTACATATATTCATTCATCTAATATGTATGTTTTAATTTATATTCCTTCTATAAAATAAATATGTTCAAACCATATTTATATATAACCCATTACAAAAACCCAAATACTGTGTTACTAACCAAAATCATAATTCAATTATATTTATAAAAACCCAATTACATCCCAAGAACAGAGTACATGAAACTCTTTCATGTAAATAGATAAAAACATATGAAATTAACAATCCACACATGAGTAAGCATGGAGCGATAGAGATACAACAATGACTTTTCAAGACACAGAGAGTAGTCTGAGACAATGTCCCTATATCCAATGTTTACTAACATAAGAGAGACTGAAATTCCATTAGATTTCTATCTCCTAATATGTAAAAATATAATTAATTCATAATTTATCCTCATAACTTACTACAAGAATCATTAATTTAATGATCGCAATGCCAGTAACTTATAGTGAGTGTCTAATTTGTTATATTGTCATACGATTCATGGAATCACATCTCGAATGACTGAATAGATTAACAGTCTTGGTAAAATATATAAATTCATGATTCCCATATTATATTTGAAAAAAAACAACTACAACACATTTTTTGGGAATAATGTTACTCCCTATAGTATATCCTCTTATTTCTATAATAGTGCACTTCATGGATTCCTAGAAAAGATAACAAAATAAGGGTGATATCACATTCCTGGTAAGGGTTAATTATGGAGAAATATATCTTGAATAAATATTAATAAATGACATGGAAATGTGGAATACCAAACCGACCAAAAATTTAAATAGTTTCACTATTATCATTTGATAAGTAATAATCAATATGGAATGGTAAATAACTAAAAATGCATTTTTTTTAAATAATACTTGATAATTAAATGCATCCAAATATAACATCATTTAGAAAATCATATAGATAATAATAATTGAATTCTTAATGAAGGAAATACTTAATTATTGTACATCATGATCTCAGGCATCATGATTCCTCTACCATAACGACCATTCTAAATATGGTTTAAAATTGTAAGTATATACACATTTAATGATATCTGACTGATTCTTGTCATGAAATATCTAATTCATTAAGGGGGTATATAATTTTAGAATCCACCTATTGCTGCATGTCCAAATCATTCCATATATATCAAATAATAGATTTAATTCACGAAAAATGTGCCTTATAATCAAATATCCTTATTGAGTAATGAATATATATTTAATAATATATACCTAGATAAAAAACAATATCCAATATAAACACCATATTTATAAATTATATATGGTTAATAAATATACATAACCATGAAAAATTATTTAGATATTTGGGGGTAAATTTAATGTCTAATGATTAAAAGAAGGTGAACATTTCAAGGGAATGTTTATGAGTTCATAAATTAATCTAGAAAGTAAATATCAACAATTTTATATTTCAAAATTATCAGAAAAAATACATACAATGATTAATTATGGAATTAAAAAAGCATCTCCCTAGTGGATCTCATGTACAATAAGAGTTATTATCATAGATATATAAAAATTTCATCAATAAATGATCTAAAAAATTCCATTGAAAAATAAACTTTCCACATTGATAATCACCATTGAAAAAAAAGAAGTTAAAAAAATTGGGAATTATTTTCTTCTAAAATATTTTTTGAAACATATTAAATAATAATTAAAATATTTAGTGGTCATTATGGCTATAAATTCCAATCATGCCATACATGTGATAAACAAATATTCCTGTCACTTTTTAGGTAATATCCAAGCTGGAAATGTCATGGAAAAAACATTAAGATTCATTAAATTTACCTCTTCTAAAAAGTAAAAATGGAAATATTTTATATAATAAATAATTTGGAAAATGGCATAATGCTTTTTTAGAAAGAAATAAATTTTATGAAAATTGTTTTGACAAAAAAGAGAAATAAAGTCAGATTTTGTTAAAAAAAATAATCATTTTAGGTAACAAAGAGTGGAAAATGGTTTCATTACATGAAAAAAAATTTAATAACTATAGGACAAGAAAATTTATATTTTTAATAAACATTTATATAATAATTTCTTTAAATGAAAATTTAATTATATATAATTCCAATTAAAATGAGATTGTGAAATAAACCCTAGAAGAGATCATAACATTGAAGTGAGAATTGAACAATGAATAAATTATAATTATAAAATTTAAATCCAAATTAATAATGTCAATATAATTTATAATATATTTAAAATTAAATAAACACATAATCATAGAATATCATAGATTAAAAAGAAGTAATATAACCCAATGAAAAGAAATTGTGTCATGTAATTAATTATGACTTGTTAATTTTCTAGTCAAATCACCATTGATGAAATAATTTAATTTGAAATATAAAATATAATTAATAATGAATTATTCATTATTTTACATGTAAAATGGAAATTATATACAATACATAAATGAAATTAAGTTCATAACATTATAATATTCCTCAATAAAGAAAAATTGAGACGATGCCCCTTACTTCACACTTCTATTTAGTTATATATTGATTTTAAACACGTTATTATCCAATAATGAAACCATATTAATATTTATAATATCATATATTATTCTTTTATAACATCTTACCACCCGTTCATAAATAAGTATTCATTATTTTCATTGTTTTGGGTGTTAATTTCCTTATTATATCATTCATTCCATATCACAAAAGTTCCCATTCTTGAGTATATTATATATTTAGATAATCTACAACACAATTACAATTAAATAATTACCATATTTATGCATCAAATATACTTTTAATTACCACAATGAAATATTTTTTTGATAAATTTATTAGGTTATAATCATGTAGACGGTAGACTATACGTACACATGAGTAACATTGCCATTTTGACGATCATTTTATAAAGGAGGTAAGTAATATTTTATATTTATAGAATTATTATAATATCATAAATATAAAATTATTTCTTTAAATATACTTATATATATATCATCTAATAAATGTGTTGATGAAACGAATATTCACATCTCTTAGTAAAAGCGGTATTTCACACATACATGAATGACATTATCATCATTTTTTGAGTGAAAACCTAAGAAATAAAATGATATATTATATTTTTAATAATATTAAATATGTCAAAAATATATTAATTATGTAATTAATAACACATTTATTTATTAAATTTACCCTAATTACATTCCATGTAAAGCATTTGTGACAAACTAATCACATCATTTTGTGAGGCGGTAGTATGTCGTACACACGAGCGATGTTATAATATGCACTATCAAATTAAAATTATAAACATATATATGATATAATGAATTCATAGGTATAATAATTTTATAAATATCATATATATACTTCGTATCCATCATCTTACTTAACCATGAGTGTTGGTAGTGTAAAAATGAATAATGTCAGTTTGTGAGGCAGTAATCCACTGTAACCATTAAGAACGATTGCATAACCCATATGATTTAAGTGGTGATGGTTTAAGGAAATGAACATGAAATAAAAACATCTCATTATATTTAATATACTGAATTTATTTTATTATCATGGATTATAAAAAATTTAATGAGGTAGAGGAAGAAATAAAATAAAATAACCCATTGAAGAATGTTACATCTTTTTTCAAAAAACGTCCTTCACATAACACAAAAAGAATTTCTTGGATACATTATTGAAAAAATAAGGATTCTAGGATTATAGAAGGAAATTTGGTAAGATATTTGGGTAGTTATTGAAATAAAAAATTGTTTTAATGTGTAAATATTATAGGATACTAGGTTCCCTTTTATAAGTGAGGTGAGTGGAAAAGTTGTATTTTTCGAAAAGAAATAGGTTTACACATGTTTTTACATGTAAAAAGACTCCAAAATAGACTATTATAAATAATTATACCTTATATGGTAAAAATATTTCTATAAAATTTATTTCATACATGTTTTTTAGTAATTTTTACTATTATCTTTTTAGTTTAAAACCCAGTAAACCTATTTTGAACATAACTATGATAAATATTTTTTTTACTTTTTTTACTATTAATTATTGAAAAAAAATTATGTTAATATTATTATATAATATAAATTATTATTATCCCAAATATGTAATCCATTTTTATAAATTTAATTATTAGAAGTTAAAAATTTTAAGTTAAGATTAACCTCACAGCCATGATGAGAAAGAGAGTTTTCAATGAGAAAATAATAAAAAGTTTACATAATTTTTATCTTAAAATTAAACCTAAGAATGATTAAAATATCCCAATATATATTGAGAGATATATAATTTAACTACTTTAAATTAACAAAATAATTATAATTTATTATTATACATAATTTTAACATAAATGATTTTTTCAATTAAAATCATATATTTTTCACTATTCAGAAAAAATGATATATTTCAGAAAAAACAAAAAAATTAACTTAAAATAATTTTGAAATTTTAATTAAAAAAATGATGCTTTTTTTTAAATAAAATTAAAAAAAGTTTTAAAAAGTAATTTTAAATTATGCACACAAAGTGTTACTAAACTATTATTTTGTAAAAAAAAAAATTCAGAAAACATTTCTTTTTATTTTAAATGATTTTTTTAATTTATAACAAGTAGATAACCAGTGGATTTTATTTATATTTTTAAAACATACAATCTTTTTAATTTATTAATCAGTATTCATACCCTTCAATTTCACAGCTATGTTATAATAATGTACTATATTTGTAACACCCCAGGTAAATAATGAATATGACATTTTCATGTTTATCCATATTTTTGAATAAAATATTAATATTACTTTAAAGGGAATGCTATGCTCGAGGGCGTACCCAATACGCAACAATGAGTTTCTTTGAAATCTTATGTCGCACACTAATAATAAAATAATATTATTTTAAATGGTAGTTAACGCCTAGCCGTTCTAATAGCGGGAATGAACGGAACTAACTACAAAATGATTATATATGTTTATAAAATATTTTTACTTTTCTCCAATATATATTGGAGGCTGAAAATGAAAATGAGTCCAATTTTAAGCATAAATCATCTTATATTCTTTAAAAGGTTGTTTAACCTCCTTTTGATGGAGAAACCTTTTTAAATATACATTTGAAAATTTTATATATTGTATTTGACAAAATAAAATCCTTTTTTAGAATATGGACATCAAAATTTACTTCGTGTAAAATTTTGTTATTTTTCCGATAAAGATCATTTTTATTGAAAATGTTGCATTTTAATTCAAAAACTCCATTTCATCTGATTTATTTATATGGATAGATTATATTTTTAATTTAGATTAATGTGTAGTTAGAATATATTTTTACCATTTAATCTAATGGTGGTCATTTGAATTAATTTCACTTTGAAATTGAACTTAAACTAGTATCAATCTTTTAATAGATATTGTTTCTTTAAAACACGCTATTTGTTTTGACACAGGGAATTAATTATTAAATTAATTAATGCAACATATATGATTTTAATTATGTTAAATAGACATCATTTTTTAATTCGGAATATCAAATATAGCATAGGGTGAATTTTTGGTATTTTTCTGAAAAACTTCAATTTTTGATGAATAGTGAAACCACTAAGTGGTAGTTTAAAAACTGATTTTTCGTTTAAATGAAACTTTACCACTTCTGTGATTTGAATTTAAAAAATTCTATATACATGGTTGTCATTAGGATGTAAAATGTGGTTCAACAGGATTAAAATATTTTTTTTGGTGAATAGTAACTTTTATGTTTTTAATCGCTATTAGAGGTAATTAGTGTTATTTAACATAAAAATAATGTTTTAATAATATGAAATGACCTAGAAACATGTCCTACCCTCATTGGATGTGTCATGGCCGACCAATAACATCCATGGGTCAACTTGGGGACCCCATGGAGCCACTTCGGTTGGACAATGACATTAATAACTTTTTATTTAAAGTTAAAATAAAAATTTCACAAGCATGAGTTGTTTCACTAAAACAATTTTTAAATGGGGTTATTCAAGTCATATGTTTTATTATAAATATTAATTAGAAATATAAAAAGATTTCCTACATAATTATATTTTTGTTATAATTTTTAGACATTAAATAAATTAAATTATTTATGACATCGTGATGATGTAGCGATTATCTCATTAATAAAGGATTTAAATAAAATGAAAATATAATGTTAAAACTATAACATACACTTGTAAAAGACCTATTGGATGAGTATATTTCGAACTCTTACCACCTAATCCTATAAATAAAAAAATGTGGGACCTTTAAAATCTGATACTCATTTGAAAATAAAGTAACATTTTGTAACTTTCCAAGAGTGCCCCTCATATCCTCTTATAAAAGGCCCCCACCACTACCACCTTACCCACACCTCTCAAGCCTTTTTCTCGGGCAAAACCTACTCATTTTGTCTCTCCAAATCCCTATATTTCTCCTAGAAGCCTCACTTTGGGCAGAAGTATCCCCAATGAAGCCTTTGATCTCAAATCAAAGAGAGATACCTGATTTTAAGGTAATGTCTTCACTTGTGTTCTTTTGTTTTATTTTGCTTCTCCAACCCCCTAAAATCATTTTATTAATTTAATTTGTAACAAATAAAGTATATAAAATATACTAGGATGTTTTTATAAGATGGATTCTATCTAAACATACACACAAATACACTTAATGGTTAAAGAACATACTGTTTCTGTGGATGGTGAATTTCTGTCTCACGAAACGATGATTGTTCAATATTATTTTAAACCCTCAAAGGTGGCCATTAAGATGTCACTATATTTATATATGATATATTATATATTTATGTTTTACTTAAGCTTATGTATTTTTAATTTATGGAATACTTTTATGGTTTCCATTATGGTTAAACATGATATCTTCATTTTAGGAAGTGTGGACTACCACCCCCTCAAAGTGATTTGATTCGTTAATACCATATGTGGTACGTATAAAGGATATATTTAATGATATTTTATATTATACCATACTGGAATAATAATACTATTATGTAGCATTATGTTTTAATTCCATTAAATAATAAATAGAAATGGAAGTAGCGTTCATGCGTACGTACGGCTTACCATCTCCATGAATGGTGCATTTCATTTCTTAACACTAAATGTTATGTAATTTTATAAATGCATGTATATAATGGATATATATGATATATATGATATCTAAATAATGAATATAATTCTGGATATAATATATATTTTACCACATGAACAACTTGTAATTATAAAGAGTTTATTTTTGACTCAAGTAGCAATGATCTACAAAACGACCATTATTAACTTAAATAATTACATAGTGTTCATAGCATGGTATTAAGTGATATAAAAGGTATAAATAACTTGAAAATGGTTCTTAAGAAAGTATAAATTAACGCAAGTTTATTATTTAGGAGGTTAAATAATGAATGAGTCAAGTCGGACCTGAGGTAAGGGATCATACCCCTCTCTTTCTTTTTAATTACACTCTTTTATGTCATTCCTTTTAATCTCATCTTTATTACGATTGGGATATTATTTTATATTAATCTTACTGTACGTTTTATTTTTATATGATGAGAGACCCTATTTTATCTCATCAATCCATTTTGGATGTTTTAATTGGCACCGTTAGGCTGCCGAAATTTCATAAGGGGATTTTTATCTCACTTGGTGTTTTCGTGAGATTCATGCTACATTTGATAATATTTCCTTTTGAGTGGTGTATGTACTGTCCATTATTCTACTATTTGTGTAACATAACTTAGTTTATGAGTATTTACATCAATTTTTTATAGTACTTCTTTCATGGGGTGTACGTTTTGAATGTTACCCAAATCGGTAAGGGAACCTTTCACCCTCTTCTTTTTAAAAGACTTCTTTTGTTATGTCTTTTAATTTTCATCTTATTTTGTGGGGATATGTTCTTATATAACATTATTTCCATAAATTTCATGTCCATGTGATGAGATACCCTTTATCCCTCTCATCAACTCTTTTTCTAAAATTTGATGTTACACCATTAGGCTATCAAGGGAACTTCTTAACCCAATTTCGATTTCTTTTGGTTCACCATGTAGTTATTGAATATGTCAAACATTGAATATGTGTGAATGAAATTTGATTATTTTACACATAATATCCACACATATTGGGTGTATTTATATTTTTCACACATAATTATGAGATTTATTTATCTTTAATTTAAGGATACCATCTTTATAATCGATTTCATCTCAATTTACATTTCCATTGAGACTTCATTGTTGTTATGCACAAATTCACTCTTATATGGTGTATATACCATCCTTTGGAATATTATTTCATGAATCCCTTTATTCTCAGGATATTATAAAGTTTCGATTAAATGTTATTCCTCAATTATTGTATTCAAGTGTCTCTCATTTTGTTAAAAACCCATTAATTAAAATATAGTTTTAAATGTTTTAATGATTTATTCTTATAAATATTTCTCATTAATATCCATGTTTTCAAAATTGTTTTATGGATTTATTTATATGGATATTAATGGTTTAAAATGTTAAAAGCTTCAATGTGGTATGGGACTTCATCTCAATATCCTTTCATTTAGGCATATTTTGCTTTATACACAACCTTCTTTTATACGGTGTATAAACCCCTTTGACTTTTACGTTTATCCTAAAGGAATCTTTTTTATACGAAGTGTTTTACTAAATGACAAAAGGGAATGTTTTTGTCATACGTATGCGGCGATAACGACTTCTCCGCCGCCTTGACTATTATTTGAGTTTCGACTTCCTCTATAAGCCATACCTTTTTTTAAAAGAACAATAAATACCATGTTTTACTTCTATTTTATTATGGTATTGAAAATGGTTTTCATAATGTTTTTATATCAATGTTTTGTATTGTTATCTTGTAATTGAAAATTGGAAATGTTATGTTCCTTTATGCATGTTTTATGAGATACGATTATGTTATGGTTCTTGGGCATTATTATGAAGATGGGTGGTTCCGTGATAAACTAAGGTCTTGTGAGCCCGATATAGCTCTCCAATGCTTTGGGTAACGTGAAGGAGTTAAACGTTATGGTTTCTCCGAAGTGATTTAGGGAATATACTCTGATGGGTATTCCAAACGTAACCAATAGGGTTACTCCCTACGTAAGTATGTTATGAATGCCTCAAGATACCTTTATGCCTTATGATTTCAATGATTTATTCATGATTTTATGAGGTATGTTAACGTTCTTATGTTTTATGGGTAAAGTATGATTTCATTATTATGTATATATGTACTCATGTTTCCTTTCCATTCTTTTTATAACCCTTACTGAGCTATTTATGCTCATCCCATGTTTTTTAAATTTGTTTCATAGTTCAAGGTAATGCTACATGCTATGATGATAATGTCAAGGATGTGTCAAGAAATAATCCATGTTTTATTTTAAATATGTTTCCGTTGATGGGATAAATGAATAATATCATTTATGTAACCACTTTGTTTAAATGTGGAATGTAATGCAATTTTTATGATCTAATTCTCTAAAACACTAAACCTACAAAGATCCTCAATGTGTAATCTTGTAATAACTCAAGATTAAGTAAGGTTTAAGGCTGGGGCCTTATAGTTGGTTTCAGAGGTCAGTTTAGATAACTTTAGAGGTTGCTGTGTTGTTTAAGAAAAAGTGACAGGTTGTGTATAACCACAATGGTTAGTATATTATATGTATTCATCGTTTTTTTTGAAAGTTAGAATGATTTTGAGATAACATGGATAATTATATCTTGGTTTTTATCTTCCTCTTTTTTATTTGACAATTTTACTGATATACTCACACTGATCTTTTTGGTTTTAGTAAATGGCTGGATCTAGAAGGCAGCAAAGTAACAGTGGATTTGAAGAAAACTGTGACGGTTTTATGAAAGAACAACTGAATGATATGGGAGCTACAATGATAACTCTTCTGGTTATCCTCAACCAACTATCTGGAGTCATGATTGACCACCTGAACCTTAGTGATTTTTATAAGGCATCATATATGCGAGAAACAAATCCCTATGGAAGTTTAGGTAATAATCATAAAGGTAAGTATGTTCAAAAACCTATGTGTTAAATATGTGGAAAGAAACACATAGGAAAATGTTTCAAAGGGACAGAAAGATGCTATAGATGTCGAAATGAAGGTCATAAAGCAAGAACCTGCCATGGAAAAAAGAAGCATCTAGTTGACTCTAGGAAAGGGAAATAAGTTCTTTCTAAAGGATCAATTGAATGTTATATAGGTGGTGTGCATGGTCATTATGCAAAAATATGTCCTATGAAGATGTTTCGGGAATGGGGTCACCAAGATCGTACAAATATTCATTTACCAATACCTAATGCCATTCCGATTGAGGATGAAGAAACTGACAATGAAGAATGAAAGGTATGGATTATTTCTTAACATATGTTTTCCTATTATTGGAATCTTAGGATATGATTCATGATTTTGTTTCTAGGAAAGAAGTATTTCAGAATAAGTTGAAAAGGAATGTATAATGGATCATGAAGAATGATGAATGAGTAAGAAGTCATCATATAAGGGATTCAAGAGTTATGGTAGATTTTAGGATGGTGAATTTCTTAGATGTATTAAGTCTCTTTTGATGATGGGGTTACATTAGAAGACTTTTTATAGTAACCATGATGTTTGATATACGAAAATTTTATTCAAGGAATAATTATCTTTTCTTTTGGGGATATAGTTATAAATAACCGTTTGGGTTTATATGATCCTTGAATTTGAGGAAATTACTGGTTAATACATTTTGGGTTGCAAAATGGAAGTTATTAGATAACCTTTATGGTTAAAATATGTGATGGTTATTTTTTATGAATTTATCTCTTTTTGAGGAATGTTATAAAATTATATAGTTTTTGAAAAGGGACAACACGCAGACCGTGTGACAACCCGTCGCGTTGAACGAAGCTGCGGGAATCGAACCCACAACCAAAGTGTAACTGATATTTATCGCCTACCACTGGACTAATTGAATTCCCTGGTTAGTTTGAATGATTCTTTTTAGTTAGTTGATTTTATGAATTAAGAGTAACTTGATTTTTGGTTATTAATGGAAATGATTAGCCTATCATGGTGGATATGTGATTAGGTTAATTACTTTTCAGTATGAGACTGTAAGAGAAATTGATGTTATTTTGGAGAAAAATGATAAAATTTATCTTAGGAGACTATGTGATTAAATCCTTCAGAGAATTGGGTTTCAATCTTAGTTTGGTTTACTTTTTAGAATTTTATGGATAGATTTTTGTTGAATGGACTTTTTTGAACTTTGGGTTTTGTTTGAAAAATTTTGGAGATTAAGAATAGATTTTTTTTATAAAGTATTATCCTTTTTGGGTATTATCTGATCTCATACTAACATTTTTGGTTTAAGTTTTGGTTATGGTCTACAGACATGGTATTTATATAGTTCTCTTTTATGGATTAGGTGATTCTCTAGAAGTTGATTATAGCTCTCTTAATGCGAACAAGTCATCATAAATACTCGTCTTTTGGAGAAAATATGAGTTCATGTGAGAAATCTAGTAAATGTTGAAAGTCAACATGACAATTAAGTATGCTTCCTTATGTTTTAGTTAAGCTCAAAAATAAATTCCTCAATGAAAAGTAACTTTAAACAAAAATGTTGTCTGTTAATTTTTGCTACTGGGGAATCAAACACCGTTTAACCCATCAAAAGTTTGGGATTTTCTTGTTGTTAACTTTCTCCTAGACATGTTTAATATCACTCTCCATCAGAACAATTTCATTTGTTTTTTCCTCCATATCCTTATTTTCATACTTTGAATCCTAGTATGGGTAAACTTGGGTGACATTTGTACTTCTATCCCATTCTTTTAAAGTGATAGTTTTACTGACTCTTTTTCCGATGTGGGATTTTCAATGAAGCTTCCAAGCCCAATTTTAAAATTGTGAGGACGCAATTCCCAAAAGAGGGGAAGGATGTAACACCCCAGGTAAATAAAGAATATGAAATTTTTATATTTATCCATATTTTTGAATAAAATATTAATATTACTTTAAAGGGAATGCTATGATCGAGGGCGTACCCAATACGCAACAACAAGTTTCATTGAAATCATACATTGCACTGTAATAATAAAATAATATTATTTTAAAAGGTATTTAACTTCTAGCCGTTGTAATGGTGGGAATGAACAGAACTAACTACAAAATGATTATATATGTTTGTCAAATATTTTTACTTTTATCCAATAAATGTTGGAGGCTTAAAATGAAAATGAATCCAATTTTAAGCATAAATCTGCTAATATTCTTCAAAAGGTCGATTAACCACCTTTTGATGGAGAACCCTTTTTAAATATACTTTTGAAAATTTTATATGTTTTATTTGACAAAATAAAATCCTTCTTTAGAATCTGGACATCAGAATATGCTTTGTGTAAAATTTTGTTATTTTTTTGATAAAGACATTTTTATTGAAAATGATGCATTTTAATTCAAAACCTATTTTTATTCTTATTTATTTATATGGATAGATTATATTTTTAATTTATATTAATGTTTATTTAGAATATATTTTTACCATTTAATCTAATGGTGGTCATTCTAATTAATTTCACTTTGAAATTGAACTTAAACTAGTGTCAATCTTTTAATAGATATTGTTTCTTAAAAACACGCTATTTGTTTTGACAACGGAAATTAATTATTAAATTTATTAATGCAACATATATGTTTTGAATTTGGTAAAATAGACATCATTTTTGAATTCGGAATATCAAATATATCTTAGGGTGAATTTTTGGTATTTTTCTGAAAAACTTCAATTTTTTATGAATAGTGAAACCACTAAGTGGTAGTTTAAAAACTAATTTTTCGTTTAAATGAAACTTTACCACTTCTGTGATTTGAATTTAGAAAATCCGACATACATGGTTGTCATTAGGATGTAAAATTTAGTTCAATGGGATTAAAAGAATTTTTTAGTGAATAGTTACTTTTATGTTTTTAATCGCGATTAGAGGTAATTAGTGTAATTTAAGGTAAAAATAATGTTTTAATAATATGAAATGACCTAGACACATGTCCTACCCTCATTGGATGTGTCATGGCCGACCAAGACAATCCATGGGTAAACTTGGGGACCCCATGGAGCCACATTGGTTTGAAAATGACATAAATAACTTTTTATTTAAAGTTAAAATAAAAATGTCATAAGCATGAGTTGTTTTACTAAAACAATTTTGAAATTGGGTTATACAAGTCATATTTTCGACTATAGATATTCATTATGAAGCTAAAAATATTTCCTAAATAATTATATTTTTTATATAATTTTTAGACATTAAATGAATTAAATTATTTATGACATCATGATGATGTAGCGATTACCTCATTAATAAAGAATTTAAATAAAATTAAAAGATAATGTTAAAACTGTAACATAAACTTTTCAAAGACCAATTGTATGAGTATATTTCGAACCCTTACCACCTTATCCTCTAAATAAATCAATGTGGGACCTTTAAAATCCGAAACTCATTTGAAAATAATGTAACATTTTAGAACATTCTAAGAGTGCCGCTCCTATCCTCTTATAAAAGGACCCCACCTCTACCACCTGACCCACACCTCTCAAGCCTTTGGCTCGGCCAAACCCTACTCATTTTATCTCTAAACCTCCCTCTATTACTCATATAAGCCTCACTTTGAGCATAAGTCTTCCCAAGGAAGCCTTTGAGCTCAAATCAAAGAGAGATACCCGATTTTAAGGCAATGTCTTCACTTGTGTTCCTTTGTTTCATTTGCTTCTCCAACCCCCTAAACTCTTTTTATAATTTATTTTGTAACAAATCAAGTATATTAAATATAATAGGATTCTGTTATATGAAATATTCTAGCTACACTTACACACAACTACATCTAATGGTTAAATAACATACTGTTTCTGTGGATTG
Organism: Viscum album; assembly: GCA_963277665.1. Lineage (NCBI taxonomy): Eukaryota > Viridiplantae > Streptophyta > Magnoliopsida > Santalales > Viscaceae > Viscum > Viscum album. The sequence goes on along the minus strand of OY728156.1, from coordinate 1,241,908,099 downwards.
TGAATTTGTGCCTCACGAAATGATGATTGTTCAATATTATTTTAACACCGTCAAAGGTGGCCATTAAGATGTTACTATATTTATATATGATATATTATATGTTTATGTTTTACTTATGCTTATTTATTTTTCATTTATGGCATACCTTTATGGTTTCCATTATGGTTAAACGTGATTTGTTCATTTTAGAAAGTGCCGACTACCGCCCCCTCAAAGTGATTTGATTCGTTAATACCAAATGTGGTACATATAAAGGATAGATTTAATGATATTATAGATGATAACATAATGTAATTATAATACTATTATGTATAATTATGTTTTAATTACATTAAATAAGAAATAGAAATGTAAGTAGCGATCATGCGTACGTACAGCTTACTGTCTCCATTAACGGTGGATTTCATTTCTTACCTCTAAATGTTATGTAATATTATAAGTGAATGTATATATAATGGATATATATGATATATATGATATCTAAATAATGAATATAATTCTGGATATAATATATATTTTACCACATGAACAACTTGTAATTATAAAGAGTTTATTTTTGACTCAAGTAGCAATGATCGGCAAAACGACCATTATTAACTTAAATAATTACATAATGTTTATAGCATGGTAGTATGTGATATAAAATGAATAATTAACTTTAAAAAGGTTATTAATCTAGTATAAATTAACTGATGTTTATTATTCAGGAGTTTATAGAATTATCGAGTCAAGTTGGACCCGAGGTAAGGGATCCTACCCCTCTCTATCTTTTTAAGTACACTATTTTTTGTCATTCCTTTTAAGCTCATCTTTATTATGATTGGGATGTTCTTTTATATTACTATTAATTTATGTTTTATGTTTATATGATGATATACCCTATTTTATCTCATCAATCCATTTTGGAAGTTTTAATTGGCGCTGTTAGGCTCCCGAAATTTCGTAAGGGGATTTTTATCTCACTTTGGGTTTTCGTGAGATTCATGCTACATTTTCCAATATTACCTTTTCAGTGGTGTATGTACTTTCCATTATTCTAATCTTTTTGTAACATAATTTCTTTTATGAGTATTTACATCAATTTTTTATAGTCCTTCTTTCATGGGGTGTACGTTTCGAAAGTTACCCAAATCGGTAAGGGAACCTTTCACCCTCCTCTTTTTAAAAACTTCTTTTGTTATGTCTTTTAATTTTCCTCTTATTATGTTGGGATATTTTCTTATATATCATTATTGCCATAAATTTTATGTCCAAGTGATGAGATACCCTTTATCTCTCTCATCAACTCTTTTTCTAAAATTTGATGTGATGCCGTTAGGCTGTCAAAGAAACTTCTTAACCCAATTTTGATTTCTTTGGGTTCAACATGTATTTGTTGAATATGTCATCATTTGAATATGTGTGAATGACCATTGATTATTTTATACTTAATATCCACTTATATTGGGTGTATTTATATTTTTCACACATAATTATGAGATTGATTTATCCTTAATTTAAGGATACCATCTTTATAATGGATTTTAATCTCAATTTACATTTCCATTGAGACTTCATTGTTTTTATGCACCAATTCACTCTTATATGGTGTATATATTGTCCTTTGGAATATTATATCATGGATCCATTTTATTCTCATGATATTATAATGTTTTGATTAAATTTTATTCCTCAATTATTTTATTCAAGTGTCTCTCATTTTGTTAAAAACCCTTTAACTAAAATATCGTTTTAAATGTTTTAATGAGTTATTATTATAAATATTTCTCATTAATATCATTGTTTTCAAAATAGTTTTAAGGATTTATTTATATGGATGTTAATGGTTTAAAATGTTAAAATCTTCAATGTGGTATGGGACTTCGTCTCAATCTCCTTTCGTTGAGGCATATTTTTCTTTATACACAACCTTCTTTTATACGTTGTATAAACCCTTTTGAATTTTACGTTTATCCAAAATGAATATTTTTTATACAAATCATTTTACTAAATGAAAAAATAGTATTTTTTTTCGTACGTATGCGCCGATAACAACTTTTCTGCCACCGTGACCATTATTTGAGTTTCGGCTTCCTCTATAAGCCATACCTTTTTTTAAAAGAACAATAAATACCATGTTTTACTTCTATTTTATTATGGTATTGAAAATGGTTTTCATAATGTTTTTATATCAATGTTTTGTATTGTTATCTTGTGATTGAAAAGTGGAAATGTTATGTTCCTTTATGCATGTTTTATGGGATACGATTATGTTATGGTTCTTGGGCATTATTATGAAGATGGGTGGTTCCGTGATAAACTAAGGTCCTGTGAGCCCGATATAGCTCTCCAATGCTTTGGGTAATGTGAAGGAGTTAAACGTTATGGTTTCTCCGAAGTGATTTAGGGAATATACTATGATGGGTATTCCAAACGTAACCAAGAGGGTTACTCCCTACGTAAGTATGTTATGAATGCCTCAAGATACCTTTATGCCTTATGATTTCAATGATTTATTCATGATTTTATGAGGTATGTTAAAGTGCTTATGTTTTATGGGTAAAGTATGATTTAATTCTTATGTATATATGTAATCATGTTTCCTTTCCATACTTTTTATAAACATTACTAATATTTTTATGCTCATCCCATGTTTTTGAAATGTTTTTCACAGGTCAAGGGAATGGTACATGATATGATGATAGTGTCAAGGAAGTGTCAAGAAAGAATCCATGTTTTATTTTAAATATGTTTCCGTTGATGGGATAAATGAATACTATCTTTTATGTATCCACTTTATTTAAATGTGGAATGTAATGTAAGTTTTATGATCTAATTCTCTAAAACTCTAAACCTGAAAAGATCCTCAATGTGTAATCTTGTAATAACTCAAGATTAAGTAAGGTTTAAGGATCGTGCCTTATAATATTCATATTTATTTATACTTGGGTTTTCAAGTTACAAAAGCTATCTAAGAGATTAAATATTAATAAATATATTTTGTTTGTTATTTAATCTCAGTGTTTCATGTTTCATACACTATATAATATAATTTTATTCTTTTATAAATTTTATGTGTTACATTTACGGTCAAAGAAAACTAAATCAAATACCATTCTTATAATGTAGCACATTGATTGAATGTATGAAAATATATTACAACAACATAATAATTTATATTAAATCATGAATCACAATTTATTATATAAATATTTTATAACTATAAATAATATAGGGAATATATTATATAAATTAAAATTTCGTTAATTTGAATTGGAGACAAATATTTATGAACAATTCATAATAATGGAAATTATAAACACATTATGATATTGATATATATTATGGATATTATATAATTAAAATAATATAAACACTTTCTATTTATTTATAGTGTAGACTCCTTCAAATTATCCTTTATATGACATTTTATTTTTGAAATATTCAACAATTATATATATATATATATATATATTATGTATATGAATTATTCATAATTTTTATGTAAATATTTAGAATACCACACATTTATTATTTATTATTTCTTTTTAATGTCAATTATCAAATTTTATTATGATATGGTTTAAAAAATTTCCTCAAATTAGGTTTGACAATTTCGATAGATTCAAATAAAATATTATAAAAAATTTATAATAATAAATATAATAGTATTTATGTTTTCCATGTTTTTTTCATTTATAACCATTTTATAAATTACACCAATAATTTTCATTTACACTTTATAAATATCTTTAATTCATGACATATAATTTGAAAATTGGTTTTTAAAAATTAAATTAATTTTTTGTATTCTTATTTATTCAATGCTTCAAAAACTATATATAATTAATTATAATGAAATTACAATTAAATAATTTATAAACATGATTATTTATTAAATAAATGTAGAAAAATATTGTTTTCCTATATTTTTTACATATTTTCAAAAACATTTCATTCAATTTATAGTTGAAATTAATAAAAATAAAATTGTTATTCTACATTGATTTTAATGATACACATAAATCATAAGAAATCATATGAAACATAAACAAGGTGATCTAATTCTATCTATCATACATTATGATAGACCATAAAGATCTTATTTAGGAAAAACATGATTTACATGGACTATATATGAGTAACCATGTGGTGTTTGAGTAATGATACTTAATAATGGACTCATATAAGTGTAAAACTTCAAAACTATTACAATTTATGATATATGATTATATGTATTTTTCAATAAAATTATCTATTTTATGCTATGCGGGTTATCACTATCACATGTTATAATTTCCATATATCATACACTATGAAAAATAAAAACCATGGGATTACGTTGAATCTCTTGACTTTATATCTTATACTACACAAGATGATCCAATCACTAAATATGATATCATATTTCATATAGTGAGTCAATAAATAAATAAATATCATTTATTTTGATATCATATATCATAAAGAGACCACTTTTGAGATTTTTTTGTAATTTTTAATGATAGGCCATATAACAACAATATGGTTTCAAATAATTTTATTTATCAACACAATTTCCTTAATTATATAACATGACATACTTTTGATACTTCAATTAGTTATCTAAGGCTTCATTAGTATTTAATCAATATATTATGAACAATAAGAAACAAAAATCAAAAGATATACTTTGTTAGAGTTTGAATCTATGCCTAAATAAAAGAAAAATCATGAGTACCTTACACTATTGACGGCCATTTCTATTATATTAATTATTATTGCTAATTAAGACCACACTAATGTTATAAAAAACACATCCTTCTCTATGGTGTACCCATGTTTTGATGTGAATAACCCATCATATTAGTGGGACACTCCTTAATTCCATAACATTCTAGTTTCTTTCATAGTAAACAAGTAAGAAGAAGAGAGACCTGATGTTGGGATAGTTATTAAGATATATTGAAATAATAAACTATCCCATCTTAATATCAATAAATTATTTACATATTCCCCATGAATTTCATGACCATTAATGAATTAACTTATACATTTAAAAACATATGAGTTAATTATATATATATATATATTCATTTATAATATAAATTCAAATTTCACCTCCCAATCATTTCATCTTCTGAAAGGTATAATGATTAATTTTGTCAAAGTCAAAAATTACTATAAACAATAAAAAACTTATGTCCATGAATAATCATAAGAAACATCATGAAGAAAATCATAAAATTCATAAAACAATAGAGAACTCTCAATACCAGATATCATGATAAATTTAAAAACATTAGATTTTAGGCTTTGATATCTAATAAGGTGAACTAATGATCATTAATAAGAACTCAAAAAAAATATATATTGTATCACTTAAATACCCTTGTAAATTTTTGGTTTAGAGTATTAGAAAATTAGGACCAACTCATATCAAAATGGATTTAGAAAAAAAAAAGGACTTTTAAGATGGAAATAATCTCTAGTTATACCCAAATCTTCTTATTTCAGATTAGGTCATCAACATCATCTGTATGAAATTCCTTCTTGACATAATTAGTTCAACCTCATTCTTTATAACATGGGAAAAAGAAAACATAATAAAGGTAAGATCAAATTCTCAATAAGGGTAGACATATGCATTAGTAATTGAATTTAATCAAAGAGCATAATATGTTCACAAGGGTACAAAAATATAATAAGAGTTCTTCAGTGAGTAATAAAATAACTCATGCCCTTAAATACTTAGATAATCAAATTTAAAAACAAAGAAAAAGCAAGAGTCATTAGAATCTATAATCATGAGCTCTGAGATATCAATCTTGATCATAAGAAATATAATAAAACCCTAGAAATAAATTAAAAATCCTTTTTGGTAACTTGGATCATCATATTAATAAAACTCTTTCAAAACCATTTTAATTATAATAACCATACAACTGTCTTCTAATATATTTATTACCTAATGCATTATAGAACTATCTATAACAACCAATCATTTAATATATAAAGGCCTCACCGGGTGCTATCTATGCTTCCCCATCATATTATCTATAATGCACTCATGTGATGCTATCAGGGAAACCCATCGTATAATAATTAATGGTCACAACTGATGTTATCTAGACCACAAAATCATATAAGCTATATTGGTCTCACTCTGTGTTATCTAAGCTTCTCATCTTAATTGATTTCAAAGAACCACAACATGAATTACATACATATATCTTTATACATGAATTTAATAGAAAACCCCAATAATAATTGTATAAAATTATTTAACCATTGAAACGAAATAAGTTACATAAAAATCTATTTGAAACAGGTTTAACCAGCTAGAGAAAAATCAGTTTAATAACAATCCATTTGAATCAATCCTATTCCATACATAGAATGAATAAGGCTGGTATCAATATCAAATATCCCTAATGGAGGGTAAGGAAAAACCCTTTTTGATGAAATTGATGAATGGAAATACCATTAAAATTTCAATAACAAATTTTATTAGGGAAATATTGTTTTCATTTAGAAAATATCATTCTAAAAATAAAATATTTTGAAAATAATTATCTTCAGAAATCATTTAAAAAATGAATTTATATAATATTTATAATTATTTTGTTTAAAAATAAAATTGTAAAATTTCAAATTACTCACCAAGAAAATAGATGTTATATATATTCGTAAGTCCATTCATTCTATAAAGAACATTCATTTTTCACATTAATTTTTTTAGAAAAGTTCTTAGTTCAAAATTGAAAAAATATTCCTTTAAAAAATAAATTAAACGGAAAAAATTGTTAAAAAGTTTTTTTAAAAATTATTTTTAAAAGGTTAATATATTTTTAAAAACATTTTTAGAAAACATGTTTTTGGAAGAAAATAGATTTTTTACCAAAGATAAAAATAAAGTATGATATTTTAAAAACATTTCTAATAAATTTTATGTACTGAAGAGTGGAAATATTGTAGTGTTACTTGTAAATAACATGAATAATTATATGAGAATAATATTCATTAGTTTATTGATATAAGTAACATAATATTTCATCAATGGAAACATAATCCTAAAAAATAAATATAAATGAGGAGATTATAAAAAAGGTCTCTTTCTACTTTTGTAAAATTGAATTATAATCCCCATGAAAGAATAAAATTAAATGAAACTAATGATTTTATTAAAATAATCAGATTCATGATATAAATATTCATAAGATGAGTATATACTCCTCATAGATGAATAAATTTTTATAACATAACATACTTTTCAAAGAAGGGAAATTGAGAAAAAAAATCCGTTAGGATTTTTGGTAAATTTGTAACAAAAAACCTAATTAAAGAGATATCATAAAATTTATATATAAATAAATATTAAATTAAGTATAATAATCATAAAATAAGTTAATGTGAATTATATACACCACACAATTATAATAAGTTTTTAATATGGAATATATCTCGCATCAATAAAAGTGAGACGAGAAAAATCCTTACCTTAAGTCGGATTCATTACATTTGTTCTTTGTCATTTGGAATAATAAAATTATGTTAACAATTTAATTCATTATTAACCATTATAAAGATTATTATTACATTTATTTCTCTTATTAACATTTCATATTTAATTACATAATCAATTAGTTTCCTGTCAGATGTTTTGAACTTATTCCACTTATGTGTAAAAAATGACATCATTAGGTTAACTATGGTGAAAGAGGTTATTATATTAAAATATCTTATTTAAGATCCCAAAATTTTTTGGAGATGTCTCATTATCTTATTTATGGTAAAATTTTGAATTTTTTTGAGTATATCTTGTTTGGGTTTTATATTATTTGGATTTCAGGTGAAATTGTGGAATTTTGGAAGAAAAAGGGGAAAAAATAGTTGGTGCATAGATTTTCCAAACCATGAAACTGACCCCATAAATCCATGAAACCCTAAATAGATGGGAATATCATTGTTCGCACAAGGGTTTTCAAACCAATTTCCTTCTTTGTTAAAAATTTTTAACCCCTAAGAGGAGGAACAAAGTTAGGGAAACCCAACCTCTCCTACAGAAATCCTTTAATGTTGGAAAAGAAACCCCCAAAAAAATTGTTATTAATTATAAATCCCACCACTTTATATCCCTAAACACCATAAATCAACGATAACTCATTTACGTAGAATTTAGATTCTCCTAAATAGAACACAAGGGCTTCTATACTATATTCTTGATGAGTCGATGATCCGATTAATGGATGTATATCTATCATGATATGTAATCATCTCTAACTTGGAATCCTATTTATCTTGTATATATTTCCTGATCAATAGTAGTGTTTTCTTTCTAATTTTAATGGGATTAGATCTAGTTTATGGAATTTCTATCTCCATATGGTTTTGGATCTTGGTTTTGGATTTAGATCTTGTTCTTCATTGTATTCAAGATCATTCCACTTCAGTTGGGGATTTTTATTGGCGATCATCCATCAGCAATCTTAAGGTAGGTGGTCTAAATTATAAATTCATTAGTCATAATTTAATTACCTATATGTAATTTTGAAAATTAAATTTCCATGATTTGGAAATTACATCAGATATTTAAATTATATAATTGAGTTGCCATGCAAAAATGAATCGGGTTAATGTTGTAGAAATTGAAATTGGTGGATTTGTGATCATAAAATTGATGGGTTAATGGAATTGTGAAATTGGTTAATTGATATAATATTGAATTGGATGGTAATGGTAATTTAGGGATGTTTTAAATAACCTTGAAGTATTAATGGGTTTTGATTAAATGTTGAAATATTATTTAATGATTCATTTGTTATATCATTCCATGTATTATAGTATTGAATTATGATTTTATAGATAGTTGAAAACGTTTACCATGATGTTAATTTTTTTAAGAGGGTTAATTTTGATTAAACTTTTTGAATATGATATATGTGATAAATGTAATTGATTGAGAAAAGGGGTGAGGGAAACGTACTGATCCTCTAAATACCCATATGAACCAAGCCGTGATGTCCATGGACCAAATGCATGCATGTGAATATTATTTTCTAAGAAAAGGAAAGATGCTTAAAATTAAAAGGGGGTGTGAAATAAGGGCTAATGCTCTAAATACCCATAGGGTGATAGAAACTATATTCTACAACCACCAGATTGGAATTGGATTATGCTTATAATTGGCTATGTTATTAAATTTAATTAAATGGATAATGAATGACCATGTTATAATGAATTATTATTTATATATGTGATACGGTTTAACCTATAGTATGGGATGTGGTAGGTGTTGATGGTTTTGGTATCATTTTGAACCCATAGGTATTTATGTGGTTATGTGAAGAATATTTAATTTCGTAAAATTGATTACTTTTTATTGAACATAACTCTTAATAAAACTTTATACACTATTGTTGCATAGAATGTTGTTTTACATCCCATTTTTGGTGGTATACTATGTTGTACTCACTACCTTCTTGAGATGCCTGATTGGATTATGGATAGACATCATTTTTGAAGGACATGATATGGAAAATTTCCCAATGATAGATGGTTGAGTTGGGATGGTGAATTAATGAGGGAATCAAACTTAATGTCAGAACCCACATGGGTGTGTCAATGTGTCTTTATTCTAATTTTTCATTAGAAACACGGAACATATTATGTCAAAAAAATTTAAATATTTAGTTTATATATTCTCTCATGTTTGGGTTGTTCATGTGATAATGTTTTTTTTCTATTTTTTGTATTATTTTGGTTATTGGTAATATCAATTGGATAATGTTTATTTACTTTCCACTATTGAGATTATTTGATAAATAGTATATAGTCTCCTAGTTCCATATATTCAACCCTCGCTACTAGTTATCACCCTCTAGTTTATGGGGATTCACACCTGAGGTCGTTTAACCAACAGTCTGGAAGCACTGGTAAGTCGTACCCATGTCAGGAAGTTATAAATTCCTATCAAATGTGGTTTTTTTATTTTATTTTAACTAAAGATCTAGGAATGGTAAAAAGTATTTTAATATGAGCCCTGAATTTGTTAAGATTTCCTACATGGGAGTATCTAACCCTTGGGTGGGGGTAAAATCCATATACCAAGGGTGTAATTGTTGTTACTGTTGGATGTTATTTCACCTCGAGTGATTCAATTGTTATGGATGTGATTATTTATTGTGATATTTTTTGATATTTGAATCATGGTTCAATATGTTTTGAGATTAGAGTGTTCATGAATCATTATTGAACTCAGGGATTATTGTAACATGCATAATTTTAAGCCACACACAAAAATAAAAATTCTTAGAATGTTGTTTAAATTGAAATGTTTTTCATTAATTTTTTAATTAAATTAAAATTGGGATTAATATGTGTTGAAAATATAAAAATGAGGCAAAATTTCGAAAATGGGTTTCAAATGAGAATATGGTTTAATGAAGAATGAATTACCATTTATTAATCATGATATAGAAGTATGATAATTAGGTGTAGTGAGAGATCCTCAATATTATCAATGTGTTGGGTTATGGGGAATCACATGTATGGTATTTTTTTAGAGTCCATGTACATATAATAATATAACTGTGTAATATATTCTGAGAGGAGTGTTTGGAATTATAGAGTTATTTCTCCATGAAATGTCTTGTTAGTAGGATGACAGGTATACATGGCAGAAAATGTGCCTCTTGTAGCAGAACTTATGATGATGATAGTAAGAAGTGAGGAAACTTTAGAGAAAATACATGGTATATTTTCCTTCTTTATATTTTTTATAGAAGGATACCAAAATAACATTGTGAAAAGTATGTCTTACTTGAAGGAGGAGTTTCGGTTTCATCACCCTTTGAATGTTACTAGAAAGGGTGGAACTAAGGTTGCAAGGTTCTAGGATGAGTCTATCTTGATGAGTCTTGACTACGTGTAGAATCCTACTGAGAAAAGATTCAAACTAGCATCTTATATGTTACACGGTCACGAAAATTATCGGTGGTACATATGTGATGGGGATGGTCAACTAGAGAGTTTGGAGATGAAGGAAATTTAGGAGATGTTTTTGGAGAACTTTACCCTAAGACGCTTAGACAGGAGAGGGAAGTAGAGTTTGTGAGGGAGACTAATGGGAGTATGTCTATTACTGACTATGTTGGCCTCTTTAGTGAATTTTATATATTCTATCTAGCGCTCATAGGGATGAAACACATATGTAAATAAATTTTCATGATTTGATTCAATTTTTGATTAATTCCTTGGATAATATCATGCGGTTAAAGAAGTTTGCTCAGGTAGTGAATTATGTTCTCATATCTGACGGGAACATGAAGGAGGCATCTAATGGAGGACATTTTTATTATTTTTGATGATAGATTCCTTTACTTTTTAGGGTAGGAAGAATCATTATTGTAATACCCAACCCTAGTTACCCAGAGTCGGTGCATTATTTTAATACATTGGCATGATTACAAGGAATCAAGTCCCAAAGGACCCATCTGTTTAGTAGTCATGGAAAATAGACTACATAAATTTGTATTACATAACATTTTAAAATGAAAAACAACAATAACAACAACATTGCCTCCATTGACCACATTCATAACCCTTATACTATTTCTGCAGGTCAGTCAAAATATACTTCTTCGCATCATGAGAAAAATAAAACATAGAAAGGGGTGAGCTCATATGATTGGTAAGGATAACAATATAGTAAACAATTTCATAAATAAGCACATATATTTAAGGCAATGTATAAAATTAAAACAAAATCCTTTTAAAAATAAAATTTAGTATATTATGGAAAAGATAAATCATATAATTCCATTTAGTTATTCACATGGATATTCTACTAGTCGAATAATCACATGTAATATTAATAGCTAATTTCATACTGATGGAATGCATAATGACAAACATCATAAAAAAATAGTCATGGACTTGTTCCATGACTACAAATAATATTTTTTCAAGGCCTTATACGAAGACACTATTTTGTCTCATGAGACCTACCGATGCATCAGGAAACTCTAGCGGGCTCCACCCATCACATACTAAGTCCATTTCATTCCTCATATGAAAAGGTTTAAACATAACATAAACATTCATATTAAAACTATCATATGAAATGTCAATACTTTATCCCTAAACCATTTATGGTATTAAAATAATATATCTATAGTCAAACACTTCATAAAACCTTCAATAGAACATGGAGATTTTTATAATAATAAATCGACCTCGATCAATAATAATGTCCCATAAATAATGTTGATGTAGTTGAAAATGATCAGTAAAAATCTTTGAGAGAAATATAATTTTTTTTTGAAATAATTTAAAATTCATATAAAGGATGTCATTTAAATGATATTTTGAATCAAGGTGTCCCATACCACTTTGAAACATTTGAAAGCAATTACAATTTTAAAACATTCATGTCCATATAAATAAATCTTTAAAACCATTTTGAAAACAGTGACATTAACAAGAAAGGTTTAGAAGAATAAATCTTTAAAATAATTAAAATGATGTTTTAGTAAAAAGTCCCGTAAAAATAATCCCTTTGAAAACAAATTTTAGAATCATGGAAATGGTTAATAAATATATCCCAATTGATACATATGTAGAAACAACCTCGGATAATAAGGAGATTGTGAAATTAACCCTTACCTTGCACTTTCCATTGGTCGAGGTTACGTTTAACATTCTGTATAATTACCATACTATGTTATTAAATTATACCAGAACCATATTCATATTTATTATATCATACATGGTTCATTTATGACTTTATACTACCCATTTAATAATGATTTCCATGTTAAATTATCATTTTGGGTAATAATCGTTATCTTTATCGTATGTGTTTTAAATTGTTATTCTTGATCATATCATTTTGATCAGGATTTCAATACTTCTAGAATATAAACTATGATCTATATATCATAAATATTTAGAATATTAATATTTATAATAGATATATATATGAAATGGATTTCACCGTTTAAGGAGATGGTAGGCCTTACATACGCATAAATGTTGTTTCCACTTTCATATCACATTGAACGGAAGTATGTTAATAAGATATATGCAGTTAAATACATACATATATATATAGTACAATTATTATGTAATTTATTACTTAATAATTAATAATATATATTTTTATAATTATTGTTGAATGGTGAACGTGGGAATGAATCTCATCGCGTCATGGAGATGGTAATCCGTACGTATACACGAGTGAAAATATCATTATATTCATGGAGAAATTGTATGTAATTGGATAGTGTATCATATATACAGAATCATTATCATGTTATATTTATTATTTAAATTATTTATACTCATTATTTTATCCATCCAAAAAATGAAGTGTTTGAATAACAAACTACACCACAACGTGGAGACGGTAAGTCGTACGTACACACGTATGACGATTTTGTCATTTATAAGATGGATAGAATAATGAATATGGTTGTACCATATTTATAATAACATCATTGTATAATTATGTTACTGGATTTATTATTTTTGTTTGGAAATAACAATATAAGAGGAAGTGGAAGATGAAAAGAACCTAAAAGAGGGTGGTGAAATTATTACCTTTTCTTCGGGTGTTTCCTATTGAGTTGATAACAAGAAATCCATAAGTTGGCTTTCTGATCAAAGTAAGGACTCTAGGATGATGTGGGGAAAGTTGGGAGGAAATTTGGGTATGTTTTGGATAAGACAAATGGATTTGGAGGTGTGCTTTTGAGAGAAGGGGATGTACCCTTTTATAAGAGAGGTGAGGGTCACTTCTAGAAAAGCTTGAAAGATTATATTATATTAAAATCATATTTGGTTTCTAATGACTCCAAAATAATTTATTTGTAATATAAGGTGTGGAAGGGTCAAAAACCACTCAATCAATAGGTTTTATAGATGTTTAGTTTACCATATAAACCATATCTTTTTAGTTTCAACTCTTAGTTAAATATTTTAACTTTAACTTTGTCTTCTTGTATTCTAACAATATACGGTTAATAAAATTACTCAAAACTTCCCTCAGAACCTAAGGTGGATCATTAATGACATATATAATATTATTTAGGCCATTTTACAGAACCTTATATTTTTAGGAATATTATATCAACCAATAATTTAGTATTTGTTTTAAAAATTAATTTATGTCAATTTTGCATTATTTTCTATTTGTTTTTTGTGAAAGTCATAAAAATGTATTACTTCGATCAAGATACATTGACTCAACCATAACATGATATATTAACCTATAAAATTCGTGTATGTCATAAAAACATTGAAATTGTATTTATTTTAATATTTATAATACCATTTATTTGATTCATTCATTAATAAGGTAATTACAGCATCCTTATTATGTTATAAATATATTAAATTATTTAATGTCTAAAAAATATTAATAAAATGCTATTATATATAAAAATATTTATGATTTATAATTAATATTTATATTCTAATTTATTTTGTGTGAAACCCTATATTAAAAATTGGATAGTTATTAAACATCGAATTTAACATTCTCAACTCCTCTTTAACTAAAATAATAATAAATATCATAATCTAATCCAAGTGGAACTAAATGTTCAAATTTTATTCCTAAGGATGTTTTTTGTCAATATACACTTATCAAATAGAATTAAGACATGTGTTAGGGTAATTATAATATCATTTTTACCTTTAATTACCCTATTTACTTTTAACTATGCTAAATAAAAGTCAAAAGATAATATTCACCAAAAATTATTTTCATCGTAGTAAAAAAAAATTTACTAACAGATATTAACGATGCCTCTCGGAATTTTTAAATTCAACTCATAGAAGCTGTATAATTAAGTTTTATGCAATTTTTCCAATTCTTCTAGAAGGTGGGTAAAAGAGGTTTAAAAGTTCAATAAAATTTTATATGTCTAATTTTATTATAAAATGACTTCAATGAATTACCTTGAACATATATAGGTATTATATCTCTATTTTGACGTAAAATAAATTTAATTAAAATAAATATTTATTTAAATAAAAAGTCATTTTTAAATAATAACTAAGTGCTTTTCACTATTCATCAAGAATTGAATGTTTTCAGAAAAAACAAAAAATTATCCCAAAGCTAATTCAGATACTATGAATTCAAAAATGAAGTCTATTTTACCAAATTAAAATCATATAATTTGTATTTATTAATTTAAAAATAATTCCCATTGTTAAAACCAAAAAATGATTTTTTAAAAAGTAAAAAATATCTGAATATTGACATGTGATTATGTAAAATTTAAATGTGAAATTACTTATAACATAATACATTGTATTAAATGATAAACTTATAATATAAATATGCTTAAAAACCTATCAAATGAATAATTTAACACTATCAATCATTTCTATTAAAAAAGTTGTTTTCAATTAAAACATAGTATTTTTCACTATTAATTCAAATATGAAAGTTATCATAAAAGTACCAAAAATTTATCCAAACTAAATATTTATGTCCCTATTCTAAAGATGAATTTAATTTCATTAAATCGTACATATAAAAGTGTCAGGTACTGGTTTTAAAATGGGTTCTCCATTAAAAGGCGATAAAATTGCATTTTTTGAAAAATACATTTTTTATCTAAAAACATGAATTAGTTCTTATATTATGTATAAGAAATACATAATATGGATTTTAAAAATATATTAAGTATATAAGATTAAAAATTATGTTAATAATATTCATAACCGCTTTTTGAACGGCTAGTTTGGAATGTTGTGGTGCGCTCGAACTCGGTGTTGCGTCTAGCGCAATCTATTCAGTTACTTTTAATGTGATATCATACTATAAAATATAAGGGTTTTACATTATCCCTTATTCAATATATTGGATCCTCTAAATTTGAAATTGTTCTTAGAAAATAAATTCTTAAAAATAGAAAAATACCTTTGGGGAAAACCCACATCAGAAATTGGGTAAATAAAATTTAGTCTTAATAAGTGGTAAAGGGAAATGAAAAAGTCACCACCAAATTAAGATCTCTATTAGGAGATTGTTGGTGGAAATTAGAGACACATAATAGTAGGAAAATCATAATTATTTTAAGGTAGTGATTGAGGCCATCTATCACAAACAAGTATACAATTGAGGGCCTCAAAGCCATCGATCTATGATGATTTAAAATATCATCAATTTAAAAAAATATAAGGTATTAGGATAACATATTTTGGGATTTAATATATCTTCCATATAGTTTAATAATTAATTTATTAAAAGAATAAGAGAAAAAAATATACTTGACAAGTAGAGTTTAATCCTTCAACTAATTCCTACCAAAAACATATCTTTCACTCCAAAAGATAATAGAATTAAAAAACATTCTCTTCATCCTAATCGTATAAGGTTCAAAAATAGTGAATTTATAATTTATTTATCATTATATTAAAAAAACTACATTATACAAACCAGGACATCACGTATTCCAGTGCTAGATGATCAAACCTTGTCACTCTTCAGTTGCGGTTTCAATTCTCGCGGCCTTCTTGGAAGTAACAAGTTGTCACCCGACCTCCAGGTTGTCTTTTTTATGACAATACCGAAAAAAATCATGAAAATATTTGTCCATAACAATAGTATAATATGTCAAACATAATCGATTCCAACCATTATACTTATCCAAAATACTTCTATCCAAACTCATAGTCCAAAATTTATAGGAAAGGTAAACATAATGAAGATCCTTTTTGCCGTGAAAAATCATGGGAATACCTTCATCATGTATTATTTTATAACATTGTAATGCCCTAAGTTACCATATTACCTTATTTATTACAGTCATGCTCCCATATTCCTTATACAATTCTGGATATACTCCTTCTATCCAAAAATGTTGTAAACTCCAACAATTATGGAATATAAAAATCATTAATTAGTTTCTAGGTGGTCAAGAATATCAAATATAATTTATCCAAATTAATCATATATTATTCCAAAAATCACTACCTCATTATCAGAACCATATTATGGTTTATCTTTCTCTCAACCATATATTTTCCAAAAAAAATAACCTGCTATTGAGTCACTTTTTTGGTTCTACAAAATCTCAAGTCCACAATAAAATTGTACTGTAGTAAAATCCTTATATACTCTATAATACCTATCACATGTATATTATTAATACAATACTCAAATGAAAAAAAATATAACAACCTAATAAATCTAATCATTTTTCTTTATATTCGGTTGTATCATTACATGATTATTATCCAATAACATCATTTGGGGTATAATCTGATGATTTGTAAAGTGAAAAATAAATATCATTTTTTAATATGTAACATAAAAATTAGATTAAAGTGATTTTTTGTACTTTTCTACGATGATTCATTTTTTGATGAAGAGTGAAAAATATAGAAATTTAATTCAAAAATGTGTTTCTATCTAATTTGTTTATAAGGTTTAATTATATTTAAAGTTGTTTAAAGAATAATTATATAAATTATAGATTAATTAATAAAATTTATTTCATTGTGATCAATTTCACTTTGAAAATAGTTACAAAGACAAAAGAACCTTTTGAAAATTTTCACTTAAAACCGTGCATTGTCATCACAGATAGAAGATTTATTTTAATCTAATTTATGCCACTTATATGATTTGAATTTAAAGAAATGTATTTCATATCATTAATAATAATAATTTATAATTTATATTAAGTTCAACTTAGTTTTTGATTAAAATATTAGTGAATGTAATTAAAATTATTTTCAACAATTAAGAGGAAAATTAGCTTATCTAGGGACTAAACCTTAAACTTAAGGGCAAAAATGAAAAATACAGTTGCACAAAATACATTTAATATTAATATTTCAACCCTATATTCCATTTTATCAAATTTTATTCATTACCAGAGCCACATTACATGAGAAAATCGTGGGTAGAACCCCCTTTTCCAAAATATATATGAATTCCCCTACCCATTCACTAGAAAAAGGCACTCACCATCCACAATATTCAATCCTTTCAAGCCCTTTTTCACCCAAATATTCCCAAATAAGTACCCATAATCCCTTAATTTCTTTTTTAATCCTCCATTTAGGCATAAATCCAACCAAGGAATTTCTTTGGTGCAGACCAAGAGAAGTCACCCAAAGAAGAGGTAACAACTTTCAAAAAGCTTATATGTTTTATTTTCATTATCCAGCCATTAATTATTTTTATTTAATGATTATATAATAAATTAATTATCCTTAATATACATATATTTTCTTATTCTGAGCCTTATACCTACACTTACACACACTTCCATCTAATAAGAAACAAACTTACCATTCTTATGTATAGAGAACTATTGCATCACAAAAACAAGGTTCTTCATTCTTCCATTACCACCTCTTGTGGTGGAAATTTATGAAGGAAAATATGTTTTAATTAGATATATATATATATATAATTTATAATATATTTATTCTTCTATAACTGATATATAATATGTACCTTAAGGCTCCCTATTTTATTCAAATAAGATAATTTGTTTTGAGGATGTGTAGACTACCACCTCCTCAATGTGATGTTATTTGTTCACACTCTACATGCAATGTATTAAGGATTAATTTAGTGAACATATATTATTTAATAATCATAATACATTGATATATATATATGTATAATTTAATTTTTTATATCAATATCAAAAAATGGAAACAATATTCATGTGTACGTACGGCCTACTGTCCCCATAAACGGTGTATTCCATTTCACATTTATATAATTTATAGATTATTATAAATAAATATATAGTGAATATATATGAAATTTTTACCATGTTTTTTCTTATTTAAATAATTAAATTATTATCTATGTAAGGTTATAAACAATAACAAATCAAAACATATATGAAAATCGATGCAGATATTACCCGAAACGTAGAATTTACATAGAATTATTAATAAAAAGATAGTATAATGTCACAATAAAATCATATATTTTATTATATATAATAATATGTTTTTTATATATTTATAAATTTTTATATTTATTATACATTAGTATTTAATGTTTATAATGAAATTCGGGACTTTAAGTAATGGTTTTCTCATCTCACTTTTAATTTCCGGGAGACACAAGCCATGTTCATTGACTATTTCTCATATGTGGTATATATAATTCCAATTTATGTAATATATGATTACAATAATTAAAATAATTGGTATTTATATATCCTTTTTATTGACTTTATTTCATGATTTTTATGGATTAAATGTTACCGAATTGTTAAAGTAATTTTTTCTTAATTTTCCTTATTCGTGATACATTACTGTTATGAACACATACATTTGTATGGGGATTATATACTTCCCATTTAAATGTTATTTCATGAATAATATTATTTTAAATATATTTTAAACTTCTTATCATTTTATTATTTCCACGAAATTATGATTCAAAGTTACTAAAGTGGTAACAATTTGGTGCAAAAGTCTCATCATTATCGAGATTGTTTGTGATTATGTTCCCATTGATGAAATCTTATGATACATCTGTCAATAAAACTCATGAATATTTTTATAATTTTATAGTCCATGAAATATTTAGGGATTAGTACTATTTAAACATTTTTATTAAGATAATTAAGAAGTTATTTTAATGAAAATCCATCTTTATTTAACCTTTCAACCACAAATATAGGTTATTTCAAAAAAATGATTTCTAACAGTTCTTTACAAAATATATAATATTATCATATTATGTTTAATAGAATTTTGTACTTATTTTTTTCAATTTTTAAAAATAGTTTCAAAGATGAATCTTCTTATCATTTCCTAGTTAAGGTATTTTTCTGAACATTTTAGGTAATATAGATTGTTTGACATGCACAAACATACCATCTTTCTTGACCAAAATTTCCTTAAATCATACATTATAAATTTATGAGTTTATTTTTAAATAAAATAATTTCAAAATATTTATCAAATTTATTTAATTTAATGTAGGTTTTAATTAAAATGGTTTCGGAAATGAGTTTTAACTGATTTTCAAAGCTTCTTTTAAATTTTTTAAATGGTTTCTTTTCAAATAAAAGTATTTTATTGATTTCAATATTTATTTACGCCTTTGAAAATAATTTTCAATGACAATTGTTCTCAATTTTTTTTCAAGATTCTTTATAAATTTAATAGTTTATATTAATGGAAAATAGTTTTAATTTTTTTATATTTTTTAAATCATAAAATATATTTTCCTTTAGAAAAGTTTTTATGGAAATTTTAATGATTTATTTATAAGTAGATGATTTTGAAATAGTTTTATATTAATAAATTTTAAAGAAATGATATTTTCCTGAAGAAAATGTTTCATGTGATCGTTCAAAATCATTCTCCCTCTATGATGACATAATTTTTTATAGTATATTCTTTACTAGTGTTACGATCCATGAAAACCATTCATATTCTTTCTTGGATGATTTTGGTTTTGATGGAATGGATTTTATGAAACCATTTTATATTCCATCGGTTATATTTTTTCAAACCCTCTTCATTTCATGAGTTATACATTGATAAAATCCTATTTAGTCCTATCACTTTTAAAATGGAAATGATATGATGAAATTTTTTTTATTCCCATTTTATTTCATAGGTTATGATATGATATTTAAAAAACCCATCTCATTTTATTGGTTATGATATGATTCATGTTTTATTATCTTATGTCAAATATTGTCTTGATTTTATTATTTGACATGTGGGACCAATATCTCTCTCCAATACATTAGTTAATGACAAATTGTATATGAGCTCAATGAGAACACACATTATATCCCAAGCCCAAAAAAAAGAAGGTACATGTGTTTTAGCGAGATGTTGAAAATTATATAGTACACAAGTTGTAGCCAATGCTAAATTTAATAGGGTTTATAGGTTATATCCCAAGCCCTAAAATAATTGGGTACATGGGTTATTGTCCAATTCTGAAAATAAGTGGGTACACAGGCTGTTAGCTCAACCTTAAAGTAGGTACAAGAGTGATTACCCCAAGCCTAACATGTTATTAATATCTTGGTATGTATCTTTGACATAATATTGTTTATGATTATGTGTTTACCGTATATGATATGTATTATTCTTACCATATTCTCACATGGTTCATCTTATTGATTTTATTATCATTCATCTCTTATGAACTTAAAATATTTATGTCATGTAACATATAGATGATATTAGATATGCATGGTATGATTTTAAAATTTTGTTCACATGTTCTCTTGCCTTTATATTCATGATATTTTATTATATTTCCATTATTTACACTTATTATGAACTCATGGTCACCCCTTCTTAATTTTTCCTTTCTCCATGTAATGATAAAAAGGTTATTAGTAGGAGTACTAAAGGGGTATATCTTCAAGTGATATGTTGAATATAATTCCCCAACCAAGAAGAATGTTTTCTATGTTTTCAAAGACACAAAACTATTATGGTCATCGGGAATGTAAATTTGTAATGTGATGAATATTAATATATAAATATGTAATATCCAGATCTATTAAGCCTAGGTAGTTATAGTTTGTATCATTGGAAATTCCCAGTCAACATTTAGTAACTATGATGAGAATACATTTGGGAGATACGAAGGTATATTTCTAAGGATATGTCTAGAGATGTCTCAAAGGATATGTACAGGGATGAGTTACTTTTTAGGAAAATGTTCTCGAATTTTAATACAGTATACAGTGATTGGGTTCTAATAAATACATACTTGTATGGATACTAGAATTTGATGTGATCCTCACACAGATGTACCTAGGAGTAACAACTTTGAAATAGTTTATCGAGACTAACTTGAGTGTGACCTGGTACAGAAAAATAGGCCTTAATATGTGCCTAGATTGAATCTCCTTGGGGATATTGTTTGTGAATTCCCAAACTATTTATGAACCATCTTGATGGATTTAAATAAATGATGACCCTGAATATTTGAGGATAAAAATAATTTGTCATTGATTAATGTTTAAGTATCATTATTTAGTCATCCTTTAATTTATTTTCCATTATTGTGTGGTTTAATTCGGATATAATTGTTTTTGACACTATGATTTATAGTTTTAGTCATGGAGGAAACCAAAAAGAACTAGGTTGCTATTGAATGTGATGAAATTTTTTTTTATGAGAAATAAAATGGGATAACAATGGTAATGAATGAAGTTGTGATCATTCCTAATCCATTTCCACAAACCATGATTAACAACATTTCCCTTTAACAAAGATTAATCTCATCAAGGAAGGGAAGTAATTATTTCACTGAGTGTTTAGATAATTCAGACCAATATGTAATGATGATTTAGTTTCCTTTAAGTCAATAATGTGGAAAGAATCACCTAATTGAATGTATGAGAAGAATAAAAATACATTTTCACTATGGAAAATTAAAACACAAATCCTGTAACTTGAAATGAAAAATGAATGGATTGGTTTACATAATGGATGAAAATATTGGCCTCCCTAATACATCATTCAAGGTTAAATTACTTAAGCTTTTAATGAATGGTAAATATGAAAATTTATTTCCTTAGTGGAAATATTTATAAGGGAATCATAAAGGTGGCTTCAGTAATGATTATACTGCTGATAAAGATGAGACAAAAAATGAAATGTGAAAAGAAAGTGGTATTATGTAAAATGATTAGGTATAATTCATATGGATTAAGGATGAAGATGAATAGTAATTATTTTTATGTATTTTCATTCAAGAATTATGTTATATTAATGGTGAAATATATAAGGATTGTTCAATATTGTTTTTTTCTAATGATTTACCAAAATACATTTAATGGATCTGAGGGACTATAAAAGTGATTTAATTGTAATGTTATGTCCTTGTAAATCACATGATTAAGGGAAATAAGAACCTTAATATGTTCCTTATGTTATGATAATGTTGTATGGATAATGATTTTTTGGATGTGAATAATTAAATGGGACGTTACTTTTAACCACATAAATGATTATGGATTTTTTGAAAATGTTGTTGTTCTATAATTGATGGAGTTTAAAACTTTTTTTGGATTTATGTAATATATCCATAAATCTTTTGAATTAGAAAGAATGCATGTTTTCTAAAAGTATTTATGGTAATTTAGTTAATTACCACATTTCAAAAGAATACATGGTAAAGGTATTCACATGTATGGTATGTGTAGAATAAGAGATACTTTAGGATATTTTGGGATAAATGTTAAGCTAATTTCATTACCTTATTTCTAAATTTATTTGATTTTCATCTTTTAGATGGGTTATAACATTATCCATTTAGAGAAAGTTTAAGTTAAAATCATTTCAATATTGGTGAGAATTATTTATTATATAATCACATGAGGATATATGCATATTAGATAATCTGATGCAACAACATTGTGTCAATGAAAACTAATAATATATAGGATGTGTTATCATGGATCTCATTATCTCTTAATGTTACAGGAATGAAAAATTCATGTTTCTATCTAGAGAAATATGTGATCTAGAAGTTGATCAAGACAAAACAAAGGGTAAGATTGTACTGAATCATGTAATTATATATTCTTAAAAAAATTATCTATCTTTAGAAAAAAAATATATTTAATCCAAAAATTTTATCATAATACCTCCATTTACGATGAATCAAATAGTCACTTTCATCATCATAGATTTATGGATTGGTTTTTGTTTACATTGTCTTGACCTTGTTCTATATTACCATATATTGGAACAATATAGTTATATTTTTATTCTTTGTCTATGTTATGACTTCCCACCTATGTTATCTTATGTGGAAACTTAGTTATATGTTACTTTTATTAATCGTTATGTTTCTTAGATTCCCTTTTGAAATTGAGTTTTAGTATTAATTTTTGAAATATAGTTTTCAAGAAAAATAAATTTAAAGTATTAATACTTTGAATAAACCAAAATAAAGTCATTTTAATGGGGTTATATTTTAACACCCTATGATTTTTTAAATATATTTTTTTTCAAATTAATTAACTCCTTTTGATATTTTTCATTTCATGCAACACGGAAATATTTTTTATATTAAGGTAATATGTTTATCATTAATTATATGATAGAAATAGTTAGTAATGATCTAAAAACAACCTAAATATTATATTTTTTTACATGGTACACTCAGGTTAGCATACATTACAAGAACTGCTAACTTTTCTCAATGGCTTGCATAACCCGCAAGACCTAGTTTTACTGAACCATAATATGTTATTAAAAATATTAATATTTTATATAATAAGATATAACCTAGAATCTATGTTTGGAGTTATTTATAGTTTTATATAACTTATATAAATGCATGCTTTATTCATTGGTTTCAAATGAATATGTAATGAATATAAGAACAAACTGAATATAAAGATAATGTTTTTACAAAAACATATTTTATGATCAGAAAGGGATTTTATCCTAATAATTTAAATTATTAAATATTAATGATAAAAATAAATTAAATATATATTTATTAAATTAAAAAAATAATTTCTACATTCATACAATTTATTTTATAGGAATGACATAGGAATAAACCCAATATTAAATATAAAAACAAATATTTTTATAAAATAAACATTTCCAAATTTTAATGTAGAACCAATTAGAAATATATATTTTTGAAGTTTTATAAATTTTATATCTCAATATAATCATAATATTTGAAATGGAAACATAAAAATTAGGTTGTGGTGAATATTTTCTATTTTTATGTGATGTTTCAAATTTTTTTTGTATTAATTAAAAATATTAAATTTTAATTAAAAACAATTTTTTTGTCTAATTTATTTATAAGGATAAATTATATATAAAATTTATTTTAAAGTCCAATTATATCAATTATTCTTCAATTAATCTAATTTAAGTCATTTTTATCAATTTCACTTTGAAATTAGATATTAAAATTTAGCAAATTGTTAAAGAAATTTACTTTAAAAACTAGTATTGTCATTCCTCCCGTGAGATTAATTTTAAAATAATTTCAGCTACATATGTTATTATAAATCAGAAAAAGAGATTGAATATTTTAAATTATATTAATTTTTTATGTTTAATATGTTTATCTTAGTTTTTGAAAAAATAATTAGTGACTGTAATTATAATTAATTACCACGGTTAAGAGAAAAATTAGCTTAACAAGGGAATAAACAATAATCATAAGTGAAAAAAGGTCTTAGAAACATTACAAAAAGACATTATATGTACATATTTAGACCCTATACTCCCTTTTTTATAATTGGATTCATTATTTGATACAGTTGACCTAGTAAAAACATGTTTGGAATTCCCATTTACAAAATATAAAAAAATGACACTCCTCCTCTACTTTAGAAAATTCACTCAAACATCCCCCTTATTCACACATGTCGAACAATTTGTCTCATAAAACATATTATAAAATAATCTATCAACATCACTAAATTAATCCAATAATCCCTTATTTGGTCATAAATCCATCCAAGGATGATATTTATTGTAATCCACGAAGAGTTTCCCAAAGAAGAGGTAACATCCTTCCTCAAGAAACATTGTTTTATTTTGATTCCACAACCATCAAATAATATTATTCTGTGATTATATAACAACATAATTATCCTAAATATACTATGTTTTCTTTATTCAATGTTTTTTATCAACACTTACTCATAATTCCTTATATTGAGTAACAAAATTACAATTCTTGTGTATGGAGAACTACCGTCTCAGAGAACGATGTCATTTATTTTTGCATTATGAAATCTCATGGTTGGGAATTATGATGGAAACTATATTTTCATAAATATATAATATATTTATGATATAAATATTCTTATTTAATTATTATATAACACATACCGTCAATCATTCCATTATGTGTAATTATGATAAATTCATTTGGGAAGTGTGGACAACAGCCTCCTCAACGCAATGTGATCTGTTCACACTCTAAATGGAATGTATAAAGGCCAGGACTAGTAAAATTATATTATATATATGACATAATAATTCTAATTTAAGGATATTATATATATACACACTTATATTTCATTTATTTTATTTCATTCAAAATGAAAGAAAAAACGAAACAACGTTCATGTGTATGTATGCCCTTTCATCTTCATGAACAGTGTATTACATTTAAATTTTCTATAATTTATTTACTTTTATAAATACATATATATATATAGATTATATATGATATTTTTATCATTCTTTATCTTCTTTAAATATGTTAATCATGTTATTTTTAACTGTATAAATATAAATATGTCAAAACATATTTGAAAAACAATGTGGATATTTTCCAAAATGTAACAGTGACATAGAATTGTTAATAAATAGGTAATGTAATGTCATAATAAAATAATTTATGGCATTATATATAATATATTGTTTATATTTCAGATTTATGATAATCGTATATTTATTATACATGAGGATTATATGTGTATAAATAATTTTATGATATAATTTAAGGGTTTTCACGTCTCACATTTATTTTCCATGAGATATAAGATATGATCAACACCAATTTATTATATTTGGAATATATAATACCCATGAAAAAAGTCTAGTATTACTATAAATAAATTTATGGGTATTTACATATCCATTTAATGAATTCTATTTTATGGATTTTCTGCCTCAAAAGTTACCAAATGTTTAAAGTAATTTTGTCTCAATTTTCTTTCTTTTATATAAATGCCATGTTATGTGCCTATATTTATATATAGCATGTATATAATTCCCATTTACATGTTATATCATTAATATCATTATTTAAATGAAATAATATGTTTCATGTAATTTTATTATTTCATGGTGATTATGATTCAATGTAACCAAAGTGGATAGAGTTTATTACTATAATCTTATCATTATGAGGAATGTTAATGATCATTTTCCCATTAAAAAAATAAAATGATACTTCAATAATTAATTGTCATGAATTTTATTTTACTCTATTTATCAAATATATATTATTGTATTACATTCATTTTTTACACTTTGGTGATAAATATAATTATGATTACGTTTTTATAAAAAATGACTTGATTTATCCTTTCAGTAATAAATCCATGTTCTTCAAAAAACATGTTTTCAAAATTGTTTTTCAAAATGTTTTACTATTATACAATGATGTTCAGAGTACATTGCTACCCATATTTTATCTTTTTAATAAATTGATTTAAAAATTAATTTATTAGTAAATTTTAAGTCAATGCGATCTTCAAAACATTCTGGTAAAAATGGATTGTTTGACATATATTGGAATACATACCATCATGAAGGTAATTTCCTTTAATAATAATTTATATGTTTACATGGTTACTCATAAAAAAATATTTACCTAATATTATACAATTAATTTTAATTTTAAAATGTTTTAAAACAGAAACGTTTTCATAAAAATATTTATGTTCAAAAAGTTTTTTAAATGATTTTAAAAGATTGCTTTATCTGTTTTCAAAAGATTATTTTCAGAGAAAAGAATTTAAATTATTTAATGATTTATTTGTAATTTTCCAAATAATTCTCAACAAAAAAGGTTTTCAAAATGATTTCAAGCTTCTTTATAAGTTTTAAATTTTATTTTCAAGGAAAATCGTATTCAAAATTCTTTTTGTTTTAAAAAGGGTAAAATATAATTTCTTGATTAAATTTTTCAAATGAAATTGTATATATTTATTTATATAAAAATTATTTTATAACGGTTCTATAAAAATGATTATCAAAAATGGATATTTTACTTATGAAATGTTCCATGTGGTTCTTCAAAATTCTTCTCAATATAATATGTGCTACATTGTTATATTTTATTCCTTACTGGGGATATGTTCGATGAAAGCCAATTATATTCTTTCTTGGATGGTTTATTTTTTATGGAATGATTTTTTGATTCCTATTTCTCTTCCATGTGATATATTCTCTAGAAACCTAATTTTTTTCATAGGTTATTCTTTTATTAAATTATTATAAAACCCATCTATTTTCCATAGGTAATGATACGATGAAATTTTTGTGATACCCATTTCATTTCATGGGTTACGATATGATGTTTATGAAACCCATCCCATTTTATAGGTCATGATGTGATAAATGTACTATTATATTGTAGCACTTGAATATAATATTTTTTATTTCATGGCTAGGACCTATATATCCCGAAAATGAATTGGGTAATGATAATGGTATATAATCTCAAAGGGTACACAAGTTGTATCCCAATCTCAAAAACAAGAAGGTTTGTGAGTTGTAGCCTAAAACATAAAATAATAAAGTACACAAGTCATTACTGAGGCTTGAAAGTATGTTGGTACATGGGAAATATCCCAATCCTGATAATAGAATGGTACATGGGTTTTAGGCCAGGCCTAAAAATAAGAGGGTACACGTGTTTTTATCCCTATTTCAAAGTAGGTTCATGGGTGATTAGCCCAATACTAATATGTTAGGAAGTCACTCTAAGGTATCCTTCACATTAGATTTTCTTTGATTATTTTTTTTTCCAAAATTCAATGTATTATACCCATGATATTATCAAAAAGTTCATGATCCTTATTATCTTATGATTAATGTCTTTTAAACTGTTAATCTATATGACATGTCTAATGTTTATGATATTTGATATTCATAGTATGATCTTCAAATGTTATGCTCATTTTCTCACATGACTATTTTCATGATATGCCTATATATTTCATTTAGTTACCCTTAATGAATATTAGATCCTCCCCTTTATTAGGTTTCTTTTCCACACGTTATGAGAAAGGGGACGATCTTCATGGGGGATGTTGATGATCTATCACCAAACTATAATAATGTACTCCATGATTCTAAATACACTAAACTATTACTATCCTTGCAAATGGACTTTTGTGATGTTTTGAGTATTCATATAAAATGATGTAATATCCATGTTTTTAATATTGGGTCATTATTAGCATACTGATCCAACATAGATTTTTACTAAAAGAGAGTGAATTTTATGTCTCTTGAATGTGACAATTTTGATCATTGTTGAGAGTGGGAAATCTAAGTGGGTCATGCAGTGACAATTACTCAAAAACTAGGGGATATCACAGCCCAAATTTCATATCTTTTTCTAGATGGAGGGGTGTAAAGTATGATATATTTCAACCCATGGTAGATAAGTTCCATAAAAATTTCCCTGAGGATATTTCATGATTTCTATTATTGACTGATATGGAATTTATAACAAAGATCACTCTTTGGGATGATGTAATTTCTTTTCCAATATATAAAATACAACTAACAGAACATCAAGAGCTCAAGGATAAACTAGTTAATTTTATGTATAAGTGTAATATTCATATGACTAGGTCTCCTTGGGGTTATCCCTTATTGTTTGCAATGAAGTATTATATAAAATTGAACTTTTTTGTAGATTATTGGATATTGAACTGGATGACAGTGAAGAACTGATATCCTCCTCAGAAAATAGATGCTCTCTTTGATATATTGATAGGACATTATGTTTTTTCTAAGATTGACTTGACATTATGGTATCATAAGTAGTGAGTTTGACTATATAATATACCATGGAAGCATTTAGAAGATGGTATGTTATTTATGTTTTTTTAGGATACTTTTTAGGCTGACGAATTCACCATTAGGTTTTATGGTCTTCCTGAACTAATTATTTCTCCCACACTAGTATCATCTTATGGTAGTGGTTGTGGATGAAATATTGGGGGTAATCCAAGACACAGTATGTCCATTCCCAACATTTTGAAAAATTTACTTGAGTATATTGATAGAGCACTGACTACACCCCAAGATATCTAAGTGTAATTTCTGGAATCATCTGGTACATTTATTAGGGTACATAATCTTAGAGGAAGTTTTTTCTATGGTCCCATTGAAGGATCATGAAGTTGTATCTTGAGATAAACCGTTTTTTTATTCTTATCATTTTGGGGTTAATGGGATATTATCGTAGGTTTATCGAGGAATTTTACCTCTAGGAAAAATAGATTGAGGGACTAACCAAGAATGGAAAAATATATAATTTTCCAGATCATGTGATAATGATTTATAGGAGTTACATAATTTGTTTACTACCTCACAAATCTTGATCCTACCGTATCCATGGGAGGAGTATGTGTTGTTTTTTGATTCTTTAGGAGTGAGTTAATGTGAAGTGTTTATGCAGGGTGGTCGAGTTGTGGCCTATGGTTCATGCTATTTGTGGTCACCTAAAGAGAGATAACCCACATAGTAACTTCAGATAGAAGTATTCATTTATTCCTTGAAGTGTGGGAATAAATATCATTTAGGTGAAAATATTATTCTGTATACCAATCACCAAAAATTAAAATGTATCCTTTCACAGTGATATTTGAATCCATAATAGCAGAGTTGGGTTGAGTATAAGAAGTAATTTTATTTTGAGCTAGCATATATTCTTGGGAAAGAAAAAAATATTTCAAATACAGTGAACTAAAAATATCTGGCTCAGGATGTACAAGTTCCCACCTCTGTGTAGAAGTTGATGAACATTCTGGCTGAGATTCATGTTTTGGTCCTGGAGTGAAAGGAGTAGATGACCCTCATATTTATTTCTGTAAGTTCTATTCATTTTTATAGATTATGGAAAGAATGTAAAAGGATTCAAAATGATTGGCCATGAGGGAAATCCATAAAGGTATGGATAGAACTTCCACATAGACTATAGATATGGATTGAATCATCTATTTTTAGGATGTTTTGTTGTACCAGTGTGTATGTGAGATGATATGATATGTGAGTTTCATGCCTTAAATAAGGAGGTACATATGGGATTGACAAAAAGTTATTGTGACCTACATGAAAATTATTGGTAGTAGGGAAAGAAAAAAGATATTTCACGGTTTTGACATGATGATACACCATTCAATAAGTAAAGGTTGTTCATTAATGACATAGTTTTTTACTATATCCACTTCCCACTCTACAATGGAAGGGGAGTGAATTTACTGTGGATTTTTTTGGGGTCACCCATAGATTCTATATAGGAATGATTCTATTTGGGTTTTATAGAATTATTTGTGAAGGTAACACATTACGTACCTATAAGGTAGAATTTATTAGTTGTTTAGTTGGAATACTTGTACATTCAAGAGATAGTCTATCTATATGGTGTGGAACATAGTATAGTTTTAGACCCTAAATAAATTTTTACTTTGTTCTTATAGATGTGAATATGGAGGGATCTTAGTATGATAGTGTTTCTATTTATGGATTTCCACCCAAAAACTAATGGGATGTTAGAAAAAATTATTTAGGTTTTCGAGGATATTCTATGAGTTTTTTTTTGACTTTGGTGGGACTTGGTAGAAACTCTTAGTTATTATAAAGTTTTACTATAAAACATTTATCTTTGAAATGTTTATATTGAATCATATGAGGGTATTTATGTTAGGCCATGAAGATCAACTCTATATTAGATGAATGAAAGAGAGTCCAAGCTGTTGGAACCGAGTCTCGTGTCTGACACATAAGAGTAGGTTTAGCTAATTTGGAAATGTGTGGCTATAGCTCAGAGTATAAATTAGTTTTATGAAGATATACATTAATGAACGATAGAGTTTACAAAGGGAGATCATTTTTTCCTTTTATTGTCTCCAATATTGGGTCACCGTAGGATTTAGAGGCAAGGAAATATGGTGGCCAGGTTTGTTAGACCTTTTGAGGAAGTGGACAATTATAGTCCAATGTTGTACAGATTGTATCATCTATAATGGTAAAGTGAAATGAAAAATGGTTCTCATGTGTCACATCCATGGTGGTTTCACTCTTACCATCCAGATGGGATTAATGTGAATGATGTTGAGTTTGATACCGATTTATCCATGGATGAGTATCCAATACGTGTTATGGACTGCAATGAACAAGTTTTGAGGGAAAATACTGTGATAATAATTTGAGTATTGTGTAAATGTGGATGTTTTTAGAGGAAACATGGGAGTGGGAATTATATATTTGGGCTCAAGGGCCGATCCTTTTACTTCATAATATTAGTGATGGTTGGGTATATTGCGTGTGGATAAATTGTTTTAAGGTGGAGAGATTGTGAGATCCCAACCAATTATGTAGATATATCATTATATATTTTTAGTAATATTTTTTCATTTTTTAGAATATATTTTATGGGTTTTACCTTGCGTGTATTTTGGAAGAAATTATAGAATTTTGGAAGAAAAAGGGGTTATTCATGATTGGCAAATAGTTTTCCGAAACAGTGCATCTGACCCTTGGAAACCACATAACCCTAGATAAAGTGGGATTTCAAGGTTGGAATAAAGATTCTAAAACCCAATTTCCACATTTTTATAAACCATGTGACCCCAAATTGGATGAACATTTTTATATTCTCAGTTTGGTCAAACTGTGCCACTCGTATAGAAAGCCACACACATGGGAAAATAAACCCAATAATTTTTTGTTAAAATAATTCTCGAACCCCTAATTTATATTTCTAAACATCCCATCTCAAGACAACATAATTTTCATCAAATTTTTAGTATCTCAAGAAAATCCAAATGGATTTTGAACTCCATTCTTGAATAATAGAACATCCATGTAACAGGTCTGTCGCTCTTCTGTTAAGTAATCTTTTCTCTTTTGGATTAATCTATGTCCCATCACTTTTTCTAGATCAAGAGGATTTTTTCCCTCTTTGTAAAGGGATTATATCAACGTTAATATTGGTCTAAATACATCTAGTATTAGATCTTGTATTTGGATCTAGATCATATTCTTCATTTTGTTCTGGATCATTTTACTTCAATTTGGGATTTTTGTTGGTTAGTGTCCATCAAAAATCGTATGGTAGTTGATTTAAATTGAAAATCCCATTTTATTAATTTAATAACCCTTATGTAGTTGTGAAATTTTAAATTTACATGATAGGAAATTTTTATCAGATATTGAACTGATTAAATTAATTTTCCATGTGACAATGAATTAGGTTTAACTTGGGGCAATTGAAATTCATTTAATTATGATCATGAAATGTGTGTTTTAATGGGATTGTGTAATTGTCTTATTTGTGGAATATTGAAATGGTTCATAAGGGGTGTTGGGGGATGTTTTTCATAACCTTGATGAGTGAAGGGGTTTCTATTAAATGTTAAATTATGGGTTAATAGTGAATTGTTCATATTCATCCATAAGATTAATGTACAAAATTATGATTGTTTTGATAGTTGGAATGTTATAAAAAGATGTTAAATGATGATATGAGGCTTATTAATGATTAAACTTTTTTAATGAGATATGTGTGAAATAAGTGATTGATTGAAAAATGGAGTGTGTGACACAGACTAATTCATCAAAAATCCATAAAGCCCTACCAAAATTTTCTAGGACCAGATGCATGCATGTGAATATTATTGTATGGGGTAGAGACTAATTATCAAATTTCAAAGGAGTTATGTGATAATGACTCAAGGTCTAAGCACCCAATGGGTTCTAGGAACAATGTTCTACATCCATGATATTTGAATTATACTATGGTTCAAATTGGAAGTGTTATGAATTAGAATTAAATAGATATTAAAATATGATGTTATAAATAATTGTGATTTCCCTTTGGAATATGGTTCATAATTCAACATGGGATGAGATAGGTAGTGATGGTTTTGGGTGTAATTGAGAACCCTTGGGTATTCAAGTGGTTAAAGAAAGAATACTAAATTGTGAAAATAATGTATAGTCATTATTGAAATTCATCACTTATACAACTAAGTACAATGTTATAGATTGTACATTTCTTATGATATCATTATTAGTGGCCCACTAAATTGTCCTCACACCCTATATAGGACACCTGATCGGTACCAAAATTTACCATATGTTTTCCTGAAAAGATAAGGAAAAGTTTCCTACGATAGATGGATGTGTTGGGATGGAGTATGGATGAGGGAACCAGACATGGAGTCAGAAATATATTGAAAGTGTCAATGATTAATTTTCTATATAACCTTTCATATAACGCGTTAGTAAAAACTGAATCATATCACTTCGCAAAGTAGAAGTCCATTGTACCCATGAGCGACATTATCATATTCATTATGGAATGGATTATAATAAAGGTATATATAATATAATTAATATAGAGTTATAATCATTTTTTATTAATTGAAGATATTAAATTTATAACCCTCAATATATCCTACCCTGATAGGTGGTAACAAATTAATGAATTACAACATATCGAGAGGCAGTAGTCCACCATAGACATGAATGAAAATTTCATAACCCATTTGATGGAAGTGTGTGTGGGTGTAGGTTATACCCTTAACATAATAAAATCATTATATATAGAACATAATAAGGTTATTATATATGTAGTGTAATAAAAATTGGTGTGGTGGAGAATGAAAAGAATAAAAAATGCTCGTTGATGAACATTACCTTTCTTCGGGTATCCCCTTTTGGTTTCTACCAAATACCTTACATAGTTAGATTTAAACCCATAGTCATGCTTATAGTATTAGGTAAATAATGTGGATAAGTGATTAGTGTTGGTATTGACTAAAATGATTGGGTTATAGGGTGTGACTAGATGAGAACAGGCGATGGCCTTTATTAGGTGACTTGAGTGGAAGTATTGTAATTTTTTTGATTGTGGGAATTCCACCCACACTCGTTTAATGTCACCAGGCCCCAATAATACACCAAACTCTATATTATAAGGGTTTATATCTAAATATGGGCATGAAATTGGGGTTTTACAAATCTGGAGTCATTTTAGACATAATATTCCATGATTAAACATTATGTAAACTTGTTTTTACCATAATCACTGTAATTAATTTTAATTGTATTGATTAATAAAGTTGGTAAAACATTGTGATTGAATTATTATAAATTATAAATTATGAGGATTTAAAAATATGGTTTCACTATTTTGAAATTCACTTCACATAATTTAATGAATTTAATTTAATATTAATCTTATAGATTCCGAGAGACAATGAGTATTTTAGAAGAGTATTTTTCTTCAAAAGGATGATTCTATATAATTTTATAACTGATAATAATCATTGTATGAAGAAAATTATTATTTATTGATATATATTATATATATTTAATTTATAAAATTACCTATTTTATATTATTTTAATTAATTTAAAATGTGAAACATTATACATTTTAAAATAGTTTATAGAAAAACAATCTTTATTCCCAAAACAAACTTATATTAAAAACCAATATAATGTTTCATTAAAATTCCTAAATTGTAATAAATATAAAATAATTAATACTTGAGTTATGTGGAATAAAATGAAAAACATATTGGGGATCTTAAAATAAATTTTATATTTAAAATAACTTACTTTTTTTTACAAAAACATGTATTTTCACTATTAACTAAAAAATCAATATTTTACAAAAAAATACCAAAAAATCCCAAAGAGTAATTTTTGATATTCTTTTTCCAAACTTTAATCACAATTTTTCAAATATATTTTCTAAATGTTCATGAAATTGATTACAACATGTTTATAAGTAAATTAAGTAAAAATCATTTCTAAAGAAAATGTATTTTTGATGAATAAAATCACATTAATAAAAAAATTGAATGAATATTTACTAAATATATATCAATAATTTATATTCAGTAAGAAATATATATATATATATGTGTGTGTGTGTGTGTCTTTATATATTTCATAAATTATTTAATGTTATTCATACCTTTCAATTTAATTTTTAGGTAATAACAATAGCATATATCATTAACCATTTATGTTAAGTAGTGTCTGTTGAATCCTTTATTCTATTGATTATAATTTTCTTCTTTAAAAATCTTGGGGTGTTAAACTCTCACCTATTTAAAAAATAATGTCCTTAAAATTTGATCTTTATCTTAGAAATCAATGGATGGATATTTGAAAATACTTTTTTTATAAACCCACATTGTAAAATGGTTAGTAAACCATCTTCGTGATACGAATGAAAAGAAAGTATAAATGTTATATATAGTAAAAAATAACTATATTTCCAAATATAAGAACACATTTTATAGTGGAGGAAAAGTATACATAGTTATAAAGTGCTATTGATATTATTTATCACAAAATAGTGAATGATCAATGAAAATTTATGTCCCAAAAACCATAAATCTCTGAGAATTAAAAATACCATCGGTCATTAGAATATAAATTACTAGGTTAATTATTTTGTTTCAAGATTACATTAATTATATTTTAGGAATTATAATACTACATAAACTATGATAAAATGGATATATACTTATATTATGTGTAGAATATAATCCTTTAATATAGTTTCACCACAATCTCGTCTTTTGATTCAACGACATGTATCCTAGAAGAATTTTTCATTCCTGAAGCCCGAATGTTTTTTAAGGACAACATAAATATAAATGTGATAATAAGATATTCCTCAAATAATTACTCATAAAATGAAAATAAAATGGATAGAACAAGGTAAGATTATTCCAAAAATGAATAAACCTTAATACAATAATCTCTACAGTTCAATAGTGGCACCCAATGTTCAAACAAGATCATTCCATAAATTACTATCATTAAAAATCTTCAATCGTGTCCGGAATAATTTAAAAACCCAAATATTAAATGGATTTCATCATATATTATTCCAACATAAATCAACCGTTGTTACCAAAATAGAATTCTATATGATTTTGAATTAAACATAATTGTTACCAATAAAAGTAGATTTCATACTATATAAGAAATTATATAGGTCAGTGGTAGGTGTGAAATCCTTATTATCCTTTACTCATGGGTTTATGCCCCTCAACCTTTCCATATGTAAGGGGGTATCTCTCATCATACATATTGTTCCATTTTTTCTTTACAAAATAAATATAATTCCTCTATAAATAACGCTTAATTTTGATACTAGGGGTTTAAAATATCTAAACTCAATAAAAAATCTCTAAAAATTTCATTAATCACTTTAAAGTTTCATCATTTAAAACATCAATGGGGTGTCTATGAATTTGAACTTATGATCATCCCTAAGATTATTTTATTATGATGGTATTTATAAGTATTAGTAAAACCATAAATGAAACCCTTATAATCTCCAAATGTATCTAAATCCTACTATGATGCGAACTATAGTATCCCAGAATTAAGACGGACACATATCCACCGGGATTCAAAAATTAATGGTTCATAGAGATTAACATAATATACAATTATATCAAACTTTTCTTATTTCAAATTACTTCATCAACATCGTCCATATGAAATACCTTCTAAACAAAATTCTTTCAACCCCGTTCTTCATAACCTGGGATAAAGGAATCAAAAGAAATGTGAGATTAAATGATTAGTAAGGATAGAAATAAGAATTAATAATTTAATATAATCAATGAACATAAGATGTTCATAAGTGTATGATTAAATAACCAAAGTGAATGAGAAAATCATAAAAGAACTCATACACATGAATACATATATAATTAAATATGAAAATATAGAAAATGAAAGCATATTCAAGATCAATAATCATGAGTAATGTGATATCAATATTGATCATTAGAATTATTAAAACCCATATAAGGAAACTAAAACCATTTTATGTAACATGGATAATCATATTCATAAAATAATTCCAAATCCCTTTTAATTGTAATAAACATATTTTCGAATTCGAGTATAATAATTACCTAATGCATTGAAATAATATCTGGGTACAATGATAATTTAATCTGTAATAGGATCACCTAGTTCTATATGGTCCACCCCCTAATATAAAATATTATAGGCTCACCTGGTGCTATTGGGGCCACCCCATATTTCAAGCTATAACAAGCTCACAAAGTGCTATATGTGCCAACCCATCATAGAATTTGTAATGGGATCACCTGATGCTATCTAAGCCTCTTTATTGTATAATATGTTCATCAAACAGAACATAAAAAATTTACATTGAAAATTAATCATAAAACTAATAGAAATAATCATTATTACTCTTATAATTTCATTTAATAGTTAAATGAAACAAGTTCCATGATAGTTTCATTGAAATATGTTTAACCTGAGAAATTGTAATGTGTTTCATAACAATCTCTATGAAATTGTATTATTCCATCTAGAGAAATAAGGAGGATGGTTTCAATACAAAATATACCAAGGGGAGTATATAAAAAAATAAGATAATTTTCTTGTTGATTACTGGAAACTCCATTAATATATCATTAAAAAAATTCATGACGGAATTAACAATTTTATTTTGAAAATAGCTTTTTACAACATACGACATTTTAAAAATTCTTATATTTAAAGATAAAATTTTAAAAGATTAATTTATATAATATGAAGAAAAAAATTTCTATAAAAATTACCTTCTGAAATTTAAAAGTAATTATCAAATAAATTATTTTCTTATTGGTTCATAATTATGTACACGTCTTAATGAACATTCATTTTGAATGATAAAAATATTTGAAAAGTGCGTTATTCGGAAAGTGAAATAATGGTTCTTTTGAAAAAAAAATTTATTAATAAAAAATGGGTAATTTTTATAATAAATCAATTTCAAAAGGTTAAAAACATTATATAAATTTTTTATATAATATTTGTTTTATAATAAAATTGATTTTCAACAGAAGAGGGAAATTAATTCATATTGTTTTCAAAATTTTAAGTACCAAAGAGTTGTAAAATGGTAATATTACTTTTAAATGTATTTAATAACCACATGAGAATATAATTAATTAGTTTCTTTGGATATTTATTGCAATATCTCATCATTCTAAGAATAATCATAAACAACCCTAAAAAATACAGATATTGTAACACAGGAATCATTCCACTTTTGTAATGTTGATTTTTAATACACATGGTAGAATAAAAATATAAGAAACATATAGTATCATTAAAACAATGATATTCATGATAAAACATGTTAACAGAGCTATATATATACCTTATAATACATCATAGTTGCATAATATAACATACATCACAAAGAAGAATAATGAAGAGAAAATTAAATCCATGGTAAATTTGAAATCATGCACCCTATAAAATAGAGGTCCAAAAATGGACATGTAAATCACCATAAATTTTAAATCTAACAATAATAAAATATATTCATGGGAATTATATACAATATAATATAATAAAAAATCAACTAATTCAACACATATCTCACAAAAATAAATGTGAGATGAGAAAAACTGTTACCTTGAGTCTGATTCCTCAATCGGGTTCTTTATATTTCAAAATAATTATATTATTTTAAATATTTAATTTATTGATATAAATTTTCAAGTTTATTTTTAATTTTATTTCAATTTATATCATTAAATATACAGTTACTTAATCAATTAGGTTTATATATGATGTTTTGACTATATTATTCTTTTTATCCTCCTTGAAAAAAAGGAGAATGATTCAATTTTGAACTGTTGTGGAAATAAAATTTATTCATGTAATTTCAATTTTTTCATATACATTATTTCTCTGTCTCATTTGTAATAAAAATACTTTCTGTTATTAGTTTTTAAAATTAAAAACTGGATGAATATTTGGGAAAAGAATAAATTGATTTATATAGATTGATTTTTTTCCATAAGGAGGAAAATGGTATAATATCTTATTAAAAGGAATAACTCAAAAGAAAAGGTGAAGTATAGAGAATATGATCCTTAGAGATAATTTTTATCCTTAAGTGGAATTACTCATATTCAATATTACATTTAGAGGAGTTACTAAACACAATGGAAGATAATAACTTATTTTTGTTTTGTTTAGTTCCTTCCATAAAGGGGGAGATGGTTGAGTCAAAAGTTATCTTTTGACCATCGCACTCATTTTTTAGTTTTCAAAATCACAAATTATTTCATCTATTTAATCGTAACATAATATATTGTTTTTCATCATAACTTCATATATTCTTCTTCATCATGACCACATATGTTGTTATTTATCGTAACAACATTTTTAATTTTTCATCATATATGCATATGTTCTTTTTCGTAGTAACCACATATGTTCTTTTTCATCGTAACCACATAGGTTGTTTTTTATCATAAATGATATGTTCTTTTTCATCGTAACTGCATATGTTATTTTTTATCGTCATCGCATATGCTATTTTTCATCAAAACCAATTATATTTTTTCTTCATAAATTTCAATGTATCACAATCTTGTTATTCATCGTACCCATGTTATGCATCATACACATATTATGCACAAAACTTCTGTTATGCATGGTATTATTGTGATTCATCGTACCCATGTTATTCATTATACTCATGTAATGCATCGTACTCAAGTCTTACTCTAATACCACAAATATGGTTCACATTATGCTTTTACTCATGCTTTATATATTCATCTTACTCATTATTTCATATTTGTATACATATTATTTTCTATCCAAAATGATGTTGTGAAGTTAGATATATAACAATCAAAATGATGTCTTGTATTCTATGTTTTAACTATTATAGTTCCAGGTTTCCGTGTCCCTCCAACTTTTCTAGTAAAATTTGACTATTGAAATCAAATATGACCACTGGATAGGAGGCCTATAAATTAGAGGTTATCTGATCCAAGATGTACAAGAATGGACTATTGATCATAGAATACTCACTATTTTTAATTACATTCTAGAGGGAGATGTTTTAACCACCCTTTTGTTTTGTGCAAAAAGCCTTCATGATATAAGACGTGAACAACTTGTTCCTAGTTCTTTTATTTGAATATGTTCTTTATATTGTATTGTTTGACCGATTGTTGTGATAATTATTGAGGGCTTCTCAAGATAAGAAGTTGGTCCTACCGATCATTTTATCAAGGGATTTCAAGTATTTTAAACATATAGTTTTCAATTACCTTGTTAACCAAGGGCTTCTATGGATATAAAGAAATATGAGCCAATCATTTAATCGAGGGATCACGTAGGTGGTGGTAAGAGTGACTTGTTATCCTAAGTGAAATTATACCCTAATCTTTTTGATAAATGAATTGTAATACCATGTACTTTTCCATTTATATTTGTAATATAAAAAATTTCAATTTATATTTTTTTCAATTGTAATTATTTTAATTACAATACAATCATTTACATTACATATTGTATTAAATGATTCTATATGCGATATGGTAGAATAATTTAAATTTGTTATACTATGATTATTTTATTCTATCCAAATAAAATTGATTTAAAAATTATGTGGTATCATATTATATCCATCATATCCAGGGTTTGTCTGATCATTTTTATAGTTTCATAAGAGGATTTGTGAATTGGGTTAGTTTAAGATCTCTTAAAATAAGTTTTCATCTTAAGTGTTTAAGTAAAAAACATTTAAACCTAAAATTCTCCCCCTCTTTTATTGTTTCATCTCATATACATTTAAACCTATATTTTCATCCAATATATAGGGGTGGGATTGTTGCCTCAACCCAGTGAGATTGTGTAGGGAATGACGCACCACTCACTCGAAAGTCCATCAAGGCTAGTTCAAGTCATGTATGATATTCCTGATCCTTCTGAGTCTACCTAAACTATATAATCATTTTGAAGAATTTAAAATACTTCGTGATCCTACAAATTATAAAAAACCCCCAAAAACTATATGGTGTTTTTATGTAGTATGTTTTTGGGACCACGTGACCTTTATTTTATGAGTTAAAATTGTTTCCCTTTATGATAATAAACTATGAAATTAATTTTATTTATATTTTTATTGAATATTTTATAATCATGAGAAATACCATTCATTGTATATCAACTGTTTTTATTTATTTTTTTAATTATATCAATGGATTCAATGTTTGTAATTATTAATTAATAAATAATGGGTTGACCATCATCTCTCTCCATCATTATATGTATAAGTAACCTTAAGTCAAAGAGTGATATTATTCATGTCTATCATACATTATTTTTCCCCCTTTACATATGTGTTAGTATTTATGAATAATGATGAAGTCAAAAGAATATTCATATCACACATAGACCTGTTGAGATACCACCCAAGAGATAAACACATTGGATGGGGTGAGCACAAGAACATGATTTATATGCAACTTATGGAATGAATCATAGTGTATTAGTTAATCCACAATTTTATTGGGAGATTAACAATTAAAAAATATCAAGTTCTCATCATTATATATTTATTTTATTTATGTTTTATTATTTTATATACATGTAATTAAGATGTGATCACATTATATATTATACAGGAATGAATACATAAAATGAGCAGGCCCGATGAAGGTTTTTTAAGCATGGATAAGTTTTGTGCATGATCACATAGATCACACATCATAAATATAAATAAAATTTACTCCCTAATGAAACTATAACTCCCCTTAGAGATAATATTAAGTCCTTAATGTCTTCCATCACTTGATTTTGATGAAAATCAAATATTTGAGGTGCTCATCGTCCGTATTTGAGTGTGCCTCTTACTATTTTACCATTCTTATGAATGTGGTGGTTTAATTAACTATAATTAATATTAAATAATAATAAATAGTTATAATGTTTAAAAAGTATAAGTATGATTTGTGTAAATAAATATTAGACATTATAAGACATGTGACTAAACTTAATAGATCAGGGGGTCATGATTTTATGTTGTATAATAACCAAAACTCTAATTTTAAATTGTAATATTATTGGTATATATGTGAAAATGAAATTATGGTGATTTTTTATGATCCATTATACTAGAAAACTCAATATAATGCACATTTTAGATTTAGTAGTACGTGATAATAGGATTTGATAAAATAATAGCTAATTATTGTAATTAATAAATCCATAAATCTTTATTTGAGGGAATAAAAACAAAATTACTAATCTAAAAATGGTTTTATTGCACAGAAAGTGGAAATTAAAAGCATATAAACTTTGTGAAAAATATTGAACAAATAACCAATCTGGTTTGAAACAAATTTCCATGAGTGGTATCAACCCTTTTAAATTGTTCTGTGATATAAAAATATCATACATTCCCAAGACATTACACTAACTAGGGATCCACCTCAAGAAGAAAATCATTCAGACAATGATTATTAATAATGATTAATCGATTATGTATTTTATTTTAAAATCATAATTATTTCTTTAATGATTAATGGGTTGAAAAAGAAACACAATGACATGGATGGTTATTCAATGTTATCTCATCTATGAGAAGTATGAAAGGAGAAATAAAGGAAATAGATTGATGAGATTATGATCATATTAATCCTATATAGATTGAAATATAAAAATTTGGATGGTGTTAATGTACCTAAGAAGATATATTATATTTAAGGACTAGATAAATTGTGATTTAGTATGATTAATTAACATTCAATTTAAATAATTTTATCATCATTTTCACCAATTTATTTTAGTGTTATTAATAATTATAAATGTAATAGTAAACATAAATTGTATCAATATATTTTGGTACAGTTTCCCAAAAATATGA
This sequence comes from Viscum album, assembly GCA_963277665.1. NCBI lineage: Eukaryota > Viridiplantae > Streptophyta > Magnoliopsida > Santalales > Viscaceae > Viscum > Viscum album. Next base: position 1,241,864,683 of record OY728156.1, on the reverse strand, counting down.
ACACTTAAATAATGATAAAACATTATTATTTTATAAAAAAACAATAATGAAAAGGAAAGAAGGCAAATGATTATTGTAACAATAATTGATCCTTAATACATCATTTTTCAAAATGAATGATAAAGGGAGATCATTGATTAAGTGGATATGTTATTCATATGTTGAAAGATAGATAATTGAAAGAGAAATTTCAAATAATTGAAGAAGAGGAATGCAGAGTGTTATACTTATGGTCTATTCATAAATGAAATTAAAATTTCTATTTCCTCGCATATCCATTATATATAATACATGGATTCTATATCTATAAAAAAATTAATTAAACATGAGAATTAATAAAGATAACAATGGTGAAGTAGATCTTCATGTATTTAAAGAGTCTTGAGTTTGGTGTCAGCACTCGCAGTTCAATACATCCTAATGATGAGTGGATACATCATGTATTTGAAAACTCTTATTATTTAAACTGGGTTTCCAAAAAAATAATCTCTTGTAGGATTTATACAAAGTGAAATTTTATTCATGTTTTAAATAAATTATTATGTTATACTATATATAATTAACAATTTAACCTTACATGAGTCATATATGTCTCATGTTAGAAATTTATGATGAATTTTAATAGTTAAAACTAAATAATTCCATGATGTGGAAACATAAAATATGGTCAAATAAATCCAATAGTGTTGTTGGTTGATTTCTGGGATGTTTTCTGTGAGTTTGTGGTTTCTTTCACCGGATTTTCATGGAAATCAGGTGATGTTCTCTGTGATGCGACGAGGGTTTCTGCCTCGCTGGAATCGGTGATGAGGGTTTCTGCCTCATTGAATTCGGTGAAGGGATAGAGGCGGTGGTTGCCGGTGAATGGACTCACCGACATCTGGTTGTGGCGGCAAGTTTCCAGCGACATCCGGGTGAAGTGATGATCGGCTCCGACGGCGTTTCTACACGCTTCTCGAGGTGCGCGGACCGAGGTGAGCATGTGATTTGACGTAGCCCGAGGCGGTGCGTGGCTCGATGCGTTGAAGGCGGTGATTTTAAAATTTTTGAAGTTTTTAATTTGAATTTTGAATTCCCTAATGTGGTGTTGTGGATTTGAGGTGTTTTGGGTACCGACAACCCCTAAACCGGTTTCAGGGAACCGGCTACCCTCAAATCGGCCATTAGAAAATCAAAAAAAAATCATTTGCAGCAGCAATCCAATAGAAATTTTAATGATATTTATAAGATGGGTGTTTACACTCTTTATGAGTTAAAACTGAAAGGTATTTGACATGATTTCTTATTTTCTTAAATGTTACTATGAAAACATATGTTATTAAAGGGGATAATGTCAAAAAATTTCTAGAACTTGTTTTTTTAAAAATGCATGAATACTATTTTAGGTAGAAGATTTTAGTGTTATAATCCATTTTAGATCATTATTTTTCCCCATTTCATATTGGGAAATAAATTCTCAATCCATAGTGTGTTTAATCTTATGAATTTTCAACCAATTAATTATTTTAATTATTTAAATTTTTTGATTTAAATTTTATTTTTTATGGGTAATTGAGAAATAGTACACATAAAAAAATTGGTGTGAAGTATCAATTGAAATGAAAAACTATTAAAAAAATTAAATACTATATAAATTTTATTTTAGATGTTTCATTTTTTATTCATTATACAATAAAATATTTTTAAAAATATTTTGTAAAATGATTAAATTATGTGTGGAAGGATATGCTATTTTCAAATTAATATAAAACATAATTTTATGATTTATTCAACATTTTTTAATTATAATATTTTTAAAAGAATTTAGTTTGGATAAACCTTCTCCCTTTATTTTTTTAATCCAAATTCGTAGAAATTTAAATAATTCATTGTAATAGTAAATCATCAAGAAATTTTTAAATAAAAATTAATGGACACAATATTTTTAAACGGGGGTTACATCTATGTGTGATATGTACTATATGTTCACACATATTCATATCTTAATTTTAACTATAAATATATTACATAAATAAAATATTTTTATAGATTCATTTTAATTTATTTTTATTTGAACATTTCAATAAATTTAATTTAAATTTATTATTTTTGTTCCTCATTGGATTTAAAATAATTTCATTATTGTTTTAATAATTATTTAATTGCTGAAAATTCTTTTTTATAATGAATTTTAATTTTTATTTAATTAAATTAGAAAATATGTGAGTTGCATTATATCATTTTTCATATTAATAATGTACTTTTGAATTGTTAGTGTTTTGATGATATAATATATTAATGTTGAATTTTGGTATTTGTAATTGAATTATGGAATTTATGAGTTTGAGATTAATGGATTTGGAATTAATCTATAAAAGGAATAGAGGAATTTTGACTAGTGAGCTTAAATCACATTATTATTTTATTAACTGACAATGATGGGGTTTAACTTTAATATAGGAAATTTTAATTTACAGACAATAAATAAATAATAATGTAAATATATGATATGTGGGTATTTTACTCATAAAATAAATATATCTATAAATAAAATGAAGGTTTATATTAAATTAGGAATGAGTCTATTAAAATTGATGAAAAGTAATGCATAAAAAATATAGATGTGGGAAATGAATAATTTTAAAAATGTCTAATGATAAAATAAAAACAAAATTATTAGAAAAATTAAATGTTTTAAAGATAAATTTTTTAAAAAAATTAGATAATAAAAGTAATTTGTTTTTATTAATCAATTAATGTAAAAAATTTATAACTAATTTATCTCAATTATAATGGGTTGTTACGTTATTTCCTAACTCTATTATTTTATATTAATTAATTTTGTGGTCAGATTTGTACCGTAAATTTTATCAGAGAAGATCATATTTCTTCTCTCTATGAATAAATATCTCCAAACGTATCATCAATTATTTCTTCCCTTATTATAGAGAATCATTATTTTTTAATGAAGAACAAATATGAGAATATATATGTGTGTTAATTAAAAATGGTACCTCAAATGATCATCTATTATGTTATGAGATTTAAGACCTTCTATCTTTTATTTGAAGAAAATCATGACAATATCCTTAAATTGATCATCCTGGGTAATTAGTGTGAACTGAATTTAAAATAAAGAGGAATAATTTGGAATGATGAAGATTATTGAGTGGGTTATGAAATGACTATATTTACTATATAATTATTCATCATTTTTTGTTCCCCTGTAACTGTTATTATGTCCAAAATTAAGTTGTATGAATAGAGAATATAAAATATTGAAATAAAGAGGATGGAATATTCTTATAATGTGTAATGTCTCAAATATTATATTCTTTATGATACAATTATTTTTTACTATATTAAATAATACAACATGGATTATTAATAGATATAATAATAAGAAGGGATAGAAAAATCATGGGAATGATTTTTCTATTTTCCCAAGGATGTAATGTAGGTAATCTACATGGGGTGGGTGGGTTCGGGTTGGGTTAATTATAGTTTCTATTTTTTTAAAACTTTTAATCCAAACCATTGGTTTTTAGTTGGAGAAATTTGTGAAATAATGATCAATTCAAATATCAACGTAAAATAGTTCATGTAGGGGAAACAAAAACTATTTGATATTTAGTAAGCACATTGGAAATATGTATGTTTTATTTTTAAAAAAAATCCAATAGAAGAAAACTAAAAAATTTATACACAATGTTAATTATAAAATCTCTATATAAAATGATTGAAACAATTTAGTGAGTATTTGGTAGAAAACCAAATAAAACAATAATTGATTTATTTAGACCATAAATTTAATATAATGTGTATATTGGATCAATAAACTTGATCCAAGGTATCCATGAATTTAAAAATATTGCATGGTGTCCTTGATTTTAAATCTATCATAAGTTCTATCACCCTATATCTGAATTCCATCAACTAAACTTGTCAATAGGTGAAGTATTCTGTCCCCAAACACTTATTCATCCATTCCCTAGAATCCATCAATCCATATAATCTATAATAATAAAATAATAAAAGTATCTATGATATTTTACAACGATAAAAACACAAAATTATATCCCTTGTCTAAAACACTCATAAAAATCAATTACAATGATTTGAATCACTATCAAGGAAACATGACATTATAAAGATTAAAAATGATCAGAGACATTCATTGTGTCTTTCACTACTATAACATCTAATCATTTAATTCTCTAGTTGTTAGTGTAATTATAGATGAAGTAGTAAAAAACTCCAATGGTTAGATTATGAAAATATCAAGTTATCTATAAGACCATAGGCAATAAATATTTTTTATACAAAGGATCTTCTCATATTTCTTAACCTAATGACTAGTTTACCAGCTGTTGTTACAATTCTTCCAACTCCAGTGAATTCAAAATTTCAAGATAGACCACACATAATTATTTTTAAAATCCATACAATGTTCTTTAGTATTTTAGTTATTTGAAATTCATTCAGTATAAACACAAAAAATATAAAAAACTCAAGTTAAATAAATTTCATTTAAAGTGTATTGTGATTTAAAAATTAACAAATAAAAATTAGGCATTAAATAAAAAATCTTCCCATTTTTCAAAAGCATAACATATGAAAAATTGAGAAGATGAACTAAAATATAAATAAAAATTTCATTGAATTTATCATACCCCTGATGAAATTATTCTTATTTTGGTCAAAATACTATAGAATGATGTTAGTCATAAACATGATAATATAAATATGATTGGAATACTAATATGAATCCCCATTTTAACATTATCAATTTTTATAAATTTTATTCCCTTTGATATTTTCAAATATAAATAATGGAAGAGGGAAGTAAAGAACTCAATATATTGTAAAATTCCTTAAAAATAATACAATCATAAATTCGAATGTTTGTTCTCTGATGAATTTTTCATTAATATATTCTTGTTGGTTCTAATACTTCTGTAGGACCTCTAACCTTCAATTATTCCTTTTAATATGGCTATTATAATCAGAATTTTCAACATTAATTTCATTTTTATCATGATTTCCTATATGGGATGATATTTTTATGATGAATTGATATATTATAATTCTTCATCTCAAACAGTCTTTATGACCATATCAATAGTTTCCTCATAATTAATGATATCGTTCTACATTATCTAATAGTGAAAATCTATGTAATGTCTCGACTATAGTCAGGTAAGGAATATTTAAATATTGGAAATATAATTCTTTAAAGAGACAGAGGGAATGCACCTATGCACCCCATTGGGGGTCCTAGATAGCTAATTAAATTAATTAAATAAACATATTGGATTTATGAAAAATGTTATGTCTCTCTTTAGGGTGGTGTTTGGGATTAAAATAATTAAATAAAAATTTAAAAGAAATAATATGATATTTAAAAATTATTTAAAATAAAGAAAGAAGAGATAAAATGAAATTTAGAAATAAAATTGAAAAGGGGTTACAAAAAAAGAAAAAAAATGAAAAAGGGAAATTACCAATTTTTTTATTTTTATCTTCATTATTTTTTCCATCCTTTATATTTTATTTTATTTTTCATTTTATTTTTCATTTTTTCATTTCTTTTATTTTTATCTTATGATTTTATTTTCATCTCATTTCTTTTATTTATTTATTTTATTTCTCTCTTCTCTTTCTCTCTCCCCTCCTACATCATGCATCCCCCTCTCCCTAGGTGGCACACCCCATTCCCCCCTCTTCGGATGACATCTGCATCCCCATTCCTTGTTTATTTTTTCTCCACATGGTTTGTGGTTAACTATAAGGAATGATTAACCTAATTCATTTGGAATCGTAGATTTTAATTTAGTATCCTTCGCACAGTTTTCCACTGAAATATTTTACCCCATTTTCGGGTTTTTTAAATCATGCGGTTTCCTTCATTTTAGGTCAAATCATAGACTAACATAGATCATAGAATCATCTGCGAACCTAAGGTTGGGTTTTAAACTATTTCCATCAGTTTCATTGTGATTTATAAAAATGCATGATTGTGCTGATTTTCCATGCCTACTGACTTTGTGCAAATTCACCCAATAATTTAAATTTAATTATTTTGTTTAATTGTTACAACCCTATTTATCATACATAAATTTTATGAAATTGCTACAAAGCGGTTAGAAACCCCTTTGGGTGTGCCTAAGTGGTTAGTATAAATTTTTTTAGCCTGGGAATTTAATTTATTTAACTGTATGTGTTGCATAACCCATTTTCATTGTGTTTAATTTAAATAATTATTTTAAAATAATTATGAGCATTAAATTTTAGGATATTTGGTAGTATTTTTGATGAGTTGTTTATCTTCTTAAAATTACATTTATATTCTTGGGATGATACCTTATCATGCAACATTAGAATTATCATTGTAAAATTAAATTGATACCTTGTGATACACAAGAGTACTTCCTTAGATTTCACGATGCAATTACATATGCATGCTATGTCATATCAGCTTATATGATATTTTAATTAAATTTAGGGTGGGGAGAGAAGTTGGGTCTCATATTAAGGGCTACAATTGGATCCTCTTTTCTAGAATGGTTCCTACTATACGTCATGGGGCGATGTCATAGGCATTGCCAGACAGAGACTTCCCTAGGTTTTCTAAATACTTATGAGTGACACCACTTCCAAAAAGGCCCATCGAGGATATATCCATTTGAAATGTGGCTAAGCTAGCATCATATGATTCTCGACCCATTTTAGTGAGATCAGTATTGACTCATTATAAATCCTTGCCGCGAGTGATACTTGGTCTTTCAAAAGGCCTCCTTAGATGAGCTCAATGGTATTAGATAATTTGAAGGATGTACCATAGTGATTCCTTCAGGATGATCTCAGACTGCAAATCTCAACTATTACATTCAAAAATGATACCCTAATGGTTTAGTTAAATTCTTCTTTGAGTCTCTTTAGAACTATGATATTTTTCTTGTATCTTGCAACATCCCTAGTTGACACATGATTCCGACCCCATGTTAAAGCACAAGAATAGAGGTGTACCTCTTCCTTGTTTTACGTGTCGTTTCTAGGATTATAAATCTCTATATTTGAATTATTCTTATTATAGGTACTTCTACAAGACTACCAACTTAGGCTGAAGTAGGTTATTAGGGATGAGTTCCATTCATAACCCAAGCAAAGTTATTTATTTTATCACTCTTAATTAAATATATCTATTTATTATATAATGACACACTATGCTTTATTACTGCATGAAATTGAATGGTTTAAAAACCAAGGTTGATGGTCTAATGGGATTTTATCTCACACCCTGATCGGGTGTCGTTGACACCCGAGTAGATTACATGCATGTAGGTATTGACAAATAGAATAATAACGCTTGATTGTTTCTTACTGCATAAGATGGGGGTTGGGGAAGATGACTGATACATGATCATGAATCAGTAGTTTAACTTTGTGTGTTTTGTTTCTAATTGATTGTATGATTCAATTTCTATTTTTTGTGCTTTCAGTTTAGACTTACATCATAGCATTAAAATGTTTTTTGAGCTTTTACACTTGATTCTTGTCCTGTTTGATTATTCAAATTTTTTTTGTCACAGTTTATACAGTTATATTCTTCCTCTATTTTTTATTAATTTGTATACTTCCACTATGATAGTACCTATTACCTATGAGGGTAAAGTCTCTCATGTGCTCATGAAAAAGACCCTCATTTCTAGTCAGCAGCCTCTGGAATTTGGGGAGAAGCGCTTGTGGTTTTGTGGCCCACCCGACGTGGGGCACCCTTTAGGTGGGTCCTAGGGTGGGGATGCTAAAAAGTAGAAACAAAGGTGGTTTCCCTTTTTCTTACTATTTATGTTAAACGGGGGACTAGTATATAGGGTTTTGGAATGTACCTTGCGCTTGGACGTAGCTATCCCAAGTATAGGGGAAACCCAAATTCTGGGGTTGTGATTTTAGTTATTGATTATGCCCTTTATTGTTGATATGATTTCACCGTTGGGTGACTCACTTGTTTTTCATTGTTATTGTGTAGGTATTGTTGAGATAATGGGTTTTACCATTGCATCATTTTGATATAAGGGAAACACATTATGTGCATCATATTAGGAACCCTAGGATTTAAAATGACATGCATATTTCCATGAGATATCTACTTTGGGCATGCATTGCCTGTTTTAATGTGATTGATAATGTGCCTAGTGGTATTTTTTTAAATGATAATTTGATAAATATATAGATGTGATAGTCTACTAGATTTTAACATAACATAACATATAAATTGACTCGTGATCTTGTTTTGTAATTGTACAATGTTTTCTCTTCTATATCGAAACCTGGATCTTGAAGTGGGTTATTTGTTTGGTGGTTTGAAAAGGCATGTTATGTACCTATATATTTTGTGTCATTCCAATTTTACTAATCTTCTATAATTTTTGTCTAATGTGTGTTTTTAGATGTTGTAGAAAAACACTATTGTGACGTCTTTGCGTCATGCCTCAGTAGAGTGGAAATGTGGATATTCTAGAGTTGGTGGGTCTTGAACCACCAGGGGTACCTCTTGTAGTTCCTCCTTCAGTGTTACTGCCTGCTGACCTTTTGAAGGACCTAGAAGCTCATTTCAGGGATAATATCATTAGGTTTATGCAGTCATTCTAGAATATCCCCAGACCTCCCAATCTATAAAAGACCTCATGTCGGACTTTCTACAGCAGCACCCTCCCAACTTCTCAAGGAGTGGAAGACCTCATGTTATAGAGTCAAGGAAAGAATCCATAATTTCTATCATCGGCCACCTCAAGGCGCATCCAAAGAGAAGGGTCAAACTACCCTTCAACATGCTTCGTGACACTGCCAAGAGCTGGTGGGACATTATTTCCTAGAATGAGTAAACTAGTGATATGGTGTAGGATAAATTCCAATCAGCATTCTACACTCACTTTTTCCCATAGACTCTATTTGATGATCATGCATGAGAATTCCTACATCTTCACTAGGGAACTATGACTATTTTAGAGCATTATACTCATTTCACATAGCTTCAGCATTATTCCCCATCTTTTACTAGTGACACACAGACTTCTGCAAGACATTTTGAGGAAGGAATTGTTTATACTATCCAATCACAGGTGAACATAATCTGTCTGAACACTGTCATAGAAATCCTAAATTATGCTCTAATATTAGAGTGAAATGTTTGGGATGAAAAACAAGGGAGCTTGTTCAGTTTAATTCTGTGATAGGGTGAAGGATCATCCAGATTCCGGAAACGTCATTTTGAAAATGCACATGGGAAAAATTCAATCCAAGCAACATGTTTTTATAGCTCTGTAACATGTTATTATTGAGGAAGGGATATTCACAAATGATTCAGTGTATGAGAGATCCGAAGGAGTTCCGTGATTGAGGAAAAATGGGCAACAATTAATGTTTCTTCCATTATTTATCTTCGTCTTCCAGTGGTATAGTATCGGCAGTTGCCCCTCCATTAGGTATGGGATCTATGACTCCATAGAAGGTTGAATGTTCTTTTTTCATAGGTGGTTCTGGCAAAGGTAATGGTGGAGTTTGTGGTTGGGGAAATCTAGTTCTGGATTATCAGTGTTAGTAGAGTAGACCTGCTCACGCCAACCATGCAGTGTCTCAGGGACGTGGTTCATGTCTTATGTATGCAGTGAAATCAGAACCATAGGAGAAAAGTTTAGGACTATATATATAGTTATAGGTACTATACTAGTATCCTCTAATTTTAGTTTTGGCTTAATTTGATATTGGTGCTTCACATTAATTTTTTTCTGCTACTATTGTTGAATGTATTTGTTTTTCAATTGAGTAAATTTGTGGTGTGATTTCTCTCAACACCCTACTTGGGGTTAAGAAAAATGGAATATTCCAGTACCAAGAGTTCCCCTTGAGATAATTGGGTACTGTTTATTTTGAAATTTCTACATCCTCGATATGTATGGAATTGAAATCAATCATAGTTTGAATTGGATGGATCCTTATCATGATCAAGTGGATTTCTATCATCATCGGGTGCCCTTTACATCCCATGAGGGTGATACATATATACAAAAAGTAGAATGGGATATGTAGCCATATCATACTGGGCCTAAATATGCAGGGCTAGGAAAAGTGATGACTCAATTAGCAAGTCTATTCATGATAGATCAAGGGACACAGCTAGTTGAATTCCATCTAGTTGTGGAACTTTTAAGGGATTTATTCACTGATGATTTCTTTAGCTTACCTATATAAGGGACGTGGAGTTCACTATCAAGGTCCTTTTAGGTGGGGAACTAGTGTCTATTACTCCTTATAGGATACTACCAAATGAGATACATGAACTAAAAAATCAGCATTATAACCTCGATGTTAAGGTTTTCATCAGACCTAGCACATCATCATGGGGTTCACATGTTATTTTCACCAAAGAGGCAGATGGTACCCTTAGGTTATGCATGGATTATCATAGACTCAACCAGCTTACTATAAAGAATCGATATCCATTTCCTTGTATTGATGATCTATTCAACCTGCTATGGGGATAAACTGTTTTCTCTAAGATTGATCTGGGGATGGGATTTCACCATGTGCATGTGCGACCATTTGACATACCATTTACAACATTTCAAAGAACGTATGGCTTGTATGATTATATGGTTATGCCATTCGACCTCATGAATGTGCTGAAAATATTCATTGCTTTGATGAATAGTGGGTTTCACCTATATCTTGATACCATTATAGTAGTATTCATAGAATAAATCTTCATGTATTTGCATTCAAAAAAGGACCACAAAACCCTTCTTGAGATCATGTTGAGTGCATTGAGAGAGAACTAATTATATTAGAATCATGAGTGTCAGTTGATCCAGAAAAGGCGAGTTCCGTAGTTTCATGGAAGCATCCCTAATGTGTCCTCAACATTCATAGTTTCTTAGGGCATTCTACTTATTACTATCATTTCATCTAGGTTTTCTCTTACTTAGTAGGGTCTCTTACAACCCTTACTAAGAAAGGCGTACAGTTCATCTCGTTCGAAGCTTCTGAAAAGTCATTCCAGGAGTTGAAGGGAAGAATAACCTCATCCCCAATCATGATTTTTCCCAAATAATGTAAATGATATACTATTTATTGTGATGCTTCAGTAATCGGACTGGGCACAGGTGTGATTCAGGGTGATCGAGACATGGCTTATAGATCCCTCTAGTTGAGACCTCATGAGTGGAACTATCATACACACAGCCTTGAGTTGGAAGCTATGGTTCATGGATTTTGCTGTTGGAGACAACACTTGTTGAGTGAAAGATTCATTTTTTACACAGATCATTATAACATAAAATATATCTCCACTCATCGAGAATTTAACATAATGTAGTGCAGATGGTTCGAATACTTGAAGTTGTTTGACTTTGTCAATTCTTATACCCGTGGAAAGGGTTATTCCGTGGAAGATTCTTTGAGCCACAAGACACAGAAACAACCCATTCAGGTTACCAATAGTGAGTGGCAGAAGATGTCTTTGTTTTTAGAGATGCGTATGGAGATTCAAGAACAGAGTAGGAAACCAGTTATAGTAGCTCTAACATTGACGTCCTCCCTTCATGGGAAAGTTTGCAGTCAACAACTAAGGGTCTTGTTTTGAGGGAAACTATTACAAGAGAAATCCCACCTCTTTGTTGGGTTGTTGATGAAAGTGAAACTATACCTATTATAGCTCTGTATGGGTACCTTAGGGTATACATGAAGAGCTGATGAAGGTACCTCACACCTCCATTTGTCCAGATAATACTAGACTATCCCAGATGTACCGAGATATCTGTCGATAGTACTGGTGGCCTAGTAAGAAAAATCATATAAGAGGTTTCATCAGTTAGTGATCCACCTGTCAACAGGTGAAGGCAGATCACCGACGACATGCAAGACTATTACATCATATATCCACTCCTAAATGAAAATTTAATGACATAACCATTGATTTCATTATTGGATTTCCAATATCTCCTTGAGGCAATGATGCAATATGGATGATTGTCGATATGTTGACCATTTGTTCACACTTCTTACCTATATTGGAGATCGTTACAATTGATGAGTTGGGAAGGCTTTATATTAGAATGATTGTGTGAATTCATGGAATAACTTATTCCATTTTCTTGGAAAGTGATTCCCAATTTACTTCAATGTTCTAGAAAGGGTTGTAAAAGGTGATGGGTTCACCCATACATCTGAGTACTACATATCACCCTCAATCTAATGGGTAGTCCAAGAGAACTGTACAAGTGTTATGTGAAATGTTGTGGGCATGTATCCCTGGTTTTTTAGGTTATTGGGAGAAGCATATACCTCTTGTTGAGTTTACCTATAATAGCAGCTTCTTGGAGACAATTCAAATGGATCCATATGAAGCCCTCTATGATATATTGTGTCGTTCCCATTATACTGACTAAAAAGAAGGCGAGTAAGCTCTATTGGGTCCTCATCTCATTCATATGACTTCTGAAAACGTTCAGATAATTCAAAAGAATATGACTATAACTCGGTCCATACATATGCCTTATAATGATCGTCACTACAAACCTCTAGAGTTCAAGGTGTTACATCAAGTATCTCTAAGTGATTCATTGATTTAGGGTCACCAGAATATCAGGATATAGTGATAGGTACCACTAAGATACGTCAGGCCATTTTAGATAGCGGGGAGAGTTAGTCCAGTAGCCTATCAATCACTACTACCTCATAGGTACCGTTCCATGCACGACGTTTTCCCAATATCTCAGCCCTGAATAAATCATCCAGAACCATCTCATTCTTTTGACCCTCATGAAAAATAACTTGTGGAAGATGCACCAATTTCGAAGCATCTGATCCATATAGTCGACCATTGAATGAAAGTCCTCTCAGCTAGGGTTGTCCATTTGTTTTTGGTGTGATGGAAAGGCAAACTCATTTTGGAAGAGACCTGGGAAAGAGAGACAGATGAATGTGTGCATTGGCTAGAACATTTTTTTGATGGTGTTCCACTACCCTCGGAAAGGAAACTCGGGGATGAGTTATCATAATGAGGGGAGGTTGTAATGTACCAACATTAATAAGGTACATACTATTTAAATTTCGATTTTCTAATTCTTAAAAGCGACATAGGGCGCACGCCTTTGCAACCCACTGTGGGCCCTATGTACCTATTTAAATTAATTAAATAACTGCATGAGATTTATGTAAAATGTTTTGTTTCACTATAACGTGGTGTTTAGTATTAAAATAACTAATTAAGGATTGAAAATAAATAATAAGATATTTAAACAATATTTAAAAGAAATCAAAAAGGGCTAAAAGAAAATATAAAAATAAAATAGTAAGGGGGTTGCAGAAATAGTAAAAATAATTAAAATGGTAGATTACCATTTTCTTATTATTTTTATCTTCTTTATTTTTTCATCATTTGTATTCTATTTTATTTCTCATTTTATTTTCCATTTTTCTTTTTAGTTTTTAATATATTATTTTATCTTTTTAATTTTCTTTATTTTATTTCATTCATTTTTTTCTCTCCTATCATCCTCTCCTCCCTCTCACGTCGTGCCTCCCCCTCTCCCTGGGTGGCACACCCCCTTCCCCCCAGACCCCCCCCCTTCGGAAGACCGTCGTGGCTTCATTATTCATCTGTTTACCTTTCCATCAGGTGTGATGTAAACCTTACATCAGGGATAACCTCACTCAATTGGAACAGTTGTGTTTCATTGATTATCATTCATGCAGTTCGCTAAAGAAGTATTATACAATATCATGTATTTTGTTTTTCTAAAATCATCATTTTACTTCCGTTTAAGGTCTAATCAAAGTCTATCATAGATCATAGAATCATCTATGACCATAAATTATAGTGTCTACTAGCTCTACCTATGTATCTTTGTGATTTATAAAAATGCACGATTGTTCCATTCATCGTTGCCTATATATTTTGTGAAAATTCACCAAAATATTTTCAATTTAATTTTCTTGAATAATTTTTACACTTCTATTTATCATAAATTAAATTTTTTAAATTTATTAATCATGGTTAGACACCTGTTGGTTGTGCCTATTTTTTTATATATTTCGTTATCCATGATATTTAATTTATTTAATAGCATGTGCTGCGTAACCCATTTTTGTGTATCTAATTTAAATAATTATTTTAGAATAATTATGAACCTCGAATTGTTGGATTTTTTGTAGTTGTTTATGATGAATTATTTATTTATCTAAAAGTTTATTTATCTATTTGGGTTGATATATTATATTTCCACATTAGTTTTTACCATAAAATATTAAATTAATACACTGTGTTGCATGGGTGTATCTGCTTTGATTTTAAGCTGGAATTACATATGTATGAAATTTCATATCTGCTACTCTGAAATTTTAATTAAATTTATGGTTGGTAAGACAAGTCTGATCCTTATTAAGGGATACACATGGATCCTTTATTCCTCACTGGTAACCACTATGCGCCGGGGGGTGGTTTCTTAGGGTTTCCCAGACCGAGACTTCCCTAGTTTTTCTAAATACTTATTAGTGATACCGGTTCCAAAAGGGAACATAGAGATTGGATCTATTGGAAATGTGGCTAATAAAACCTCAGATGATGCACAAACCCTTTTTGTGAAATCAGAATGGGCTCATGGTAAAGCCATCCCTTGAGTGATACTTGGAATTTCAAATGATTTCCTTAGACGGGCTCGGTTGTATTGCATAATTTGAAGGATATACCATAGTGATATGTTCAGGATGGACTCAGCCTCCAACTCTCATTATTAAAATTAATAATGATGCACTAAAGGATTATGTTAATGATGCTTTGAGACTCTTGAGAAATGTGATATTTTTATAGTATGTTGCAACACCCCTAGTTTACACATAATTTTGACCCAAAGATAAAGCAATTTTTTTGAGGTATACCTCTTCCTTATTTTACCTTGATTTTCTAGGATTATATATATGCATATGTGAATTATTCTTATTAAAGGTAATTCCTTCAGAATTCTGGATTAGGCCGAAGCAGGTGATTAGGGATGGGTGTCATTCGTAACCCGATCCTAGTTATTTATTTTATTGCCCTTAATTAAGTATGTTCATTTATTATATAATAACACAGTAGATATTATTACGACATTCAATGGAATGGTTTAGACATAATGGGTGATAGCCTAATGGGATTTTATGTCATACCCTACCCTGGCATCATTGACACTGGCATAAATTACATGCTTGCAGGTATTGTCAAAAGGAAGTGTGCTGCTCTCGATGTTTGATTATTTCATACTGCTTAGGATAGAGACTGGGATATAGGATTAAACCTTGAACATGATGCACTTGTTTCACTTTGGTTATTCCCTATTTAGTTGATTGTATTATTGGGTTTTTATTTTACATTCTTTCAGTTTAGATAGACATCATTGCATTCAATTTTTTTTATTCTTTACTTCATTACTGTTTAGTAAGATTATTCATATTTCAATTACGGCAGTTTATTCACTCATATGCTTCCACTATTTATTATTAGTTGGTTTTTACATCCTCTTTGATAATACATATTAAAAATGAGGGCATAGTTTCCCCTATAGACACAAAAATGTCCCTCGCTGCTAGTCGGCAACCACTAGCGTTCCTGTAGATGCATTTGAGGTTATGTGGCCAACCCGACTAGGGGCACCCTTCATGTAGATCCTAATTTGGGGACTATACAATCAAATTATTTAACTATGATTCATTGGAGAGATTTATATGAACCCTTTTCTCATACTACATTGGTATGGGAAAGTTTGTTATTAATATATGGCAATTTAGGATTTTTCAAATAATTTCCCTCATAGGAACTTTTATGGATATCCATTTCAGAAAATAATAAAAGAGTCATAGTATAGATAATTGACTATGACATGGAAACTTGAGGATACTATACTTATAAAAGAACATGGGAGTATAATTATCAAAACATTTCTCCATGTTTGTATGAGTGGTCTAGTATGATACACAAAAAAATATTTTTTCGACAAAACATATGTCGTACAAACAATTTTAAAAAATAAATATATAATTACATAATTTAAAGGTATTGGATACATTAGTTTAGTACCAATTTTATTTTTTATTGATTTGTTTTGTGTTTTGTCTGTTTAAAATAATTTCTTGGGATGATCAAAGGATTTTGAATCCCTTGAAAGATTCATTATTGAAAATAAAATACCAGTGGATGAATTGTTGTATTTTTTTATGTGGTGTATTATTTTGTGATTATTTCATTTATAAATTAAAAATTGTAGGTTTTAGAGTTGATGTATGAATGATTTTAGGAAAAGGGAGAATGATGCAAGGGTTAAGTACACAAAGTTTGAGGTGAATCTCATGACCGACATAGTCAAGTACATATACTAATTTAGTTGTTAAGATGAATGTGATGGGTAGTATGTGGTTTATAATTATAATATATAGTAAAAATAAGTTTGAATGTGTTGTTGTAGAAGAGGTGAGAATTCAGTGTCAAAGTGGGGTTTAGTACATGGTCTTTATAGCTATTAATAGAGGGTATTTAACAAAGGGTTAAATTGTAAATGCATTGATTTGTCAGTTTAATGGAGGGATTTGATGATAAAAACTCATTTAATCATTTAATTAAAAATGAATCCGAATGTATGTTAATTTATTTTTTTCATTATAAGTTCAATGAATAAAAGATTAATTTTCAATGTTGGAATACTATTGTCATTTCACGGGACACTTGCTTGCATACATGGTCTATAAGGTGAGAATATGGTCTATCGAGTTGTGTACACATAAGAGGAATTAAGTGCATATAACGGGTTTATGATGTAGATTATTTAGTCCATTAATATATGTACATGGTTTGTATGGTTGTGTACTTGGTGACTAAGTATTTATATGGACACTTTACATATTTTATATTTATGTAGGTTTTTCTGAAATAAAAACATAGGCGTTGAATTTTAAAGAATATGGATATCATTGGAGCATCAAATGTTAGCTCTATTGAAAACAATAAAATAATACCTTTAAGATAATGTTGAATTTAAATTCAAGTCATTAAACTAAGGACTAAATCATTTAACACTATGCACCGGGGGGTGTTGATGAAGGTTACCGAGGGGGATAGTGTACTATATATTAATATGTTGTAATGTTATAAAACCTGTAACAATGTAACCATGGAAAAATGTACAGATCTCGACTCCAATATCCCATAGTTAGTGGTTATGTTATTAAATTGACATTGGATAAAAAATAACACCCCTTTGTACTTAATAGATTAGTATTCTTGGTAAAATTGATACATACTTGAATCTCACATTATATATGAAAAAATAAAATATTAAAATTTGAATGTAAAACTCTCACGCACTTGAACTTATTTAAAGATTCATTATTCAAATCATAGGAATACAAAACAAAATAAAGGTCACCTTAAATGGTCAAATAGAGTTATTATAAGAGAAATACATCATTAATAACTAAATCATAATCAATAATTCATAATAAATATTTCATGGTTAATAAATGAACACCCATTCAATTTAATAAATAACATGATTATCATGAATAAAAAATGAATAATCAATATGGAATAGTAAATATCTGAATGCACATTCAATTTAATAGACAACACAGACAAAAAATGACTCCATGGATAATATGAATGAAAAAATCTCATGGAATATAATGACTGAATTATTAATGATGGAAATTCATAATATTGGGGTTTTTAATCTCGACATTATGATATAAATATTTTCAATAACATTCAAATGTTGGTTTAAAAGTATAGGTAAAAACACATTTAATTCTAGCTTACATGCTCACGTCATGAGACTATCGTTGAATTGATGGGATATATATTACTAAGACCCACCCATTACTACATGTCCAATTCATTTCTCATGTATATCGAATGAACAACTTAATTCATTAACAATGTGCCTTATTAATATATTTATCTATTAAATAATAAACATTGAATATCAAAATCAACCTGGTGAATAATATATCTTTAAATGTATAACATTGTATATAAAAATGATATGAAACATAATTGATTACCATGTCAATGATAATATTATTGATATTTAGAGGAAATATAATGTGTAATGATCATAATAATGTTAATATTTCAATGTAATATTAATGATTACAAAAAATTAATCAAGAAAGAAAATTTCAATAATTTACCTGTTCAAACTAATTTTCCACCTTCCAGAGAAATAATAAGGATGGTGGCAATTAAAAAATAAATCAAGTGTAATATATATAAAATAATGGTTTATTATGGTTGATTAATATAAATACACTAAACATATATTTAAAAACATTCTAGATAAAAAACCCAATTCATAATGAAAAAATATTTTTAAAACTATATATTTCATGAATATTTTAAAAATACATTTTATTTTAAAAAAACATTGAAAAACTTTAATGGAATAGTCAAAAAATGAGTGATCATGATAGTGGAAAGTTATGCTTCATGTTGATTACATTAAAAACAAAGATTGTTTTCATATTTTTTGTATGAAATGTCAAAAAGTACCATATTTGGAAACAAAAGGATAAATTTTTAAATATTCTGTAAAAATACAATTATGTGTGAATATGACATAAAATAATACATTATTTTTTTAATCATTTTTATAAGGCATGTATTTAAAAGAAAATGATATTAAATGAAATGGAGAAATGAAGTATGTTTTTTTTAAAATAGTCTCATACATTTGAAGTAACAAAGAAATATATATGGTATTGTTACATTAAAACATAATGAATATCCATAGGAGAATAAAATTAATGGGTTTTATTAGATAATAATCTAATAATTTTCTTCAATTGAAATAGAATCATAATTTATCATGATTAAAATAAGATTGAAATATATATGTCTTGTCACGACCTATCCTCCGGGCCCGTGTCTTGACTACCCCAAGCCTGCCTTCCATAGGTCTGGGGCTGGCGACTAGGACCAAAGGCGTAAAACCCGATAAAAGGGAAGGCATTGCCTTTATAAAGTAAACAAACACCACATAGTATGAATGCTAAAGTAAACACTAAGTAAACTGAGTACAAAAGTATGTGTTGGAAAGTAAATGGGCCAGAATACAAACCCAACTGAAAGTAAAGTACAACTGAAAAGAAAGTACAACAGCAGAAAAGTAAAGCAGCAACTCCAAGACGTCCTCTAGTAATCCCACCTGAAGGGTAGGTACATATAGTCTTCTCAGCTCCTCAGCTCCAGCCATCCGCTACATGTACGTCCCGTCCAGTGATCCACCTCCAGGTTTTGTCCTGCTCCAAGAGCCTCTACCTCGATCAGCGATGTCCGTCGTCTGCATCCAACACAACGTAGTGCGGTCATAGCCCATGCATGGGTGAGTATACGATACTCAGTAGGGACCCCAAGACCCCCGAAGGTCTCCCAGAATCCACAAATATTAAACCACAAAGGAAATATACAATCACGAAGTATCAACCAACTCTACTTAGGTATATGCCCATACATAAACCTAAGTCGACAATTCCAGCTCGGCTCCAGCACACGAGCCCAAGTTCAACCCAGTCCACACAGGAAAGCACAACCCAGTCCACCCAGGAAAGCACAACCCAATCCACATAAATTAGAAATTCAATCATAATGAAGTTATTGATTGAAAATCAAGACTCAAATCACACAGGTATACACTTTGTAAGGTGATAGAGATGATCAAATGTAGGAACTGATTCATCTAAGCCATCGGACCCATAGAGGATACAAGTCCAGCTAAGTTATCGGACCCACAAAGGTTACAAGACCAGATACTCTGCCGGACCCACATAGGATACAAGTACAGAGTCAAATACTGTCAGACCCACATAGGATAGAAGAATAGTAGTCATCTCCATCGAACCCGCGGAGGATCCCAGTATGGTCGTCGTCACTTCCGAACCCATGGAGGATCCAAGTACAGTCGTCATCGCTGCCGAACCCACTTAGGATTCAAGTACAGTAGTCATCATCGTCGCAGCCATCTCTAGGGTTCCCGCACACAGCATGCTCGATTCTAGGAGGGTCCGCGGCATGAGCCAAAGAGGCCGATATATCAACTGCCACAAAGTCTTGAGATGATGTATCACAAAGTTACATCTCGTTAATAGGAACTCAACGCGATAGACAACGCGTCAATCGGATGCCCGGTCTGAGAGTTATTTGCTTTTTCGTCCTAGGGGCCCAGTTGGTTTTTAAGCTAAAACCAAACTGATAGTACTCCAGCTGCGTCTAATCCTCGATCAGAGTAACCCAAAAGAACTGTCTCATTAATAGGAATCCAATAAAGGCGACGACACGTCAATCAGACGTCCGGAGTTCATGTTATGAGTGTTTCCCCTCCGAGGGCCCGATTGGTTTCGTGTTCAAACCAACATGTCCATACCCAAAGTTCTCCAAAACCTTGAGTTTATTATATCAAAACGACCGTCTCGATCGAAGGATCCCAACGCAACAAATGGCACATCAATCGGAGGTCTGTAGCCCATGATATGGGCGTTTGAACAGATCTGTCCGAAAACAGGGGTTTGGGCCCGGTCCGACCCGACCCAATACCCCCTGGGTCGGCCCGAACTAGTTCGACCCGACCCGGGGCCGGGACCGGCCCGGTTTAGAGCGGCCCGACCCGGCCCCGCCGGCGCAGCCCGACCCGACGCAGGGGTCCGACCCAACGCGGGCTGCCCGACTCGGCGCTGGCGGTCCGGCCTGGCGCGGCTGGTCCGACCCAGTACTGGCAGCCCGGCCCACGTGGCCGGTGGCTCGACTTTCGGCCGAGCAGTATGTAGGGGGGCGCTGGCCCCATTGATTGAGAAATAGTGACCCCTTCTAGGGAGCCCGCCCTGTCCACCTTCCTGGGGTTACGACCCCCGGACTTTCAGAAAATGGCCGGCTGTAATGGTCGTCCAGTGTGCCTCCGCGGGACCCCTCCGGGTCCCGCCATCCGATGTGTCGGCAACTGGCAGAGTTTAGCCTCCCTCCTCTACACTATCGCAGCCTTAGGCCGCAACCCCTGTCCGACCGGCATGACGCGACGGCGTCGCGCCCCTCCACTGCGGCCCGCCCCAGCAGCGGCCCTCCATGGTGCTCTGGTGCGGTGCGACGGCACGGTACGCCTCCGCCACGGCCCACCCTTGGTCGCGGCTTCCATCGGCTTCACTGGCGTGGTGCGATGACGCCGAGCTCCTTTGCCGCGGCCCTCTCCGGTCGCGGTTCCCTAGTTCCCGCACGGTGCTGATGCACCGTGCCACCTCCATTCCAAACCACGACGGTGATCAACATCAAAAGGGGAGGAGGTTCGGTCATGTTCGTGCAGTCTAACCTCCTCCGATTATATTGAAAAAAGGTGGGTAAAAGAAATTAACGATGAACATGAAAATAATAATCCTTGAACGATGAAATAACCCCTACCTCAAAGTAGTTCGCGGAAGCTAGCGTCGCAGAAAATGGCGTCGCAGGGTGTGGCTCCGTGTATGTCGAGGAAGGACGTCCGAGGAAGAAATGATGTCCCACACCGGCTGTAGAGAGGAGAAGGAATGGCATGTCGATCTCTTCTTTTGGTGTCGGCGTTCTTCGACGAAGATTGTTGTTCTTCGCGGAAGGTTGAAGCTCTTCAAAGGAACAACACAAGGGATCTCTCCTTTTCTTCAAATAGCAAAAGCCAAAACAAATATAAAATAAGTATTTTCCTTATTTTATTTACTTATACCAACAATTCAAAACATCAAAAGTTAAATTCACTTAATTAATTTTGAGTTGTCAAAATTAATGGTGTGCTAAGTTGGTAACATTAATGTGAGGAACAATCACATAATTTAAGAGGGGATGTTTAGTGGAGTTAGGGAAATTGAAGAGGTAGGGCTCGTGTGGGCCCCACCTCACAAATATCTTATCAAGTGGAGTTAGGATGTAGTGGGTCCCACCCCAATTTCTACACATATGTTGTAATTACTTAGAGTAGAAATAAAATTGTAACACATATTTTATTTCACTCTTCAATTAATCCCTTTATTTAACAACATCTCCCGAGAAAACACAACTCCAGAAAAGGTCTTCTTACGAAAAAACCGGCATTGCAGTTTCATCGATGACCTCAAATTTTGATACTGAGCACCGATTCAAAAGTTAGAAAAACCCGCTGATTCGTTCACTAAATATACCCAAGCTAAACATTGGAGATTGATCTAGGGCACACCGGGCCTTGGAATAAGGCGCCGTCAAAAACTGTGTACTCGTAAAATCCCAAAGGATTTAAGAAAAACAATTCCTTTAAATTTACGGGTATTTACATTACTCCCACCTCAGGGATTTACATCCCCATAAAGATATATCACAAACTAGGGAACCAAACGATGGTACTGAGCATGAATCTGAGCCTCCCGCTCCCATGTGCTGTCCTGGAGGTTCCCATGTTGCCACCTGATGCGCACTAGAGGTATCGACCGTCCACGTAAGACCCGTTCTTGTCGATCCTTGATCTCCACTGGTACCTCCGCTAATGTAGCCTCGTCATCAATATCCATCTCCCCATGGTCGATGATATGCATCGGGTCATGCACGTATCTCTTCACCTGAGATACTTGGAAGACGTCCTGCACCCAGTGCAACTGAGGTAGAAGAGTCAGGCGATAAGCCACCTCACCTATCCTGCAGAGATCCTAGAATGGTCAGATGAAGCATGGAGGTAACTTGTGGCCCCGACCAAATCTCTGTAATCTGCATCGAGGTGAGACCCGTAAGAAAATGTGGTCGCCATCCTCGAACTCTAGTGGTCTCCACCTCCTATCAGCATAGGACTTCTGTCGACTTTGAGCTGTCCTCATCCTCTCCTGGATGACCTGTACCTTCTCCATCGTGGCCTGGACTATCTCTGGTCCCACAAGTGCTAATTCTCAAGGGACTGTCCAACACAGAGGTGATCTGCAAGGTCGGTCGTACAATGCCTCGTATGGTGCCATCCCGATGGTGGGGTGGTAGCTGTTGTTTTATGCAAACTCCACCAAGCGTATGTGATCCTCCGAGCTACGACCAAAGTCTTGCACACATGCATGGAGCATGTCCTCGAGAGTCTGAATGGTCCTCTCCGTCTGACCATCCGTGTGAGGGTGAAAGGCGGTGTTTAGGCGTAGCTGCATCCTGAATGCCACCTGCAACCCCTTCCAAAGCCGGTAAGTAAAGAGAGCATCATGATCAGAGAAGATAGACTATGGAACACCATGAAGCCATAAGATCTCCTGAACATAGAGGTGTCCCAATATCTCCAATGATCCCTGCTCTCTGATGGGTAAGAAGTGGGCTGACTTGGTGAGTCAGTCGAAGATCACCCAAATGGAGTTGTGTCCTTTGGAAGTACGTGGAAGTCCAGTCACGAAATCCATAGATATCCCATCCCACTTCTACTCTGAGACATCCAAGGGTTGTACAAAGCCTGCTGGTACCTGGTGATCTGCCTTCACCTGCTGACAGCTGAGGCATCGAGAAACGAACTCAGCCAGAACCTTCTTCATACCAGGCCACCAGTGCTATCTTCTGATATCCCGATACATCTTCACTATCCCTGGATGTAACGCTAAAGTGGAAGTGTGAAACTCTCTCAGAACCTCCTACTGTAATGCAGCTGGTACCATGGTACGTCCTCTAAAAAGAATGACGTGCACTCCGACTATAGAAAAACCATCAGCTTCCTGTTCTATGATAATCTGTGCACGTCGCGTCTCACAGTCAACATCCCCATGCTGTGCCTCTATGACCTGCTGAAGAAGTGGAGGTGTGACTATGAGCAATTGAAGGAAGGTTGCCCCATCTCTATCCATGAAGGATATCTTCAAAGAGGCTAACTGCTCTGTCACCTCTCTAAGAAGTTGAATGCTCGTCCACTTGCTGAGGGCATCGGCTACAATGTTCCCCTTTCCAAGAGTATAGACTATATCAAAGTCATAGTCTTGGAGGAACTTGAGCCATCATCATTGTTTCAGATTCAGGTCCTTCTGTGTGAAGATGTAACTAAGACTCTGGTGGTCAGAGTAGATTGTAAAGAGCTTGCCCATCAGATAGTGTCACAACATATTTAGGGTGAAGACCACTGCTGCTATCTCCAGGTCATGGGTAGCATAGTTCTACCCATGCTGCATCAACTGTCATGATCCATAGGTGATCACTGCCCGATGCTGCAATAGGACACACCCGAGTCCGGTCCCTAATGCATCATAGTAAACATCGTACCCTACTCCCTCCTCCGGTAGCCTCAAGATGGGTGCACTGGTCAATCTCTGTCTCATCTCCTGGATGCTCTGCTGACATCTATCCGACCACATGAAGAGTTTCCCCTTCTTCGTCAAAGATGAAAATGGTGCTGTAACTCTGGAGAAGTCTAGAAAAAATCTCAGATAGTACCCAGCCAGACCTAGGAAACTCCGCATCTACGTCACGCTACTGGGTGGCTCCTAAGCTAGCACTACCCCGATCTTCGCATGATCCACTACAACTCCCACCTTAGAAATGATGTGCCCTATGAAGTGGACCTCACGTATCTAGAACTTACACTTCTAGAGATTACCATAAGGCTGGTGCTCTCGGAGTGTGTCCAGTACAACCCGCAAGTGGTAGGCGTGCTCCTCCTCAATAGTCAAGTAAATCAAAATGTCATCGATGAAGACTATGACAAATCGATCAAGGTAAGGCTGGAAGATCCTGTTCATGAGACTCATGAACACTGTTGGGGCATTTTTTACACCGAAAGGCATAACCATGAACTCATAGTGGCCATACCGACACCTGAAGGCCGTCTTCTGCACATCCTCATCTCAAACTCTGAGCTGATGATAGCCTGACCTGAGGTCTATCTTCGAGAACCATCATGATCTCTTGAGCTGATCGAAGAGGTCATCGATCCTTGGAAGTGGATAATTTTTCTTCACAGCCACCTGGTTCAGGCGACGGTAATCGACACACACTCGCAAGCTCCCATCTGCCTTCTTGGCGAACAATATCGGGGAAGCCCAGGGTGAAACACTGGGTTGAATAAATCCCTTGCCCTGCAAGTCCTCCAGCTGTAACCATAGCTCTCTAAGCTCAGCGGGAGACATTAGATATTCTGGAGTAGATATCACGGTTTTCCTGGGGTATAGGTCAACATAGAAGTCTACCTCTCTACGAGAAGGTAGTCCTGGAACGTCGTCAGGAAAAACGTCTGCATACTGATCCACCACAACAGGAAAACTGGGACTCCGCACATCAACTGCTCCTAGGATGAGGCTAGCCAACTGATGAATGATTGGTTGTCCTCTCTTCTTCGTGAGTCCCTCCTGTGCTGAAAAGGCTACCTTCTCACCAGTGAAGGTAAACCTTCTCCCATAGTTGTAGACACACCGCACCTTGTGCCTAATACAATCGATCTAAGCATGGACTGTAGATAACCAATCCATGCCCAAGATGATGTCTTAAGGCCTCGATGATGCTACAAGAATATCCCAGCTGAAGCTCTCGCCTCCTAGAGTAAGCTCACACTGCCGGCACCAATGCGTAATCATCGAGTCTACTCCAGTAGGAGTCTCTAGCCATAATGATCGAGCCAACAGCTCCATCGGAATCTCCGAGCCCCGAACAAGGGAAGTGACGATGAAAGAATGGCTCACTCATGTGTCTATAAGAACTGCAGAAATGGTAGAGTAGACACAGATAGTACCTTGAATCAACTCTCGTGTCCCATGGTCGTAGGCCTTCACTGCCTGAAGCTGAGCCTACCTATGTCCGCCAACTCCCTATGGTTGGGGTGGACCTCCTGGTGGTGGTGGTGGTGGTAGAGCCTCAAAGCATCGCCCACCACCTGCTGCTCGGCCAGCTCCTCTGCCTCATCCTCCTGCTCCCTGCGAACCACCACGGTCGAACCTCTGCCTTTGCCTGGGTGGTCCCTCAACCGTCTGCTGCTCCTCTGCATGGCTGGTCGGGCAGTCACGAGCCATGCGGCTCTGCCCGCTGCTTGCAAAGCACTGTCTGCTCCTCATAAGACTCGCTCTGCGCCATGTGCCTTGAACCTCTGAGCCAGTATCCTGAGGTCATATTCCTGATGGTCTGGTCCGCTTAGACCCCTATTAAATCCATCGAGTTCCAGCTGCAGAAGACTCCTCTACGTGCAGCCCTGCGGTAGGTCTCTATGCTGGTGTATGCTCAGCAAGAATGTTCTCTACAATAAGGGCTCGCTCCAGTACTCTTGGCTACGTCGGAATGCTGAGGGAGATCATCGATGCCCTGATCTCATGCCTCAGTCCCTGCTCGATGGTCCGGGCCCGGAAAAATGGGTCTCGTACCATGTCTGTGGAGTAGCGAGAGAGGTCGGTAAAGCATGCCGAGTACTGGGCCACAGTCATGCTGCCCTGCCGCAACTGTATTGGCTTCTGAATGCGCACCGCAAGGAGGGTGGCTGGAACAAACTCCTAGCGGAAGAGGCTCTTGAAGTCCATCCAAATAAGTTATGTCTCTTCGTGCACCTGGAGCAACAGGCTCCACCATCTACCTGCTGCTACGTGTAGGTGACTCACTGCAAGGATCACCATGAGGTTTGCTGGTGTCCCTACTAACCTGAAGACTCGAATGATAGCCTCCATCCAATCCTCGGCTACCTGAGGGTCCATCTCCCCGCGAAACCTGAGCAGTCTCTGATTCTGAAACTCGTGCAGTACACTCAAGCGATGTTTACTCTCTACTACTAGGTATGGTGGCATCGGTGGCTCGGCAGGTAGAGGTACCTCCTATGCCTCCGCTGTAATGGGTCCCTGCACCGAGGCCTCATCACTCGGTGAGCTGCTGTCTCACACAAAGCTCAGAACCCTAGATGGCTACCACCGTGGGGCCATCCTAAAAAGATACAGGTGCACCATGGTCAATACAATATATCTGGTGAGCTGACAGAATGTAATCAAAAATGAAAACTTTTGAAACACACATGCAATCAAGGTTTTCATGCACTAAGTCAGAAATTAGAAGTCAAGGTCTTGCTGTATGGATACGTTGGCCGCAACACCAACACTGTAATCCCTGGACTGATAACCACACTCAATAACCTTAACACTATTTCTTCACATAGAAGAATGATCAGAGTCCTGAGTTCTGCGGTAGAACTGAAGTCCTCTGATAACAATTTGTCACGACCGATCCTCCGGGCCCATGCCGTGACTACCCCAAGCCCTCCTTCCATAGGCCTGGGGCTGGTGACTAGCAACAAAGGCGTAAAACCCAATAAAAGGGAAGGTATTTCCTTTATAAAGTAAAAAAACACCACAGAGTACGAAGCCTAAAGTTAACAAAAAGTAAAACTGGGTACAAAAGTAAGTGTTGGAAAGTAAATGGGCAAGAATACAAACCCAACTAAATGTAAAGTACAATTGAAAAGAAAGTACAACAACAGAAAAGTAAATAAGCAACTCCGAGTTGTCCTTTGGTAATCCCACCTAAAGGATAGGTACAGAGAGTCTCCTAAGATCCCCGGCTCCAGCCGTCCGCTCCGTGTACGTCCCGTCCAGTGATCCACCTACAGGTACCGTCCAGCTCCACGAGCCTCTACATAGATCAGCGTTGTCCGTCGTCTACATCCAACACAACGTAGTGTGGGCATAGCACGTGCAGGGGCGAGTATACGATACTCAGTAGGGACCCCGAGACCCCTGAAGGTCTCCCAGAATCCACGAAGGATAAACCACAAAGGAATGATACAATCACAATGTATCAACCAAATCAACTTAGGTATATGACCACACATATACCTAAGTCCTCAATTCCAGCTCGGCTCCAGCACACGAGCCTAAGTTCAACCCAGTCCACATGGGAAAGTACAACCCATTCCACACAGGGAAGCATAACCCAATCCACACATGATAGCATGTCAATCATAATGAAGTTACTGATTGAAAATAATGACTCATCACACATCGGTATACACTTCATAAGGTGATAGAGATGATCAGATGTAGCCACAGATTCATCTATGCTTTCGACCCACATATGGTACAAGACCAGCTAAGCTGTTGGACCCAAAAAGGATACAAGACCAGCTACTCTACCAGAATAACATAGTATACAAGTACATAGTCAAATAATGTCAGACCCACATAGGATATAAGAATAGTAGTCATCGCTGTCGAACCCAGGGAGGATCCTAGTACGGTCGTCGTCACTACTGAACCCACGGAGGATCCAAGTACAGTCGTCATCACTGCTGAACCCATGTAGGATACAAGTACAGTAGTCATCGGCATCGCAACCAGCTCTAGGGTTCCCGCACACAGCACACTCAAATCCAGGAGGGTCTACTCCACGAGCCAAGGGGGTCGATATATCAACTGTCACAATGCCCTTAGTTTATGTGTAACAAAGTTCCGTCTCTTCAATAAGAACTCAACGCGATAGACGGTGCGTCAATCGGATGCCCGGTTTTAGAGTTATTGGCTTTTCGTCCCAGGGACCCGGTTGGTTTTAAGCTAAAACCAACCCGAACGTACTCCAACAACTTCAAACCTCATGCATTGTAACCCAAAAGAACCGTCTCTCTAATAGGAATACAAAAAAGGAGACAGCACGTCAATCAGACGTTCGGAGCTCAAGTTATAAGTGTTTCCACTCCGAGGGCCCGGTTGGTTTCGTGTTCGAACCAACCTGGATGTACACAAAGTTCTAATAAACCTTGAGTTTAATGTACCTAAACGACCAACTTGATCCAAGTATCCCAACGAAACTGACGGTGTGTCGATCAGAGATCCTTAGCCCAAGATATGGGCATTTGAACGAATTGGTCCGGAAACAGGGGTTTGGGCCTGGTCTGACCTGGCCCAATACCCCCTAGGTGGGTCCGAACCGGGTCGACCTGACCCGGGTCTGGGTCCTGTCCAATTAGGTGCGGCCCAACCCAGCCGGCGCGGCCCGACCCGACGTGGAATTCCAGCCCAGCACGGGCGGCCCGGCCCGACGCGGGCGGTCCGGCCCGGCGTGGGTAGTCCGGAACGACGCGTGTGGTCCGGCCCGGCGCAGGCAGCCCGGCCCGCGTGGCCGGCGGCTCGGCCTTCGGCCGAGCGGGATGTGGGAGGGGTGCTGCCCCCCTTGATTGTGAAATGGTGGCCCCTCTTGCGGGGCCCGCCCTTGCCACCTGCCGGGGGTTACGACTCCCGGGGTTCCGGAAAACGGCCGGCCGTAATGGAATGACGGTGTGCCGCCGCGGGACCCCCACGGGTCCCGCATTCCGATGCGTCAGCGGCTGGTGGAGTTCGGCCGCCCTCCTCTGCATCGTCGCGTCCTTAGACCATGGAACCTATCCGACCGGCGTGGCGCGATGGCGTTGCGCCCCTACGCCACAGCCCAACCTTGGCCGCAACTTCCTTCGGCTTCACCGGCACGGCGCGACAGCGCCACGATCCATCGCCGTGACCCGCGCGGTGCCGATGCACCGCGCTGCCTCCGTTCTAATCCACGATGTTGATCAACATCAAAAGGGGAGGAAGTTCGACCATGTTTGTGCGGTCCGACCTCCTCCCGTTATATTGATAACAGGCGGCCAGAAGAAATTAACGATGAATGTCAAAATAATAATCCTTGAATGATGAAACAACCCCTACTTCAAAGCAGTTCGCAAAAGCTAGCGTCGCAGAAAATGGCATCGCGGGGTGTTGCTCCGTATACGTCGACGGAGGACATCCGAGGAGGGAAGGACGTCTCACACCGGCTGTGGAGAAGAGAAGGAACGACATGTCGATCTCTTCTTGTGGTGTCGACGTTCTTCGACGAAGTTTGTTGTTTTTCGCGCAAGGTTGAAGCTCTTCAAAGGAACAACACAAGGGCTCTCTTCTTTTCTTCGCATAGAAAAAGCCAAAAAAATTAAAATAAGGCTTTGCCTTATTTTATTTACTTATGCCAACAATTCAAAACATCAAAAGTTGAATTCACATAATTAATTTTGAGTTTTCAAAATTAATGGTGTGCTAAGATGGCAACATTAATGTGAGGGAGAGTCACATAAGTTAAGAGGAGAGGTTTAGAGGAGTTATGGAAATTGAAGGGGTGGGGCTCGTGTGGGCCCCACCTCACTAATATCCTATCAAGTGGATTTAGGATGTAGTGGTTCCAACCCTAACTTCCACACATAGGTTGTAAAAACCTATTGTAGAAATAAAATTGTAACACATATTTTATTTCACCATTCAATCAATCCATTTATTTAACAACACCTCCCGAGCAAACAGAACTCTAGAAAAGGTCTTCTTATTCCAAAATCAGCACTGTGGTTTCATCAACGCCCTCAGATTTTGATTCCGAGCACTGGTTCAAAAGTTAGAAAAACCCGCTCGTTCGTTCACTTAACGTACCCGAGCTAAACTTCAGAAATTGATTCCGGGCACACCGGGCCTCGGAATCCGGCACCGTTAAAAACTACGTAGTTGTAAAATCCCAAAGAATTTAAGAAAACAATTTCCTAGAAATTTACAATTCTTTACATATCTTACTACCATGGTAACATTGGAATTGTAAGCCACGTGGAAGGAACAAATTAAATATAAAATTAAATACCACGAATACAAATAGATTCAGGATTGAAAATATAAAAGGGTAAATATATATACCTTTTGAATGATGATATATATATATAATATAACATATATTTCAAATAAGACAAATGAAGAAAAGAAACCCCTATATAGACCTTGAAATTGAAGTGAGAATTAATCAATTAATCAAATATTTATATAAATTATAAATACATATGAAACAATTGGAAATAAAAAATAAGATAGTAAAAAGTCATTTCATACATAATCTAATAATTTTTTGGATAATGAATAAGTAATATAACCCAATGAAATAAAATTGGGTTATATAATTCTTTACCACTTTATAAATTTCTAGTAAAATAACCTTTGATGAAATAATTAAAATTAAAACATAAAATACCATTAATTAAAATTATTAATGATATTATAAGGGGAAATATATTTACTATATAAATGGAATTATGTGTGTGACATTACAATATGACACAATGAAAGGAAATCGAGACAAATTCACTTTTATCATAAATCATTTGGGATAAATTTGGCTTAACATATTCTTCAATGGTTTTATTCATGTTATTAATTTATAAAATAATTATATTAATATTTATAATATCATATATAATCTTTTCAAAACATCTTACCACTTTTTCATCAACAAAATTTTATTATTATTATTTTTTCACGTGTTAACTACCTGGTTTTCTCAATCATGTTTTTTCATGAAAGTGGTATTTCATGTGAGTAGGGTATAATTAAATAATTTATAGAATAATTTTAATTCTATAAATATAATATTTAATTATTTTAAGGACTTTTAAAACCATTCATAAAATTTGTATATGGAAAATGAGTCCCATCACTTCATGGAGACGGTAGGTCATACGTACACACGAGCGATGATATCTTTCCCTTAATAGGTGAATGAGTGATGAAAAAGATGATATGTTAATTTTACTAAATTAAAATCATGTGCTATAAATTATATATATTCATTATTGACATCATCATGACTATACATATGATCTTGTGATTGAAAACAAATTATTTCGGTTTGAGAGGCGGTAGTCCGTCGTACACACGAGTGATGACTTCGTTTCCCATTTGGTGGAGGATGAGACTAATTAATATTTTTAACATATCATAATAAAATATAATTATTTGTTATATACTATTTTTATAGTATTGGAAGTAGCAATACATAATTAAAGGTGGAGAAAATAATTAAAAAGAATGAGCTTTGGGAAAATGGTTACCTTCAACTACAAGAACATCATTTGGATCTATTATTATGGACACTAGGGTTGGTATTTTGAGATTATAAGAACCTAAAAAAGGTGGATAAGGATTTATTGGGAGATAAATAAATGGAAATTTTTTGAATTAATGGGGGTTTGATATGTGGAAAAAAGAGGAAAGGGGTTCCCTTTTATAAGGGAGCCGGAGTGACATTCTTGTAAATACTCAAATCTATTCAATAGTGGCATTACAATCTCAAGAAAAGTGGATAAAATTTGAAAACTAAAGGTTTTTTTGTGATATATGTATGATAAAAACCTCTAACATTAATATGGAACACTATCAAAACATTTTATTCTATTTACCTCTTTTGTTTAACCCCCAGATAAACCAGTTTTAACATTAACTAGGGTAATATATTTTTATAGTTTTTACAATTCACTATGATTGAATGTAATTTTGAGCTTATTATATAATATTAATAATTAAAATAAAAATATTTATTCTATTTTATAAAAATATTTCTTAGAAGAGGAAAATTTTAATTTTAATTTTAACCTACAAACATATTGAGATGATAATTTTTTTGAGAAATGCATTTTTAAGCATAAGATGATTTTATAAGAATAATATGATAAGTAATAATAATTAAATTAAATATTTATAGATATATAATGTATAAATTTTATTTAAATAATTTCTTCCTTTGTGTTATTTCAATTAGATAAATTGGAAAAAAACTTTACGTATTAAGGAAATTTTTAGTAGAATTGTGTTTTAATGGCTTTAAATAAACTAATATTAAAAATAAATTATATAGATGATTTAAAAGTAATTAGTCTAATGAAATTTAAATAAATAAAAAATATTTATCATCTAAGAAATATTAACATAATAATTGACTTTAAAAATACATAATTTGTTAATAGAATTTTTAGTTTTAATGAAAATCTGTATTTTTCTCTATTTAGTAAAAATTTAATATTTTCTAAAAAATAAAAAATTGTCACCCTAAACTAATATCTTTATGTTGGTTTAAAAATTGTATTTATTTTATAGAACAAAATTTTCTATATATCAAAAATGTAATTATAATATGTTCTAAAAAAATAAATAAAAATCAATTTTGATGGAAACATATTTTTTGTTGAATAAAATAAATTTATTAAAAAATTATTGATTTCATAAAAACAATTTATTAAAAATATTACATTCTGTAGTATCTTTTCATAGATTTCATAAATTATTTAACATTATTCATAAACACAAATTTAGTTTTTATATTATAACTATATTATTTAAATAATATATTTTATGGGTCATTTAATATTGGTGTTGTGTTTCATATATGATGTCAAACATATTGTTATTATTTTAAAATCTTAGGGTTACAGTAACAAAAATTCACCTAAGAGACTAAATTTAGTTTAAATAAATACACTATAAAACATTGTTGTGTTACATTCTCCCTACCTTATATATTTTTCATCATCGCAATCTCAACATGTGATTAGAAATAATGGTTTTGATATTTTAGAATACTTTTTTTGAAAACTCACACCATAAAATGGGAAAACAAAGCTTCTTCTTCATAAGAGAATAAATTATTTTAAAAGGTCATCTAGAATAATATATAACTATGTTTTAAAATATGATAACAATGGGGGTATGTGAAAACAATGACATCAAAGAAATGTGTAAATAATTATAGAGAGTGATAGAGATCATTGATCACAAGAAAGTAAATGATATAGAGAATGTTAATGAAGAAAATATTAAATATATTATGAGTTAAAAAAATATTTGAATAATCATATATAAAGATAATAAATTAAAATTTTAGTTTCATGAACATCATTATATTGTTGAGGAATTATTTTTCATCCTATGAATTTTTGGAAACATACTTGATATATTTCTATTTAATAAGAAAAATTTTATACTTTGGTTTAAGTAATATCATTTTATAATTAATTTATTAATCTAAAAAATGAATATACCAAATAAAATTTTATTCCAAAAGTACTAAAACATAATTTTAGTAGAAAATATTATCCATAAATGAGTGTCAATTCTTCATGTTCATCTCTAAATATTTACTAAGACCAAAATTGTTTCAACAAGTTAATATAATATACTAATCTCTAGTCATTAATAATAATATACATGTTTTTTCATAATATGTATTCATAAAATTATTTAATTAAAAATCATATTAACTTGTACATAACTTTGTCTAGGGGAAGGTGTGTCACTATTTTCACTCTACATATTTGGTCTTAATCCCCACAACCTCGCCAGATGAGGCGAGTTGGCATCCAACATGTGGGTTGTCATTTTTCAAAGACAATATTAATATTATAAATATAATGTTCCCATGTTTCAAGGATAAATAATTACTACAACATCAAGGGAAATATAATCCTTAAAGGATTCCAATACCATTAGTCTTATATCCAAAAATTATGAAGTTATTATTACTTAAATATCTTTTTCTAATACTAAACCAAGGGATTGTATTACCATATTGTCTCTCAAAATATCAGTATTCTTGATAAAATCCCATCACATGAATCCTATAAAAGTGGTGTTTATTACATTGAACTTATGATGAACCTTAGAACCAAAAACCCATAATGGTATCCATATATGATTCAAAAAATTAACACAATCCTTAGATACTTCATAATTATTTTAATTATAGTATCATTAATAAAAAATAATTAAATAATTTATTTATTGAATCTTAATATGTAAATACGTTAACCATTTTTATTCAACATAGGAACTTTATAGGTGTAGTGTCTAGAAAATAATATATGGTACTAATATAGATAATTTCTAGGTTCTTTATATTAAGGTAAATGAAATATAAATGGATTCCTAGGATGAAATTAACTCCTCTCCACTAAACTCATAACCTTTCCATGATAATTCTTTAATCTATTACCTTCTTCTCCACACATAAAAATATTCCTATTACTTATAGACATTATAATGGGTTTATTTTTATAATTTTATAACATGAATAGAACCAGGAACATTTTTTTCAATGGTCTCCACCAATCAAGATATTTGAAAAATAAATATTTCTATAAATTAGTGAGTGTGAGAGTTAGATAATTTTTTGGTATACAATCATATGTCAAGATAATTGATTAGATATAATCATGGTGTTATTCACTCCCATCATAATCCATTAGGTTTCTCATAACTGCCAAAATTTTCATCATATTCAATGTTAACATGATTCCATCAGGATCCATCCATTGAATAAAACCAAGATGTGTAGTGTGAGTAATAATTATCTCAGTAAATATATATATATTAATTTATAGGATGTTTAAATAATTAAACCTTATATTCAATCTAAGAAACCATAGGTTTATCCTAGGTCTGTCATTATCATAATTTATTCAAATCCTTCATTTTTTTATAAATAAAAACATAATTATCCAAATAATATCCTAGCACGACTGTCAAACCTGGTGCATAGTAGTGTAGTATAATGATGTCCACTAAATACACTATAATGTTTATTTTGGTTTTATCAGTCATTTATATATCTATTCCAAAACCATATTCACTTGTTATTTCTATACAATTATTTATTTCTAGAAAAAACCAATATTATCTTCCATAACCTGAATTTTTGATGTTCTACTATAATTATCCCCAATTTCTATCATAGGGTGAGGATCCCAAATCTTTGTTTTATTTAATATTGTTCTATTGGATTATTAAAAAATTTCTCAAATACTATATTTAAATACATTGACCCATGTATCTATGAGAATATGTTTAATTTATTAACTAAGAATAATATAAAAGTGATAACATACTAAATGATAGAATATTTTATTGGTCTTTGTAAACTATATATATACTTGAATGTCACTTTAAATTTGAAAACATAAAATACAACATAGTTAAAGTAAAAATTTTCTATCCTTAAATTTATTCAAATATTACTTATTCACATCTTAGGTAAATGAAATCAAACAAAGGTGTGCTAAAATTATTAGTAAGAGTTATGTTTATTGGGTATATCATGAATATGTAATGGATAATTAATAAGTATTAATAAATATGGAAAGTAAAATATTTAAACACCATTATATTTATTTATAAACATTTTTATCAGGACTGGATAATGCATACTACAAATAGGAAGGCAAATATCTTAACACACACTTAATTTGATCTATTAATTGAGAACAAAAATGAATACAGGTATAATATTATTGAAACAAATTCATTGATAATAATTATTTAATTCTTAATGAAATAATAGATTAATATTTGATGTCATGATCTCATACATTCTGATATCAATTACAATAAGTCCTTTAATGATATGGTTTAAAATTATTGGTAAAAAACCATTTAATACTTGATTATTTATTTTCCTTAAGTGAATATTGATTCAATTAGGGGATATAAAATTCTACTCCTCACCCATCACTGCATGTCCGACACATTACTCATATATCAATTAATCAATTTAATTCAGAAACAATATTCCTTATCAATAAATTTTTTTATTTATTAAGGAATCCTGAGTATAAATATTTTCATATTCAATAATATATCATTAAAAGTAATAAATTGCATGAATAAATGATATACTTTATAATTAATAATATTATATATTATATATAATATAGATATTTAGAAAAATTATATTGTACAATGGTTATAAGAAAGTGAATATTACAAGGGAAAGATAAATATTAAAAAATAATTCCATAAAGGTGATTTCAATACATACCCAGGTCAAAAAAATAATACCCCATCCAGGAAATTAATAAGGATAAAATCATTACCATATATCTTTAATATATTATATATTAAATTATTTTTTGTTATGACTGATGAATATAAATACCATAAAAATATATTGAAAAAAATTCTTGGTTAAAATAACCTTTCCAAATTAAGAGTCCCTTTGCAAAATATAAAATTTATAGAATATTAGTAATACATTATTGGAAAATAACCATTAAATACATAAAATAATCTTAAATGAAATGAGAGGTCATGATAGAATAAATGTTCGTATAATGTTGAGTTTGTTAAAAAATGATTCCTTCAAAATTTTGGTATTAAAATTCAAATTTACGTTGTTTGGAAAACAAAATGAATATTTCATTAATTTTTAAAAATAAAATTTTTGGTAAAAACTACTTTAAAAAATCATGGTCATTTTTTTTCTAGACATATATTTTGAAGAAAAGGATTTTCAAATGAAGAGAGAAATGATACCAGGTTTTATAAGGAACATTTTCTTAAGCATTTTAAGTACCAAAGAGAAGAAAATGATATGATTACATCGAAACACCATGATTATATAGAGAAGAATAAAATTAATGGGGTTTTTTAGAAAATAATCAATTTATTTCCATCAATGGAGATTCAAGCCAAAGCAATCCTAATTAAATTGATATTGAGCCGTAAATCAATTACCACTTTGGTAACTTTTATATTATAATCCTTATTAAAATAATTAAATCAAATGAAACATTAAATACTATAAACATAAATAGATTCATGATATGACAAATATAATGGTAAATAAATAAACCACATAAAATAATACATGGGGAAAACATAAAATATGTCCAAAATAAAATAATTTTATATGATAACCCCTTATAATTGTTATAAAATTGATCTATGAATTAATCTGTAAATAAATTATTTGTATCAAATTAAAATACACCATAAAATTAGAAATAACACATAATGTAATAAAATTCATCACACACATAAAATTCGAATATTAATGATAATAAAGAAGTAATATATCCCAATGAAATTAAATTATGTATTAATTTTTTCTTATTCTGTTAATTTTTTAATCTATCCTTGATTGTTTGATATGGAAAATGATTAACTTTCTTCCGTTGAAAGGGTAGCTTGCATGAGTGACAATTTCATTCTATTAATCGGTTAAATGGAAAGAAAGTGGATATTAAATTAAATTTACATAATTAATATTGTGTAATATGTATTATAGAAATTTATTATTTCTATAATAATTACTATCCATGTGAATCGGTTATGGAATAAAAATTACATTAGTTCATGAGGTGGTAGTCTGTCGTACACCCGAGCGATGGATTTATTTCCAATTTTATGGAGGAGGAGATTGATAAATATTATGACATAAACATAATATCAATTAATTATATAGTTTTTAATGGTTTTAATATATTATAAGTGTAATGAAATAAATTATAGTGGAGAAATAATAATTTTAAAAAAATATTTTTGTGAATATAATTACCATCGTATAGAAAACCACCTTTAGATGTCTAATTAAAGAACATAAGGTTGGTATTTTGGAAAGACTTGTACCTCTATAATGCGGATAAGGGTTTTGGGGAGACATTTTGGCAATAATACTCGAAACCAATAGTTTTTTTATGTATGTAAAAGATGGGTGGGGGATTTCCCTTTTATAAGGGATGATAAGTGGTATTTTATAAATACCCCAAACTATTAAATAATGTGAAGTAAATATCAAGTGAAGTGACTTGAAAACTAATAAATAAATGAGTCGAGAAGAGCTATGTCCATTATAGACCTGTAACATTCATAAGATACATGTTTTAAACATGTTATTTTATTTCCCTCTTTATTTTAACCTCCCGTTAAATTAGTTTTAAGATTAATCATGGAAACAAGTTTTATTGTTTTTACTATTC
The DNA here is from genome assembly GCA_963277665.1 of Viscum album. Lineage (NCBI taxonomy): Eukaryota > Viridiplantae > Streptophyta > Magnoliopsida > Santalales > Viscaceae > Viscum > Viscum album. Next base: position 1,241,826,167 of record OY728156.1, on the reverse strand, counting down.
ATTATGAAAAAAATGTAGATATTATCATATATTATTAATTATTTTTATTAAAAATATCAAATCCATTTTTTAAATTAAATTCATATATGTTTTGGAATTTAATTTAAAATTAATCTTATAGACGTGTTGAAAAAATATATTTTGAAAAAATTCATTTTTTCAAGCATAAGATGACCTTATAAGTATTTTATGAAAAGTAAAAATAATTAAATAAATTAAAATTAAAATTTCAATATATAAAATATATATATTTAATTTAAATTATTCTTTATTTGGGTTATTTTAATTATTTAATGTGTGAAAACATTATGGACTTTTAAAATGTTTTTCGAAAAAATTGGTTTTAATTCCTAAAAATCACTTTATATTAAAATCAATTATAAATATGATTTATATGTAATTAATTAAATGAAATATAACTAAAACATAATTATTTTACTTTTAAGTGATATTAAAATAATAAAAGGTTCTTTATATTACATAACATTTTTAATAAATGATATTTTTACAAAAAAATATTTATTTTTCACTTTTGTAGGAAAAATAATAATTTTCTGGATGATGAGAAACATTTCCCCTTTTGTTAATATAATTATGATTACTTAATAAATAATTTTAGTTTTATATAATAAAATTCATAAGTATTTCATAAATTAATTATAATATTTTATCTCAAAAATAAATAAAAATCATTTTCAAGGAAACTCTTTTTTTGTATAATAAAATGCATTTAATAAATGTTGAGTTCATATATACTAAAAATATATCAATAAAAGTATATTGGGTGTTTCATTTTGATATATTTTATAATATAATTAATATTAATCATACCCACAAATTTAATGATTAGTTTATAAAGATCATATTTAATTAATGTCTTTCACAGGTTGTTTAAGATTTGTGTTTCGTATTATATATGCAATCGAACAAAATTTTATCATATTAAAATCATTAGATCACATAAATTTTAACTATATAAGAGATTAAATTTATATAAAACAAATATACTGTAAAATAATGGGGTGTTACTGAAAAAATTTGAAATCCAATTAATCTAGATTTGTTTAGTTGATTCATGTACAATCGATATTTTTTCAGTGTATTGTACTTAGACTGTACATTTATAGTAAACTAATAAAATATTTATTTTTTATTGTACATCATAATATTTGTTCTTAGTAAATTTTTATTCTAATCAGATAGGTTTAACATGTTCTTACGGAAGTGGGGATAAGATGTGTCTAATGTAAAATAAAATGTTGACTCCCTGATTAACTCCTCCCCTCTTAGGGTGTCCCAATGCTGAAAATGTGATAAAAATCCTAAATTATTTGTAATAAAATTTTCCATATGACTTTCCTTAAGATATAGAATTTTGTAAATTCTAAAGGGAATTATCTATTTTATAGAAGCAAATTTCAAATTTTTGTGAACATAAATATATCACATATTAAATAACTTATGAAAGAAGTTATTTATTAATCATTACATGGGTTTGATGTAAGATATGCTATAAGGAATATAATGATATAATATGTCAGTAAATGGATGGATGCTGGTCAAAAGACACAATTTGATTTATCCAAATCTCTGTTAGATTAGCTTTATATAAAAGTGATGTGATTTACCAGTGGAAACTCTATGTGACAGAAATTTTATAATATATATGAAGGTTTTAATAGGGTGAAGGAGGATAGTATTTCAGCTCTACATAATAGATTCTATGACTTAAAAATTATTTTATTTGAGAATGATGATAGATTTCACTATCTAATAACTTAAATTTTTTGATTCATTCAAGGAAATAGGGAAGACACAATAGATATTGTATTTATTAATACAATATTACAAGGGATTACACCTCTAAAAAATGGCTATTGTCTTAAAAATGAGATTTAATTTATAAGGGAAATTAAGTCATGAAAATAAAGAGATTCTGTAAAATACATGGACAATCATGATTTCTGTACATGTGATAATAATGAAAATAATGATGACAATGAGATTCTTTCTCTCGTGGATATACAATTCGAGAGAGAAAATAAACGATTCAAATTAAAGAAACCTTTATATTGTCTCCATTATAGTATAGATGGTCATATAGTAAATATATTCCCAATTAATTTTGATGTTGAATAAAGTGAATTCAATGTTATAAAAAAGACATAATGAAGCTTCCCACATAGAAGAGACTCCAAAATTACATGTTCATCCGGAAAGAAATTTCATAGGATATTCATTGAAATAACATAAAAAAATTGATATTGAAGAATAATTGGTGTTAGTTGATAACAAATTTAAAGCATGAATGTAATATTCCTTGATTGATACCATTGAAAAAGTGGATTCCAGAAATGAAAAAAATGAACATGAAAGTGTTGTCAGTCTCAAATTATAACATAAAGGATTCATTGAATAAATTTAAATTCCAAGGAATAATATTTTAAATTTGAATAGATTTAAGAAAATATCCAAAAAATATGTTATTTAGCTAGAAGTAAATATTGATCGAGTACAACAAGATCTTGAAGAAAATTCCATATTTTAGAATGGATTATAAGAAAATTAGAATCATAAATACAAATTTAGAGAATATAGTAATGTGATTGAAGTAATTAATGCTTAGAAGGTAAATAATCTTGAAGAAATAGTTGAGCCATTAATTTAACAATATTAATCAAAAATTAAATATTGTTATTAGTAGATTATGACACCCTTCAAGAGGAATATAGATGTATAATTAATAGAAATAATGAGTTGAGTATAAAAATTTGTTAATAAAATTTAATGTTAATAGAGACCTATTTTTTTGGATAAAAATGGATTATCTGTGATGCAAAGAAATCAAATGTAGCAAAACTAATAGATCTGAAAAAAGGGAATGATGATGGTCAGAGATTTTGGAATCCAAAAAATATATCCAGAATTTCAATGTATTATAATGAATAACAATGTGAATTAAAAGATAGAAAAATAATAATCATAGATTATGAACAATTCATAAAATAAGATTATATAAAAAGTTTGGGTATATGTGGATGAAAAAAGGGGAGACTATCATTGCTCATATAAAGTGTCAATTTTGTGGTATCAATTTCCACACTATTTTATTCCATGAAGGGAAAAAAAGAAACTTGAATGGGTAAAGAACAATAATATATAAATAGAGAATTATGACTTCTACTTCAACTCAAATAATAAATACTTTCTATGATTATTGTTATAAATGGAGTAACTTTTTTAATAAGTATTTTGGGTACAAGAAAAGAAAAAATGACGCCTTTCACTAAGGGGGGCATAGAAGAATGGATTAAAATCATCCCAAATTGGTTGAATTGGGTAAAAGATACATTATTCTATGATAATTAGATAACCACTATTTCACATCAAAGGATGATGTAAAAAAGTGGAGGTTTTAATATAACTCCACTCAAACAAGGATCATGTAATGACTCAAAACATCACTTTATATTTTCCTAAATTAAATATTATTTTTATATCTTATTCTAAAAACAACATAAAAATAAAAAAACATGATATGTTAAAAAAATTTATAGGTATAATTTAACTATTTTGATGGTGTGTATAAAGGGATGTATCCATATAATGAAATTTATAAACAAAAGGAAATAAGTGACATCCATTAGTAGAAGTGTTCCTTGTAATGATGATAAATCCAAGATTCTAAAGGAGGTTTATTCATTAGGGTTATAAAAAGACTATGACCACATTTAGTAAAAAAAATTGTGAAATGAGTTAAATCATTTTTGAGATAAATTCTTGCTCGAGGAAATTTCCACAAGATCTTATTCTGCATAATCACCACCCTCGAAAAACAATAAAGAATACTATATTATTTTACATTACACACATATATTTAGGGTACATTTAACTAAAAATTTGGATTATATAATCAGGATTTTATTAATTAAATAATTTAATTATTACACACATTTTAATCATTTCATATTGTTACTTTTAATAATTAAAAGATGCTTTTATTATATAAAGTTTTTTTAATTATACTTAATATTATAAAACTAAATTTATAAATTAAAAAATAAAACATTGATAAAAATTATTTCTTATTTAAAATGTCAAAATTAACTGTGTAATAATATTTTGAATTTTTATAAATAGTAGTTTTTATGTGAATAGTAAAAATTAATGATATTGTCAAAACCATGAAATTTATGACATTATCATAGTAAAATAATACTAAAATGTTCCTGAAACATTTTTCTCTATAATATATATATATATATAAGTAATATAAATCATTTAAAACTAGAATTTTATTTTTATGAAACAAACATATATCATTTTAGAAAAATAATTAATATTTTACTAAAAAATTGATTTATTAACTAATATTGAAAAAATAATTTTCATCACTTTTATAAATTAAATACAAAAACGGATAGAATGATTTTTTATAAACATGATCATAATATGTGATAAGTTTAATTTCAATTTAGGTTCACAAATGTTTGATTTCTAATACTAAAGATAGTGATCAAGATAATGGTAAAATTATTATTGTTAAGGAATTATATTATTAATAATGTGTATTTTTTATCTAATAAATAAAATTAATATATTCAAAAAATTAAATTTTATATACTTTATAAAACAATATTTAAATAAAATTGTTCTCATGAAAATTAGAATTAATACAAAATATGATTAAGAACACCTAACGAGGAAAAGCCCATTTTTCTAAAAAATAATTTTTCACTATATAAAAAAATATTGATGATAATTGATAATTATATAATAATTGAATTATATTAAATTGTGCTTAAATTTTTAAATTACACCGAATTTTTTTATGATTATTTGATTTATATTATTTGTAAAACACAAGAATCTTGTGGAAAAAACTAGTTACCCCAGTAAATATAAAAAATAGCTAAAAGGAATAATGTAAGATATAATGACCTCTAACATGTTTAAAACATGTATATAAATACATGGCTGAGGATTTATCATCCAAATGTCACCCATTACACTTTTGGATACAATGATCCTCAAATAATCTCATTCTTTTCATTAATAACAATGGTTGTTCACAAGAGTTTCCTTTTCATTACTGATGAAAGGGGAAACATCCATGCATAGATAAAATAACAATTCTATCAACATAATTATTCAACAATATTATTTTCTCTTCCTATAAAATTATCTAATTTTTAGAATATTATTTTCTTGATTTTTTTTATTAAACCATTCATTAATAATGATACTTTGAAGGGAATGTTCAAGGATTCAAATGAGTATTACATAATCCTTCTCTTGAAAGCCATGCCTATCCATTGTATTATAATTACCTCAGTTTCTTTATTATAAAAAAGTGTAATTACATTAATGTAACAAAAATTATTTATTCCTTACCATCCACATTCACAAATAATAGAATGTTAATAGTCTATTATCGGGACTACAACCACCATAAAATAATGTTTTCTGTTTTTGATATTGATTATTATTATTCGTCTCAATCAATTAAAATTTCATCAAAACACATAAAAAATTTAACTGATATCATTATTATTATTTTATAATGATATTATAAACATCCATAACCATACTCACCCATTTTAATATATCATGTTCATGTTTGAGGCTGGTTTATCCACTTATATAAACAATATTATAAACCATTATCATGGTTGTCTATGATAACATAAATAATACTATTTTTCTAAGTTAATATTAATAAAATTTTGGGGGTCTATTTATTTATGGTTATATTATGTATTTAAATAATTATTAAAATATCATCTTTAGTTATTAAAATTACACAAAAAATATAAAATTGATCCAAAATTTTCAAAACGATTTGATGTTCCTTAAATTCACTTGATTGATGCACTAAACACGATGTAGTAATTAGTGGGGCCTAAAATTATATATTCTATTGATTCATTAGTTCCTTTCACGGGAGCAAAGGATTGGCTATTTTGCTTATGCGTGCTAAATACAGGTATAATGCCTTATTTCTAACCATTGTGATAAGAATGATGTCTTAGGTGTATCCTTGAGGGAAAGAATAATATCTTGATTAAGGCCTTTATATTAATGGTCAAGATGTAAACAATTATGCACTCCATCACCATGAGTTCATTTATTAATATCCATGTGTTTATTTATATTGTTAACAATATATTTTTTTCTAGGCGATGTGATTTGTTATATAAGTTATTTAACAAAAAAAATTTTCCTACCATATTATTCATTTCATGTTCATTACCTGATAAGTTTGATATAAGTTTTTCCTTACTGACTATTTTATCCCACCCATATCAGGTCTCCATTTACCCATGTTATGGAGAAAAGTATAAAAATTGGTATGTCCAGAAGTGTATCATGCATGTATAATTTAATTAGTGATGTATAATACATATTATGGATTAATAAGTTAATTATATATCTTAAAAAATTTTCTTTTTTCGATAAATTTTTGGAATATTAAAGATAAATTTTTTTATCTATCTAAAACGCTAAACCTCAGATATCATTTGAATGTAAGTGGCTCAATATTTGTTAGTGATATGGAAATTATTGATTTTTAAAATTGGTCCAATCTAGTTTATTTCAATGTTGTTATATAAATAAGGTTTTCATTCGCACTAGATTCTCAGAGTGTGGATCTAGGGAATCATAGTTCTCTTCAATGGAAAATAAAAAGATTGAGAATGTAAATCTATTATAAATTTCAAACAAACAAATTGAAAAATTCATGAACTAGATTCTCAATAGTGGGTGACCATATCACATGGAAGGAAATGTAAATCTCATGAAAGAAATTAAATAATGATTTTAGGGGACCATTGATTTTAGAAAATGTAGAGCGGTGAAGATTTTGGGGACTGAAAATACCCATTTGGAAGGTGATGTACCGAATAAGACCAAATTTTACATTATAGAAGGCTTAAAACCTAAATTTATAAATGTGAGTCTTATTTTTGAATATTTTATTGAGGGAAAATATATCCTAAAATGGAATTTGATAGATGGTAGAGCTACGTAAACCATTATGAGATGATGGAAAACTAATAGTAATCTGTACTATGTGGAAGTCATGAATATTCATGTCTCCTAATAGTGGATGAACAAAAAACTTATGAAACATGAATTTAGGTAACATGAAATGACAAAAGATGGGGAACTTATCCAAAATAAATGTTGTAGTGGAAAACCGTTGTCTAAATAGAGACCATGAAAAGACATGTCGTGCTAATATATTTTAAAAAATGGGCTATAATCCTTATCAGTTGATGAAGATTTAGGTATTTAATAATATTTATTTAGTCCACACAGACATATCTAGTCTAATTAATATATCTAAAATCTATAAAGAAACATATTTACTTCTTTTAATTAATGACTTTGGTATAATGGAATTATCGTGGATTAGGTAAAGTAATTGATATGTCATGGGAGGTTTATATAAGAATTTATAAGGATTCAAAAATATCTCTTTGAATAATTTCATGAACGGGGTCGATAGGTGATCTTAAAGGCTTGTGGCCTAGGCCCGTGACTTCAATTTCTTACCAGAGGGGCCCTATCCTAACATTTCCTTATTGAAAATATGTATGAGAACATAATTATGATACAATGGTATAAAGATGGAAGATGGTATAGCTTTGTTATGTTTTTTAAAATAATCTTGAGAAACTTTTTATAAAGAATAATGTTTCATCCTTGATAATTCCACAAAAAGTTGGAGCCATTGAATGAATAAATCAAGTAGTGAAAAATACATCAGAAAATTTTCTCATAGAATTTGGAATCACTATTCTCTAATAAAAATAGATATTAGAAGTTTCAATGTACACTTATAATCATGAATTTATATGTTTAGAGAATGTGTGGAATCTATATGAAATGTCGTATAAAAGGAAGTCCTCATTGAAACACTTTCATGTACTGGCAAATATGTGTTACAGAGAAAACCAAGATAGAAATAAGGGAATTATAGTGGTTATTTATATGATAGAGTATTTCTATGATACTTGATAAGGGGTAAGGTTTAAAAATTCTATAACAATAGGACATGTAAAATGGTGGTGAGTTGTATTGTGTAATTTATTTTGGTGAATAATGTGAAAATCAATTTAAGTTAAACGTTGATGTTTACTATGAAGTTGATGTGGTGTAAAATGAATTCATTGAATCTATGGAAGATTTAAAAATATTTTAAATTGATAATGACTATGAGGTCAATTTATAAGTATAAGTTTTTTCTTAAGAAGAAAAATAATTACCTCAGAAAAGAAATATAAGAATAATGGTTGATTCATTCAATATAATATTTGATAGATCTACACCAAACTAGAAAACAAGAATGGGAAATGATTATTTTGAAACTATACTATCAATAGAAGAGTGAAAATTATTTAAATGTGATCATATGGATGATTCACTGGTTAAATCCAGTAATAATAAATTATATCATATTCATAAAAAATAATTTGAGAACATATTTAAAGTCCACAATATAATTATGTTTTAGAAAAAATAAGATCTTTAAAAAATGATGACAATGGAAACGTAATCTGATATAATGATTTGTTGGTTTCTGAAGGATATGTCCAGATTTAAGGTGTTGATGTTGAATACTTATTTACTCTAGTGTCCTGACATAAAGCAATAAATATCTTCTTTGGGAATGAAAATTAAAAAAGGATATGATGTTTTTAAATGGAAGTAAAAATATATTTCGTAATTTTATTTTATTGATGTAAACGTTTACATAAAAAATGTAGGGACTAAAAATAAGAAATGATGAACAATATGTATCTAAACTGAGGAAGTGTCAATATGGTGTAAATAAGGCACCATGAACATGGTATAATTGTATGGATTCATATTTAAATAAGTGGTAATGTAAAATATGTAGTATTGATGATAATGAATATATGAAACAATAAAAAGTAGGCCACTTTATAGTTATTTTTATGTAGAAGATAAATTTTTTAATTGATATAAGTGGAAATCTATAGAAGTGTTTTTTAGACACATGAAATAATCATTTGAAATGTATATGATGGGTGAGCTCACATTCTTTTTGTCCTATAGGTGACACAAAATAAAGATTAAATTCTTATCTCTTAGGACATGTATGTAAGGGAGATAGAAAAGAAGTGCCAAATTCATTATTATAAAACTATTATAACTATAATTATGTCATTAATGAGACATTGGAAGTATAAGAATGATAATGTTTTTGGATCCCACCCTATAAATGAGGATAATTGTTAAACGACAATGATTTGTTGGAGCACAAAAAAATACTTTCTTTTCAACATGTTTTCAAGATATTTTTCTAAGTAATTTTAAGGAGGACTTCTCACTGCGGTCAAGATAATCATGAGGTACATCCATGGTACATTGAATATTGGATATTTGTTTAATATTGGTAAAGATCATGAACTATCAATTTTCTTTAATATGTTTTTGGAATGAGATGTGGTTGAATAAAAATACAAGAGTATGTGTGTTCTATATTAGTAGTTAATGTGTTGGATGTGTAATAAAGAAGGAAATCAATTAAATATATATGAATCAATAATAATATATCTCAGTGATTTCAGAAAGAACACTAATTTTATGTATGAGGAAATAATTTGATTATATTGGGGAAAAAGTGAAGTTAGTAATAATTATCTACTATAACAACAAGTGTGTGATTGAACTATGGATGAGACTCATAAAACACACTTCTATCAAATATATCAAAATCCAATATCAACATTATAAAGAATAGTTTTTGAAATTTGTGGCCAGACATGATCATGTTATTACAAATGGGGAAGAGGTGTAAATCATGAAAAACAATTATCCATTACTATGTTTGAGAGGAATCAGTTGAAAATTAGTGTTCAACTTCCTTAATCACACTTATATGGAATGTAAATAATCCCTCTCCCCATGGATTAAATATTTCTAACTATTTGTGTAATGTTGCTGGATTATGGGTGAGATATGATGCATGGTGTGATTTAGGATAAAAAATATCAAATAAACCTTTATTATTGGGCTAATTGTCATAGGGAAATAAGTTCTAGTGAATTTCAAAGATTGAGTGTCAAAGTGGATTCATTGGAGGAAATTATATCATTAAGGGGGAGTTAATGATATAGAGGCATGTGATACTATCTTGATCTACGATTTTATAAATCAATATTTTCTCACATAGGCCTAGAGTGATGGATTTGTTCTTCAATTTCTATCTACAAGATTTTTTTATAATGGCATACATGAACATCCCTTTGGATTTTTAATAATGAAAATGGAAGGAATTTTTAATTCTAGGTTATCTGGGATTGAATATTATTAGTGTGTTATATTTATTTAAAATATTTTGAGGGCTAATGTAGTTTGATTACCCTATAAAAAACATTAAAATAATGGATTCCAAATGGGGAAATTCATTTAAATTTTCTAAATCAAATTTTTATTATGTTGACAATATTTGTAGTGCTAAAAAAATTATGAAAATGTTATATGTTTTGTTAGAGCCTATGTGATCATGAAATGATATAACAATGATGAGTATTTGGTATGTAAGGGAGTATATATAGGGTATTTATCAAAAAGTAAAAAATAAAATATAGTGATTAATTCATATTATAGATAGATTTATCTATAATTAACCACATAATAATTTCATTATGTATATATAATATCTAATGGTTAACACAGAGGGTTTTCTAAAGATCATTGAAGGAATTTTTTCTATATGAATTTAAAATTATGCTGTGAGTACATGGTCCATGAGGTTGAGTATATGGTCTATAGGGAGAGTTTGTTTCTATATTTATGTGTATGTTGAGGAGGATGGAAGCTCAAGATCATGGTCCACAAAGTGTAGTACACAAAGTATGAAGGAAAATATATGGTCTATATGGTATAATATGTTGTGTAAAATGTTTCATTTTTCTAATTCATGTAAGGAATTTTTAGGTCGGTTATTAACTTGAGGAACACATACATGTTTTTTGGAGACCAGAAAGATCAATTAGAGAATAATATTCAGTTTTTTGGGATGAAAAACAAATCATACTTTCATGATAATGTGGATGATAAATTTAATTCATCAAACTATGGAAACATTCCTTGAATTTATTGAGAAAGGGTTAGTTTAGGGATGTTATCTGGGATAAGAAGTGAACAATCACTGAATAAGTAGTAAATTTTATGCCCCCAGAACAATGAATTCATTCCTAAACATTTTTAATTCACATAATCTACTAAAGATACTAGTTTTTATTATGATTAAAACACTAGAAGAATATGATCCTTTGACTAGTCATTTTTAGTGAACTATGTTATCTTATAATATTAAGGATGATTCAAGGAAATTTTCAGTTAATATTTTTAATCATTCATAGAATTATTAAATAAATCCATTAAAAAAATTATGCAATTTGATGAAAAATGATATGTAAATATGGTGAAGATATATATGTAATAATGGGAAATAATGAAGGAAAACATGGAGTTATGTGATGTGTTCATATAAAAATATAATTATAATAGTATTATTGCGAAGTATTATATTTTTTATGAAAATGAATCCAAAATTAATGATTTTCTATTTTCCCAAAATAATTGATCATTGAAACATATTTAGGCTATGTTTTATTCTTTTACTATGTGATTAAAAATATTAATTCTTATTAGGCCATGAAACTAAATTTTTTATATGATAAGATATGTTTCAGAGGTAATTTTTCTATTTAATATATAGACTCAAATTCATAATTTTTTTACCTCTTTTAAATGAATTTACATAGGATATTCATAAAATACTATATGTAAACATAAAAAAACATAATTTCTGGAATATGTAATTTTATATACAATAAAAATATAATCCTAATTTAATAAATGATTGGATCTATAATTTTTCATTTTCATCAAGATCATGTTAAGAATAATTTACTACAGGAGTTTTAGTAATAAATTTAATTTAAAAGAAAAAAAATTGAGAAATTATTTTATATTTTTATATTGCGTTATGATATTTGATTTCAATTTTTCTGAACTTTTACAACAAAGAAAATTTTTACTACACCCATAACACCCAATTCGGACACATTTTTTATAACTATAGAAAAACTATGAGAAATAGTCTTTGAGAAGGAAAAAAAATTTCATCGACATACATTTGAATAAAAATGGTTTTTTTAAATATATCATTTATAATAAACCTTGGACCAAAACTTGCTATAATAAATTTTTCCTGATTTAATTATCTTAAAAGTGTATCATTATATGCTCTTTGGGCTTGCTTGAGCCTTTAGGTCATTTAAATATGGGGATAACTTGAATCCTTTAATATTTATTGTGATCTTAGTCTATATCCCTTGTCTATCTTTCACTACCAAAATAATAATTATCAATTATAGGTTTTGATTTTAATATGAATTTAGGATGCACACATTGATTTATTGTGGAACCTCTAGTTCAAATTAATTGACCTACATCACCAATAATAAAATTTCACACATGAATACCATACAATCAAAACTATGAAGTGATTTTTTTTATTTTAATCCACAACGCTTAATGAGTTTTATTTTGAAAAGGTCTGAGTAAAACCCTATTTCAAGTATAAAATAATATATATAAAAATTCAAAAAAAATTATTATAATTGAATATTTACATATTAAGGTTTGATTAATATCCTAAAAATTATATTTACTTCATTTTATCAAATCATATTTATGTTGTTCTTGGTGAAAAAAAATTATGTGTAAAACATTTTTAAAATAAAAAATTTCAAAATCAGAGTTGAAACAATCACCATCATATTCAATCTGGATAGTAACCAACAGTTAGTTTTTCTTATATTTAATAGATTTATAAAAATTATAGAAATTATTAAAATCTTTGTATTTAAAATGGTGAATATAAACCGAAGTAAATCTATTATAATCATCTAACAAGTCCTATATATAATGCTTTCCCCTAATACCACTAAATTTTTTAGATCAAATTGAACTAAATGTACTAACTATAAAGGCTCATAAGAGGTAATATAACTTTTATATTTAAAACTAGAAATATGTTTCTAAAAAATTGACATAGGTCACATAAAGTGGTTGAATTTATCTCATGGTGTGGAATATCTCTATCATGTATATTATTAAAATGTTTGGATTGAATCAGAGAGATTAACCATCCAAGTACTCTATTGAAAAACAAATATAAATTACTATTTTCACTTAAATAAATTAAGGTGAATGAAGCCTTTTAATTCAAGAGTGTATGCATTTTAATGAATATCATAAAATAAAATGAATGAACCTTTTGAACTTTGAACATTGTGATTTATCATTCATGATGTTTGCAATATATCTGTAATAACATAATTGACTAATGATGATAAGGTTGGTATTAAGAAGTAAAATAGATAAAAAATTTAAAATAATGTTATTCTATGAAAATAATATTCATCAGTTATTATAATTTCACCATGTTCATTGAAACATGTGGATATTTTGAAATAATAATATTATGTTCGATGGTGTATTCAACACACAACACTGAGAATAAACGACCCATACAACATATGAAAATTAAAACCTAGCCACTAAATTAGATGGTATGAATATGATTTATTTATTTATAATAAATATATATATGTGTGGGTATGTGTGTCTTACCCACTGAATATATTTTTTTTGATAAAATCTCACTAAATAATCAATCAATTTTTTTGTAATGACTTTTTATTAATCAAACATACATTTTTCTCAAAAATAATAATAATTTTATGAGAGAATATTATAATTAATATTGAAAAATTTTAGAAAACTTAATTTATAATATTAGTTATATTTTCTAATTTATTATATCAATGTTGACATATAGTTAAATTTTTGGTTTTTTAGTGAAATAATGATTTTTATGTGTATTGTTAAAAATACATATTTTTATTGTAATTTATTTTATATAAATCAAGTTACAATTGAATATGTATTATATTTAATTTAACATATGTATTAGCTTTCCATATTAAATACAATTAATTAGATTTCAATCATATTTATACTAGATTTTAGAATAATTTCATTTTTTGAATTATAAACACATTTTTCATAATAATTTGATAAAGTGTATAATGATTATCAATTTTGATTATTTAAAAAAAACATAATGTGGATCCAATTAAATTAAATATTAATATTATATATCTATAATTATAAATTTAAATTCACAAAATGATAATTACTTTTTATATAGTTAATATAAAATCATCTTAAACTTGAAAATATGTATTTATGACGAAATGAATTTTTATCATGTCTACAGGTTTAATTTTAGATTATATTATAGAACAAATGGGAATTTAATTTCATAAAAATGATTATATTTTTGAAATAAACATAAATTTTTTAATATAATAGTTTAATCTTAATTTTTGTTCATAATGAAATGTGTAAATAGTAAAAATATTTGACTGTGGTAAAGGATAAAAAGGGTTTACTGGGTGTTAAAATAAAACGATTACTGTGGAAAAGACCTAAAAACATGTATAAAATCTATTTTATGGCCATATTTATACATTATATTATACAATTATAATTAATTATCTATTTTTGAGCATTGTTTCATGCATAAAACATGGTTATAACTTTTTTCCTTTCAAAAATTCCAATTGTGTCCACTCCTCCACTTATAAGAAGCCACTCCATTCACTCCCCACATCACAAATTTAGAGGATTGTGGTGTATATAATACCTACCACAATAACTCCATAACTTCCATACCCACACCTAATATTCCTTGTTTTAATTATCAATCCATCTTATGAAAGATTTTGTGGTAATTTATAAGTTGTTGTCTAAAGAAGATGTATCAGTCTTAATGAATAATTTTGTTTTATTAATTTTTCCACAACCATAAAATATTATTCAGCCATTATTATATAATTACATTATTATAACCCATTTTCCATGTTATTGTACTGTTATCGTAATAACCTACAACCATTTCAAATTCCATAAAATTTTAAACGAAACCAGCGTTCCTGTGTACGAAGGGCTACTGTGTTGCAGACCAATGTATTTTAATTTCCATCATTGCATATAATGAGTAGTTTTTATGAAGAAATTAATTTTTATATATCATATTTATAATATATTTACCATTATTAAAAGAATAAAAATCATTTACTTTTTACCTTTCCATTCCCAGAAAAGTGGTAACATATTTGGTGTGTATGCGTGGGCTATTGCATCCATGAAGTGATGAGATTCTTTTTTGGTCACCAAAATACAATGATAACAAATATAAGTGAATATAAATGAATAATTTAGAATTTATTTTATTATAATAATTATTAAAATATAATATAATATTTACCTTCTTTCAACAATGATCATTTAAAATGAAAGTGTTACTCATATGTATGCACGGTCTACTATCTCCCTAATTATAACATACACAATTTAATAACTATATTTCATGATTGGTTTAAAATGTATAATATATATCTTAAAAATGATAATTATTTAATTATTATTATCCTATATTTTATAGAATAATGAAAACATTGAAAATATTCAAACTAAAAAAATTCATTTTTGACATCTAAGTCGAATACTATCAAATATATGAGGTAAACATAAATTATTAATGGATTGTGTATATAAGGGTAAAATAAAAAATAAAAGGAATAATAATACTGAATTTTTTTATTAAGAATGTAAATAATTAATATAGTTTTATTAATTATGAATATAAATATCATATGATATGTGTTGGACTCAAGGTAATGGACATGATTTTAAATCCCCCTTCTAATATGTCCATTCCAAATAATTTTATTTTATGCTCTTATAAGTGTATTAAGAATTCTATTATTTACCATTCATTTAATGATAAATTTAAAATATTAACATATTTTACTTTATTTATAATGTTTTTCAAGGGAAAAACGTTATGGTTTTACAAATGTCCTAATTTAACCTAAAACATTGTTTTTATTATTTTGAAGATTATGATTATAACTCATCTTCTTCTGTGTCCATGTTTTGAAATTATTTTATACATAAATTTTAGGAACATAAATGAATTATAAAAGAAATTTTTATTTCACATATAATTTTTTTAAAATGGATTTAATAATAAATCATTTTACTAAACATTTAACTTCCTTTACAAATGTTAAATGGAATGTTCCATTTTAACCGATACAAAAACAATTATTTTTATAGTCACTATAACCGTTATATGAAATTTGAATTTCTATAGATGATTTTTTTTAAATAAACACATTCTTTCCATTTTCTGATGATTTTTTTTAAAATATGTATTTAAAAAAAGAGTTTTATGATATAAAAATGGATTTTACATCGGTTTTGAATACTACTCTAATGGTTTCATGATTAAAATTTGTAATAATAGATGTTTTATTCCTAATTTTGTACTTGGACATTTTTTATGACAACATGCGAGACTGATAAAAATTATAAGATGGGTTTATCCAATTTATACCTCAAGATTTGATGGGTTACCCCATTATAGATTCTGATATAATGTGTCGAGAACCATTATAGATGAAGATATTATCAGTGGACTGTACACACACACACAGATATATATATATATATAAATATATATATATATATACGTATGATGGGTTGAGCCATATTATTTCATGTGATATGATTGATTGAGCCCTATTATATCTCATGATATGATGAGTGAGTTCCATTATAGTTATCAAATATATTATGTAATTTTCTATGACTTACTTGGATAGATGGAGGAATTTAATAGTGAATTCCTCATATAGATTTAATTGGGCTCCAGTTATTTTTTACTGTGTTTAAAATTTGTTATCAATTTGATGCTCCATGTCTCAAAAAAGTAATTTGTTTCCATACAATAGATTTTTATGATTTATTTTGAGTAAAAAGTGTATGTGTTTTTAATGTTTATATTATTTATTTTATTTTCTTAATGAACATGTATATAAATGTGAAAATTTCATGGTATTTTAGTTTTCTTACTAGACTATGAAATTTCTTATTTTTATATCACAAACTAAGCATTTTATTCTCATATAAAAATTTTATATTGTCTTCAATAAGGTTTAAGGATGTGTAACAGAAAAGAAGTAGTCCAATTAAATATTGTGAAATTTTATAATAAAAATAAATCATTTTTATAAATAATTTATAATATTATAGGAAAAACGGATAATGATTGGAGCATTCCATTTTATAAAATATGATTTTTTTATGATTTATGACCTAATTATTTAAAATTAAAAACCATAAAATACACTCAAATATAAGAGTCTGAAATATTGAATTAAAACTCAAGATTATGTAATGTTTAACTGTGGATTATTATTGAGATAATTATGGTTAGTTTGGACAAATGGAATGAAATGGATATGGGACAGAATGGTTAATGATATCATTTTATTTATCCTCCACAAAATATAATTTATTTTTTATTATTTAATATAGTAAAAATAAACTTTATTGATTTCGTAAATAGATAGAATCTACAGTAACCAATTAATACAGCATTTAAAAGAAAAATTTGGGGGTTTCCTGAATGAGAAACTAAACAGAAATGTACTTATAGTGAAAACAGTTTAATTTTTATTATCCAGCTATTATGAGTATTAATTGATGAAATAAACCATGGTGGGTTTCCTAAAGGTCTAAATAAGAGAGAAATTAATATCTATGTAATTTTAGGTGATAATCTGAAAATAAAAAAATTTCAATAACATTTATGTCAAGAATGTGGGAGAATAACACTATAAACTTTCTTAAAATAAAGGGACTATGTTTTGGGTGTGGGAAATGTGGTCAAAATGAAAAAAAAAATCTAAGGAAAAAACCACATTTGGTTCAATACATAAATAGGAATAAATATCATTACAAAGTATCAATTGAATGTTTTAATAGTGGGGAGTATTCTAGGGATAATTATAGTTAGTTTAGACAAATAGAAAGAGATTAATATGGTATTGAATGGTTAAGGATATCATTTTATTTATCATTCACAGAATATAATTTATTTTTTATTTGTTAATATAGTAAAAATAACAATTATTGATTTATTAAATTAACAGATTCTATAGTAACTTATTAATAATGCATGTATAGGAAAATGCGGTGGTGTATAGAATTTGAAACTAAATAGAATGGTACTTGTAGTGAAAACTGCTTAGTTATTCTTATCCAACTATTATGAGTATTAATTAATAAAATAAATATAGGTGAGTTTCTTAAAAATCCTTATAAGAGAGAAATTAATATCCATGTAATTTTATTGGATAATCCGAAAATCAAAAATATTCAATGACATACATGTCAAAAATGTGGGAGAAGTACAATATAAAAATTTTTAAAATAAAGGGACTAGGTTTTGCGTGAGGGAAATGTGGTCAAAATGAAAAAAAAATATTCGGAAAAAGAAACATTTAGTTAAATACTTAAATAGGAATAAATATCTTTAAAAAGTATCAATTTAATGTTTTAATAGTGGGAAATAATCGTATTATGAAAATTTATTTCATAGGGGGGAATCTCAAAAAAGGTATCAACGAAACTATGAAAATAAATTTCTAATAATTTATAATTTCAATATAGTTGAAGACTAGGAAACTAAGAATGACTTATGTTTCATATGTTTCATATCTTGGGTTATGTTGTGTAATTTTTCAATCTTAAGAAACGATTCATTTTTTTAATATGAATGAAGTATTGATGAATAATATGGAAAGCATGGTAAATTTATTATGTGTAATTTTGAGTGATTAAAGTGTCTATATATAGAAATTCAATAGTCACGATGTAGTGGTAGATTTAAGTATGAATGTATGTTTAAATTTATTAATACTGTTTTGATTTTTTATTTAATGAGAGTAATTTTTAGAGTCAATAATGATGATTTGATATTTTTAAGGTATATATAACCATTATTTTATCATGTGAAAATTTTATTTAACGGATAATCCACTGTTCATTTTGTAGACAAAAGTAAAAAGGATTTGTTGAAATTTATATTTTATATGATATTTTATGATAAATATCATGTTGAAGTATTTTTATAAATTTTCTTGGAATATTTTAATATTTCTATTAGAAATATTTTTTAAATAGTAAAATATTTTACATTTGGAATGGTGACTGGGCTTTAATCGATATGTGAAGGGAGACAATGGTGTATCTCATACAACTAGCCTTTTTGATCCCATAGTTAGTATGACATAATTGTTTCACTCAAAAATTTTGATTGAAAATGATTATGTATATTTTGGGAACTTATATTTTATCATATTGATAAACAAGGCATTGGAAATGGATTTGGTGATTAGGTAATTAATATAATTTCATAATAAGTTCAAAATTTTTGGATCCTTATATGATTAAGGTAAACCAAATAGTGTGGTCTTCTATTTGAGGATAAAAGATTGAATAATCTGTTATAGTCTTATATGATTTTACTGGTGATTTATAGTTAATCAATTTATTTATTAAAATCATTATAATATCATGTAGATTATATAATTTGGGTATCTATATTTTCTCACACGAGACATTAAAAGTTATTGGTGTTATTTGAAAATAAATTTCTTATCAATCTAAAAATAATATATGATTAAACCCTTTTTATTTTTGGGTTTCAATGTGAGGTAGGTATATTTTGATTAATTTTATAGATAGTTTTTTTGAATGAGTGGAGATAATAATTAGGTGTTGAGGAATTAAAGATTAAATTTGTATTGCATCATATTAGGGTTCATTAATATTGTGAATTAGCATACATTGTACTAACCATTTTGGGTTTGGTATATTTCTAAATATAGGAGCAGTATTTTGTTATATTTTTTTTTTGAATTATTTCACCCCTTAAAAGTTTAATTTAGTGAATTAATTAATCATAAATACTCATTATTAATTGAAAAAGATTATATTGTGGTGGGAATTGACTAAAGGATGAAATTATACTTATCATGTTGGTATATTCTCATTATATTCTTATTCATGATTGTATGAAATTAATTCAATCTAGGAAAAAGTATCATGAAGATAAAATGTTTAACCTTTTACCTATCTCTCTCAAGAAACAATAGTCATTTTCACCCCTCTTTGATTTATGGTGTTTTGGTTGTTAACACTCTCTTAATCATTCTATTTCATGGAATTGAGTATCATTAACACACTATATAAATATTTGGGAATTAATATCTTCTTCTATTTATATCTAATTACTTACTTTAAATTTTATCCTACTTTAAAAACTATTAATGTGTTATTCCAAATGTCATTCATTCTTCCCACTGTCTCTCTCTTTTCATGTGGATGTTTTCATAATCCTATAGACAATGTGATATTTTAGTCATGTATTGTTGAAATATCAGAACCTTTTTTACCATGTTCCAGCATAAACATAAATTATAAAATTTATTTAAGAGGTAGAATATTTCTCCCCTATATTTGAAGATAAGATCATTATTTTCATTATCATATTTGGAACACAACACCAATCTTATGAAACTCACAAAATATATCAATATTATTTCATAATAATTAAATTAGGGGTCATGAATTAAAATATATACATTATGAAATAGTTATGTATAAATTTCCTACTAAAAATTTATTTATTGATAATTTCTAACTAAATATTCACTCAATTATTAGTAATGACATTTTCTTCATCAAAAATATGGTTTCCTAACAAAGGATTTTCATTAATTTCTGTGATAAAATATTAAAATTAATTAATATGAAAATTATGAAATTAAATTATTAAAATTAAATTTTATTTTTATATAAGAATATAAAAATTTTCTTAGGCTTAAATTTTGCGATTTTTTAGGAAATATTAATTTTTCAATAAATAGTAAATAATACTGATTTCATAAAAATCTCATTTGTTTTGGATAAATTAAGTTTCATTATTCACTTAATATCATTTAAATTAAAAGAAGATTTTTTTTAATTTAAAGTAGTTAATATTATATCAATCATCTTTATAATATATATTAGTATAAGTTTATCTTTGAAAAAAAACAAACTTTTCTAAACACTCTTTCAAAGGGTATAATGTTCTATAATTTCAATTAATTAAAAAAACCTATAATATTAAAGAATAAAATAAAATTTGATATTATATAACTATAAATGTTAATATAAATGAATATAATTTTAATTAAAAGTCATAGAGTTAAAATAAAATTATCTTATTCTTGAAAAATACATTTTCTAAAAAATAATTTTTTTTATTCACGTCTGTTGGATTAACATTTAATTAAAATTTTCCCCTTGTATAAATTTAAAGATAAAAAATGGATTCCCAATTTGGAATACTAATATTTTATATTATATATAATGTTCAACTATCTTTTTTGAAATATTGTATTTTTAAAACAGTAAAATCTTTTAACACAGTTTATATTAAAAAGGGTTTTCTAGAGGTTAAAATAAAAACCATAAATGATAGAATAACCTAAAAAAATTTATAAATTATTTTGTAAGGTGAAATTTTGACCTTATATTCTATTATTACTGATAATGTTCCATTTTGGTTCCTTTTTTGATTTCAAAATGATGGTATAACTTTTTAAAAAAAATCCAAGTGTATCCTCTCCACACTAATAGAAGTATACCCACTCACATGTCCACCTAAACTTTCTAAATAATTTTGGTTCATTAAATTACATTAAAAATAACTTCCTCACTTTCTTCATCGTGTTCTATTCTCCTTTACTTTATTATAAAACCATTCTAGATATGATTTTGGTGAAAACCAAAAGAGATTTTCCGATGAAGAGATATCACTCTTAACCGATCATTTGAATTTATATCCTCTTCCACCTCTTTTATATATTATCCATGAATTAGGATATAA
Source organism: Viscum album (assembly GCA_963277665.1). Lineage (NCBI taxonomy): Eukaryota > Viridiplantae > Streptophyta > Magnoliopsida > Santalales > Viscaceae > Viscum > Viscum album. The sequence continues at coordinate 1,241,804,260 of OY728156.1, read as the reverse complement.
TAAAATCATTATATCACACATATTAAAACATTTTTATTTTAATTTTAAAGCATACATCCATATCATCTCCCATAAAATGAGAAGTTGATCCATCATTCATATGTATGGAAGACTGTCACCACGTGAACCAATGTAAATCATTTTCTATCATCACTTCTTAGAGATGGATATAATTAATAAATTAATGTTAATATATTATATTAATTATGTATATATCATTATAAAATGGTTTTATATCATTACATTTTACCTTTCTATTCTGAGAAGGGTAAAAGCATTATTCATGCGTACATGTGGACTACCACCTCCCTGAAGCGATGCTATTCCCTTTCAATCACCGCAACACATAAAAAATACATATAAGTGTTTTAAAGAATTAATATGGTATTTATGATATTATTAATCTAATGTAATTTTCATAAAACATTCACTTAATTTACATAATGATCATAGAGAAAAGAAAATGTAACTCACGCTATGTATGCCATACCACCTCCATGATGACTACGTAGGTCATTTTTCATAACCATATTCTATAATTTCTTATGAATATATTATTTACTTATTAAAATTATTATTATTGAATGTTTTTTATTTTTTAGATAATGGATTACTGACATATTTGATTATAGTTAACCTAACAAAATCATTTTTGACATATAATCCAAATAGAATGAAAACATCCGATGAGAAAATAAATGATCAAAAAATTGTGTGTATCATGGTAATAATAAAATAAAAGGAATAATAAAATTGAAAAAAAGTTCTAATGAAATTTAACAATAAATATAATTTTATTATTTAATAATATATAGAACATATATGTTTATTTGGACTTATGGTAAGGGACTTTTTTTTGAAAAAAACAATAAAAAGTTTCCGTTACAGTTCTTTTCCTTATAGGTTATTATAAATATTTCATGAAAAATATTTCCTCTATATTAATGGATGATAAATTTCATTTTCACAGAATTTGAATTTCCTTAACATTATTTTAAAATGTAATTTTTTAACATTTTACGAAAGGGGAACTTTATCTTGAAACCTCAGTTTAATTGTTTTTAATATTTATTTACTAAATTTATCTCTTCCATGCCCTTATTTTTAATATTTTTTAATGAATATATTTTTATTTGAATAAATGAATTGGAGAAGATATATTTTTTTCCAACTTTAATTTCGTAAAATGATTTTCAAAAAATGAATATTTTTACAGAGGGTTTTATTTTCTTGAAAAAAGTTATATGGAAAGTTCATTTTAAGATATATAAAGACAATGAGTTTTATCACAATCATAACCATTATTTAATGTTTGTATTCTATTAGAATATTTCATGTTTTATTCAAATATTTTTTTTTTCAATTTATTTTGGGATTGAAAATGGATTTTAAAAAATGGGGTATTTTTATATCTAAAAGGTTTTTTTTCAAAAAAAAAAAAAAATATTTTTTGAATGTGTTTATGATGAATTGGTTTTAGATTAAAAATATTTCATTCAGGATATGGTTCTTATAATTTTTTACGATTATGATTGATCCCAAAAATATGAATACGATGGTTCAAGACCAATTATAGATCATTATATGACTGGTTGATCTATATTATGAAATAATATATGAATGGAAAGTATATTGTCATACATATATTGATATTATAGAGCTCGACTCAAACGATGATGAAATCCTAGCCGATGTCTGGCGATGATTCACCCCCCCTTCCCTGAGGTGGGAAGGGGGAGGATGTCTTGCCGATTAGGTCACGAACCCCCTTTGTAGCTTTCTCCAATCCTATGTATCTCCCTGAGTTTTCGGTGGTAGCGGTGAGTCCAAAGGTGCTAGATCTCCATCTTTTTATTCCTCATCTCTCGATCTCGATGTCAGGGTTATCTGAAGTGACTGGTCATCTAGAGTTGACTATGGTGGATTGATTCAATTTTCATAGACCATCAGTTGATGATTTTGATCAGTTTGTTTTTGGGACATAGGATGTGCATGATCGTGTGGTTTTTAGGCTTTTGGATAGTCGACATTTGATGATACTCTTCGCCTCAGAGGAAGACCTGGTTCGGGCATGGGCTAATGCACCTAGGTGGTGCAACGGGAGTAAATTTCTTCTCCTTCGATGGAATTTTTATCTCTATATGGGTCGTGATCCAGCCTCCGTCCTGATTTGGTTGAGTTCCCTAATTTACCTTTACCTTACAAAAATCTACCATTTATGCGCTTTCATGGGATCTTGGTTGGTCGATTCTTGTGCACTGATTCTCGAACAACCATGGTGAGTTAGCCGGTCAATCCTCGACTATTTGTTGAGGTGGATATCTCAAGACCTTTGGTTGAATGGGTTTGGATTTTTGTAGGTGAGGAATTCAAATGGAAGCAGGATGTGGTTTATGAATCGTGGATTGATTACTACAATACCTGAAATGGGTTGGGGTATTTAGATGATAAGTGACAAGATCAACTTGTTAGTAGGAGGTCTCCAGGCCTAGATGAAAGGATAGGAAAACCCATTGATAAGATGATGAAGTTTTCTGTTGTTGATCGGGTAAGTAATGAATCTAGATGTGGTTCCCGAGCTGCATCTATTCTGGCAAAGCCAGTTGACTCCGCAAATCCTCTGGTGTCTGCGGTGCTAAATGGACTGAATTAGGACATGAAATGGAGGAATGTTTCCAAGCGAGCTGTGGATAGATGTGATGCTGCTACTGGCATGGTATCAACCACACCGTTGGCTGCAGGGGAGAGGCATGAAGATCCGGGGGTAAATAATTTTGGCATGTCTCTTCTTGATCGCTGCAAGAAAGAAGGGGGATCACTTGCGGGATATGCTGCAGTGATGAAGGAGTGTGGTAGTGACAAGATGAGAAATGGGAATCATGGGTCTTTGATGGACGCCAAGGATGGCAGGATTACTGTTGCAGTGGTGGAATGTGGTGTTAGTCTACCTGTGGGGGAGCCAAGAGTCTGTGAATGAGCTTTTGAGGATGATGGTGTGATGCTATCGGTGTCCACACAGAACCACTTTTAAGACCTGGAGACTGTGAGTGTGGATGCTAGCATGTAGGCTCAAAATGAGGATGAAGTGATTGGCGAAGTGGGGAATGGGTTATGTGAAGGACAAGATGACGATGCAGTGCTTGAGGAAGTGGGAAATGGGTCTTGTGCAGGTCAGAGGGTGTTGGCCCAACCACAATTTTTTTCCATGATAGATACAGGTTACCAGATTCCGAATGTCGGATGGAGAAATATCAGCAGATGAGGGTCCCTAGGAGATGGGGGGATTTGTCTGATAGTATAAAAGAAAAATGTGTCCTCATTCAGACCCTCATACAATAATTCTATTCAGGTAGGGAAGAATATTTTATCTCGAAATCAGGAGGAGATGCATGTCTCGCCACGAAGACGGTCGAGGAAGGACTACTCCTATTTTCCGAAGCCAATGCCAACTATATCCTCTATCTATAAATAAGGTAGACCACTCTTTAACCAATTTAATAATGAATTTATTTAGTTGGAGTGGTTGAACCTTAGAAGGAAGTATGCCAATGTTTTGAAGTAATATAACATCTCGGAGTGGGAATCACGGACTGCAGAGGAAGCTTTTTATTATGGAGATGGTGACGGGGTAGGTTTTGATGTGTTGTAGTAGTTGTGTTTGGCATGTTGTTCTTGTCTATTAGCATTTACTTTTTTAATAAATGGTTGGAGGTTTTTCCTCTGCCTACGCTTTTTGGGTATGAATAGTTGAGACCCTTTATAGATCAATATATGATCGGTTGTGGGCCATTACAGCTCATGACATGGTGGTTTGTGCTACATTAAAGTTCATGATACGACGGGTTGAGCCATATCATAAATTATTATATTATATGTGATCCCCATTATAGATCTCTAATAAATTGGGTAATATTCATTATCATTATTGGGAAAGAGGTGTGGGTTACCAAACGGTTTCTCCATTTGATCTAATTGGGCTCTTGTAATTTCTTCCATGAGTTTAAAACAAGCTATGAATGTGGTTCTCTTTGTGAATAATTTTTTTAAAATTTTATTTTGATTCATTTCATTGATTTTATTTGAGATTTTTTTTAATTTGGTGATGATTAATTTCATTTTTTCAAATATAATAGAGATAAAGGTATGAATTTAATGGATTTTTATGTTTTTTAGAAAACTAATAGATTTATTCTTTTATATGTCCCTTAATATGATTTTTATGCTCATCCTTCATCGATAATGTGTTTTTATTGGGTTTTATGATGGGAAATTGAAAAGAAGACTTCATGTTGAAATTTGTGAATATTTTTTGGGAAAATTAAAAAAATTATATTTTATGTTTTATATGATGTAAAAAATGGATAATAATCCGAAGTTTATAATTTGTAAGATATATTTTTTATTATCCATAATATATAAACTAATTATTTATATCTATAAACTGATAAAAATCATAAAATTTATAAGAATGGATTATTTTATTAAAAAATAGTATTATATTATTTTTATGGATGGGTCCTTATATGTGTTGTCTCCAAATGTGAATCTTCCTCCATTGAATTTTTTTTAATATTATAAGTGAGGATTATCTTTTGGAACGTATCGATAATAACCAATATCCAATTAATATATATTTGAGAAGCTGGTAATCAAAATATTTTATAAAAAATGATAAAACTAAGTAAATTCTTACGCACACTTACTTCGGCCTTGTGACATTATAAATTAAAATTTTTCTAACCCCTATATACACAAATATTTAGTGTTAAAAAACTACTTGTTCTTAGAAAAAAAGGCTTTGTGAAAACCAAATGATTGAACACTTTTTCAAATAAAAGATTTATTCTACTGACCTCCCCTTTCATGTTAGTGAAAATCTTTACACTAGTAAGTATAAAATAATTTTATTAAAAATAAATTCTATCTTAAGTAAATCAAAATCCATTAAAAATTTTAGAGGCTTTAATTTATTATTAATTATATCAGAAATTTAATTATCAGAATAAAGATTAGGTATTTTTTTTTCAAATTATAAACTTCAGATGTATGTTTAAAAACCAATTTCAAATCATCTATATTTTAAAAATATAGTTGACCGTCATAAAAATTTATACAAGAATTATATTTTTTATTTAATTAAGTTGAAGGTTTTGAAATATTGGAAGTTAATTTCGATATTATATTTGTATATTTAAGGCTATTTTCCGAAGTAAAATCATAGGTACTTTTTTAATTCTTATTTAATTTTCATATAAGAGTTATCTATCTATCCATTTCAATAAGACAATGTAGAGATTTACCATCTTCCTATGAATCATTATTTTTTATCGATTAATTTTTTTTCTTCATCCAATGAATTTGAATAATCATCTTTTTAATTATAAAAAAACATTGAAATATAAAGATAATTTTATCATAAATTCATCAGTTACCACTTATATATGTAATTTTTCATCGATCAAAATATTATAACTAAATCCAACTATTTTATTAATATCTTTTCCACTTTCTTCTGATGAACTATCAGTAGATTTGTATCCTTCCCTATAAATCCACATTTCTATATTATTATTTATGTTTTTCTTTTCATTTTAGTATTAATCATTGAATTTATATCATTATTCTAGAATTTAAGACAATCTTGTATAACATGACTATCCTTCTGACATTATCATTAAGTTAGATATGGGTATATGTTTCTTTCATATCTATAATTTAGGAAATATTATTATAAAAAAATTTATTCATTATCCATTCAATTTCAGAAATTTCAATATCACTATCATATAAACTACTTTAATATGAATATTTTTATTTCCTCTTTGAAACATGAGATTCTGAAACATTAATACAAGTAGAATAAATAACTAAAATAAGAATTCATAAGGTAAATAAAAATACAACTCTATCATCCCTTTTGAATTTCTAATCATCTATCTTTTTTATACATTCATATTACATTAATGAAAACATAACATCATCCAAACCTTACATAGTCTGGTTTTTAATATCACTGATTGTTTCCCTATTCAATTATAACCCATTCATAATTATATCAATAATTTTTTCAATAATTTGATCAAATGTTAAGTACTTCATAGCCAAATATTGTGAAAATTGTACAATAGTTATAATAAGTAGATCTATTTTAGTAATGTTTTCTCTAATTAGAAAATAAAAATATTTTTAATATAATCTCTATGTAAATCATTGTGTTTTCAAAACAACAGTGGTTTAAAAAGGTGATGTTTCTAGCACCATCCATATATCATTCTCTATTTCAAAATATGATATCTAGAAATAAATGTTTTTTTCATTGAATATAGAATCATGTTACCAAATATATCATTTACCTGATATTCAATACATTCCATAGTATAAAAATAAAGAAATCATTTCTCTGGAACATTGTAACATTTATTCATCATTTAAATGTTTCTAAAATTATTTTTTATGATATAAGACTTCATAATATCACACAATTTATCATAATTTTCAATAATAAAAATAGGTCGTAAGTTCAGATTAAAATTATCAACTCTATCTTCTAAAAATTCTCCCATTAGTAAAGAAATATTTCCTCTACCAACCTAGATAGTGTTAGGAAACAAAAATAAGATTATGATGAACTAAATAAAAATCAAAATAGATATAGAATCAATTAGTTTCATTATTTAATGCCAATTGATTATATCAGAAAATAATAATAATAAGTATTAATTTCAAAACTAGATATACATAAGGTCAGATAACATTTTTTAGCAATGATGTACTCTAGGAGATCTATAGGGTTGAATTTTAGTTTTAATATAAAACATATAATTTCATCAAACCATAAGGTTTTATGTAAACTCAATTTATGGAATATATATAATTTCAAAGACAAAATTATAATAGTACTTCAAATTTAAATATAAACTAAATGAAATATAGTAATCCGAAAAAATATATATATAAGAAGTTTATAAAATTCAAACAACAAGAAAAGAAAAATTTAACATAATGGTAACTAAAAAATGATTATATCAAAAGATTTAAACTATCCTTAGAGTATTGGTTGAAAAACCAAATACTTATTTAAGGATATATTAAAACAAAACATTTAAATTAATGTTTAATGTGGATGATTATATTTTATCTAAGGTATCCATGAATTAAAAACTGTCATATGTTATCTCCATTTATAACCCAATTAGAAGGTCAATATTCCTATCCTTAAAATCCAATGACTTAAACTATTGGTAGGTGACTTGTTGTTTGCCTTAATATCTAGTCTTTATAGTACTATAATCCATCAACATATATGATAATTAGTAAAATGTTTACAAAAGACACTAAGATATTTTACAATGGAAAAATTAAAAAATGGTAGTACTTATCTAAAAACTCAGAGAGAAAACAAACAATGGTTTGAATCACACATAAGGTGAAATGTAGATTCAACAATTACAAATCATTTGAGACATTAAGAGTATCCATGAATTTTATAATATATTTTATTTCCAATTCAGGAGATGTAGATTTATTTAAAGACTCCATTTTAACAAAATACAATGGATAGATCCCAAAAATCATGTAGTCAGTTATAACAACATTAACACCATCTTTTTCACCTATGGGTGATCATAAAAAGTTTATTTATCTACTAGTTCTTTCAACAAGAACCACTAACATGATCTTAAATCTGATGAATATAATTTTTAGGATGGGTTTTTATATCGTAATTTCACAAGACTTATTAATTTCTATTCTATTTCAATTTCAAAAAAGTCATTATAAAAAATAGATCAATTAAAAGGAAATTAATTTTCAATAATGTACGTATAAAAATTACTATAATTTCAAATATTATCTTGAAAATATACTCATTTACTCAAAATTTAATTTTCTATTCTTTTTATATGTGACATTAAAATTATCTAAAAAAATTTAAATATAATTTTTCTATGGTGAGTGGCCTATTAGACATGATGTTGTGGTTTTAATGATTCTTAATAGTTTAGAATATTGGTATAATAAGTATGTTCAAATTAAATATGTAAAATTAAATTGATATTTAACTAAAAAAATGTGAGCTAAAATTGAAAAATTATTGTGTGAAATGAAAGAAAAGTGAATGTCAGTAAATGATAGTGATGGTTGTGAATGAGTTTTCATTGATTTTTAAAAAAAAATATAATAAAAAAATAATTTTTATTGAACCATAAAATATAATCCTATAAATGAGTTAATAAAGGCCGAACACTGGTTTTTTGTTATGGATATTTTTATGTTCATTTTATAGTTTGTTATAGAGGTGATATAGTTGTAGGTGGTCATTACTAATGTGATGTTGGGATTAATGGTTTATTATAAGTCTATTTGTATTAACACAAAGGTTTATATATATATATATATATATTTCATTTTATCTTGATTTCCTTATGCATCCCACCAAATTTGGATACCATTATTGGCACTAAAAGGATTTTTAGGGGTTTTCACCATGTATCCATTTTGTAAAGGGATGATAGTTGGATTCCCCCACTTTCCCATAGCCCAATTCTATGAAGTAATCATGACATAATGGTTCATGGTGATGATATTTTGTGTTAGATGTGTGGTATTCTGTGGGGATCATGAATTATAGGGGTCAGAATGAGGTTGATAACCTTCTTTTTCATGATGTAATACTATGCTTTGTTGGTGTTGTGTGATTGATGATGATGATTGATAGATAGAATGCATCAAATGATATGACTACATTTTGTGACATATGAATATTCACTAATGGAAATATAATATTCTCGACCCTGTAAGAGGATGAGGTAGGTTGATATGTAGCTGAAACCATATTAGACGTAGAAAGGGTCAATCTCAATATGTTTGAAGTTAGGGAATGAGTGTGTAATAAAAGCAGGTAATTGGTTATGGATTTCCATGATTATATTATTTTGATAATTTTTTTGATGTGGTACTTGTTGGGTGTGCCTTTATGAGAATGAGAATGGGTATTTGATCTATTTGGTGCCTATAGATTTTATTCTTCAATCACTGAAGCATTAAATTTTTTTATCATATATTTAAAAGTCATCCTAAAGATGGACCTACAATGTATACATGTTATACCCATCCACATATATATATATATAGTAGGTTATCCAATGTGTTTTGCTGACTCAGATAGGATTTTTTATCATTGATATAGAGTTTCTATTTCTAGTTTCTTCTTAGATTTTGTATTAAAATGTTATTTTAGTGATTTCTTTTTTATAACATAGAAGGAATTTTTATATTTTATATGAGATATTGGTTTATTTGTCTAATTTTCTGTTTATTAGTGGTTTTCTTCTTATCTATTCTCATTATAATCATAAACTGATGGCAATTACTCTCATGTTATATTTTATTCCCATGTGTCTAGTCTCTAACCGAAGTCTTATTAATGGTGGTGGGGGTTGGTTATGAAAGAGTGGTATAAAATCCAATGGTTGAAAATTTCCTTAATACTATAGTGGGGAATAATGAGGTATTCCTAGGAATTGTAGGGAAATATTACCAATTGATCTTGGCGCATGAAATTGGCCAAGGATACTAATTAAGAAATTGGATTTTATGCCCGCTCATGATCCGATTCATGAAATTTGAGTCAACTTAATGACATAGTGATGTTGTACTATTTTCAAGGTAGTGACCAAGGAAAAAGCATGCAACATGATTATTTGTGTTTTTTATTTAAATTTGTATTTTTTTAATTAAGTAAGAATAATTAAATGAATTAAAACAATTCAACACTACCAGATATAGGTTATTTTATGTACTAGAAATATATTTTATGGATTCTGGAATATGAAATGGGGGGAACCTCCCATATAAATATGATTTAACTTCATGAAATGTTTTTTAACTGTATGAGAGTTTCAGGGACACCCAAAGAAGACAATGTCATGGCATAGTGGATGAGTTCCCTCGATTTGTATACTTACAAAAACTTTTTTTATAAAAGTGTGGGTGCTTGTATTTTTTGTAAAATATAACATTTTCATGACCCCTTCCCTGAAGGTGTACCCATTTTGGGATGAAAATGTGATAAGAGAGATAATGTCTACTGACTCCATCCTCTAGTAGGTCTTGGGTTGGAAACTAGAACCGAGGGTATAAAAAAAACACAAATGGGTGGCATGAACTTTATGAAAACACATGGGAAAGATATAGAAAATATAAAAAACCAACAACGTCTACTCATACTCTAATATATAAGAAAATAAAAAGTTCACATATGAAATTTCATTCATGGAATAATAAAAGGGAAAAAAATGTAAATACCAAAAGAAAGTAAATACTACAACAGTCATGAAGCCTAATCCACTTTTGAAGAACCCCATGCTACATGTATCTAGCCAACTCTCTAAAAAATTTGAACTAAAATGAATAATATATTATATATAAATAGGGTGATTAAAAATTTATATTCATTAAAATCTTCCTTGAAGCATCCCATACAAAAGGAAAAGAAACCATGATATGCACAATGGATAAAAAATTAAACTAACTCATCACATAAACATGTATACTATGTTCCCAACCACAAAATGGCTACTCATACAAAATATCACAAACACGATTATATAATATAAAAAATAATATCAATGGTACTCTTCAAATAGTTCCCCAATATATTATTTATTTATCCCCAATGTAGCACACCCTTAGTATCTCTCCCCAAAAAGATAGCTTGTGGACAACTAACAGAAGCACCAAGACATGCACCTCGTGAAATAGAGAACTATGTCCATGTAACCAAATGTAACTAGGTATTTTATGGTATACAAAACATCAATTAAAATGTGTATCTTACCTCAGGTAGTATACCTTAATCTATTACAACCAATACACCGGGTAAGGAACCTCAATCCCTCACAGCCTATACATGTTATTTCTATAGTATTCCATAGGAAACTATATCTAGAATATATGTGTGTCAAATAACCCTAAGGAATTACATCCTTATATTCACATATATTTGGATAACTAACCACCATGCATGGAATAACAAGTAACTACCACGAGTAGAGAGAGAGGTCAAAGGGGAACTCAGTCATCCATCCTCCCCTTGGGATGTTGAGAACCCCCGAGGGAATAGAATCCCTAGGGTGTTAGTTTCTGAAACCAACTGGGTGGAGTAGAATATAAAAACTGAAAATGTACATTATATAATATAGGTCACAACCACACTATGTACATAACCTATTATCAGACTCAGCTATAGGTAACATCTCTTAGATTCCCAGCATCTACAGCTGAGACTAGATATCCTACATGTACATGCTGATTTAGTGATCTATATTAAATTATTTGATTCTTTTTTCATCAATTTTAATTTACTTTAATTAATTACTAACAATTAATTAAACAATAACACTTCCATATTATATGAAATTATCCTAATATTAAACTTCCCTATCTACTAGGAATAATAAAACAGAGTCAAAAACTTCTTAGAATTATAACATCAACATTGCATCCTTTAAAGAAGATACCCCATGGGATAAACACTTATTAATTAATTAAAATCATTAATTTCCTTGTACTCAAGGAAAACAAAAAATAGTACTAAACATGGTAAAAAATAACTATATCCACCTACCTCAAGTAGTGGGGCATGAAAAGTAGATAAAGAAACATCCTAGCCATCCGCAAAACAAAAGATTCAAAAAATCATCAATATTTCATATTAATGGCTGAGACCATCTTCATACCATTATGTTATCTTCTCCATCCTCCTAGACACCAACAAGTATATCTTGATACATCTCACCACTCCAGGCGTCAGCTATGCCCACAAAAAATGGGCCTCCCTACCCCTCATACTATAATATAACTCTGGTAAAACATATCCTAACCTCACTTCACATCCGAGCTTCCGCACCACATAAACCACAAAAACCATCTAGGATTACATCATATCAAATAAAGGAGAAAAAATAGAAATCAGCCTCTTTCCCAATATAAAGTCATTCATCCTTCACACGAAACAAGCTCTCATAACTCCAAAATAAAATGCACGAGGACATTAAAAAAACTGGGAAATCCATGGCCTATAAAGGAATTATCTTTTATCACACAACCAATTCTTAATCGATCTTGAGTTAACTGATTCATTATCACTAGTTACAACTATAGTCAACCTATGAAACAAAAAATCACAACAATCAAAATCTAATGATAACATTATTTTACATGCCATTAATTCTTTTATCAATAAGCATTAACATGATTTTTGTTCAATAACAAATTCAATTTACCATGTATACTTTCATCAATTTGATTGACATTAAATTAAAACAAAAACTAGATTTATTAAAGATGGCTATTTAAAATTTTCACCACATAATTATCTATTAATTATAGATTTTATTTATTTATCGACATCAAATTTTAATCCAATCACAATAAGAACTCTATAGATATCACACTATCTAGAATATCAAGAGGATACCTGTTATCATAGTATAAACAACAACATCCCCAAGAGATTTATACCAATTCCATAATCTTCTTCAAGTAATTATTATGTTTATTTAATTGAAATCTGTGGGGGTAAATTATTCTAGATCATTTATTTCATGTAAATATATATTGAATCATCGAATCGCCTACCTGAAAAGGTTTAATGTTATTCACAGAAGAGTGGACCAACACCATAACCCTCAATTGCCTCTCCAGAAATAATATCATACTTCTGAGGATTTCACAACAAAAACAACCAAAATAACTCCATTAGAAACATTGATTTTGGGTTCCATAACATGGAAATGAGGAATGGGAGGAAACATATTGAAGAAACCACAAGGAAAAATGTAAAGCATAACTTGGATCGAATATGAATCGAATAGAGGATTCTAGGGATCAATCAATGATGAAGGAATCCCAAAAACGTCAATGTGTGGGACTCTTGGTCATGTGGAATTATGAGAGAAGAACTGTAGCTGTAGGGTATGATAATATAAACCAACTGAAAATGTATAAAAATTACATCATCATGGATTTACATGACATATAATCCCCTTTTAGGTCATCTAATCCTCAGGGTTCCATTTCAACCAAAAAATGTGTAACCTTTTAATTTATTTAACCCAAAATACATACACATCATGAACCTAACTAACATGATGTGTAATTTTTAAAACCATGTAATTATTCATATTTCCTTAAATTAATATCCAAACTACTCTCGACATCCTTAAATGCTCCTCTGAGCTCCTCAGTCTTCAAAAATACACGATGGATCAATCCATGCAGACCCAGACCTTTATATTAGATACCTCTCAAAGAATTCTCATCCATGAGAATCTAAAACCAACACTTAGAGGAAACATAATGGATTCAACCAAACAACCATCACACAAGATACATCTTGAGGCACTTATCACCACTGGAGATCAACCACCTCACACAAGCACTGGGGCCTCGACACAGTGAGTATACGAACATCTCGTCAAGTCTTCACCACCCATATGAGAAGGGTAAGCTCTTCCAAACGCAGAATGCTAAACATGGAAATCACATGGATTTACACACACATTGTCGCCTCCCAAGGAAAGGGATTTATCCAAAATTGCATCAATATAATAGAAAATCAAAACTCCAAAAGGTCTAAAACCACAAAAAAAACAACATTACATGATAAAAGCTAAATATAAAATTAATCGAGGTACTGAGAAAGTATCTACGACTCAAATTCCTAGGTACTCTCCTCCACACCACCATAATTCCACATGACATTAGCCAAGGTGTTTGAATTTCTACAATGAACCTAATCATGGTGGTCCTGTATCTCTATAGGTAACTCTTCAAATGTCACATAATCAACAACATCGATCTCATCCAAATCGATGAAATGAGAGTCTCCATGAAGATAATCGTGGAGCTAAAACACACAAAAAGCATTATGTATCCAAATATTTTGTGAGGTAAGGACTATCTGATATTCCACAACTCCTATATCAGACAACACCTCGAAAGGCCCAACAAACCTGGGAAAAACATACTCCAAAGACAAAACCTTCACTTCCCATGACATGATGTCTTCTTCAGGAACACATGTTTCCAAATGTTGAACTATATAGGTATCCCCCTGTGATCGGCATAGTATTTATGATGATCCTAAACTACCTTCAAACTCTCATGAATAACCTAATCCATATCTATTGTATTATGTTCTAGTTATGGCCAAAGAATTTCTTAATCTATGACTCTAGTACATCATAATTAATCATGGAATGGTTGTCCACAAATATTTTAAAATGACACCATACCGATGGTGGAGTGAAAAATGTATTTATAAGTGAACTCTACCAACAGAACAATCCAAATCCATGAACCTCCCAAATCCAGGACATAAGAGTGAAATATGTCTTCACGAATCTAAATGGTCCACTTTGTTTGACCATCCATTAGTGTGTGAAAAGGGGTACTAAGGAATATATTAGACCCAATTTAATGCTGATAAAATGTTCCCAAAATTTGAGGTTAAATGAGGATATCAATCCATTTTTATTTTCATCAAGACCTTGTGGAGTCAGATCACCTCCTCTAGATACATTCCTGACAAAACATCTAATGATATCGACCCCTTGATTGCTATAAAGTAGGCTGATTTTTTTCAAACAACCCACTACCAATCATACAGTGTAATAGCCTCTCTAAAATTGAGGTAAACTAGTACTAAAGTCCATCGAGATGACCTCTCACTTCTACTAAAGAACATCTCAAAATTGGAGAAAACCACTAAGAACACGGTGATCATCCTTCAACTTGAGGAAGAAAAAACATTAAGAGAAAAACTTTGAAACTGCATGCTTCAACTTAGGCCACCAAAATCGACCTCCCAAAGCATAGTACATAATTTATGTGCCATGTTGTTCTGCCAAAGAAAACTATGAATCTATCTGAGAAAAAACTCACTTATCAAAACATGAATTAAATGACTTCCATGAAACTACCCTAAGTGTTGTTCATACTCAGACAAAACATTAGGTGCCACACCCCAAACAAAACAGTCTCTCCAGACCTCCACCTCAAGATCCCCAAACTATGACTCTTACCCATGTTGCACCAGATATAACTTCACCATCATCTGAAAAAATTCATCCTATTCCCCTTACTTCACCCATATCTAGATTATATTATGAATTTTCTTCCATAATTATATATAAATCACTTAATTCACACACTACATCTCAACATGACTTTTTATTTAGCGGATCAACTTACACATCCCCCTTTCCATCGGTATAAGAGATATCAACATTGTAATAATGTATGAACTCCATCCACCACCCCTAATGAAAGTTCATGTCATGTTTGAAAAAAACATGCCTTAGTCTCTTTTGATTTGTGAATACCACAAAACGATCACTAGTGTGGTAATGTCTCCACAACATTAAGGAAAACATCACTATTTCTAGATCAAGATCAAGGGTCTCGTAGTTACGCTCATTGGTATATAATTTTTGAGACCCATTTGAAATAATCGTTCTCTACTGCATCACAACATATCCCAACCCCAGAAGTAACCCATCATATAAAAAATCAATATAGACTCATTATACAAATAGGAAATGAACTGGAGCATTGATAAACTTCTCTTTAAGATACTCAAAATCTCTCTAAAATAGATAAATCTATTAGTAATCATGATCCTTTCTATTAAATGCTTTCGTATGAGCCACACCTAGATGAAAATTGTCTATGAACCTCCTGTAATATCCTACAAGACCAAAGAAACACAAAATATCTTCCTATGCCTTGGGTGATACTCCTGACACAAATGATTCTATTTTTGACTGATCTATAGCTACTCCCTGCTGGGATACAACATTCTGGATAAAAGACACTTATCAAGACCAAAACATGAACTTCAGAAACAGCCCAAATAGCTTCCCACAACGAATAACTCCCAAAATACACAAATATTGTCTACATGATCCTCATCAGATTCAAAGTAGACAATGATTTTACTGGTGAAAACAACCACGAATTTATACATGAACTCACATGAATTATCATTCACTATCTTCAATAATATAGCTTGAGTATTCATCACATAAAATGGAAATCCAAAAAACTCATAATGTCCATGATGAAAACAGAAATCAATATTTAGGATATCTATATCCTTCACATTCATATGATGATATTCACAACACAAATAGAACTTTGAGAACCAATATGCACTTTTCAGTTGATTGAATAAATCATCAATCTATGGAAGATGGTTTTAGTTCTTCAATTTCACTTGTTAGAAGTATAAATAATTGATACACAATCGCAATCTTTCATTATCCTTTGTTATGTACAAAATTGGTTCACCCCATGGTGACAGAAATTATCAAAAAAAACCTCAGTGAAACACAATATAAATTTGTATATATAGCTCTCGCAACTCATAAGGCACCATCCGATATGGAGCCATCGAGATAGGATACACGCATGACTATAGTTTGATTCTGAACTCAATTATATATTGAGGGGGTAATGCAAGAACCTCATCAAGAAATACAACAAGGTACTCTTCTATGATCAAGGGAAACACCGACTACTGAACATCCTACAAACTCAACATCATCTCTTCCATCAAGGATGATAAGGGAAAAACATGCCTCTTACCCATCTGAGTATCTCTCTCATGAAAAAAACGGATGATTCTCCCTCGTCATCGAAGAACAGAACCTCCCTCCTGAAGTAATCCAAGATATCCTGAACTGAATACAACCAATCCAAGACAAGGATAATGACAAATGGTTCTATCTATAATCCTAGGAAATCTCCTCAAGAGTTATGTGGCCCTAGAACTAGCTCACAATCTATACATGCATAAAATAAGTCAGGTCGACCTCCAACTGGTGAAGTCAATGACAAGGGTACTAGAATCCACACTAACTAAAGACCAAAAGCTTAGACATGGTAAGGTGTTATGAAGTGGTGAATCACTCTTATATCAAACGTGGAATTCCCCCAACAGTGAAACATGAAAAGACTACCTCAAATGAATTCTAGATCACTTGGCGCGGGAAACGCAAAAATGTGAAGCTGACTGTGACCTACTTTAGTGCCTCTTTGACCATGCTGACGACCACCACCACGGCCATGCTATGCTCCCTAGGGATGTATAAAATCACGTGTCTATCCTCTTCATATTCCATTTACCATTTCTAATCACAAACTGGGGAAAATTTCTAATGATGACTTAGATGGAACTACCTCAATAGAGGAACCAGAAGCTGAAAACCGGGCACACACTAACTGTTAAGAAAGTTTAAGCACTCTAGTCACTTATACTCTCAGCCTTCATAAGGAAAAAATTCATTTCATCCCTTGGAATAGGCATATGATATTCTACACCTAGAGAAATGAGATATTGAGGGTTGGGATCTACCTCTTATGATTGAATGATATTGTTTCATGAAAAATGGGAACCCCAAACCACAACTCTACTTCATAAGGAATATAAAAGACACTTCTTTTGATGATATCACTATATTAAATGTCCAATGGATGACAATTTATATTTCCCAAACTTATCTATAAGTATTCATCATAAAAATATGACCTTATACTGGATCTATAGATGTAAAGCCTCCTCAAAATGGCTCACCCTGGAATCCCCGTCTACAAACAGGTCTGTATCATATCATAGAAGGTTCCTTAAACATACCATAAATTTTCATAATCTAGAGCACCCCTTTTGATGGGTAAGAAGCATCTGGTGACTAGCTACCTTCATGATTGAGGAAAGAAACTTGGCTATGAAATGGTCATAAAATTCTTCGCGTGAGATTGTCGACTCATCTTGATCATTGAGGAACAATAAAAACCATTGCCTTTATACCCCACATAGCATCGGCAAATCCAAGGATACCCAGTTCTCTTTCCATGAACCGATCAAACTAAAGGAAATCTCAGCCACCTCCAACCGATCTTCTATTACTATATCTAAAACAAAACCATCATACCTTTTTTGACTATGGCATAGAAACTCTCAGAGTTTCCCCCTACATGTTTTGTCATAGTGAACCTCTAATATGGGGTGATCTTCAAGAAAATCATGTTGAACATCTTCTACACGATGATGATGAGGACATCAACCTGGAGATATTCATTAAAAAGAACAAATAGTTAAAGCTCTTAAACCTATAATATGGAAGAAATTAACATTAATTAATTATTTTCTTTTATTAATTTTACATTAATATATTTTATGGTCTACCCATTGAAACTTAGGCACAAAGAAGAATGGTGCATGATCCTTTCTCGGGTATATATAGTACAACCTTCACCACCTCATTTAGTAGTAACTGTAAGTTTAAAATTCCGTGCTTTAGATCATAAGTGGCCCTAAATACCCATGTCTATGCTGATCTACCTTGTTTACAGTGCCCACTAAGCATAGCTAATACTATTTCCCTACCAGCCCATCCATGATCACCTACACCTAACTCCAAAAACTATACTATCCCCAAACCAGATATTTGATAACACTTTGTCACGATCCCTCCCCATATAATGTACCCCTCCTGTGATGGTAGTGGGAGAAGGGAGATGGTGACATGTTTTTCCTACCTCTAGTAGGTGTTGGGGTGGAAGCTAGAATTGAGGGTATAGTAAACACATAAAAGTTACCGTCTAAGAGAACCCATGCGAAAGAGATTGATAAGATAGAAAAAAGAACTTTTGATTAGACTCCAATATAGATTAAATGGAAATGTGAACATATGTAATGTAATGAAAGAACTATTATAACAGAATGTGAATCTACAAATACCAAAATAATGTAATGATGGAAACGACTACGATGAAAGAACCATTGATGCTAAACCAAAAGCCAGTAGTATCTTGAATAATATCCAACATGTTATAACTATCCTAAAAAATAATTTATATATACCTAGGATGAATAAAATAGTATACTTAGTAGAATCTTCCCTAGAGCATATCATGAAAAAGGTAAAGAAATAATGTTATATATAGTGAACATCATGTGAAACTAACTCGTTACCTAAATAGGTATACTATGTATCCAGCCACACCATGTCTACTATCACCAAATATCAGATAAAATAGTATATAATTTAAGAAATAATATCTATGGTAATCCACTACTAATTCCCCATTGGTTTTCCTCTTTTCCCCAAAATTGCTTGTCCCGAGCATCTATCTCCAAAATTGGAAGTACGCATACACTTGGTAGAAGCACCACAACATGAACCTCTTGAAACACACCACCACATCTATGTAACCAAAAGTAACTAGGTAGTTTGCAGAATCCACCATACCCCATACAATGTGAATCATACATCGGGTATTATACCTCAATCCATCATATCCCACACATCGAGTAAGGGACATCAATCTGTCACAACCTATAAACATTATAACTATAGTAGTCCTTAGGTAACTATATCCATAATATATGTGTGTGAAATAACTACAAGCCATTACATCCATCTACACACATATATGTGGAATGTAGCTATCATGCATACCATCATAAGTATCTACCAAGAGATGATATTGGGGTTAAAGGGTGTAGCAAACCTTCCATCCTACAACTATGATGCAGGGGAAAACACCCCCAAGTCTCAAAATCACAAGGTTTCTAGTTGGAATAACCATAATATTGGAGTAAAATATTCAAAAAATGTAAATTATAGAATATTGATCATAACCACACTATGGGCATAACAAATTCTTAGAATCATCTTTATGTAACATCTCTCGAACTCCTAGATGATACTTCTAAAACCATATATCCTATAAGAATACTACTATTTGAAGAGACACATTTATTTATTTTATTCCTTTTTTATCATTTTAACATTATGTTAATTAATTCTTAAAATTTAATTAACCATTAACACTTACACAATGCATTACATTAGCATCATAGTAAAGTTAGATGCCCTCTGGGCATAATGAAACATGAGTCCAAATATTCTCATAATTATAACCTCAGAATTTATCAATGTAAGATCCAACCCCATGGGTTAAACATGTATTAATTTATTAACATCATTAGTATCCATTTTTTGAGGTACTCTAGGAATGAATTCAAAGATACAGAAAAAAGTAAATGACCAAGAACTTCTATTTTCCTCAAGAAGTGGGAAAAGGAAAAAAGATCAAAAACATTTTCATTGTCGAAAAAATATATTAATATAGAGATCTAGTTTTTATATCAATGTGTAATCCCATCTTCAACCCATTATGTCATCTTCAATGTCCTCCCCGAATCAAAAATTCATATCTCAATGCATCTCCCCACTCCAAGCATCACCTACTACCACAAAAACATGGTCTCCCCAGCCTCACACCACAACAACCCTCCATGATCATCCATCCTATGATCATTTCACATCTGGGCCTCTCCAACCCATAAACCACAATAGCTACCAGGACCACATCATATAACAAGAAACATGAAAAAACATTGAAATCAGGATATTATCCCTAAATCAATGCATTATTCCTTCGCACATAACGATCCCTCTTGAATCCAAAGAAAAAGACACTCAACCTATATAAGAAATCGGGAAGCATAAGACCTATAAATGAATTATCTTTTAACACCAAACCAGTAATTATTCCACATTGAATTAATGAATTAATTACCACATTTTCCAAATATTGGAAACCCAGGAAACAAGATATCACTACTATCACAAACCAATTTAAAAATTACTTTATAGTGACTTCAATTTTTTTATTATCAAGAATTAACATGCTTCATGTTCCTTAACAAATTCATTTAAACATGTATACATGTATCAATTAGATTAACATAAAATTTAAATAACAATCGGATTCATTAAACATGCCTCTTTAATATTTTATTTAATTTATTATCAATTAATTTTGGATTTATGTTTTTTTACAAATTTCACATTCTAAACTATGAAAAAAAAACACTACATAGATATCACACTATGTATAAAATAAATATAAAACCCATTATCAAGGTAGAAACAAAAATAACTCCAATAAAGCAATGTAAATTATTTAATCTAGTTCATGTAATTATTATGTTAATTTCATTGCAATCCAAGATAAAACATCATTCTAACATTACAGTTTAACATAACTAAATAGATAATAACTGAATCCACTACCTCAAATACATATAAATATTTGTCACATGAGAATGGATAAACGCTGCAGCTCCTGATTGCTACCCATGAAATAACTGCATCTACCTAAGGACTATGCACCAAAAACAAAATCCCCAAATCCATTAGAAATGTAGATATTGATCTTCATCACATGAAAACTTGGAACAAGAATAATGGGATTCATTAAAACACAATAATAGAGGAATAAAATAACTTAGATAAATGATGGATCAAAAGAGGGAAGATAGAGATCGATCCTTAGTGAAGGAATCCCCAAAATCTCAAAGAGGGGGTTGCATTGTCATCTAAAATTAGAAGAGAATTGATGTATCCATAGGGGTTGACAACCCGAGTGGCTATTTTTTTAAACTTATAGCATCACATATTTACATTATGTGTAATCCCATTTTATGTCTTTCAAATCTATGGGTTTGAATCCTATAGAAAAATTTGTTTCCTTTTCATTTATTTAACCCCAGAAACATAAATGTTGCAAACCTAAATTACATGATATGTAATTCATACACAATATGTAATTCATCCTGTTTCTTGTATTTCAGAGCTAATATCCTCTAGACGTCCTCTAATAATCATCTGAGCACCTTGGTATTCAGAAACACAAAAATGGTCGATCCATGTAGATATTGGCCCTTACAGAAATGGTGATGAGAAATAACTTATACAATTTGATAGATTCACCAATAGTAAATGTAAAATTTAATTTTCAATGTATTTTAATGAGTTTAATTAGGTGTTTAATTGGTATTTTAGGTTTTTTAAGGAAACCTTAACAATATTTAATCATAATATTGAAAATTCTTTCATTCCACATGTTCTATGATTCAAGTTTTTTTAATTTGGTTTTTGTAATATTGATGTTATTAATTGAGATATTTACATGAAAAAAATAATGATTCTAAATTTTGATGTTGTTGGATAGAATATTAATTGATGACTTATTAGAGTTCATTAAATAGTGTTGTTATTTGCTTAAAAATTAATAACATGATTTTTAATAATGGATATAATTGAATTTACATACAATATTACTCATGGATATTGTGATAAAAATAGACATTACACACATTAATTGATAAAAACCCATATGTGAAATATCATTCACAAATATTGTAACATTATTATTATGTTGATATTTTTTTGGTTTAGAGTTTTCGATTGTTAGGATAAATATTTTACTAGTAAAATCCACTATCTTTTTATCATGTGGTAATTTATTCACCAATATAAGGAACCACATAATAAATAATAAGACTTCAATATCTCTAAAAATAATCAACAAAGGATACTCCTTTACAGACATCCTACATATTAATTTTTTTTATCCTATGGAAATAGAAACATAAGAAAAGAGTGAGATAAGATTCTTTATAAGGGTAAAAATAGGCATTAAAATTCCAATATAATAAGTAAGAATAAGATGATATATGGATTTAACTAGGATATATATGAAATATACACTCAAAAAATGATAGATCATAAATCATGGAATACGGTTTTGAAATACAAAATACATGAATCAAAAGACTGTGGCCACACAATTCAATAAACGAATTCTTTAAAGGAATAATATATTTATGTGATTAATAATAAAAGTATAGAAAAAATAATTAAATGAAACAAAATTTGAAATTATAGGAATCAAAAAATTGTGAAAAATACATAATCATAGATAAACATATCATAGTAGATCTAAACTCACCACCTAATTCTAATAACACAGTGAGCCATGTTTTGATAAATAATTACAATATTGGAGAATGTATTCCATATTTTATTCAAAATTTTATCTCAATAAATATTGAAAGTTACCCAATGCATTGGAAGATGATATAGTAACCTTGTCATCTTCTTCAATACGTATGAGTTCCCCTAGAAATCAATCATTAGTCAAAGGAAAAAAGAATTCAGGGGATGAAATTGTGTTTCATTCAACAGAACGTAATAAAACCATGGATGTAAATGGATTTTATATTATTTTTAAATGGATTCAAATATGTAAATTAGAAACAATATTGATATATTAAAATAAAATAGATAAACCAAAATATTTTGTTACTTTCAATGTAATCAACATTCTATAAAGATAATGGATGTTGTATTTACACCAAATAGATAAAGGTTATATAATTAATCCCCTAATTTACCCATCCAATTGAGATATAACATCATTTTGAGAAAAAATAAATCAATTAGTGGAAATATGGAGTGATCCCAAAGAAATGTCATTAGAGTAAAATTTCTGAATATTAACAATGGATGGTAAGGTGAGATAAAAATATGATGAATATTGTGATTAATATAAAATTGAATCAGACAATACATATAGAGAGATAGTCTGGATAATGGAACATAAATGATTTCATCAATGTTGAATAATAAATTTCAATATACAATGACTTAACTTAATGATAATTTGATCACAGAATTATAAGAAAAATCTATTTGAAAATAAAAAATATCATTGATCTTTTGGAAATAATTTTAAACAAAATATTTTATAAAATTTAGGGGAAAATATTTTCATTTATAAAACCTTATAATTTTGAGGTATATATTCTTTTATAATTATAAAGGTAGATGAGTACTATGTTTACACAGAAAACATTAATAAGATATGCGTTTTTACACTTTAATGAAATAAACATAAATGGAAAATGTTACTTTTTAAAAAAACATTAATGAAGTAAAAGTATTATAAATGTACCTTATTAAATTAATGAGGCATATATAACATTATTCTCAAAATCATCAAATGAATATTGATATTGAATATGGGAGGTTCTCGACAGAATAGAAAGGATGTGGATGTTTTCCTTAGAATGGGTAAATAATGATCCATGTGGAAAAATGAAATTGATAGATTATAATTAAACTCAAAATAATTAACATATGATAATAAAATAAAAAGGTATTTAGAGAAAAAACAATACAAATTATTTTGATGTATTTTTTTGTAAAGAAAATATTTCATTGAAAATGAAATTTGAAAAAAACCCTAATGGTGTGAGTAAAATAATAATTAGAGGTGATTGAGAGTAATAGTACACAAAAGCATAAAATATTAGTAAATGAAAGATCTTTCATACTTTAAACGAATTGTGTAGTGAATAAAACATATAAAATAAACAACGGTTTTCAATATCAAACTTGTATCATGGATTTAAAATCGATACAAATAACCACTTACAACTGAGTAACATTCATATAAAAAAACATCTGAAAAAATTAACCTGTAATTGAATATTTAATATCATGAAATATAATATAAAAATGATACAAAAAATTAATGGGTTTCTAGATAATACATTCCAATGAAAAAATGGTGTATAATAAGAAAAATGTATTATGTGGTGAATATTTAAGATAAGAATCCATGAACTTATTCCATATTAATTATGTACATGTGCCTAATTTCTAGATAATCGAATTATGTGTATTACCCAAAAAGTCAGATCCAAGCAGGCTTGGACCCCAAAATTTATTAATAAAAAGAAGAGTGCAGAGACAAACAAGAGAGAGCAAGAGCGAGATTACATGTCAGAATAGTCATAATCACCACATTCATACCTGGTCAGATCATTAGCATCAGCCAATTACAATTCTTATTGAGGCTCATATTGTTTGAGAATCTTGATATATTCCTTCTTTTGATCCAATTTATCCATGGATAACTTCTCCTTAGACGTCTTGGAACATGACCTAGGGTCACTGTCCTCAGAACTATAGAGTAATCTTTCCTTGGTTTCCTTGAAACCGGGGTAGTCATGACACCCTCAATGTCAGAGATTCTTTTCTTTTCTCCTCGAAAAATGTCACTTTATGAGACTCTAGTTGTATCCTTATCACTTCCCATACCCACATAATGAGTTTCCCCCCACTTGCAGGGGATAAACTCCCCATTTCCCAGAGTGTAAGCCTCAACCCTTTCCTTTCCTTCATCAGAGATGTTCCACCGTTCAGCAGAAGAAGAAGGTTGCCTTTGGACCATCTATGTAGTATCATTATCTATCAAAGTGGGAATGTGAATCAGATTCTCGGAAGTAATAACCTGAAAAGCTTATAAGGTCCACTATAAGATATTGTCGGAGTAGCATTTATAATAAACTCTTTTCCATTCCTAGGAGTCAGTGCCTCAAGCAAGGTTGACTTCATAGGAGGGTCACTGTCCTTGATGAAATTATTTGGTGAGGACGAATCCTTCAAGTTATCCTTATATCTGAGAAGATTTGAGGGGTGTACTGGAATCCCACATTCCATACAAATATTGTTTTTACGAAACAACTCAAAAGAGTGCCCCACGACCATGCATTTAGTGCAGAAGAGAGGTTTGTTTTCATATTCAACATCAATCAAAATTTTAACAGAGGGAAGAGAAATTGTTACAGTGTCAATGAGAGTGAAGATGATATCAACATCCACCAGCATTCTAGGGAAGTGCCCATACATGACATATGTCTTTTCCTTATCAAGATGGATGGGTGTTCCAAATACCGTTCAAATATCATGCAAGACCTCTGGATTCCAAAGAACCCAATTAATCCCATGAAGGTTCACCCATACCTAAGCGAAGACATTTTTTTCATTCGAGACATTAAATGCTATTGACCATTCATGCAGATGAATCCACCCAATCTTTAAAAACATGGAACCAAAACACCAAGCCTTTAGCTTCAAGTAAGCCAATGGAAACAAGCAGTGAAAGAATCATGGCCCAAGGGAGACACATTTCCAACTAGCAAAGCCCCACAACAACGTAATTCTACGGAATAAATCTCCACATTTCTAGGGAAGTGCACCATTAGGAAGGAAAATACGATAAATAAAAGTGTTCTCACCCAATGACAATCTTTCAGCAATCACACCAGGGTTGGCCTCAACATGAGCCAAAGAGTCCTTTCGAAGGATCTCCATATGACAGGGGTCCTCATTCCTTTTCTGATCTGATAATGAATCATTCATGACATCAATAAAAGAGCACTGACCACAGGATGCAACACAAGTGGGCTCCCTCATAGATTCCATGTACCCAAGAGAAACCCGAGCACACTGATCATAGGGTTTGTAGGAAATAGGCTTCGCTTCTGTGCAATCCACAACCATCGTAATAGCCTTCAACCCAGCCGCCTTCGTCCCTCCATCCTTAGACCTCCACGAGATAGGCTCACTGGAAGAGAAGGGTTTAACGCCAGTGGCCAACGCAAGCACAGAAGTCTCCGACTTTCGCGAAATAGAGGTCGATGCAAGGGAAATCCCACCCAAAACTGCTTCCTTCGCACAAATCCGTCACATGTCATGTTCTATTTATTTATTTTGTAGTAGTTCTCTTTTGTTTCTGTGAAAATTTCATCTATATTAGATTATTTAGGTAAATTTATTTACTGATAATGATAATTTTATTGATTAAAATAATAATTCTAAAACCACAAAATAATCATAATTTTTTAATAATTTATAACAATATTGTTATCTATAATTCAATATTTATCAATGATAGTATTTTGTAACATCATTCAAAAAATGCGATTAGACAAACCCTAAACATGAAGAAAATATATCTCGATGGGTGATTGTTTGAAAAATGTATAATATCACTATAATATTATAATAATTATATTATTTAGGTTTATAAAATTTTTATTAATTTTTTAATTAATTTTGGTAAATAAATCAATCAATATGATAGAAGAAGATGTTACTTTATTGTTGTTGTTGTTGTCTGCATAATGTACAATTAACATTATTTTTTCATATGTGGTTGTAAAATTATAAATATTGTCTTTTCCATTATTATAAAAAATATTCTAAATAATACTTATATTGAGGACAATATATTACAATTTTTAGGGAATATTTCTTTGAAAATTATTAAGAAGAAAAGGCATGGAGTAAGAAATACTCACATTATTGCCTTGAACATTATCTTGAAAGTATACTTGGAAATGCAGGGCATAGGATAAAATATGGTGACTAGAGGATAATTGAAATGGGGTAGTGTTATATGAGTATAAAAGGTTAGAGTATCATGAATAAATTGAATGCAATTCATGTGGAATACAAGGGTGTAAGTGTCCCATTTTATATGTGATAAAAATGACACTTTAATGAATACCAATTGCTTTTCAATGATATCATTATAGAATTCAAGGTTAAATGACTCTAATGGAAATAAAATAATAGATTTGGGGACATAATTTTTTTCTAAATCCCCCAAAAATTATTTACACGTATTTATTAAATATGTTATATGATATTTTACTTTATGTTGATACCTTTATATTTTTTTTGTTTATACCGAGGTAACTAGATTTTACTTGAGTAACTTCTGATTTACTAAAAATATAATATCACCCAAATTCATTTTTTAACCTAAATTTAATTTCCATTTATTCTAATTCAATTATTATATAAACATAAATTAATTACAACATTAAAACATTTTATATTGAGAAAAATGTTCTGTTGAAAAATAATATTTTCATTATTAAGTGTTCTTAATATTCTTTAGTTTTTATTAACAATTGAATGAATGATAGTTTGTATATGTATATAGGTTTACAATTTATGTGAATTAAATATTTTAAAACATATTAATTTATTTGTTTAGATAAAAAGTAAATTAGTAATATAAAATTTCGTTTAAAATACATTATTTATTATTATAATGACCATTTACATTAATATTATAAATCAAACATTAATTCCTAAAAAATATATATAACTTATTGAGTAACATTATTATTTTCCTATAAAAATATTAAAATTATTTTATCAATGAAAATCTCCAAATTTATGAAATGATATATTTAATATTAGCACACAGAACATATAAAAACCATTTTCAAAAAGTTTTTTTAGTCTTTATATTTGTGTGTAATAAACTTTTATCAACGTAATTGAATATAATGATAAATTTGATATAATAAAAATAAAATAATAGTTATATTTATTATAATGAAATCCATAAAATAATATTACCATTAAAATTTTGAATTAAATGAAAAGACAAAAAATAAAATGAAATGTTACTTCTATTTAAAATGTTGAACAATTGTTTCCTAAGATAAACCGACTATCTTATAAAATATATATTTTCTGATCAAATAAATATTTAACAAATTTTAAGTTTTTAATAATCTTATATGACTTTCTGATATATTTATAATGTAAAAAAATCTACAAATTTTAAAAATTGCATTTTTCACTATTTACTTAAAAGTCAATTATTTTTAAAAAATATCAAAACATCACCCTAAATTTTTTTGGAAATGCCTAATTGAAAAATGAAGTTAAATTTGTGAAATTAAAATTCTAGAATTTATAAATTTATCTTTTATATGAAAATAAAAAATATTATGAAAAAAATCTTTTATAGGAAAATGTATTTTTAAAAAATTATTTGTTTTTTTTAATGTAATTTGACTACAATATATAATTTAAACAATATTATCATATTAGTTCATATATTTAAATATTATATATTATTATTATTATTTTTTAAAATTTGTTAATTTAATTTATTAAGTTAAATTAAAAAATAGTTTAAAAAATAAATATTTAAAAAAATAAATCCTTCTTATTATTAATTATTTATCTTCCAAATATAAGCATTATAGTTAGCTAAATATCAATTTTTTTCTAGATGTTTTATTATTAATAAATTTTTCCTAATAATAATAATCTAATATGGTGTGGGCTGTTTTAGTTATATGTTTTGTGTGTTCAGTATTGCATATGACACAAGTTATTCGAGATATTTTTTATTTAGATGATCTATATTTCATGTAATTTCATTCTATGCCCATATGTAAATTATGAAATAAATTTTTTTAATTATTAAATATTTATGAAACTAAGTTAGGTTATTCTTAAAATATTTATCCCCTGTGATATAACATCTTATATAGAATCTATATAACTCTATTTTGATATATCTTGTAACCTATATTTCCTCAAACAACATTAATCATTCCTAAAATCATATATGAAAGTATTTATACACTCTAATCATATATTCATTATAACATCTCTTTCCCAAAATGATTTGAATCTCCATGGTATATAACCATGTTAAAATCATATATTATTTAAAAAAATTGACTCTATATTTAATCCTGAATATTTATTAACCACTAGTTCATAAATTCACACACCATCCAATATATTTCATAATACAAAAAATATAATAAACATCACAGAAATTATCATGGATAACTATTTCATTAAAATAATAATCAATTCTAAACAAATCAATACTATCTAACTCACTTTTCTAAAAATCAATGTACCATTAATTACTCAAACATATAACATATATTAAAAATTAGTTCTATTTGTACCTCTACCAAGTGTTGTCTTATAGATATCCAAAAATATAAACCTTTTCAAAAATTAAAATTTCACATTTGTTGATACCATTAAATATATGTATCCAAAACATTAATGAAAATCTACTAAAGAAAAATCACTAAATGTTTCACAAAATCCATATCATTTTAGAATTTACAAGTATATAATCAATAAATATCACTTACTATAGAAAATACATAAGAGAATGAATATTTTATTTATATATAGATATAAGCCTCGCTACATTAGGTAAGACTATAAATTTCATTTTTTCCATCATAAAGATAACATAAAATGATTGAAAACCATTTAAGTATATTTTATAGAATTTTATAAGATATAGTTATCTCCATATAAATACATTTCTTCGTTTCATTTACGCGATCCTTTTACAATATGTACTAAAAATTTAATATTTTATTAACAATTTTAATTTGGAAACACCAATCTGAAATTTTTATCCCCAATGAAACCATCATATTTAATATACTATACTTTAGGTTCAACCTATGAATTTAAATTATTCAATCCTTGGTAATCCCTGTCTATTTTCATTTTACGTTCTCTACGATAGTTAGTTTAAATCATATTAAAATGCTTCATAATTTTTCATTATTGGGAATATAATATAAAAATATCATATCCATTGAGAGTGTGAAACTACTTTTATAGTTAGGCCTATTTTCGTGTAGAAGTTGATGATTGATTTAATATCAAACACTCCCTTTTTAGTGTTATTTCAACGAGGTTAAACTAATCTACAGCAATGAAATACATGTATTATCAAGAGATGTATATAATTGATTGAAAACTCACATACTCAAAATTATTCTAAAACATAGGGATATTAATATTCACATTGATTTATGATGAAGGTTTTCCATAATTCATTCTCAACTTAATTCCCAAGAAATTATAAAATAATAAAAATAATTAACATAATGTTTTATCTGTTCCTTTAATATTGTGTCCCACCGTAACCTCTCAAATCTTATTGAACATTAAATGTATTAATTTATCTTTAATAGATGACATCCGTCTATAATTATATAAACCCTCCTTTGATACCAATTAATGTTCTAAAGAACCACACTCAACATTCATTACAAATAAGTATATTATTATATCATCGGATACGATACAAATCCTTAATTACATGAACTTTTAGAAATAATGTAACATTTATATTCCAATAAACATTGAGGTTCAGTGTTTTGGACCGTTTGGACAATGATTTAACTACTACAATCCATTTTCATTGTATAAAATAAATAGTTTTCACACAATATATGAAACTAATTAATCCATACAATGACTTGATAATATTTATAAAATTCTTTAATCCTGATAATTTTGTCGACAAATATTATACATTAATTTTATTTGTAACATGGGTAAATGGAAATATATGAATGGGGTGAGCTCAGATTCTGAAGAAGTGAAAACATATAAGATAATAATCAAATATTATAAGTGATTATAAGATTATTATATGAGAATAATCAGGATAGATGAGAAAAATACACTCAAAAAGTAATGATTATAAATAATATAATAATTCATGACATAACATAATACATTTAATAAAAGATTATTTAAACTTGAGTTAATAAACATTATTCATGAGAGCATAACAAAATCATTAAATTAAGAATAAAACTATTTCATAGACATGAAAATATATCATTACATAAAATCAAAGGCATAATTTAATTATGTAACAGCCATAAAAATATATAATAATATCATAGTGAAGTAGGATTCACCAAAAGATCCCCGTAACATATTATTTCAAGCATCACTACTTGTTTCCCATAGTGGAGTGGGCATTCCATACACAATCTCAAATTTATTTCTTAAGATATTTAATCTTAACCAATTTATTAGAGGGTGATATATGACCATACCCAACATCATCGATACATATGATTACGAGTTGAAATTAATCATTCATCATATCATAAAGAACCCATGGGAAGAATATGGTTTTCACATAATATTCCATAAAGAACCCAAGAAAGAAAATAAGTTTCATTTTCACTTTAAATTGGATTTATGAAAGGAAATAACAAACATGATAAAAAAATTAAAGAAAAGTGGGAATGAAAAGATTTTCTATAACATTATAAGTGAATAATAATCAATAAATATAACGCATATTGTATTTACATCTTTTAGATAGAGGTTATATAGTGTATTCAAGAGTTTCCATATTCAACAAATTTATGGATTCAAGGTGAACAATTATAACAAACCAAAAATTTAATCAATTATTTATAACATAATATTACAGATAATTAAATGTAGATGATCGAGAATTATTATGTCATTAGGAATGAGGTACATTAAATTGCATCTTAAAATTGGGAATACCTCATCCTTATTGATATATTCTTGACTATGATCATACTATTCCTTTGTACATAATAATACATATGATACACTAGGGACATCCATAGTAATGTAGATATCTATAAATCTCATTAAGGTAACAAACATGGTATAACATGAATAAATTAATAAATTATAGACAATAGGCATATCAACAGGAATTAAAAGGGGTTTGAATAATAAATATGAACAATTAGGCATGATATAACATGATAACATATAGGAAACATGGGAAAGGAAAAAAAATCATAAAACACTACATAAAAAACATAGGCCCAAGATATCTTCGAAGACATAATGATTTACAGTGTCCTATAAAGGAATCAGGTCTACTCCCCATCACTACATGATGTTTCAGGTTAATAAACATTACCAAGTGTGTCAAATTACTATATAATTATGGGCACACCAATCACATTCATCTCATTATCATTCTTAAGTGAGCCATAAATATCATGCAAACTAGATTAATTCATCATCATATTTTATTAAATGAGAAATGAGTGATATATACATACATGTAAGTCCCATTTTAAATAATTATAAGTGTATAAAGAGGAATCCATTTCATAGTAATGTTTATGGTTTTCAGTACACATTTTTTTTGGTATTCAAAATTATTGTGAAATTTCAACAACATAACGACATCGCTTAAAAATAAAAAAATGGGCTGATGTGTGAGAAATGGGTCTCTCATAATTTGGAATAAAAATGGGAAAAAATTGGGAAATGTTAAAATATATCCAAACATTTTTTATTATAAATGTACGTCATAAGATAATAATTAATACTGAATAAATATGAGAAGGTAAGGTTCCCTTACTATATTTTGGCTTGGTAACATGTCTACATGAAAGTAAATTGGATTTATAAATGAGATTGGAAGTGGGGTATCATCTTTTTTATGTAAAATGAATATTTATGGACATATTAAAGAATGAACCCTTAGTTGAAAAAATTAAAATTAAGAGGCATAACATAAAATTGGTGCCAGAAAAAAAAGGATTGTGGGAGATCCATTACTATATTTCCACATGGTTACAAGTGTAAATTAATATTTGAGAGAGTTGTTAATGATATTTAAAGGGGTATATGATAATTTATAAATCAAATGTTTGTTAAAGAGGATATTGAAAGCATTATCCAACATTATCAATTGGAAACAAAAAAATAAAATGAAGACGATGCTTGAATTGAAAATAGAAGATTGAGGTCCCTCATACTATGAGTGTTACTCTGAATGTTCCA
Source organism: Viscum album (assembly GCA_963277665.1). NCBI lineage: Eukaryota > Viridiplantae > Streptophyta > Magnoliopsida > Santalales > Viscaceae > Viscum > Viscum album. The sequence goes on along the minus strand of OY728156.1, from coordinate 1,241,771,105 downwards.
GAGGAGCTTTAGGAGATGTTAGGGTATCCTTGGTAGTACACTTAATATGGGAGGCCTGATTAAGAAAGTTCTACATATAATTGTTTTGAATATAAATGGGATATTGAGTAATCTTATATAATAAATGGGTCGGTTAATTCATTATTATTTATCAAACCTTGGTTTTAGACTATAAATAATAAAATAACCAACAAAACAATCACATGGTTTCTCCACAATAGAGGTGTTTTCGATTTTTTATATCGAAGGTCCTATTTTAAAAAAATAACACCCTTGATGATGTTGATGTGTGTTAATCTCATAATAAAAAGATTTTAATACCCTGAAATATATTAAGGGTTTTTGAGGATTCATAAAGGATTTTTAAAATTAATAAAATAATTATAAAATCACATTATATTTAATTCGAAAAATAATTTTAGTCTTGGATACCCTTTATAATATTCATAACATCACTTTGGGGTTATTATGATGTTGTTATACACACCGTATATTTATATAGTATTTAATATTTTACCTTAAAATTCAACCGTCTCTTAAAATTATGAAAAATTCTTCGTTGGATACTTTCAATGTATGATTCAAAAAAAATTACATTGATTTTATCAAAAAAAATCTTCTTAATGTGTTTATTTTCACATTTAATATAAGAATCCACATTTATTGAGAGATTCATGGGTTTTTACAATAACAGTTTTCGAACCCTTTGAAAAATTATATTTGACTTAATATAAATTATATGATCATTTATTTTTAGTAAAATTTATTTCAAAATAATATTTTAATAAAATATTATTTATTTCAAAAATTCAAAAATTCAAGAAAATAAATTCCTAAATTGAATTTGAATAATACCCAAAACAATCTTTGTTCTTTTGTATGAAAATATATATTTTATTAAACTAATTACATTATAATATATAATGTAATATGAGATAAATATAATTAAAATTTAAATAAAAATTAAATATTCATATTTATAAAATTATAGTTATATAGTAACTAAAAATTGTTAAATTATTCTTTTCACATAATTAATATATTGTTCTTTTACCGTGGTAAAAATATATTTATTATAGTTACTATTTTTATTATTCAAAAACTATGTTGAACTTATAAAAAATATTAATTATGATGATTCCAAATATGGTTTCAATTTTATTAATATAAATTTTTAGATTTTTAAGAATTTAATTTTTTTATAAAACCATCATTCATGATGGAAATTGGTTTTCTGGAAAATATATTATTTAAGGAATAATGAATTTACTTTAACTCTATAACTGGCGATTTTAATTATATGAATTTTTGTTAATATATATATATTTAATATAAAAAATTACTTCAAACAATTTCTCATTACATGTTATTTTTATTAATTAAAATTAAAATACATTATGCATTTTAATATAGTTTTTGGAAATATTTGTTTTAGATCCAAAAAATAAACTTATACAAATATTCTGGATGAAGATGATTTAAATTTTATTAATTGAATTAAATATAATTTGGAACGATTTGTTTACCTTGAAATAAAATTAAAGGAATATTTCTTACTTTTTAATAAATTAATTTATCATCATAAATGAATATTTTACATAAAAATGGTATTTTTTGTAATTCACTAAAAAATCAACATTTTAAAAAGAATCCAAAATTTTCACCCAAAGTAAATTTTGATATGATGATATCAAAAATAGAGTTTTTTCTATTAAATACAATTTATAAATATTCTAGATAATGTTTTTACTATTTTTAGACAATAAACAATAAATCATTTTTGAAGAGATCATATATTGAAAAAAAAAGGAATTTACAAAAAACAATTTATTATTGGGTAATAATTTAACAATATATTTAGGAAATATATATTTATTTCATAAATTAGTTAATCCTACTGTATCAAATAATTTAACATAATGTTTACAATGATCCAATTTAAAAAATTATTGTTTGTTTGGGTTCTTTGTTCCGTATTTCACAAGCTATCGAACATAGTTTTCATTTTTAAAAACTCTTGGTGTTACAACACCCTTAACTAAATGGGAGAAAATATAGAGTCTTATAAATGAAAATTCATTGTAAACAAGTCATTATTATTAATGTTGAGTGGTTATGTTAGTAAATTAAGGTGATGAATCATATTAATGAATGAAAAGATAATTTTATAATCAATATAGAGAAAGAAGCTATATAATTGAACAAGAAGAATTACCATGATTGAGAAATGGATACCTCAATATGTAGCGAATTAGATAAATAACACCTATTTTGAGTTCTATTAATATCTATTTAGAAATACTAAATTTCCATTATCTTTTTGAAATAATTTTAGAGGAAATATTTAATAAAACAATCAAGAAGAATTTATATTTTATAATCCATGAAATATTGCGACAACGATTAATATAAGAAAAAGTAGCATAAAAATGTGTTTACATAGAAAATTTTAAAAATAGATTATTTTCAAACATAGATGAAAAATATGAATATTAAAAACATTTATTTTTTATAAAACTTTTAAAAAAAATCCAGTAGTACAAATTGAACATATTAAATTATTTTGGAATAGATAAGAACATTTATAAAAGCATTAAATGAATATGTAAATTGAAAAAGTATGGTTCTAGACCAAAAAAAATGTTGTGTTGATTTCACTACAATTAGTAAATAATTATTCCTGGTGGAAAAGAAAAAAGGGAAGGTAATTAAAACACTAGGAATTATTGGGATAGAAAAAATGATATGGGATTTAAAGAGAAAATTATATTATTTCAACATATATATTATCTTCTAAAAAATGTATTTTAAAATGATATTGGTAAAGAAATTTTTTTGGTATGGGAAACATAGGAATTCAATAATATTGATAGTAAGGCCATGAAATGGATTATATTTCATTTTTAAATTAATAGGGCAACGAAAACACTAAATAAAAGCAATAATGGTGTTCAATACCAAACATGTCTAATGAAATTAAATTTTAGACAATGAACCACTTGCAATATTAGAAATTTTATTTTCAAAACCCTATGATAGAAATTGATTTGTATATGCCATTTAACATACTCAAATATGAGAGAATAAGGATTCATAATATTAAATGGGTAGTAGATACACCATTACAATGAAAATATAGTGTATGAGGAAAATATGTCTGAAGGGATGATAATATGAGACAAGAAATTGTTATATTGTTCATCATTTATTATACTCATGTTCATAACATTATAAATAATAAAATTATGTTTATTAGATAACTTTATTGTGACCCTATTAATCTATATTTCATTTATTATTGACCATTTTTATCATATTCTCTTTATATATGATATATTGGTTTCTTACCCTTTTATAAAAATGGAATTAGTGTTCGAATATTTTTTTAATTTTAATTATTGAAGGTTTTTAGTTAAATACTTAGTATATAATTTCTATAACCAAAAACCAATCATTATTTTGTTATTAACTTATAATAAGAGTTGTATTGATATTCATGTATTCATTTATGATAGAGCTTCATAGAATCGTACAAGTATGTTGTTATACCATCCTTAAAATATAAGAACATTGTATCTCAATGGTTGATCAGGATTAATGAAATGTATAATATCATTATTACATAACAACAATAGTATTATTTATATAATTTTAAGTTAACAGGTCTAATTTTAAGTGGGTTGGATAAAGAAAGATAATTATGATGAAGAATTTTAAATATTTATTTGTGGAGGTCGTAGTCTTTACAACACATAATTAACATTGTTATTTTTCTATGTGAAATGAAATGAATAAATAATGGGTTTTACATTAATATATTAGCACATCAATGTATTTGAGATACTTAGGTAATTATATTTCTATTTTTAGAGATGGTTTATAAGATTATGATTAAGAATAATACGAGAAGAGTTAGCAGAAATCGCATTTATAAATTTAATGTTCTATGGAAAAAGTCAATTAAAATCAAGGAAATAGAATAAATAATGGTGATTAGACACTAGTGGTTCTTTAATTAATGGGTGGAAATACCCCATATAATATGTGAAGAAAAAGTAACATTTATAATTACACCTAAATTTTAAATGATATCATTAAACTATTATAGGCACAATAAGCTCAAAAGTTTTTAAATTATGGAATATGGGTCAATTTAGGATTGATAATGTCTCAAATAAGTATTTAAACTCCTTTTTAAACATTATTATATTCATTTACCATATTATTATGACTATTAAAATATTTTATATTTTGTAGTTTATTTATTCTTTTACCGAGTAACTTATGATTTTAAATAAATATATAAAATAACATCCCTTACAAAATTTGAGGTTTGGAACATAAACATAATTATTATTTATTATAATTTTATTTCTAATGGATATAAATTTAAAATTTAAATTACTAAGATTTTTCATATAGAAAAAACAATTTTTAGAAAAAAAAATTTCACCATTAAGGGTACTTAATATTATTTTCTATTGATTACTAATTTTATTAATCATAATATATTTATATTTTGGTTTATAAATTCTATTAAATAAATTTTTAAAATAAGATTAATTTATTTGGTAAGATACAAACTACACAATATTAATAAATTAATCCTTTAAAAATAATAGTTTTTCCATTATCATTGCCATTAAGTATAAACATAGTAACCATAATTTTTTCCCAAAAAATTAAATTTAAATCATCACCTAATATTAATACATAAAACACAAGATGAAAATTATTTTATGAAGGAAAATTTATAAATTTCATAACAGTAAATTTTAATTTTAGTGTCTTTAATACATAAAAACATTATTTTAGAAAATTTATATATTTACAATTAATATATATATTGTAGTCATTAAAAAAATTTAATTGAGTTTCATAATATAAAAAAATTTATTATAAAAAAATTTAAAGTTTTTAAACTTTTAAATAAATCTAAAATTGAATATTTTCATTCAAATATTTAATCAAAATAAATGAATGAAACATAGAATAATATGATCCTTATGTTGTAAAATATTGAAAATGGTTTTATATGTTCAATGTTATATATTAAAATACATATTTTTACTCCATATATATATATATATTTATTTAATATAAATGATTTAAAAAAATTTATTCATTTCTCATATGTTGATAATTTCATTGAATTTATAATTTTGCAAAAAACATTTATTTCTATTTACATAAAAATCAATTATTTTTGGGAAATTTTAAAGATTTATCCCTAGGAAAATTTTTTTATGTGACGACTTCACATATTAAGATATTTTTAATGTTTTATGTTTTCTCTATTTTTTAAATTTATCTTTTATATGAAATTAAATTATTTAAAGAGAGAGTATTTTTATCTAAAAATGTTCTTTTTGATCATTAAGAGTATTTTAAAAATATTTAAATCAAATATCTATTTTAAATGATGTTGATATGTTAATTAATGTATTAAAATAATATATATTTTCATAATTATAATTTGAAATTGGTGATTTTAATTTATTAGGTTAAATTACACAATACATAAGAAGGAAAATTATTCAGAAAAATAGTTGTTTTCAATATAAATTTTTTATCTGCTAAATATAAGCATTTTAAATTGATCAATATGATTTTATTTACTATAGGATTTATTCTTCTTATATTTTTTTGATAAAAACCAGTTAATATTATGTGAATCATTTTAGTTTAATGATATGTGTGTTTTTTATTATGTGTGACATTTGTTATCAAATGTAATTTTAATGTAAATTATCTAAAATATGGGGTCATTGTTATAATTATTTTCAATGTGATCAGATATATTCTTTAATTGTTCTATATAAATTTATATTTGAATAATTATTTAAAATAAAACCTAATTATATCTTTTCATTTATTTTAAAGAATGATTAAAAGTTACTCATTAAGATAGATCTAGGGTCATAACATGTATTTTCAAAATGGGTTTCAAGGGAGAATTCTCCTATTTAATAAAAAAGTTTATTTATATTCCTTTTCTGTATAGACCTGGAATTTATGTGGAATTTTTTTTCTTAAATACAAGGGAATTTTACGAGTCCGCGAAAAATGACAACGCGTGATTCTGGTGCCCGGTGTGCCCATAATCAATTTCTAATGTTTTGTTCGGGTACGTTAAGTAAACAAATGAGTGAGTTTTAATAACTTTTTAACCAGTTCATAGAATTGAAATCTGAGGGCACTGTTGAACTCTCAGTGCCGGTTTTTTCATAAGGAGACTTTCACTTCAACGGTAGTGAGTCGCGAATAGAAGTTAATTTTTTGGGTTTTCAGGAAAAAAATAAAATAAAGTGTGCAACACTTATTTTATTTGATCCACCGAGTATGTGTGGGTTGGTTAAAACCTCCTCTTGGAAGTTGGAGGTGGGGCCACCACACCTTGACCTCCCATGAGAGGTTATGGTGGGGGAGCCCACCCGAACTCGACTTCACATGTGAGGATAAATTAGATGGGGACCACACGGGGCTTAACCCCCTATTAATGGGAGGAGAGGAAAACCTCTCAACTCTCCTCATTAATGAGCGGGGGGAGCCTCTTGACCTCCCCATTATTTAATGGAGCCAACACATAGTTTATTATGCCAACTTCACCCCATTAATTAAATGGGTCATCTCATTTAATTAAACGCCTCAATTTGACCTTTAAAATCAATAATCTAAAATAAAATACAATATTTTATTTGGAGGGGATAGCTTTTAATTTGTTGGGGAAGGAGGATTAGAGGATCATTAGGAGAAAGCTCCCAACGATGAACCAGTCTCTCAATGAAGAACGCCAGCAACAATCTTCCACGGACATCTTCCTCGGACTTCTTTCCCAGACACCTACCGATGTGAAGATTCTTCCAAAACCATCATGAGTATTCAGGAGTGGAAGAGTGTGGTGGACGCGAGGAGAGACTACTCTACCATCCTTCCACGACCTCACCATCAATAACCAATAATCAAAATGTAGGGGGTTCACTTTGAGTATTATACCTTTATTTTCCTCATTTCCATTTTAAAGGAATGGATGCAAAGGATAGTAAGAAATTGTTGTTCTTCATTCCCCTTTGATGAACCAATTGCAATAACCTCTAAACACAGAGGGTGCGGGCCAAAAAAACATCGCTAGACTCCCTCTGCTGATATTTTGTGATGTTTTTTAGGTGATAGTGATGACGGTGGAAATGAAAAAGGCAGTGTTTCCCACGGCCTCCGTGAATCGTGCCACCCCCACGGCGCTCTGATTCTCTCGGCCGAACACTGTCGGCCCGCGCCGGCTGGATCCGCGCCGAAACGGCCTGCCCAGCCTTCCCACGGACTCACGCGCGCCCCACAAGCCTGCCCATGGCATACCCGCCCCCCACGCGGACTCCTAGTGCCCTGACGACGTCCCGTGTGGACTCCCTACACCCTGTTGGTGCCCTACCGACCTCCTGGGCCGAGCTGCTGAGCTGCTCCCCTTGCGGTGCAGGCTGGACCGTCCTTGGCCTCTTCGTCGAGCCACCTATGCAGCAACGTCCGGGCCAAACTGCCCCCGCAGTCCGCTGGGCTCAGCCCAGCGGACTGGGCAGAACCCAGCGGGATGAGCCACCCAAAAGGCCGAGTCAGACCCAACATGTCTGACCGGGACGACCCAGACCAGGTCGGCCATGTCTGGGTTGGACTGAGTCAGTCCGACCGGGTTAGACCTGGACTAGGCCCATTACCGACCATTTACTTCCTTTGGCCACATCTTTGGCACCAGATTACCGTTTGACGAACCGTTAGTGGTGCTATTTTTATTGGAACATGAAGATCCCTTTGTATATACCCCACTAGAGTTCAAGGTAATGTTGAGATACGGTCAGGCTGGATCGTACATGAATCCTACCGGGCACCCGGGATTGTAAAGCATATAACTCCCGGACTGGGCGTCCCATTGACGAGCCTTCTGTTTTGTTGAGACTTCTATGAAGAGGAAGAACTTTGAGATACATTCTTATGTGGGTCTTCATGAAAATTATAGTATCGACCTATATCTCATTGAGCGGACCCTCTTGGAGAAGAGCAAGCGGAGTAAGGAGTCCTAGTAGCTGGATGCGACCTGACGACTGCTTGACCGATTCGACTCGGAGTGATTCGACTATCCCAGTGGGAAGCGCTTGATAGTTGGTGGTAGACCCATGGCGGAGGACCCCAGGTAGTTGGCGAGATACCCATAGTACTCGACAGGAGGAGTACCTCTGCAGGCTATTAGAGGGAGCGCTTTGTAGTTGGCGGTAGACCCAAAGTGGGGAGTGCCTCTATGTGAGCATGGCAGACCCACAATACTCAAGAGGAGGAGTACCTCAATAGTCCAAGGTTAGTGGGAAGCGCCTGGTTGTGGCAGCAGGCCCACTGTACTCGACAGAGGAGGAGTTCTCGATAATTAAAATAATGGTTTTGCTGAGTCAGTATGTTTTGTGTTTACCTCATGATTTATATGGATTACTTGATTACTTATGTATATGTATGGGCATATACCAAAGTAGGGTTATATGATAATTTCATACTTTGTGATTAATCCGTGTTGGTTTTGAGAGACCATGAGGGTCTCAGGGTCTCTACTGAGTATCGCTATACTCACCCCTACATGGGCTATGCCCACACCTCGTTTTGTTGGTTGAAGATGACAGACAACGCTGACTGAAGATCAAAGTAGCAGGATTGGATTGTTCCCGGAGGTGGACCTTATGACGAGTCAGTACACAGAGGAGACTGATGGACGTGGAGTGCTAGAGAGGCCATCTGTACATACCCTTCAGGTAGGAACCCTAGAGGAAGATCTAGTAGCTACTTTACTTTTCTTCAGTTGTACCTGTACTTTCCAATTGGGCTTGTATTTTTGGCCCCTTTTACTTTCTAGCACTTCTTTTGTATACAGTTTTACATAGTGTATTTCTTCCTGCTACTCTGTTGTGTGTGTTTATTATTTATAAATGAAATTCCTTCCCAGTTTTAGGGATTAATGCCTTTGATGCTAGTCTCCAGCCCATGGACTTTGGAAGGAGGGCTCTGGGTAGTCACGACACGAGTCGCGAGGACGGGTCATGAGAAATTGGTATCAGAGGAGTCAGTTCTACCATATAACTTAGGACTCTGATAATTATTTTCTATGAATCAATAGTGTTAAGGGTACTTCATGTGGTTTTTAGTTCAGGGAGTCCAGTGTTGGTGTATAGGCCGATGTATCCATACACTAGGACCCTGACTATTGATTTCTGACTCAGTGCATGAAAACACTAATTGCGTGTGTGTTTTCAAAAGTTTTCTTTATGTATTCTCAAGCAGGTTATCTCACCATGTATAATCTTTTGAGGGTGTTGCATCTGTTTCATTCAATATGCCACCCCACGAATGACCAGTTAGATCCCCGAGAGTCGTACGCACTAACATCCCACCGAGCAACGAGGCCTTGGTGCAGGGCCCTTTTCTAGTGGAGGCACCAGTGGTACCACTTCCTGTTGGGCCACTAATGCCACTAGCCCCAGCAGCAGATGATGCATGCCACTTGAGCGCATTACATGAGTTCCAACACCAGAGGCCACCCAGGTTTTGTGGAGAGATAGACCCATAAGTGGGTGAGGATTGTATGGAGGCTATGGTGAGAGTCTTCAGACTGTTAGAGACACTAGAAGACCTTATGGTGATCCTTTCCACAAGTCTCATTTAGGCAGAAGTAGGAAGATGGTGGAGTCTGATGCTCCAGGTGAATTACAAGATGATGCTACTATGGGCTTACTTCTAGAGCAAATTTTGGGCAGAGTTTGTCCCAACCACCCTACATGCAGTGAGGATACAGGAGCTACTGCATCTAAAATAGGGTAGCATGACTGTAGCTCTATTATCAGTGAGGTTCACTGACCTCTCACGCTACTCCTTAGATATGGTACGAGACCCATTCTTCAAGGCCCATACCTTCGAGTAGGGGGTCAGGCGAGATATCGGGGCTTAGATGATCTCTCTCAACATCCTGACGCAGGCAAGGGTGTTGTAGAGATCCCTCATAGTGGATAGCTTCCTTGCTGAGTAGTCTCCAGCAGCGAGACCCACCACTAGTCGACAAGCAACGGAGTCTTCTGCAGCTGGAAGTACACAGATGTTGCAGAGGTCCAAGAGGAAAAATCCTACAGGCGGACGACCACGCGACTCAGAATCGGTTGTCCCAGTCACCCAGAGTCGAGACAGAGCCAGACATGCTAGGAGCAGATAGTGTTACTCATGTGAAGGCATGGTCACATGACTCGTAACTGTCCGACCCGTCGTTTAGATGATCGGCAGACGGTCAAAGAACCACCAAGGAAAAGATAGAGATTCGTTCGAGGCGGTCCACAGGGATCATGCAGACATGGAAGAGGAGCTGGTCATGTAGCAGGTGGTAGGCGACGATTCGAGGTGTTACCACCACCACCGCCAGGAGGTCCACCCAAATCACAGGCAGTAGGTGGATAGGGGAGAGCTCAGGTCCAGGAAGATGAGGTTTATTATCATGGAACTTCGAAGATGATTTTTGGTACCATATGTGTCTACTCCACCATATCTGTAGTTATTATAGACCTAGGTTCCATTCACTCTTTTATTTCCACTGCCCTAATTCGGAGCTCGGAGATTCCGACGGAGCCGTTGGATCGATGTTTATGGATAGAGGATTTTACAGGAGCATACATGATGATTACGCACTGGTTCCTGCAGTGTGAACATACTCTAGAAGGTGAGATCTTCGGCTGTGATCTCTTCTTAGCGGTATCGAGGCCTTATAACGTCATCTTGGGTATGGACTGGTTATCTATTGTCCATGATCAGATTAACGTTATTAGGTGAAAAGATCAGTGTGTCCACATGAATGGGACCAGGTTTACCTTTACCGGTGAAAAGAGAGCCTTTGCAGCACATGAAGGACTTACTCGGAGGAGGGTGCAGCCGATCACTCATCTGTTTGCTTTCCTTACCCTCAAAGCAGATGATGGCGAGAGTCCAACTTAACCTGTAGTGGTGGACCAGTATGTAGATGTTTTCCATGATGATGTCCCAGGTCTACCTGTTCATAGATAGGTGGAATTATACATTGACCTATACCCTGAGAAGACCCTGATATCTAAGCCATCATATCGGATGGCTCCTAATGAGCTTCGTGGGCTGTGGGTACAGCTGGATAACTTATGGGGGAATGGACTCATCTAGCCCAGTGTTTCTCCCAGGTCAGCCCTGATTCTGTTCACCAAGAAGGTGGATGAGAGCTTGGGGCTTTGGGTTGACTACTTTTGCTTGAACCAGGTGACCGTGAAGAACAAGTACCCACTCCTGAGGATTGACGACCTCTTTGATCAGCTGAAGGGTGCATGGTGGTTCTCGAAGATAGGCATCAGATCAGACTATCACCAGCTCAGGGTTGAAGATGAGGATGTGCATAAGATGACCTTCAATTGTCGGTATGACCACAAAAAGTTATTTTTTATGCCATTCGATGCAATCAATTCTCCAGTATTGTTCGTGGGACTCATTAATAGGATCTTCCAGCCGTACCTCGATCGCTTTGTCGTAGTCTTAATCGAAGACATTCTAATCCACTCGACTACTGAGGAGGAGCATGCCTACCCTTTTTGGGTAGTAATGGACACACTCCAAGAGCACCATCTTTGTGGTAAGCTCTTGAAGTGCCAGTTTGGGATCCAAGAGGTACACACTCTTGGTCACGACATCATAGAGGCTGGAGTTGCAGTGGATCCAGCAAAGATTGAGGTGGTACTTTCTTGGGATACACCCAGGATTTTGACAGAGGTATGGAGTTTCCTGGGTTTGGATGGTTACTATAGGAGGTTCATACTAGACTTCTACAGAGTTGCAGCACCACTATCATCCCTCACAAAGAAAGTGAAACCCTTTGTGTGGTCGGAGAGATGTCAGCAATGTTTTCAGGAGCTGAGGCAGAGGCTGACTAGTGCCCCCATCTCGAGGCTTCTAGAGGAAGGCGTAGGGTACGTTGTTTACTAAGACACCTCAGGTACTGGAGTCAAGTGCTTCTTGATGCTGGAGCGAGAAATGATCACGTATGGTTCTCAGCAGGTGAGATAGCATGAGAAGAACTACGCTACCCATGAACTGTAGTTATTGACATTGGTCTTCACCTTGAAGATGTGGTGAAACTGTCTTATGGATGAAAATTTTTCGGTGTACTCTAATCACAAGAGTGTCATGTATATCTTCTCTCAGAAGGACCTGAACCTCATACATCGGTGTTGGCTTGATTTCTTTCAGGACTATGACTTTGAGATAGTCTATATTTATGGGAAGGGGAATGTTGTTGCCGATTCATTCAGCAGGAGGTCAGGGATAAATCTACTAGGAGAGGTGATAGTATAGCTGACTACTTTACAGATATCTTTTGTGGATAGATATGGAGCAGCCATCCTTCAGTCTCTTACAGTCACTCCCCCACTTCATCTGTGAGTCAGGGAGGCGCAGCGTGTAGACGCTGACTGTGAGACACGACGTGCTCATATATCCCTAGGGTAGGAACCTGATGGATTTTTTCAAGGTGGGGAGCACGTAATCCTCTTCAATGGACATACCTTGGTACCAGTAGCACATTAGGAGGAAGTGTTGAGGGAGTTCCACACTTCCCCTCTAGCGGTACATCTAGGAGTGGAGAAGATGTACCAGGACCATCGACGACAGCACTGGTTGCTAGGTATGAAGAAGGTAGTAGCGATGTTTGTCTCTCGATGCCTCACATGTCAGCAAGTGAAGGTGGATCACCTGGTACCAGCTGGCTTGTTTCAGCCTTTAGAGGTCCCAGAGTTGAAGTGGGATGGGATATCCATGGACTTCGTGATGGGTCTTCCATGTACATTAAGGGGACAAGACTCGATTTGGGTGATTGTTGACCGACTCACCATGCCATTCGAATTCATACTGATCAGAGAGCAGGGCTCTTTAGAGTGCTTGGGATGCCTTTATGTGTAAGAGATTATGTGGCTACAAGTTTTCCCTTCATCTCTGATCATGACACACACTTTACATCCTGACTATGGAAGGAGTTGTAGGAAGCTTTCTGGATGCGGCTTTGTCTGAGCACTGCCTTCCATCCGCAGACAGATGTCCAGACTAAGAGGACCATTCCGACCCTTGAGGACATGCTACGTGGTTGGGTCCTCGACTTTTGTCATAGCTAGTAGGATCACTTACCTTTAGGGGGTTTTCCTACAACAACAACTATCACTCAACCATAGGGATGGCCCCCTTTGAGGCACTGTACGGGCAACCTTACAGATCACCCGTGTACTGGACAGACCCAGGAAAGTCTGCACTGTTGAGACCAGAGATGGTACGGGATACCATAGAGAATGTGCAGATCATCCAGGGGAGGATGAGTACTACATAGAGAAGCCTGAAGTGATATTCAAACCGGAGGCGGTGGCCTCTAGAGTTCAAGGGTGGTCCCCACGTCTTTCTACGGGTCTCACCTCGATTAGGTCTATGATGATTTTTCCAAGGCGACAAGTTATATATATGATTCATCGGACCTTTCAAGTCCTCAACAGAATAGGAGATTTGTCTTACTACCTGGCTTTTCCACCTCACTTACATCGGGTGCATGGATTCTTCCACATATCTCAGCTGAGGAGATACGTAAACGACCCTTCCCAAATCATCGACCATGGAAGGCTGGACGTCGATGATGGGACACCTTTTACGGAGGATCTAGTGGAGATTGAGGATTGACAGGAGCGGTTCCTACATGGATGGTTGATACCTATGGGGCACATTTGTTGGCAGCATTAGAACCATTTGGAGAGAACATGGGAGTGGGAGGCTCAGATGTGTGCTCAGTACCCCCATTTGATCCCATAGTTTGAGTTGTAGCTTATGGGTATGTAAAGCCATGAGGTGGGTAGAATGTAATGACCCTGAATTTCTATGGAATTTTTTTTCCTAAAATCATTGGAATTTTACGAGTCCACGAAAACTGACAGTGCATGATTGCAAGGCCCATTGTGCCCAGAATCAATTTATGAAGTTTTTTAAGGTACATTTAGTAATCGTACGAGCCAGTTTTAATATATTTTGAACCGGTTCTCAGAATTGAAATCTGAGGGCACCGTTGAACTCGCAGCGCCAGTTTTCTCTTAAAGATACATTCACTTCGATGGTAGTGAGTCGAGAATAGAAGTTAATTTTTTGGGTTTTATTGAAAAATAATAATAAAATTAAATGTGCAACACTTTATATTATTTGAGCCCCCTCTTCTTGGAAGATGGGGGTGGGGCCACCACTCCTTAACCTCCCATGAGAGGATATAGTGGTGGGGCCCACCTGAACTCAACCTCCGATGTGAGGATAAATGAGATGGGGACCACATGAGGCTTAACCCTCTATTAATGGGGGGAGAAGAAAAACTCTCAACTCCCCTCATTAATGAGGGGGGATCCTCTTGACCTCCCTATTAATTAATGGAGCCAACACATAGTTTATTATGCCAACTTCACCCCATTAATTAAATTGTTCATCTCATTTAATTAAATGCCTCAATTTATAATTTTAAACTCAATAATCTAAAATAAAAGACAATATTTTATTTGGCGGGGCAAGCTTTTCATTTGATGGCAATGGAGGATTAGAGGATCATTGGGAGAAAGCTCCCAACGAAGAACTATTCTCACAATGAAGAACACCGACAACGATCTTCCACTGACTTATTCCTCGGACTTCTTTCTAGGAAACCTACAGACATGAAGTGTCTTCCACAACCAACATTCATATTTATGAGTGGAAGAGTATGGAAGATGCGATGAGCGAAAAATCCGTCTTCTTTCTGCGATCTCGCCATCAATGACCGATAGTAAAAGAATAGGGGGTTAACTTTGAATATTATACCTTTCTTTTCCTCATCTTTATTTGAAAGGAATCGATGCAATCGTTTGTAAGAAATTGCTTTTCATTATTCTCCATTGATGAACCAATTGCAATCACCTCTAAACGCAGAGGGTGTGGGCCAATCTAACATGACCTGACTCTCTCTGCTGATATTTTGTGATGTTTCTTAGGTGACGATGATTAATGCAGTAATAAAAAAGGTTTTTCTACCCACTACCTCCATGAATCATGTCACTCACGCGGCGCACCAATGCTCCAGGATGAACACTGCTGGCTTGCGCTGGCCTGAGCCATGATGAAATGGCCAGCCCGGCCTGCCCGCTGCCTCCGGCACATCCCGCCGGCCTGCCCGCGCCCTTCAAGTTCCCCGAGCGGCCTCCCAGCGCCATTCATGCACCCCGTGCGGCCTCCCGGCGCCCTAACTGTGCACTGTGCGTCCTCATGGAGCCCTGCCTGAACCATGAGCAGCCTCCGGCGCACCTTGCCCCGCGCCCGACCGCCTGCTTGGTGCCCTGCCGGCCTGCCTGGCTCCCTGCCCGCCTGCACTGCGCCCCGTGTGGCCTGCCTGTGCCCTACCCGCGCCCTGCCTGGCGCCCTACTAGCCTGACCGTGCCCAGCACGACCTCCCGGAGCCCTGATCAGTGCCCCTTCGGCCTGCCTGAACCCCGCACGGCCTCTTGGCACCCAGTCGGTGCCCTTACAACCTCCAGGGTTGCGCTGCCAAGCCGCGCCCCTCATGGCACTGGAAGAACCGCCCCCGCAGTCTGCTGAGCCATGCCCAACGAACTGGACTGAACCTAGTGGGCTGACCTACCCAACGGGCTGGGTCTGACCTAGTGAGTTTGACCGGGTCGACCAAGATGGGGTTGGCCGAGTCTGGGTAGTGCCGAGGCGGTCCGACCGGGTCGGACCGGGCCTTGGCCCATTACCGACCCTTTACTTCATTTGGCCATATCATTGGCACAAGATGACCGTTTGACGAACCGTCAACAACGCTATTTTTCATGGAACACAACGGTCCCTTTGAGTATACCCCACTAGAGTTCGATGTAATGTTGAGATATGGTCAGGTTGGATCGTACATGAATCCAACTAGGCCCCAGGAATAAAAAGATTATAACTCATAGATCGGGCATCTGATTGACGTGTTGTCTATTACGTTGAGACGCCAATGACGAGGAAAACCTTTTGAGAACTTCTACAAGGTACTTCTTGAATGTTGGAGTATCTACATGTAGATCTTGAAGTGAACCCTCCCGGCGATGAGCGAGAGGAGTACGGAGACCTAGTAGCTGACTGAGACCTGATAACTGCTTGACATATTCGACTATGAGTGATTCGACTAGCCCAGGGGGAGCACCTAGTAGTTGGTGGCAGACCCATGGTACTCGACATGAGAAGTAACTCTGCAGGCTATTAGGGGGTGTGCCTGGTAGGTGGTGGCAGACCCATAGCGGGGAGAGCCTCTCTGTGAGCGCGACAGACCCACGATACTCAACAGGAGGAGTACCTCAGTAGTACAAGGTTAGTGGGAAGTGTCTCGTTGTGGTAGCAGGCACACTGTACTTGATATGGGAGGAGTTCTCTAGCAGCCGTTGTTTCGATAATAAAAATCATGGTTGAGTTGAGTCAGTAACTTTTGTGTTTATATCATGATTGAGATGGATTACATAATAACTTAGGTATATGTATGGTAATATACCTATGTAGGGTTATCTGTTGATTTTATACTTTTTTATTTATCCTTGTTGGATTTGAGGGACCTTGAGGGTCTCGGGGTCCCTACTGAGTATCATTATACTCACCCCTGCATGGGTTTTTCCTGCATCTCATTGTGTTGGTTACAGACGACTGACAATGCTGAATGAGGATTAGAGTAGTAGGACTAGACGGTACCCAGAGGTGGACCTTACAACGAATCAGTACACGAAGGAGGCTGACGAACATGGTGTGTTGTAGAGGTCATATATACCTACCCTTCAGGTAGGAACCCTTGATGATGACCCATTAGCTTCTTTACTTTTTTTTCAGTTGTACTTGCTTTTCTGTTGTACTTGTAATTTTTTATTGGGATTGTATTTCTATCCCCTTTTACATTCCATAATTTCTTTTGTATATATATTTACTTATATTATTGCTTCCATCTACTCTGTTGTGTGTTTTTATAATTTATATCGATAATTCCTTCCCAGTTTTAAGGATTTACACCTTTGGTTCTAGTCTCTAGCCCCTGGCCTATGGATGGAGGGCTTTGGGTAGTCACGACATGTGTCCCGAGGAAGGGTCATGGCATTTTAAATCTTTCATAAAACTGACCAAATATTAAGGTTGAATGAATTATTGTCCTTTATTTTATTAAAATTAAATTTTTATTTCTGATAATGATGATATTTCTTAGTGTTTTCCATATAATAATTGTTCAAATATTGTTGACAAATTAAATAATTGTAGTTAAAATTTAATTTCATAAAACTCATTACATGAAATGATTTGTACACTACATTTCCTGATATACCATTCTATTTTTAATTTAAGGATAAATTTATTTTAATTAATGAACATGAAAATCATGAAATAATTTTTTAAAAGGTTGTTTTTATTGGTACGAGTAGAATGTTAATATATTTTCATGATACATGTCTAAAAAATTATATTTTCATTATTTTTTGGATACAAAATAGATTAATAATTCACCTGATGATTAGCAAATAATTAATATTAAATATTTTGTAATTAATTTTTAAGAATCATATATTATACTATAATATTTATTATCCTGAAATATTACCTCATTTATTATGTTGAATTGTAAATTTGAGAATTTCTAGGAAATAAATGAATTTTGTTTTTATAAGAACTTTTAAATAGAAAGAATTACTTAAATTTTGAATTATATATTACATTTAATTTATAACTAAAAATATTGATAGCATGAATGAAAAATGATAATCATGATTAAATGAAATTAATTTTGGGTGATTTAATTTTAGAAATGTGATATACATAAATGAATTATTTTATATAATATGTCAAAAATTATTAAACACCACAAATAAATTAATTTTGAAAAATGAGAAATTATGTGAAATATTAAATTCGTTTTGTACAACATTGATTAGGATGAGTTAAAAATTTCAGAACATGATTATAAATCACCAAGAATATAATTATGCTTTTATTTTATTATGTATATAATATTAAAGAGAGTGTAAAAATTAATTGATAAGTTAGAATTATGAATACTTGATAATCAATAATTCATCATGATATGTGTATTATATGAATTTGATAATTATGGGAGATTGAATATGAATATTCCATGTGAACCTTTTGTGAAATTTCATTTTTGGAATTATTGAATTGATTTATTAAATATTTGGATTCCTTTACTAATTTGATTCCTTTGTACGTCAATATGGTTGTTAATGATTTGTAAAATAAAGCATTATAATTTTTTTTGATGATATCCTTGGAAGGATTTATTATGATATTATTTTACTCATGGTTAAATGAAATGGATTATGTATAAATTATTTGATAATGATAGGTATGGACACCAAATCTCCAGTATTTATTTATTTTTTGTCCTTTTTTTTGTTTGATAGTTGTTATTTACGTTTTTGATGGTTTTTGTTTGGCAATGGATATTATTTAGTTAATTTTTATATAGAAGTTGATTTTTTAAATGATTATATATTGTTATTCTGGATATAATAAGGAACTGTATCATGTATATTTATTTATAATTGATTTCACTTGTTTTTAAAAACATATTCATAACATAGTAAATGAATTAAATGAATAAGAAAATAGTGATTTTGCTTAATATTGACAGTGGTAATTGCCTTTTCTTGGTACTGACTGAAAATTAATTTTCTATTATCAATCACTTTGTGGGGAATTGAGAACCGCAACGTCCAACACAACAACCAAAAACAAACCAAAATAGAGAAAACGTGAAAATTCGAAGCTGTCCCTCCCCAGAAATTGCATCGTGATGATAAGCCTTCACCAAAGTATGTCAAATGGAAAGCGTCCCGTGAAAAAGCACGGCCCCAGTATCGATGGCAAAGCTATAACCTCTCAGTTTTCCCAATCCAAATGACATGTGCCAATGAAGCCTTCATGCTTTGGTCCCCATCTAGAACAGCTCCAAACTCCACCACAAAACCAAATATAGGAAATAATCGATTGCAGACATCTCTCACAAGCGAACCCTCCAAAGAACCCACCAAACAATAGATTAAACAGATAGATTAAAAATAAAATTGAGATTACCAGGATCTGTTTCCCTAATCAATTATCAGGATAAGTATGAGACCTGGGTGTCAGGGGCTTCAGTCATTCACTTTTCAACTTCTAAAGTCAACTGATCCCATACCTGAATGTACTCCTCGATGCAAATCTTCCCTTTATTGAAGCCTCCCACCAGGATTAGATCTTTCTTGTCAATCCATGAGTATTTCTCTTCATTCAGAGACATTCTTAGTGGCCTCCCCATAATTTTAGATGCCTCCTTCTCATTAGCGTTAAGTAGTAAAACCCTCTCAATCACCTCTTCATCAGAGTTAAGAAGCAATTCTGAGGGTTGAACTCCCTGTTCTTCTATTATCTGACTTCCGAAAACCTCATTTGACATTTTCAATCTGTTTTCCTTTTTTGCAGATCGAGTCTCCATAGGAGGAGGTAAAGAGGAGTAGTCCTTCTTCTCTATCCTCCTCTTAATACTCGTATTACTTCCTGATCTTAAATCCCTATAAACAATAATTTCATGTTCACTTCCATTAGGATCCTTCTCAGAAACCCATTCATGAAAAACCTGAGTATTTGGGTCCAAACTCAAACCAACATCGGAGAGGATTCCGAATGAGTTGCTCAACTGAATAGATGTCCGACACACTGGCCCCCCTGCTTTCCCAGTTCTTCTTGAATTCGCAGCATCCGTAGCAGCTCCTTGCCTCCTCTTACCCTCATCGCCACTGTCCGACAACACCAGCTCAGTGTCAGGAGCAGCTGGAGAGACCTCCTCCCCGCATGTCATAACTTCTTTACTCCCATTCCACTGATGTTCCAGTTGAGAAGCCTTGAAAAAAACTGGATCATTGTCCTATAGTCCACCGAAGGGTCCAGCTAAATCCTGCTTCAACCTACGGAACACCTCAGACACTACCGGACGTTTCTGTTAATCAACAGCCTTCTCCACTCGATTCGTGCAAGAAATTACCTCAACAGACGTTTTTCCTTCCACTGAAGCGTTTTCGGGATGCACCTCATCCACCACATGGAGCAAATGGGATCCCCGACCTCCCCGGCATGTACCCCGTGTTATTAATCCCTGTCCAACCTTCTCACGATCTGGATAATTTCCCTTTCCACCATCCTCTGACCTTCCCCTGGACGATGCACCTCGATGGAAAGCCTCCATGGAATGACCCGGCCTCTTGCACTCTCTCCGCTTCGCAGCCCCCTAACGACAAACATCATATGAGTGACCCAATCGCTTGCAAGAAGAACAAAAATCGACCCATTTTTAATAAATCACTCTCTGTTTACACCGATATTCCTCACCGATTGTAATCCAGACATACTCAAATGGAGTAACTGAGGGATACGGTTCCACACACACTCGCGGATTGACCGGGTGGCAGACCGCCTCAGTTTGGCTATCAGAACACAAAAACCTACCGACCAGACTGCCAATCGCCCTGATGATGGATGGATTTTGAAACGGTAAAGGTAGGTTAGGAAAACTAACCCAAACCGCAGTGGAGGATAGATCCCGCTTCATGTGAAAATCAAAATACCAGTGAAAAGAAAGAAATGAAAACCATCAACGATATGAGGCCACTCGACCATGCTTTGATGAGGTCCGTCTCAGAAGAAAACTGAATCATGAAGTGCTGATTGTCAAGCAGACCCACTGTCACCCTCTCATGAAGTTCCTTGGCGCTGGAGACAAACCTGTCAAATGAATCCGCCGAGGGTCTCCTCTACCTAAACCGAGCTACCAGCGTAAGATTTAGAAGAGCTATGGATTCCGCGAACTCTGAAGACAAAATCTGGAGATTGGGGAGACCGTTTAGGAGATCCACAACCTTGGGGCTTAGCGATGCTTTCAAAAAGGGAGGAAGACTGTCGGGGTTATTGAAGGGTCAGAAATGGGTCCCCACTCTTCTGGAGGACGTCGGAGGTCCCTCCTCTACCGAGGGAGGAGGGACCGGCATTGTGGTCGCCGTCTTCACCGAGGATCGAGCATCGGCCTAGGGTTCGCGCTGTCTCCCCACTCTCAGTTCATCTTTTCTTGGTACTTATTTTTAAAAATATTGTATGAAATAATTGAATTATTATTGATTGATAATTGTGTTTAGTTACTCATGATTTCAAAATTATTTTATATATTTCCAATAATTGAAACCCACGACCCGAAAATTGGAAATGGGATGGGTGAATAAATATGAAGTGATTTTAAATAATCAATTTTTTTAAGAAAGCTGTGTGTGTAGATTTCATTAAACATGAATGAATTTGATGTAGTAAAATTATTAAGAAATTTTTTATACAAGGTTATGATTTTACTAATATTAACAATTTTATTTGGTTTATAATTTAGTTTAATAACAATCTACCTTACAATATTTTTCTATTTTGGTACTATTTTTCCGAGAGGTAGCTCTCGATGATAATAATTCTTTAAACCCTTCTCAAAGAAACTATTTTTTATTGGGTTTGGAATCATAAGGATAATAATCAATTGAGAGGTAGGTAATATAATGTCCCATATAGTTCAATTCTATTACATTTCATCTTTTATGTAGGAACAAAAATTTATAAATCATATTATGCCGAATTTTAAGAATTGTAGACTGAATTTTTATTTTAGTTAATCCATTTTATAGATTTAAATTCGATTTACAAAATATTGGATAAGTATAAAATATTACACATTGAAAAAGAGGGTTTAATGTAACTATTGAAATGAAACTCATTTAAAAAAATAAGATTAAATTTTATATAAAATATACATTGGTTGTTGAGTTTTAAAATAATTTAAAAATAATAATTCACAATTATTAAAAATAATAAATTGTATAAGGGAGGGGAAAATTGTTCTACTTTGAATTAAAACATAATTTTCCAATATATTGAGTATTGATCAATTAGAATTTCGTGAAAAAATTCTATTGTGAGAGACCGTCACTGTAATTTATTTTTTTCATATTTATATGAATTTAAATGGAACATTTTAATAATAATTCATCGATTCATTACATATATATATATATATAATAAAAATATTTTTCTTTTTTAATTAAGCACACATCCATGTGTACTATATTATAGTAGTTAAAACATCTACATATCATAAAATCATGGTAATTGAGTTATTAAATGTTGAATGTAATGTTTTATGAGATTAAACTATTTGTAACTATTTTTATCATGGTACCAAGGATAAAAGGGTTGTTTATCTTAATATTAATATGTCAAAATGAGTTATGGATTTTAAATTGGTGAATCTGATAAATTGTATGCTCCAAACCTTTTTAAAATAAATATCCTAGTTTAAATTTATATTAAAATTATGTATTTATGTCCAATGATGTGGTTTATGGATGTTCGGGGTGCTTTGGCGGTGTTCTGGGGGTGCAGGTCAAGAATGGAGGGAAAAGGAAGCCAAGTAGTGCATAGTTAATAGTTTGTGCACAGTTAGTACAAACAGTGCACCTAGACTAAAAACTGTGTGGCCAGATCTCTTCTAAGATAATGGTTGGCACACAACCTCCACAATGTTAGAAAAACAATGTGGTGCACATAGGAAACTGTGTGGCTAGGTCTTTCTATGACATAAGGGGATACATGGGTGACACACGTTTGGATAACCATGTGGTCAAACCATGTGAACCTTAAAAAGTGAGAAATTATCATTCTCCCATCTAGTTATATTTATTTCTTCTATAATTTCACACCACATTGGACCCTTTATAGAACGGAAAACGAACTAGCATCACCTCTCTTCCTCCATTGATGATTTCCCTTTAATTATTTAGAATTTGGAGTACCATTTTGTTTGAATGAATTCTTTAGGTGAGTCTAAGACTACAATTCCTTGTATTTTGGGGATTATGTTTTTTAGAATTTCTCATATTCTCCCAAATCCCTTAAAACATCAATTGTTTGGCAGAATATAATTTGGGTCTTTAATGGGTTGTACAGTTGGATAGAAGGTTATGTTTGACCTAGTAATCATTATCGAGAATGTGGTAGGTGGACTTTTATCATTTTCCCAATCTTTATGTTCTATATGTTTATATGATTTTTCCTATGTGATGCCTAATTTTTTTACTTTTTCATTGGTTCTGGAATGTGATTTGGGCCTTATATTGAGGTAAAAAACCCTTCACGAACCTCATTTTATCCTTAAGTAAATGAGACTAGACTTAGGGTTACCCATGGGGTTAGGTGATCCCTTGTAAATGGAGAATATTATTGTTAAACATTGAGATAATAAATTATGGGAATGAGTATCTTGGAGTTCATACTTAACTATTTGTGAATGGTTATGGGTATAATTGATATGTTCACAATGATGAATCTGTAAGTCACCTAGGTGAATTGTGAAAATGGTTTGAATGATGTGTGTTATATTTTGATTTATTTAGGGTTTGTGAGAAGAAAAATGGTTCTTATAAATGGGGTAAAGTTTTAAAAGGATGTGTTGACCTCATGTTTTTAAAAAAGGGGTTTTAAGAGATTTCAAATGATGACTTCAAATGAGGGAGTGATAACTCTTCATGGAAAATGTTTTTTAATTGTTTTGGATGATTTTAAATGGGAATGAAAGCCTTAGGAAGAATCGTTGTTTTATAATATGAATTCTGTAATTAAATAGTGTTTATTCAAAATGATTTCAAATGATTATTTTGATTGTGTTTATATAAGATTTGTTTGAAATTCTTGTTATGATCATAGTAAATGAAATAATATATGATTTGATGAGATAGAACCATGAAAGATTTTGTTAGCATGATATCATTCTTACAAAATGAACTAAATAGCAGACATGTATAGTTGATGAAATGGTATAATGGGGTGTTGTGAATAATGATATTTGTGTTTGATTGTTATAGTAGTATTTGTAAAGGTGAAATGGTTTATAAGTGAAATTGATGTTAATTATGCATAATTGATATAATAGAATGAGGGAGTGTTTGTTATAATATCAATTGGTTGATGAGAAATTATTTTCAAATGGTAACATTTTCATGGGTTATGGAATGAGAATGATTTATGTATTGATGAACTAGGAATTGTTAATGATATGTTATTGTTTGACATGGTTGTGAAATGGTATATGTGGTAAATGCATAAAGAAGCATGCACACATGGCCTGGTGGTATATGGGGAATTTAATTAAAGTTATAAGGCCATGGGTCGGGTTGGAACGAGGCTATAAACCAAACCCCTAGGATAAATTGGTTATAGAGTCATGCTGAGGATCTATGCCCATAACTGATGCATTGGACGAGACTACCAAGACTGATAGACCATGGTATGTGTGATAGACTACACAAACTGATGGTCCATGGTAAGTGTGATGTAATGTTTCTGAAGTGTTTTCATGAGTAAGATAAATAACATGACCTATTACCTTATTAATAAAAATTGACCTACTTACTAATTAGTTTATGTAATGTAAATTCCTAAACCATGAGGAAAATGAAGGGAATGATCAAGGGAATTTTGTTAACTAATGGGTAAGTGATAGGCTGTGATTAGTGAACACACCTTGTTATTGAAAGTATGAGTAACCTCCCATTCCATGTCACGGACTCCCAATGTGACCTATGTTATATTTTTGATAAGTTGATTCCATATAAATTTATAGGTAAATTGATATTTGATAAATAGTCAATTGATTTCTTCATTTCCTTGTTTCAATTGTTATCGTCCTACACAATTTCACAGACTAATTATTTATTTAGACACAATTAGTGGTGGTATTATGAGTTGTACTCATACTCTTGTTTGGCCTCCATAGAACACGGGTATGTGAGAATATATAGCTTGTTTCAACTATAGGATTTGGATAGGGGCCTGATGTCTTATACTTGCCTGGGAAATCTGGTTGGTGCACGGGTGGTCAGGATCAGGTTGGGGCTTCGGTCTGAGTTTGTGATCTTTTTGTAGTTTTCCTTTTGGGATGTTTATTTTTATGACTCAATGATATGTACTGTATTCACTATATTTGTTTATAGAAAGTTAACATGGTTACATGATGGGTTATATTGCACGATATCCATTTATTATTCTTGTTGGTTATTTTAACTATTGATGTTACTTCTGTTGTTGATTCACTCTAATATGTTCTTATATTTTCCCTAGGTTTCTCTATAGACCCAAGATACTAGTACACAACCTCAGGAATTTGGGGAGGTGTGCTTATGGTGATTTGATGAATCATCTTGGGGAACCAGTTATAGTGGCTCCTAGGTCATGGATATTACAATGTGGTTTCAGAGTAGTTCATTTTTTATTACTATTGTGGAATAGAAGACAAGATACTATGATATTTTCTTGGATTAGTAATGTTCTCATTCCTAGGTCTCGACACACATTAGATTTGGAAGGGGGTAAAGCTTAGGACATTTGATATTGGAATGTGAGAGAGCAAATTAATGATTAAGTGGTTGTAGGTTACATTTATTATATTCTTATGAAATTGAATGGTTTTATTTATATGAGATACTTGGTGATAGTTCCAGGGTGTGGCTTTGAATGAGTTGTTGACTTGTTAGGTGCCTTTTATCCAACCATTTAATCACATAAGGATTACCACACATTTGTCACATTTTCCAATGATTTTCTAAGGAGGATTCATAATGGTTTGAATGTTATAATACGCATGATACAAATTTTCTTTGTAATCAGGATGTTTTTTGTGATAGAGAAAGACTGCATTAACATGGAGAATGAGTTACAACCAGATAAGCCACTTCTACGTGGTTTTTGGCATTTTATTTTTAATATTGATTCTTTAGGAATTGAAATAATTTTTTATACTTTACTATATATGATATTGGATTTGTAATACATACCTATTTCATTATTGATATACATCTTATCTCTATTAATTATTTTCATAAATTGAAAATATTTTACCCCATTGGGGTTTTTATACCCTCAATGTTAATTTCAGTCATAGGGCTACTGTATGTGGGCATTAGGGGTCATTCCTTCTCTTCATTTCTGGAAATGTAGGGGTACCAATGTTGGCAGGAGGTATTGAAAAATATTATAACACATTCATTTTCATAGTGAGATTCCATTAATATGATTATGTAATGTAAAGATGAGGAATGAAATATGCTTGATAAAATATATTAAATCATCTAAGAATGCATACCAAAATATATATTAATTAAGTATTAATTCATCATTATAATGTAGAGTGATGAAATTTATAAACTCACATTTCCTAACACATAAAATACTCGATGTCAATTAAAGGAGGATATATTATGAGCCTCAGAAGAGTTCATTGAACTTTCCAATATAGAATAGAGTATATTCTAAACTCATGTTCCTTTATAAAAATCTCGTCCTTGATGTTTATTAGAGGAGGATAAATGATGAATCTAATAAGACTTAGAAAGTATTCCATTATATTTGAAGACACACTTTGAAAATAACAGTGTTAACACATTACAATATTCTGGCGATAATAAAAAATAAATATCATATGAGATATAATATAAAATATATTTAGAGTGTCAAAAAAATTATTTAGATGCAAAGTGTTTGTTAAAGTTATGTCAATAAAAAACATGAATCCAGAAAAAATAGAAAATAAATATAACTAGTAAGGAAAACTCATGAATACCTAAGATAGAAAAATTAAAGTGAACTAATACACAATTTATGTATAAAAGTTTTAAAATTTCACATGAGATAGTGGCTGATGTATTGAATTTGATATATTTAAGGCTCAAGATACACAAGTAGCTTCCAGAAGAACAAGTTTCACAAGAGTTAGGGGATATGGAATTTTTTCATAGAAACATACTATATATTATACATAAAACCAAAATGATAAGGTTTAATATCACAGAAATAAGGTTATATATTATTCATTGAGAATAATGAATCATTATATGGTAAGGAAGTAATAAATGGAACTGTTCTAATATAACTTTTCATTTTTAATTCATAAAAAATGTATTCATGGTACCGAAATCACTTTTATATTTTGTTAGTTTATATAACAGTCTTTAGTCAATTGTTGAGTATTTGTGGGGAATAATAAATGGGTGGTATAAGTGTGCTACCATTTTGCCTCATTTTGTAATAACCCAGAGATTTAAAAATGAAATTTCTTTTTTGAGGAATAAATTCATTATTACATAATTATGTTATAGGAAAAACATTCACTACATTAGTTATTTTTTTACCATTATAAAATATACCCTATTATACTTAAAATATCATTAAGAAACATAACTGTTGAAAATATAGGAATTCTACAAAGAACATTATGATTAGTATATATTTAGGGTTATAATAATATCTTATTGATATGGAAGGGAGACGCGATGTCCTTATCTAGGAGGATCATACCTTAAGAATCCCATTTGATATAGAATCAAAGGGAGATGGATTCATTGGTATTTTCCCTTTGGCCAAGTCCATGTTGTGATTAAAAAACTGAAACTTTAACAAAATCATTTAATGGGGATGTTCAAGATTATAGAGATCACATAACCAAACTTGTCCACCGAACCACTCCATGAAAATCAAAATTTTGGGTAAAAATTAATTTTTTTATAATTATATAGGGTAAATATAAAGTATTTTTAATAGATAATGATAGGAAAAAATGATTTAGTAAATTATATAAATGGAATGCTGACAAAAAATTGATTGGCCCTATAAAAATGTGTTTTTTGAGTTATTTGAATAATTTTTCAATGTTGTAATGAATCATCCAACCCCATATTATATATTATGGATCATAAAAAATTACTTATGAATATAAATAATTTAAACAATATTAAGGTTATTATATATTTTTTTCACATCTAACTTTATTAAATATTCAAAAAAATCCTCTTTTGTAGAAAACATGGAAACCATTTGGTAGTTTATGGATAAGATTATTTAATCACATAGAGTCCAAAACCAATGCTTTCACATTAAAAAATTATTTCTCTCTATTTTTAAATAAATACCCACCAACCTATCAGTCATCTTCCATGAAAACCTTTTTATCATTATAATACTTTCCATATACATCTCTAACTTCCATCAAAGGTGTTCTTGAGGTCTTAAAAAGAACGTAAAATCATTTAGAACCATTATCTCAACATAAGGTATTCGAAAAAACTTTTTTTATTCATTTTATATATTTTAACTAAGAATTATTATTTAAAATTGTTCATTTTTAATTTTTTTAAACATCCCTTTGCTATATTTATGTTCTCCATGTAATGAGAGACCACTATTAACTTTTATAAAACCCTTCCAAAGACCTTTATGTACACCAGTTATATTGTTGAAATTATCATATGATTTTATATACCTAATTTTTGTATTGTGAATATCCATCCCCATTTTCACTCAGGGTTATTCACATATATTTACCTATTAATAATTTATTTGGTAATTCCATGCATTAAATAAACAATCCTTAATCATGGAATTAAATGTGATTTAATATTTTTATATGTTGAATGATCTATGTGACAAAGAAATGGATACACATAGTATGAAGGAGATTGATGGGCCCAAAGTTATATATCACATTAATGAATTTTCATTGCGTTTTATCTCATAGAATTACATGTATGGTGGACTTGTGTTTAGCCTAACAAAAAAATTATGATTTCTTGGTTGTTAGCCGTGAGTTATTATTATGATGTCAGGTTTTAGTTGTCCCCACATTCCTACGATACCCTGATGTTATAATCTTATATAATTATTATATGTTTTCTTTAAGGTTTCCCACCTTTCTATGTCATCATTATTTATCTTCTCACTCATATGGGTTGCATTACTTTATAATATTCATTGATTATTCCCTTACTGGTCTTTATATCTCACCCCATTCTTATTTATATCCCAATGTTATCCCATGAAATATTAAGTGATCTATATAAATTAATGGAAATTTAATAGAGTTTTAAAATAATAGTATGCTATCCCTATTTCAATTTATTATGATTTATATGTAATAAAACAGAGACACTAGGAATACTCATATTTTGGGATTGTGTGAGATATATATATTTATATATTAAATGTAGAAGTAAATTGAAAAAAATAAATGGGTTTATATAGTTTTTTTCAGTAAAAGGTCTAGTGATTATTGGTATTATGATTATGAAACCATAGTGAAAATTATACGGATAAGGTTAAACATTTGAAAACCCTGCTAATTTTTTTAATTTATAGAGCATGTAAATTCCAAGAAACAAAAATATTTGATTGGATTATATAAGTGGATGTATATCATGTACATTTTTACCTATGGGTAAAAATCACAAAAGAGAAGATTACATATGAACTTTATTATTTCCATGAATATGACAAATAGGCCTTTTTCCAACCATGCTTTCCACTCTTAGAGTATTTTCTTTGTAAAATTCAAAATTCCTTTAAAAAAATTAGGAAGGTAAAAAATGTCTATGATATTTAATTCTAGGATGTATAACATGAACAAAATAAATAGAAACCAATAAAATCATATAAATATGATTCATTTTTGGGCAATTCATTAAATGTTATTTATATGTTAAATGTTTGAAAAATATCATCACTATGTTAATTTTAGATGAATTAAATGATTAGAACTGTAACAAAATTGTTTATGTAATGCTTTTTACTAATTGATAAATGTGAAAGTACCAATTTTAATATTGTTATATTAATTATTTCATATCATATAATGTTAGTATTACTATTTAAACACCACCTAAAAACATGAAATTAATGTTACCATTAAATAGTGAAAATTTGTAAGTTATTTAATGTCAACTATATATCTTATATTTTTCCACATTCTTGGGATGAATTTTCCAGTGAACCTTTTTATTCTTCCATTGGTGGATTTGAATGATAATTTTTGGTATATATTTTCGTTCCTTGTATGAAGCCATCATAAATTTACATGAGAGGTAAATCACCCATCATATATAAAATATCCATATCATTCTATAAAAGTGTAACAATGATGATGGACCGAAATTGTAATATTCATATAAAGCATGAATATTAATAACTTTTGGGAATGTATATCTAGGTCAAATAAACATGACTACAAGAAATATCATACATGGTGAAATGATCACTATAAGAGAATATGTAGATTTGTTTCCCTTATAATTTCTTGAACTCCCACATAACTGAAAGGATGAGTTTTCAATTAAACTTATACCCATAACTATTATAATATAAATGACTCAATATATATGTTTCATTATAGAACATGAACATTTGTAGATGAAACTAAAATATAATCACCATAAAATGTTAATATGCCCATGTTATTCACTGTATTGTGTGAATATTTTTTTTTCAAGAAGAAGATTGAAGGAATAAACCTATGAATTGATTATTGTTAGATCAATAATATAAAGATAAATAATAAATGCATTCTTATATGAATTAATGTCTTGTTCATTTAGCTATCTAGTTTTTAGCTAAGTCCCCAAAGACTACTTATTATACATAATAAAGAGCACTATTAATACATTGTTATTCAATTATGACTCACTAATTCTAAATCTATCTTCACAAACACAATGAATAGAGTATTTTTGGATTATATATAATTTTATTAATAATATATAGATGATGTTCATATCTACTCTAAAAAACAACGATAATGAGTGTCATTTGAATATTGTACTAATTTAATTTCAAAAGGAAAATTTATATAGAAAGTAATGTAAATTCAGTTTTTGGATAGAACATGTAACATTAATTGGGAATTTTATCACCAAAAAATTGATGTATTTGGATCCTTTACAGACAATAGAAATTTATGGATTCTTAAAAAAACACCTATGATGAATACTTTTAGTATTATTGGTTAAGTTATATACTTTCATCAATTTTTAAAGAAATTGTCAATATTCTCAATCCCAAAATTCATTACAACTCATATTTTGGTGATTTATTCTATATTATTGAATGTAAGGATAGATTTATAGTGTTAAATAATCAAATAACTTTTTTCACCTATGCTCACATTTCCCACCATCAGGGAAGGATTTTTTAATTACAATGAAGAATCAAAAATAAGATTGGGATATACACTAATGAAGGATGGTAAAGTGATAACATATTTATCTGGAAAATTAATGATTATTGAGTTAAACTATGAAACATTGGATCAAGAATTTGATGTAGTGATCTTCTCATTGAATATTTTGTGACATTAAATAATTGGGGACTAGTTGACATATATAAGGATCTTAAATTCCTCAAGTATATTTATATTCCTAAAAAACAATCTTAATATGAATCAGTTAATGTGGTTAGATATGAACAACCTCTATAAATATTTAATCTATTACAATCCATGGGATGTTAATAAAGTTGTAGGTGAACTGAGGGGAAATGATCTTTCACCCCTTTCCATTATAGGTACTGAAATGGATCTAATCTTCTTGGGAATTTAAATGTTTTTAACATTAATAATAAAATGATATTAATCATCCTTTTATCATGTAATTGGTCAAAGATCCATTCTTTATAAGATCAAGGAGTCTTAAATTGATGATAAATATCCACAAATAATGTTGAAAAATGTCCAAGAGATAAAATTTTATAAAGATGGAGTCATAATATTTGAAACCCTGATAAGTTTTCAATAAAAACAAAAAAATATAGTGGGAAATTATGGAAGTTAAGCATGGATAATCATTTTATATTGATCCAAGAACAACTATGACATAAAGATACCTGAATCAAACCTTTTTTAGGGATAAACTGAAGTGGAAGATTGAAAAACTTGTATAACAATGATTTTTATGATAAAAGGGAAAGGTTAAATGATATAAGTATTAGATTTTGATAGAACCATTTCCCATACAATTTTGGAAATGGGAAAAAACCAACATGGATATTTTTTGTTGGACGCTCTATGACAACAAACGGTAATAATACCATTTGGGTGGAAGTTAATTATGTTAAAAAGTCTTCAAATTTAATTTCAATCAAGGTAAATTTATCTCTTATCCAACTCTCAAAGGTATATATATATATATATAAGTGAAGTGGTAAGACTACATAGATAATAACTCTCAGTTTTATTTGATTCAGATCTGATGTTTTTCTAAATTTTCATAAGAATCAATTATTTAATGTTGAATAAAATGATGAGTTTCAGTATTTGTTATCACCATAAAAATTGTGTTTATTATAAATGATATAGAGAAAATTTTCAATGGAATAGGAGTTTGAGGTTCAAAACAAGTTGTTGTTTTTATATTACTAGGGAAATATTTAATAACATTTGGGATAAAGGGAAAGCTTATCCCTAGATACATTGACTCCTTTGAGATACTTGATGACATCATAGATTTATCCTATTCACTAGAACTCCCACCTATCCAATATAATGTACATGAAATATTCCATGTATCAATATTAAAAAGGAATATACCAAAACCCTCACGTGTACTGAATCCAATGGTGGAACGTTTGGATAATGATCTTATGGTGACCCAACCCTTTTAAATATATTATTACACAATTGTTTACATAATGGTCCATTAAATACAGAACTAGAATCAAAAGGGAAATCATATTTGAAAGAATAGTTAAATAAATCATAAAAATAAAAATAAAACTTATTATTTTAATCTCTATAATCATATCCTAAATCCCTTTGTGATCTCAAAACAACATTTCAAAACCAAGGGAATATAACTACAAAATTTGTGAGTTAAAAGTCCTAGATGGATATTAAAAATGATAAAAAAAGAATAATATGTGAGTTAAAGGAATAAAATGATATCAAAAAAGTTAATGAAACTAGGTAATAAAATATGAGAAAATATTTAAAAATATGGTATCATGAGATCATTTAATCATAGGTATTTTGAACGAAAAAAGTATATAAGCATAAGTAAAATATTACTTCTAAGAAAACATCACAGGGTGGACAAAGTCCCATTGAGGATTTAATTACCTCCCAAATCCAAAACATTATATCCCCTGAAAAAAAATGTTAAATAAGTCATTAGAGTGATATATGGGTACACACACTATGACATGTTCATGATTGTCTGTGACACGAAAGAAAATAAATCAAAAATCCTAATCATAATAATTACTCGTGTATTGAATTGGGTTTCATAATCTTTCCATATATCATAATCAATAGAAATTGTAGAAATATTTCTAAGAGAACAAGAAATTAAATATTATTTATGATAATATTTGAGTAAATAATTATAAATAAAAAAATAATCTGTTCATTTTTGAATGAAAAAAATTAAATGAGAATTATATAAAAGTATTATGGAATTACAAAGTACCCAATAATTGGGATAGATTATAAATAATGAATTTGTGAATTAAATATTGGGAATGTTGTTGCCTCGTAACATGAATAGAGAATGAGATAGGTATATTTGTAAGATAAAAATATATGTATAATTTTAAATCAATCCATATTATCAAAGGGAGATATAAATCAAGGTAGAGAGAGAATGTTTATAACCTGATGAAAAAGGGTGGTTTAGGGAGATCTCTAATGTTAAGTATCATATTTGTTCATACAAGTTAAAAGATATTATATAATAAATAAATATTTATCATATATTTATTTCAGAAAAAATAATTTAATATATCATGCCATATATTATTTTAATAGAGAATCTTTCTACGATTTCATTAACAATTCTTTTTTAAAATAGCTGTATTTGGTGATAACTATTCCATTTTTTGTGCATGTTTCAGTTTGACAGTTTTAGTTTTATACATTTCACAAGGTTCTGTTATCTGAATTATTTTAAGAATTATATTAATATAATATATATTCATTATTATATATTTATTTTCATCCCTAAAAGGCATAGATAAAAATTTAATTACACAATTAATGGACATGATATGGTGTGCGTACACATAAGTGTTGTTCCTACTACCGATGGATGTAAATAAATAAATCCAAATAATAATTCACATAAAAAATTAATAATAGTTCCATAAATAAAATATATATTTAATAAATCCAATATTATAAGAATTTATGAGAGGTAATGATAGAAAATGAATTACATCGATTTGTGCAGCAGTAGTCTATCATTTAGAAATGAATAGTCATTTTGTTTCCCATTAGAATGAAGAGAAGATGGATGTGAGTGATGAAATTAAAATAATAACACATAATTAAATGTATGATAATCAATTTATTATTTGAAAATTTTACAATCAATTTTAATGATGTATAATATGAAATAAAACTAAAATATTCAGTTAAAGACTATGTGTCTTTTCTAGACAGCATTCATTTATTTATTCCTAAACCCGATAAGGTTTGTATTATTCCAAAGAAAATACCTATATAAAATTTTGAATGATTTTTGGAATAGATAGGGGTTATTATTGGACCCAATAAAATAATTATTATGTTTGAATAACAGATGATATGGCATTCTCTTTTATAAGTGAAGAGAGGGTCACTTTAGGGATAAAAAAATATATTAAATTAATATTATGTAATATTTCTATAGAAATCCACCAAAATGATATATTTTGGATATAGGATAATTATGGGTATAAATAATATAAGTAAATTAAATTTTAACAATTTTTTTTGGTTTTCACCCCAACCTATTAGTTTTAACCAACAATTACCCCTTTGAAAATTATCGTGATAATGATGTATTTTCTCATTATGAGTCAATCAAATTCCAAAAAGAGGATAAGTATTCTAAAAAAAATATAATGGATTTTTTTAATATATAAAAATAACTTTTATAAAGATACATTTTTTAATAATTTTAAACCATTTAATATATTATTATTTATAATAAAATATCATTAGAGTCATCATTATAAATATTTATTAAATTTGACTTTGTAAAAAAAATAATTGGATAATAATATAATCCATTAAATCTCCATAATTTTTTATTTTTATCTTAAAAATTTGTGGTAAAAAGTAATTCAATCAAAATATATAACTTCTGACAATTTTCAAATCAAATTTTATATCTTCCAATTAATTGTATAAATATTGTGTCAGCCTTTTCTAGGAATTTTAGGTAATTATTCTATCACCAGAAATTATAAATAATTAACTACGACAAAAATGTTATAATTTAGATAAACACATAGGGCCAAAAATAATTTTTCATTATCCCAATCAGAATATATTATAGATATTAAAAGCAATATAGCGGAATTTTTGATTTGTTATTTATTTCGATGTTATAAAGGATAAAATGAAATAAATATTGTACAAAGTTTCCATGTTTTGGAAATGTGGTTTTGAATAGACAGAATAAAATAATAAAATATTATATTTGAATGTTTTATGGTATTTTTTAGTCCTTATCATGTTATGTTTAAACAAAATTACCCGATTTACACATATCATAGAAGCAATTATTTTCTATGATTAATAACTGTTCTGCAAAAAAAATAGGAAATATTTAACAAATTTAGACCTTCTGATTCTATATATGGAATCTAGTTTAAATGATTAAATTTATATAATTTTTATAAATTAAATTATGATTAATATTTTAAAAAACATTGAAAAATAATATTTTCCCATGAAAAATGAATTTATAATTATTAAATATTTTTTATACTAAATTCAAATATAATATTAATTATAATAAAAAAATTATGATAAAAAATTATATAAATAATTTTAAATTTAAAACATTTAAAAATAAATTGTAAATTTTTTAATTTTTGAAACAAATATAAAATTGAAAAAAATGTATTTTTCATTATTCATGAAAAAATTAAATTTAAAAAAATAAAAAAATTCGATTTGATAATTTTTAAATGGTGATTTAAAAAATTATACAACTTTTATTATATAATTTTGCTAATTTTTTTAAATTAATTATAATTTTTACACAAAAATATCATTTTTGAAGAAAAAACTATTTTGATCAACCAAATGACATTAATAAAATTACGATCTTATTTTGCAAAAATAAATCAATAAATTTAATTTGATTAAAAAAATAATATATATATTTCATAATTTCATTAATTATATTCATATGTACCAATTAAAAAAATTGTTCTTAGGATTTCATGGTTTATTTTTGTTCGATGTTGTTTATGATATACGATATTGAACATAGTCTTTATTTTAAAATCTAACGACGTTACATTGTAATAACCCATAACTCAGTAGCTCAGTGTCAGTGCCTTTATTTATTACATTGGAAAATATATTAGAATTATTTCCCAAAGGAACAATAGTTGTATTATTTTTAGAAATTTAGATTACATACATGATACTTATTTAAAAATGGGGATAAAAATAAAATACAATACATAATATAATTAATAAACTAGTTCATTTAATAATCATTCAGATATATCCTCTTCATCACCTAAGGAATGAAAAATAATAATTGTTTGTTCAAATTATTAGTAATGGTTAAGGACAATTAAATATATTAAAAATAAATAATTAATAATTAATATGTAAAAGTAAATTACTAAACACACATTCCATTTCAATAATTGGAAATATCATAGTCAATATGGAATGTTAAATAAATAAAACACACGACATTTAATCAATAAATTGAGAATGAGATTAATGCATTGATTTTTATAGCGAATATAAGATTAATAAAAATAATAACTAAATTCACAATTTAGTAAATTCTTGTTTATTTTATTCCATGCTTCCCAGTTATATGTTACATTTATTGTATAGATTATTCACAAGGTGATTTAAAATATATCGAGTAGAAACCCATATGATTTTTCTAAAAGGTTAGTCTCATGAGACTATTGATGCATCATGATGCTTATGATAAATTAAGTGTATCACATGGTGTTCCATTAAAAATAATTACTCATATATCTAATAATTTGATTTAATTCATAAAGAATGTTCCTGTTTAAATATCCATACTGTGTTAAGGAAAAAATTTATCAATATTTACCAAGTTCATAATAAAATCATCAAAGTAAAAAAGAACTTATCATAATGGTATATTTTTTTAAAAATTATCATCTTCCTAAAAGAAGAATATGTATATTTTTGATATATGAAAATAACAATGAAAAATGATTACAATAAAGTAATGGTTTTAAGAGAAAGTCAATAATCACAAAAGATTTCATAATAACTTTATCACTTGTAAATTTTCAAATAAAATCCCATTGGATGAAATTATTCAATTTGAAACTAAAAATACCTTGAATAATGTAGGATTAGTGATATTACATTTCAAATTTTCATTTTATAAACCAAATAAATTTCAATTGGTTCATAGTAAATAAAAAGTCGAAAAGGAAGGTAAATTGAGATGAAATCCCATATCTTATGATTCATTTTAGTTAGAAAACAATTAAAATTTTGTATAATTGTTTTAATTATATAATTTATATCTAAAAACCCATATTAATATTTTTAATATAACACACCATACTTTTTATAACATATTACCTCATATTTTTTAATTATGTTTAATTATGTTCATTGTTTCTGGGGTAATTGCCTTAAGTTTGTTTTGACTTGTCATTTTTCTTCCTTTTACCGGGATCATGATTTCATCATCTCTATAATGTGAAACAAAATTTAAATATAATATATATTTATAATAAATTTATTCAAATTAATATATAAAAATTTGTGATTGGAAATTGAAACACTATTCATAGAGACGGTAGGTCACACGTATGCCTGAACATTGTTTCCATTTTATTGTTGTATTGAAAGAAATAAAATTTGATGAAATATATGTATATAATAATTCTAAAACTATTTTTATTTCATTTTATTGAAATTTTATTTCTAAACACCACCTTAATACATTCTATTTAAAAAATGAACATACTACATCACTTCGTGAGGTGGAAGTTCATCATAAACATGAACAACGTTATCATTTTTTCAAAAGTTGGAAATTATGATGATGTTTGGGATATAATAATTCAAGAGGAATAACAAAATTTTAAAAATAATATATATGACGTATAAAATATAAAACCATCAATATTCCCAACCTAAAATGGTGGTAATAAAAGAATGAATGACATCGGTTCGTGATGCGGTAGTTCTCCATACAAACAAACGATGATTTTTCCCATTTGATGGATGTTTGTTACATTTTAGGACATAATATTATCATTATATAATATATGTGTATTTATGATAATGAGTATGTTATATAATCATAATATAGGGATAATTTAAAGTGTTGGAGAATGAAATAATATAAAAGTGAAAGTTGAAGTATGATACATGTTCTTCCAGAAACACTTTTTGGTTTATACCGAATGAGAGTTTTTGGATTTATTTATTTCAAAAAAAAATTAGTATGACTTTAAGGATTTTGAGATTTATTTTTTCTAGGTTTTGGATAATCCAAGTGTCTTGATAGGTGTGAATAAGTTATGGGGAGGAGAGTTCCCTTTTATAGTGGAGGAGTGGTATTCTTGTAAATACCCAAAGGAAAAAACTCTTGGGAGGTATCCATTACATCTTGTTCCAGAAATAAGGAAATATTTTCAACAAAATAGGATATATGGTCGAAAAATGTCCAAAAAGGGTTTTTTGAAATATTCTAAAGCAATTTGGCCCCTTAAAATATAAATTTTAACAGAAAGTAACCTTATTTTTACCTTAATCATTGTCATTATTTTTTATTTCTTTCACTAATATATTTTTTTAAGAATACTATGTGTAATTAATTAGAAATGAGAAATTATTAATATTATGAATATTTAATCCCTTTTTCCATATTAAAATCACATATGTGACAGAATTAAATTTAAAATTGAATCCTGCCGACGAGTCTAGAAATTGTGGTTTCAAAGTGAAAATGAGTAAATGATATCAATTTATATCAAAATAAAATAAAAACTAATTCAAATTAAAATTTTATTAATATATTTATAATTTCACTATTTTTTAAAACCAATTCAAATTATAATTTTACACTATCAATTATTTATAAGAAAAGGCAGTTTTCAATTAAAATTTAATATTTTTAACTATTAAACAAAAAAAGAAAATTTTCAAAGAAATACCAAAAATTCATCCTAATTTTTTTTTTAAAATTATTATTTCAAATTTAATGATTAATTTTTAGATTATAATTTCTAAAATTACAAAAAATTATTTTTAAGATATGTTTTCCATTTAAAGGCAGCAAAACTATATTTGGAAAAATATTGCCTTCTAATCATAAAATTGGATTTAATCTTCTCTTGTGTCTATGAAATCTATTTTATCATTATAAGAACATTTTATTAAATATATAAAAGATAATTTTTTTATTAATTTACTAATAGTAATAAATTTTATTTATTTTGATAAAATGACTTTGTGTGCATAAAATTAGTTTTTTTAAATGAAAATTTACGTTATATTTAATTGGTTTTTATATTTATCTACAGATAATTTGTGACCATTAAATAAACAATATATTTTATTGATTTTTAATACTATTAATAACATCTAATTAAACTTTTATAAAATAATGGTATTATTAAATATTAATAAAAATTATTTTTTATAAAACTCGGTCTTGTGTGTAATGTAATCTATTGAAGAAAGTTGTTTAATGTGATGCAATATTTCTCAATATTTCATGAAATATATGATATATAATACATTTAAGAATAGTTAATTTTAATAAAGTCTACGGATTTTATATTCCTTTATACACTTGTTTTTATGTGTCACATATGAAATTGAATACGATGTTCATATTTTAAAATTCTAGAGTTGTAAAAACAATCTCCCCTCTTAAAAAAATTAGGAGATGAAATTTTATATTACATATAATTGAAATAATAGGTGAGGGTAATTCCACTTCATGGATTCCTTGTGTTTCTATTTTGTATCAATAAATGTATGGTTTCACCATTATACAATTTAAAGATGAGTTATCTTGATAGATTGAGCTTTATCTATACTTTCTAAGATCATCACATACTTCTCCTCCATAGTGAGTTAATATCACACCAATAATACTTTTGAAATTATTACATTTGTGGGATGTTTTATGTTTATTCTTTAGAGTGATATGTGGTATATGTCATGTACATGATACTTTTTTTGTGGAAGTGTTTTTTGATAAGAAACTGCACTAATGTGAGTGAGATTCTCAAAGGGGTTAATGTACCTATGACTTGGATTTCCCTTATTCAAAAATTTAATGACTCTCTTCCATGTATATATATGGAGAAACACATTATCACCATCTTTAAAATCCATTTTTTAATGATGATTGTTAGTATTTGTCTTCTGTTGACTCTTAACACACCATATGTGTTTTTGAATGGTCATTACCATTACTTATATATGCTTATCAATTTCAGATCCTAACAACTTTCATTTACCAACATCACCCCAAAACACATTTTACCTACAACTCTTCCCATAAATGGTTCATAAGGATCCATATAGATTCT
Source organism: Viscum album (assembly GCA_963277665.1). Taxonomy (NCBI): domain Eukaryota; kingdom Viridiplantae; phylum Streptophyta; class Magnoliopsida; order Santalales; family Viscaceae; genus Viscum; species Viscum album. The sequence goes on along the minus strand of OY728156.1, from coordinate 1,241,730,572 downwards.
TTAGTGGAATATATTATTGTACGAGTACTAAATATGAGGAAGGTGTTGTTCCCATCCTCATTTGAAGTCTATCAAGCATTCTCTCAATATTTAATCCAATTTCTAGATAGTTCCCTCAAATTTTTCATCATTTTGGGAGTGATAAGATGTTATAATGTTCTACAAAGTATTTTGAGCAAGTTAGATTATTTTATAGAATGTGTATTTAAATCTCTAATATCGATCAGATAAAATCAATACTAGTTTTACTTATAGAATCACCACCTCTTTCATGTATACCCTTGTAGGTTGATTTTGAGAGAATTACTTTTAAATTACAATAAATTCATTAGTATTTATAATATTATCCACTATAACCCATATAATATTATTTCTTCTTGATATCTTTAGAATACTAGTGATATTGTCCATGGTGATGTTTCCACATTTTCATAAAGTAATGAGAAATGGTTTCTCATCCATTTAGAATTTTCCCTTCTATCATTTACATTGAAAAATACATGAAACATTAATGTATATTTCCTTATATTAATCATAATATTTTCCAAAAATAGTTCTTTTGATGTTATAAATTCTTCTTCATTCACCCTCGGTATATGTATAGGGTTGAGCTATGTAAATAGTTTAACTTCTCTAATTTTTTCTCATGATTATACAGTACACATAGTCATGTACCAAATCTTAGATCTCTTTCTTCAATTTTTTTACTCTAAGTATTTCTCTTTCCTTATAGATTCCACGTTCTTCTAAATTTTGACATCATCTATTTGATCAGATGTTATCTTGTCTAGACAAGATGGTTGAGTAATAATTTGAGAAAGGAACGATTATGTTACATCCATTATGAATACCATGTCTATCATCATTAATACCCATAAGATTGGATCCTTCTTAATTAATATCATTTATGAAGTCTTCTGATCTTTTCTACTTAGAGAATAAGAAAATTCATTTTCTTTTATAGGATGGTAATATATTGATATGTCATAATACTAGATCAGCAGTAACCATCTTCATTGGAGAATATTAATCTCTAAATATTTAAATATATATTTTTGGATCTTATGATCTATATATAATTAAAAATTCAAAACAAAGAGATAATTCACAATATTTTCAATGAGAATATCATTGAATCCAACTCTAGATCATTTTTTGATAGTTCTTCTCATTAACATTCAACTATCATGTGTAATGGGCTATCACATTGTCATTTATATTTAGTACAATCCAAAATCCTTATTTTAAGTACTGATATAAATAATGAATATTTCACCACTAGAATTCATCATGAGGAGTAAAACATTGTTAAATCATTTTTTCAATTCTTTAATGCTTTATTCATAATAAGTGGTCCAGAATAAAATTAATCCTTATGTGTTTTCATGGTTAGTAGGGTTAAAAATCATAATAATTTTCTATGAAATCATATATAACACCAAAATATTCGACATAAACTATTGATATCTACTATATATTATAGCATAAGATATGCCTCAATTTCCATTAACTTATAAGGGTCTTTAAATATCACTTTCCACGGGAAAATAGGGTGCATGAATAAAATTCCTTGATCCAGAACTCACATTTACTATAGTTTGTGAATAGATTCTTCATTCAAAAAATCCTTACAAATTATTCAAATGATAATCATTCTCCTCCATGATTTCAGAGTATATCATAATATCATTTATAATAACTACCAAAATATTATTGAGATAATCTCTAAAGACAATATTCATTATGTTCATAATGATTGTTTGAGCTATAGTGAGTCTGAAGGGAATCACTATGAACTCATAATGTTCATTACTTGTTAGAAATTTTGTTTTGGGAATATATTAACTCTTTACATTTAACTGGTGAAATATTTAATAATGTACCACCTTAGTAAAATATTGTGCTAAACATAGTTGATCAAACAAGTGACATTCTTAGTATAGAGCTTTTTCTTTATCATGATTTTGTTGACTTCATGATAGTCAATATTGAGGTATATTGAACAATTATTATTCTTGATGTAGAAGAAAAAATATCCCCATAGTGAATCACTTGAGTATATAAAACCATTTTACATATTCAGTTGTATCTTCTTTTTTCAGTTCCACAAACTCAATTGTGGCCATTATGTAAGGAGTCATGAGTATGTGAAGAGAACATGTATAAGTTTGATTGGGAACTCAACATCCTAGAAAGGTGGAAGACCAGAAAACACACTAGATGCTACATAAATACAATTCCTCACAATTTTCAAGCATTATAGCATGATTATATCCCTTTTCTTATTCATTTTAGACATATATTCTTACCCATAATGTGTTAGGTCCACTTGTCTAGATACCCAGTGAAGGGGGTGAATCAGGGTATGAATGATTAAAACAACTGACCTGTTGATCTTATTTTATAGTTGGAAAAAACTATATTCTATCTCATTCCCAGTGCAGATTATGAACAAAAATTAAATCATGCATTGGACACAACAGTTTTACTAGGTTCACACTCATTGGGCTATGTCCAAAGACCATACACTGGTGATGTGCCGATGTACCAAATCCACAATAATCGTACTACAGTTTACAAGTTGGAAGTGGACTCACTATACCTCATGGATTACAACAACTCACAATTTTGAGAACTCACTTCTCTCTCAACTGAAGTGAGCTCACTGCTTCATCAGAAGATCCACTCACAGTTTATAGAAATGTAGGTCACTTCATTATCACTAATGAATGCATCCTTCATTATATGTAAATGCTCTATTGAAGTCCAAATTTCAATCAATGATTAATACCCTTTTTCCCCTGACCACTAGCCAACAACCATTGGGAAATACCTTCGCAAAGCACCCAACTTCACAAAGGTCCCAATTTTATGAAGCTCAAACAAGCCTTCACGATGTCCACACCTCTTCGCAACGCACACACCTTGTCAAAGCTCACTACCTCTCAAAGCACACTACTTATGAGAGCTCAGTAATTCAAAAAGCTCAAGACTTCATAGAGCTTAAACAATCACAGAGCTCAAGCCATCTTAATGTGACTACATTCGTGAAGCTCACAAACCAAACGCGGGACACACCTCTTTCGTGATTCTATATTAGTTTTCGTGAAGCTCTTATATTTTATGAAGAACATTGCCTCAACTAACCTCCATCAGGATTTGAGAGAATAAATTTTTTTTTGGAAAACACTCTTCTCCTCAAGAGGGGGTTGTGGTCTATATATAGGTGATTCCACCAACCCTCGAACCTTTATCGCATAGTTAGTGCCACATCAACTCAAATCATGATGCTCTAAAATTTCCACCGAAATTCCCTCTATATCGCGAAGCAGAAAAAAAATATTCAAATTCTGAAGCTCATTGTAATCATGGAACATTATGTCAATTCCTTTTCACTACTACCACAATCCTCCCTCGCAATGACCTACATCTCTATCATTTGAGAAGCTCGTTGTAACTGCAAAGAACACGACCAACATTATTCATGTCTTCGTGAAATACACATCATGAAGCCCATATTCTCTTTTTGAATTGAATCTAGATCAGCCATTACTTTTTCATGGTTCTTGGTTAATAGTAATTGCTAACAATATCATTGGAACTCAACAATTTACTTTGGAAACATGTATTGTAAACAATCACAACAAACCCCAAAATGCCACAATGTTACGTTGAAGGATTATTTCGCAACATAAGGAAATAATATACATTCTTGTAAAGAATATTTTATGGGAGATTTTTCCTCCTCCCAAACCATGTATGTAATAATAGGATGATTTTTTATTTGAAGAGTTATCTCTCTCTTGGGATGTTTGATGTTAGATTTATTTATGGACGACTAGTTAATAGCCAATATAAAATCAAACTCTTCTAGAGGAATTAAGACAATGTTTTATAAAATATTCAGTTCACAAATATCATATGGGGAGGATTTATATAATTAGGATGAACTAATTTATCTATTTTTATTATCCGATATATTTATATCCCATTATTTTATCTAGTGTTTGAATATAATTTCTAAATTATTGGGAAATAAAATATTACACAAGCCCAGAATTAAGAAGCATGTTCACTATTCTAAAATAAATAAATAGCATACCTTTCACCACACTACATCAAAGATCCAAATTTGTAGTATTGAAAACATATTATCTTATATGTTCTCTAGTCTTTGGAGGTTTATTTCACAGATTGTATGAACCTACCATTTCTTTAAGGCACTAGGATGAATAAATTCCATATTTCTTATAGTTGAAACACTATATCACATGTTGAGTGTTGATATGAACCAATTTCCCCCATGGATGTATATTGTTTCTGCATCCCCATTCAGCATTAATTAGCCTAATTCCATTCTTTTCCACATATTATGTTTCCCTCATTTCCTTTCATACATTTTAGGGATGCTTATTCCCACACTTTTGACAATGAGGATTTTGGGGTTTCATTCATCCATAATATTTATCTATTGATACTCCTAAATAATACTCCATAATATAGTTTTTATCTCAAAGACCATGATATCACTAAGAGTCACCAATATCTATTTTAATCTTATTATTAAAATGAAAAATATATTCATAGAAATAAAATTTTAAATATCCAAAAAGATTCATAGACATGATTTTAATTCACTATATAAGTAGTCCACCTTATATTCGACATTGATGATGAAGTCAGATGCATATTATTTTTGAATTGTGAGGTTTTATATATATTCATCAATTGAATTATATTCCTATATATTATGTCTGAGGAACTCCCTCTACATTTTAATAATGAGTTTTTAGTGAAAAAAATTTATTAGAAAATTTTCGTTTAATTCTTCCCATTCCATGGAAATTATATTCTCTTTATACTTTGTGTTCTTTATCAACATCCACTACTAGTCAGAATCCCCTATAATGTGATAAAAATCTAACACATGGTTCTCCTGTTCTGAGTATTAGTAAAAAATTAATATCATCTCAATGGTTTTGATCCATTATTTGGTGATGAGGGGATATGAATATTTAGTAAATGTAGGATGCCATAGTCACATAAAAAACCGAACTGTAAGTTAATATTTATTAGTATAATGATGGAGCTTTGCAAGATTCAATTTTCTATTCATTTCATGAGTTAGCTGATTCATTACTCACATGATGTTCCTAGAACTATCTCTCATAAGGTTATGAATATTATGAGGGAAATCATCACATTTCATAAAATATTGGTTTTTGGAATTCATCCCCATATTTCCATACATTACTTATAAAATAAAAACAAGATGAGGATACTTTAAATAATAAATATAATATAAAAAAAATAAACATACAAGGAAATACATATAAACTCTAATTGTTTATAAAATTACGAGTCAATATTTTTTCAGTTTTGGTTATCCATGATAATGTGAATACCCAATGCTCCCTTTGAGGAGGTATTACCCCTATCTAATACTTTTCTAGATACATATCAATATTAATTATCAATATAATTATAATTTTTTTTATAAACCACTATCTCTACACTTCGCCAAAATTTTCATATATATTCTTATACTCAAACTTATCCATAAAGAATTCAGAAAATTATTCTAGTTGTATTCAGAAAAAATAACATGAAATATCTTAGGATACATTCTATAGTTACCTAATACTATTTACACAAATTATTATATTATTTTTAACATAATTATTTAGTAAATACAAAAAGATCAATGAATGACCTAGTTTCTTTAGAATAATGGGTACATGAAACATCAACATGAAAATAAAATGACTTTATTATAATCTATATATTAATTAAATTAATAAATTTAATATCCTAGAACTACATGGATTATCCTAGTGAATAAATACACAATAGGTGTGGGAATAATATCCTAGTAAGGGTCTAATCATGAAAAGGAATCATAACATGTGAGTCAAAGGTGTAACATGATATCATAAAATAATAGTATTATGAGTGATCACTAGGTATTATATAATAATATACATTGTATTCACTCTCATTTTAAGATTATTTTTTCTTCCCCCAATTCTAGTTGGACTAATATTTACCTAGGAGGAGATGTAGGGTTTATGGGGGTTGTCCCTAACTTGGTGTAAAAGTAAGACAACTTGACTATCAAAGCAGTCCTTGACGAGAAATATATTTTTTTTGGCTATAAAGTGAATAAATATAAATGGTGATCTAGGGCCTGATTGATTCATGGGATCTTTTTAAAGTGATTCTGGTCGGTAGATATGAATGATTTGATTATGGTCATGCAAGAATTTTTTCATGAAGGGATCCTACCACATGTTTCTTATGCGGCTACTCTGGTTCTAGTTAATATAATTAAAGGCCACTCCTTGATTCATCAATATATTCTGATAAGAATACGTGACATTCCTTTTAATGGCTTGGCTAGTGTCATTAATAGATGATTATCATCCCTTCTCACGCTATTGATTTATGATGAGCAACATAGATTTTACAATGGACACTTTATTTAGGGGACATTCCTCTTGAACCAGAAGTCATATGTGGTCTCAATCTCAAGGATCATGGTTCAAGCATATAAATTAAAATTTATATGGATAACGATTATGATCGCCTAGAGTGGAAATTTATTAACAAATTTTGAGAAGGTATAGGATTCCTTCATTGGAATGCTAATTTATTCTTCATATGCTTTATTTTTTATTGTTTGACTATTTATTTCATTGAAAGGAGTTATGGATTCTTAAAGGCTGCCCATGGGTGAAGATAGGGTGTCCCCTATATTGGAGCATCATTATTCATTCCCAAGATGTACTTAGCCACCTTATTAATAGGATCATTCCCAAGGGTGATAATATTCCCTACCAATGAATAATGATCCTTCATTATATTTATCATCTAATGTTTACACATGACATAATTAAAGTTTTGAATGGAAGAAAAATACATGTTTATAGTATTAACATGGTTTTTGAGGATTATTGTCACTAGAGATGCCAGATTCATAATAGAGTGAAAAGTAAAATTTACTTACATAGAAAGTTATCTGACATGCAGGCTAATTCTATATGAATCATGGTTGGCATGCCAAGAGAGAACATCTTAATGGAATATCATTGGACCCCCATATCCTTAGGTAGGCTCTACATTCAACACTATGATCAAATTTTGAGCAAGATCATGACTCATATCATGAAATTGGAAAATTATTATTATCCTTTTGAGGCATGATCACTCTAGCCAATAGTGTTCTAGTTTCTTTTTCCATTAATGCACTTTCAGTGGTTACAGTTCTATAAGTATTTTCCTGCAGTACTGATAAAGTCTTAAAATTTTTTATTTGGGATTCACTTTTGGATCCAAATAATATTTGGGACTCATTGAAAATATTTTCGTGACCAACAATTGTAGGGTTTATCAATGTTTGGAATCTTTCTGAAATGCATAATTACTTGTGAGAAAATTGTGTCTGGGAAGTGAGGAATGAATTCACTCTTTGGGTTTGGGTCATGGAAAACCAATCTATAGGAAGTGATGGAGAGTCAGGGTGAATTTCCTCCTTAATATGGCCTATGATTTACCCTATTTTATTTCCAGTCCATCATCATTCTCAATGGATCTAGTGGAAATATGACATTATTTTAGGGAAACAAAATTGCGCTAGATCCATGTTAGGTTACCCAGGCCTTCCAACCCCTAATATCACGTTCAATGAGATTACAAATTTTCCAACATTCACTGAGATAGTCATGTTTGAGAACCAACATGCTTTTTTGATCTCATTGAACTAAAATCAGATCCACATAAATGTATCTTCACTACCTTAAGCGCATGTCTCTTCTCTTTAAAGGACATTCATAGTGAAATGTGTGTTCGACATCTGACTAATGGATTCACTGAGACTCTTTGGTGAAAATATTTCCCTAAATAAATAAAAATTCTTAATTTAGAGAATATTGAATCATGCTATACCTACTAATGATAACATTAAACACATGGGTATTCCCCTAGCATCCTGGTCTGTGTGCTGCAGATTCCCCTAGGAGGAAACACTGAGAAAACTGTTCTTCATCGGAACCAGGGAGCATATGATCTAGAATTTTTTTTGGGATTTCACAAAAATTTATTACAACAGAAAAAATGACTTTGCTTTCTTGGATCAGTGGTTCCATGGGGTAGGGGATTTTTGACTTGATCAGAAAGCATGATCCCTAGGGTTTATTTTAGTGTTCTGGTGTATATCTTAGACAAGAAAAAGCATCTAGGAAGAGGGGTGGTCGCTTCTGGGAAATATATCATCACCAGAACTCGAAATATACTACTTGACTTCATGAACCACTTTAATAATTGTCCAGATGCTCTTACACTAGGATCACTCAAGGTTAGTTCCCTTACTACTAATCCTTAAACAATAAATTTATAGGGATAATGGGTTTGATGGATCCCACCAATCATGATAATGATTCTTAACATCAATGGATCATTCTTTCATTGTGATATACATTTAGGGGGTGTGGTGTATTCCTCAAGGGTAGTTTTATTATTGGAATTTACAGTTAATTTTAGAGGTGGTCACTCAATTTAGGATGAGGTTATGGGCATGTTGATGGGGATACATCTCTCCCAGGAGATGAGTATTGAGATCTTATAGTGGGAAACATACTCTATCATCCTTCACAACAACATTAAAGGCACTAGGTAGACTCCATGGTCAATTTCCTACATTATCACAATGTGTAAAAGTCTTCTTCAGAAGAATAATATAGTGTTACACAATTTTAGACAATGTAAATTGGTTTCATATCACATTTCATACATAGCTATCTAGGGTTCTGGTATTACCTCATAATTTAGCTCAAATTTCTAAGTCATGAGAGTGATAATCTACTTTTATGTAATTCCATTGGGCTCTACTATTTAAGACCTCCTTATTTTTCTTTGTCCTTTTTGCCTCTATCATGTTTATTTTCCTTGGTTTGTATACATGTATTGTTCTTGATCATTATTTGGAATAAAAAATAATTTTGATGACTATTACATGGTATCATATGATAATGGAAACATATGAAATGTGAATTAAATAGAAAACCATACATAATGGTATGTAAACATATAACAACCAAGACAACATCACAGGGTAGAAAAAGTCCCATTCTAGATTAGGTTAATGACCCAAGACCCTACATAATGTCTCACGAGTGATACAATTACCCAGTAAATTGAAATGATATCTACAAAAAACCATTGTACCTTGTTCATGATTATGTATACCACAAAAGGAAATCAATCACAATGAATAATCATTATCATTAACCTTTTAATGAAATGGGTTCTCTATAATCATAACTCATTTTATAGTTAAATACAATTTTATAATGATTCCAAAAAGAAGATGTAATTAATTTTTTTATTCTCATATCTATGTAAATATCCATATATCACAAAATAATATGTCTATTTTAGAATAAAAAATTAAGTTATAATTCCAAAAAATGATTATGGTAGATAGAAGTTAGCGTTAATTGGGTTTTATTTTAAAGAATAAATTTAAAAATGAATTTTTGAAATGCATATTACACATAAAAAGAAGGTATAATAAGCTAGTTATAAACATAAGAGACATTTTTACACAATCTATAAACAATCCATATCAATAAAGGGTGATGTAATGTGAGTAAGAGAGAGAATAGTTGTAACTCGGAGAAATTTTTTTGTCCAACGGGTTCCCTTAACATAATTCTTGTATTTCATTAGACACTATACAATCTTAGGTAATGCAAATATATATTTATTATATATTTATTAAATAAAAATAATCATATGTATGATACTATTTATTATTTTCATGAAAAATATGACAACATTTCTATTAACAAGTCTTTATTATAATCATTATTCTGAGTGATAATTGCTCCATTTTTCAGGCATGTTTTTTTTAAAAAGTCTAGGAATTATAAAATTGATCACAGTTAAATAATATATATTATTTAAATAATTATATAATTCTCATATATCTTTAATATATATATATATATATATATCTTTTCATTATAAAAAGGTAGAGATAAATAAAATGAATTACACTGTTTGTGGAGATGATAGGTCATATGTATGCATGAACATTGTTATCATTTTTAATGAACAGAATGAAAGAACGATAAAGAACATTCAACCTTAAATCATAAAAATAATAACATTAATTACATATATATATTTATTAAATCCATTATTATAACTGACCATAGGAGGGGTTAATGGAAAATGAATTACATATGTTCGCAAGGAGTTAGTCAATTTTACGCAGGAATGTTGATTTTATTTCTCATTTCATGCAATATGATATGGAAGTAGATGATGAGTGTATGATAATAACAGGTAATTATATATAAGATGTGTTTTTTTATTATTTCGTCATTTTTATAATATTTGTAGACACCGAAAAAGTTTGTAACTCCTAAAGGATGTTCTAAAATGGCGAAGGAAAGTCATATTCAAATTCAGAGGCTCGGTCCGGAGGGCCAGGAAGTGGTGCGCAAAATTAAGGAGGACTTGCACGAAAAAATGTTGCCCGCATGAAGGAAGTTCAGGATTCGCGGAAAGGCACTGGTGTGGCGTGCAATTTTGTGTGCCCGGTTCTGCGTGGTGAGGCCTTTCGCACCGACAGGTTGTGGTGAGGAAGATTTCGCCTGCCTCCCAGATTCTGCGATGCTTACGGCCTATAAATAGAAGGAGACCCCTTCCATTTGGGGGTTTCAGAATTTGGACCAGCTCCCGTGCGCGCAATTGGACTACCACGCGTGCAACATGACTTTCAGGTATTGAACCTTTTCACGCAACCTTGCCCCAGAGTTTTCCTTTGCACGCAATCCCATCGGCATAAATAAAATTGAAAACTTTTCAAGGTTCCTCCATTGCATGCAATCACTTCCATTGCGTGCACTCCCTCCTTTGCGTGCAAAACCCAATTGCGTGCAATCCTATCATTCGGTTGTGCCCAACCTTAGGGATCGGCCGTTTCCCCCCGCGCACAATCCTGGACTGTTGCTCCCAATCTCCCTAGACACGCGCAATCCCCCTTCCCCAATTTCGTTTCATCCCGGTGTTTTTCACGCAAACCATCTCTTTGCGCGCAAACCCCAGGACCCCTCACCTTGACACCCCTGAGGTGCCTCCCAGCTTAGGTGCCTGATGTCCTCTATACTGGGCATGCCCGCCATGTGTTTTTTTCTCGTACGGCCTTCCAGGCTCGTAAAAAGTAACCTCAAGGTCCCTTGGGCAGTTTTTCCCATTGTGTTTAATTTCCTTATGCTCCTTCGCATAAGCACTCTAACAACTATTGCTTCTTCGCATTGCCACGCTAACGTGGACCCCTCGATGGTTCGCCCTGCGACCCCCCTTCACCACGACCTTGCCGATGCCTTCCCTCCCACAAGGGGTAGAGGGTGCCGATCATGTAAGCCCTAGGGGTGTGGCGAGAAACCACCTCGTCCGAGCTATAGGATGTTAAACTTCCAAGTACCTCGGCCTCAACATATCAAGTTAAACTATGATCCGACATCATGCCTCATACGCAGGGTCTCCCCTGCTCGGACATTCATTACACCACTCGTCACCACGGGAATGAAATCTTCCTCACATGAAATGAGATCCTCCCTCTTAGAGTGGTGTTTGTCCTCGGGGGAAGGTCTACCTCAGGGCATAATCCCAGATCCTCTCTTGCGGAAGGTAGCACCCATGCACCTCCGTACTTCCCTACTGCCAAGGCCAGTGGAGGGCGTGATAGTGAATAGAGCATATCCTTTGTTTGATCCCAAATCCCTCTCCCTCTATGATTTTTCACACCACAGGCCTCCATCTTGTAGTAAGCCCTAACACCAAGGGCCGCTCAATGCGTAATCCCCTTTCTGCTTCTCACGGACGCACCTTTTACGACAAGTTCATTTGGCCCTTGCTGCCTCTTGTTTCTCACACCAAGTACGACTCACGTGGGTTTAGAGTAAGCATTGACCATGGAATCCTCTCACGGGACTCCTCAGAGTGTAATCCCCAATCCATCACTATGGACCTCCTCAGAGTGTAATCCCCAATCCATTACTATAGACCTCCTCAAAGTGTAAGCCCCAGTCCATCATTCTGGGCCTCCTCAAAGTGTAAGCCCTAATCCATCACTTTGGGCAGCCTCAGAGTGTAAACCCCATCTCAGTGAACTACGAGGAATTTGATCCATGATAAAGCATGGTATGTAGGTAGCCTCCATGAGGTTCAAGCCCACCACTCAGTCGTCCCAACCTCTTCATGTCGGTTAGCCACCATTTTGGGCCGCCTCAGTGCGTAAGCCCCAAATTGCTCGTCCCTCATGACCTTAAACTGTATACCTTCGTCCCGCATGATGTTAAACTATGTGCCTTCATCCCGCAAGACGTTAAACTATATGCCATCATCCTGCACGACGTTAAACTGTTTGCCTCATCCTGCATGACGTTAAACTGCACCACCCAAACTACGAGGACTTTGATCTGTGCTAAAGCATGGTACGTTGGAAGCCTCCACGAGGTTCAAGAACCTTCACTCCATCACCCATCATGATTCCTACCCAGGCCGCCACATCTCGGTTGGATCATGCCACCTCATTACACTCCACAGTATCCTGGAAGCTACCCACGAGCTGGCCCTGACATCTGTCTTCCCCTCAGGGGTTTCTTTTATCTGATCCACTCTCAGTGTTCCAATCAGTTCGATCCATCTCCACAGTACTTTAAACTCGCGGCATACCCCGTGTAAAACATGGGAAGCTGAGGAAAACGTTAGATACATGCCTATGTCATGCTAGTTTCCCACATTTGATGTTAGATGCCTCGGTTTTCTGCGCCCTTGAGAAGCCCTATAATAAGGTACCGAAGATAGACATGCCAATTCCCCAGCGTCAAGACACACCAACGACACTCCAGCGTGACCATTCTCCTCATCGAAGGTTGCTGGCCCGACCAGACCCCTTAGAGCATCTTGGCATAAGTAGCGTAATAAAATGGTGTCCATGAAGATATGACACTGGGAACGAGATTCACAAACCCGTCTTAAATCTATGAGGGAGACCCGGACTTGGTGAAGAGCTCCGAGGAGGAATCCATGGATGGAAGATCCGACATCCCATCATCCCAGTTTCGATCAAGGAGAAGACGTCCCTGAATAAGGAGCAAATTCCACCCGCCTTTGGAAAGCAGGAATGTGGGGAAAGGAGCCGCACGTCCTCCCCTGCGTGAAGGATGCACACGCGTGCCCTAGCGGAAATCATTGGAAACATGAAATAGTGAACCCGACATGAATCTATTCTCCTCAATATGGAGGCCGGTAGCATTTGGGGTGTCGGGAGATTAGCATGTCACCAGGTCTGGGCACCTAGCACCAAGACGTGAAACCCACCAGGGGTTGGGGCGGTCAGAACATTGAGAACTCCGTTCTGCAATGCCATCATCGTGGATCCCTCTTATCGACCATGGAAGGAGAAATGGCATTGGGCTATTGGTTTTCGATTCCTTTTCTACTAGTGTTAATGGGTTCATCTCCCTGCTTTCAAGAATCAAATCGCTGCATCCAGAGCTCGATCGCTACCTGCCTACCTGGCACAGGGGCAGGGGTAGTACCGACGCGGCCACCCCGCGCGGTCCCGCCTTTTCCACAGCTGCTCCAACCGCCGCGACTATCGGGCGCCCATGCCCCCACTCTCCATCAATGATTATCCAACTGAGGGTGATCAATGACCTTGTGCATAGGTACGAGGAGGATGGGGTCATCCCGACCAGGGACATGGCCCATTTGGATCTCGAGCCAACTGTGCCTCACCGTCGTCGTCGCCCCCGAGGGCCGCACATGGATCTGTTACTTCCCACGTCGACATTCAACCATTTCGAGAGCCTATCCCCGGAACGCCTCGACACCTCCCTTCCCTATGCCGATGAGGTGGGGGATGTCCAAGTTCGCCCGATCGGGGACCCGCTCTAGGGGTTCATAGCAAGGGCCCCCGCCAGGCTGTGTCGAAGCCGACACCTGACTCCCCGAGTCGAAGAGCAAGAAATCCATGTGCCCGCACCACTGGCTTCAACCCATCTGACCCGACCCCAGCGTCAGGCGCGAGCACAAGAGGATTCCAACCCTGGGGAATCAACATCAGCAACCACTGTGGCCCGAGCCACTACTAAATCTTGTCATCAAACCCCCGTACACTTTGAGCATGGGGAGTTACATGCCCAACCCGAATCGAGGACCTGACCACCCCATTGGCAGGTTGGGTCTACTCTCCTAGCCACTGGCATAGGAAATGTCCACCGCAGACCAATTCGCGGTAGTGCCATCCAGCATGAAGGCCTACCTCGTGCCACCATTCTAGAAAGAAGAAGGCTTCCCCGTGACAGCTATGCTCCGGGTGTGGCTCTTTCCAGCGCCCACTAGACGGGGTACGGGGTTTCTTCCCCTACCACCGGCCGCAAGTACGGAGCCATTGCATATCCAGTCACTCGCCCACATGGAGGTCCTCCCCATGTCCCCTTCGACATCTGACCCGATGCTCCTCGCACCAAGGCATTCAGTCCTCTCGGCCCCAGTATCATTGCGGCTAGAGGACTCCATGACATAGATCAGCCCTACCCTGAAGAGCTACCTAGGGGCAGGAAGGCGGGACGTCGTCGCCGCAAGAGAAACACCAGGGAAGGCCGGACAGAAATCAGACTAGTTCGTTTCTCGGACACTGAGGCGGAGTACGACTCAGTGATGGAGCCCTCCCCCCGATCCTATGAGTCAAGGGCAGGGAGAGGGACGTGGCATGTCTGTCTCGTACTCCCTGAATTCAAGATATGTATGATCCCCACCTCCCTCCGGAGGTATATAAAGGAGGAAGAGGACTTGACATACCCCCAGGGGTCAACCTTGTAGTTACTGTTGGCCTCTCCATAAGCACCTTCCACCACGGTCAGAGAGGGTGGAGAACTTTTCTAGAGACGGACGAATGAGTCGCGACATGCAACACCCTCGGCAAGCGCCGAAACTGTGACCAGAGGCCCATTCTCTGGCCTATCCTATCATGACATGACATCCAGGACACTGCATCCCTTGGAGGAAAACTTAGGATTCAGCTACCAATCAGCCTGCTCACTATATTCCCTGCCAGCCAGCCCACCAGCCCCGTGGCCTGCCTCGGCACTACTGCCAGTTCCCCGACATTCCCAGTTGATGATTGGGGCCAACAAGGGTCAGATCCTGAACCTGAGTCATTGATCTTTTGGACCATCCTCGCAGCATGCCACTTTCCCAAGAATTTTTAGCCGGTCGCTTGATCAGATTTTGATATACCAGAATTTCTCACCTCGGGAGAGTTTGAATGTTTCCGCCACACTCTTCGGGCGAATCACTCCCATCTTCGCCATCAGCAAGTTCCTTATCTCTGGAGTCCAGCACATCTCGAGGATATAGGTGAGTAGTTTCGTCGGGTCAACCTCGCCATGCTCCCCACTGTTCGGCACCCAGAGTCACTTGGCCGCCATAGGGCCCTCCAACAACAATGCATCCATAGTTTTCAAGTACTATGCAAAGATATCGAGGAAGCCACCCCCCACGCACACGTCCGTGGATGGGGGAAGCACGTTTCACTTCTCTTTAGTACGATTCGCCAACAGCCCGACTCACCAAGCGGTTCTGAGGGTATGCCCCTAAGGGAAACAACTATCAACATGGACGACCTGCCGGAGAGGGGAATGGATTGGAACTTCTTGATGGGGAATCACCCCGTGAGGACAAGAAGCTATTGGATCCACCCGGGAGTGTATCTCATCAACAGAAAAACCTCCTATGTCTCCCCACACCCACTGAGGCATTGAAACTAAGCCGGAATATTGGAAAGGTTAAAGAACACGTTGGGGGATTTCAAGCTCACCGACCCATCTGCCTCAGTGCAGAAGGCAGAGGAAGATCCCGAGAAGGCCACGCTGCGCCAACATCTTGCTGAGCAGAAGAGGTTGGTCGATGATCTCATGGCCGAACGCATTGCAGAGCGGCGGCCTAATTATGGTGATCCTAGGCCAGGAGAGCAGGGATAGGAACAACTACCCCTTGACGAGATTCTTTCGGGCAACAGCGATCATGCCATGTTTTTTGATAGAGGATAGGCTGGAGCTCATGGAAAGAGGGCACGGTACGTTTCACCGAACCCTCCTGAGTGGCGGGATCACCTAAGGGACCACGCTCAGGTTCCTCCCGCTGCCCAAGGGTTGCTCCACTAGCCGCCCCGCGAGCTGCTGAGCTTGACTTCCGGATTGAAGAGCCCGACAATGTGCTTGTGGTTAGGGATCCCCGTCAGGACAGGAACCTGCGTCCAGACGATCTGATGGCAGCACTCATCACCCGCTTGGAGGCTTTGGAAACTCAATAGGTGGAAATCCCACCAGACGGTAAGCCATACCAAGCATGGGTGGATGACATGCCGACCCCGCCGGGATTTGGGAACCCCACATTTTCCCCCTTAAATGCGACAAGAGACCCACCACAACACCTAGCCCACTTCAACTCGAGGTGTGGGCCTATGTTAGGAAATCCAGCACAGCAAGAGGCCGCCGTGCTCCGTTTCTTTGTTCAGACACTAGAAGGGCCAGTGTTCGTCTGGTACAGCCATCTCCCATTTGGATCTGTGACTAGTTGGGAGGACCTTCACAGAAAAGTACTCTACCTGTTCAGTTGAAAAACCCAGAATTCGAACATCACAGACCTCTTCAGGTGAAAACAAAGGCCCGATGAGCGAGTCGTGGACTTCATCTCTCGGTGGAAGGGGCTCAAATACTCCCTTAACATTCCACTAACATAGGATAAATTACTGAAAATGTTCATAGGGAATGTCAAGGAATAGCTGGTTCCTTCTTTGATCACTCAGAATTATCCCGGAGGGTTTCAGGACATCTCAGACAAGGCTCAGCGCCTCGAAGAAGCCCTGCAATAGGCCAGCCAGGCACGACCACTGTCTCCTGTAATCTCTGCAAGGAGAGATTCCAGAGCCATGCCCACTACTGTGGTCCAGATAGAGGCCCCCAGACAGCTATAGTTGCTACCAGTAAGGTTAACTCTACAGCCCCATAGGGGTCCACCCCCACGGGCACAGCCTCCGGCCCAGCAGCGACCGCCTCAAAATCGGCAGGCGCCTCCGCGTAATGCCCCTCCACCACCTATGAGAGATAATCAGGATCCAACTCCTCGGCATGCTCTTCCGGCCTCTCGTCATGGCCAGCCTCCAAGAGCACCCTTTTTGGAAAGAAGGACATAGACATACTCATTCGACAAGGCTCAGGTCCCTGGTTACTTCTATAACACTTTGGAGTAGAGAATTGTGCAGCTGCCTGAGTGATAGAAGCCGAAAGAGGCGCATCTCCCTGATCACCCCAACTACTGCCCTTATCACTGGACCCTAGGGAACATCATCCAGCGATGCTACGTGTTCAAGGACCGGCTCCAAGACTAGATTGACAACAATATATTCAGGCTGGGCCTAGCCCGAGCACAAGTAGTCGGTGTCTTTGTGAGATCATAGGGTGGTAAAGGCGATGAGGATGAATGGTAGAAGGTTTCCGACCATGGGTCCTGGAAATATAACGACTGGATGGCCCACAAGATGGTCGCCCGTGCCCATGGTATCATCCACATGCGCATGAATCAGCCAAATCCCTCAGAAGCTGCGGTTGCTACTTCGATATCATCGTCGAAGACTGCCTCTTCCTAGAAGAGAAAACAATGACAACACAAGAAGAAAGAACTCGCCCTTCAAATGTCGTCTTCATCCTGCACTCTTGGTGAATTCATGCCCCCGGAAATAGGGATCCCTCTGAGACTCCTCCCGGTAAGGGATGATTCCTTGAGTGATAGTCAGGTGTACGCTTCGGTTAAAACCATAGAGTTGGTAAAAATCTTTTTGACTCTCGACGATGAGGGACGCCAGGTGGACCTTCCCAATGTCCCCAGCCGTCACCAACGTCGGCGGAGCCATGGCTACATAAATCGCCGAGGCACGATAGGTGACACCTCGAGCCAGGCCATGCACACCACTGAGACCAGGCAGTAGGCCCAGTACAGAGCTTAGGACATGCGGCCCCTTTATCCGGGGTTGAGAGGTCCGCCTATACCACCGTTTGTGTTGTCAGATTAGGAAGAGCCACCTCGATCGTGCTGTGACCAGCTCTGCCCTGCTACCGGCCGACCCCAGCCTTCTGGTCCTAATCCAGTAGCCACTCTCTGGTTTTTGACTAGTGAACAGTAAGACATGCCTAGTACCAGTCAGCCACCGATTCCACCAACGGGGCCCGTTTTACCTCCAATCGCAGAGCGACCTCCTATAAGTAGGGACTCATGTTTGGCCTGAAAGTATGATGTCCTAAAGCTCCTAGCCGACATTCCTGGAAGGCTCTCTATCCTTGAGTCTCTTCGCCTATCACCTGAAATGCATGAGGTGAACGCCGAGGCCCTAAGGAGCCCCCTCCAGTTTGAGACGGAGGTAGCAGCTGAAGAAGCCTTCCACGCTGAGGCTATCGAGAACACCGAATTTTAGGCGGTTATCTCATTCTATGGTGAAGATGAAGACCCTCCCATACATGGGCACATTCTCCCACTGTACATCACTATCCAGTTCAATGGCGTGGAAGTCCGCCGCTGTCTTATTGACACGGGTTCCAGTATTAACCTATTCCCAACTTGGACACTACAGAAGCTGGGCCTGTCTGAGGATGATTTAACTCCCTTTGACCTCATGATCTATGGGTACAATAGGTGTGGGAAAACTTTACTTGGAAAGATTCATTTGGAGACCTAGTTCTGTGGCCTAATATCCAGAACAAAATTCATTGTTGTCTCCTAGGGCACTGCCTAGAATGCATAGATGGGTAGGTCGTGGATCCACCTTCACACGGCAATCCCCTCATCGTATCACTAGTGCCTCAAATACTCACTTAATGGTCGAGTAGGCGTGCTCCAAGGGGATGCATCTCCTTTTGCCACTTGTGAAGCCCATTATCTGGACGTCGACTACTAAAAGAGCAAGGATAAGCAGGTTCTGGCAGGTGAGGATGAGCCCACCACTGTCAGAAGTGATCCGTGGGTAGGTTTGGATTATGCCTATCTTCCCAATCCATCGGTTGGAGTCCACGACCCCCGACATGGGGCAGTGATTTGTGGTTTCAGATGAAAGAGGAAGGCATATTCCCAGGTCCAAGCGACGGCGTAAAATCATCTCATACTGCTACACCAACCAGGCTCAAGTGATTACCGAACCTCATACCCCTATACGGTATCATGACGTCAGGCTCATGGAAAAGGCGGTGCATCAAACATGTCTCTTCTTCTTGGCTGGAATTAACCGGCTCAAGTCGATGCGCCACTACTGTTTCGATGTCATCAAGTGTGGCCCCTTGGGCCGAAGACCAGATGGGATTGGATCAACTGCCTTCATCGCTATGGTCTCAATGGCACGTGATTCTCCTGATAAGATTACCCCTGCCGCCCAAGCCGGCACCAGCATCCCATCGGGTTCTGGTAGCCCCGAAATGACTCCACCCAAGGAAGATCCCTCCACAAGTGGAGAGGAGGATCTGGAGAATGCCCCTGCCTTTGAAGATGGCGTCTACACCACGGTCGATGAGTTATTATAGGTGAACGTCGGTAGCGGGGTGAACCTGAGACCCATATTGTTCAGCAACGTTGTGCCCCCAGAGGAGTAGCAATGGTACGTAGAATTTTTCAGACAGCAGCATGATGTGTTTTCCTAGAGCTACGTTGAGATGCTAGGGCTATATCCCAAGGTAGCCGTCCACCGCCTTGGCCATCCAACAAACCATCACGGGTTCAAGTAGCCTCCCAGAAAGATGCACCCTTCTCGTGGTGCCATGGTTGAGGCCAATGTTGACAAACTTATTAAAGCCAACATTGTCGAGGAAGTTCAGTACCCCTGGTGGCTAGCCAACATTGTGCTAGTCAGGATGAAAAACGGACAGATCTAGGTCTGTATCGACTTCTGCGATCTCAACCGCCACTGTCTGAAGGATGATTTTCCCCTTACAGTGACGGAGTTATTGATTGATTCCACGGCCGGGTTCCATGCCCTGTCCTTCTTGGATGGGTATTTTGAGTACAACCAGATCCGGATGACCCTTGAGGAAGAAGCGTTCACTGCCTTCAGGGACCCCCAAGGTACTTTCTGTTACCAGGTTATTCCCATCGTCCTGAAGAATGCGGGTGCCACCAATCAACGGGACATGAATCGGATATTGAATCCAATTCATGGGACACAGGTCGGGTGCTACATGGATGATCTGGTGGTTAAATCTCACCAGTGCCAGGACCATCTCAAGTAGCATGAGAAAGAGTTTGGTTTCCTCTATTCCCGCCACCTGAAGATGAACCCGCTGAAGTGTGCCTTCAGGGTCACCTCTCAGAAGTTTCTTGGCTTTGTCGTCAGATGCCGAGGAATCGAGTTTGACCCGGAGAAGATCAAGGCCATCATCCAGAAGCCTCCCCCGAGCAATATTCTGGAGCTTCGAGGTCTCCAAGGCCACTTAGCCTACATACGCCGATTCATTGCGAATATAGCGGGCAACTGTAAGCCCTTTTCCCAACTCATGAAGAAAGGTTCCACCTATGAATGGGATGAAGAGTGTCAAAACGCCTTCGAGGAAATCAAGCAGTATATGCTCCAACCTCCGGTCTTGATGCCACCCGTTTTCAGGAAGCCGCTGGTCCTTTACATGGCTTCCATGGAATGGTCCCTCGACACACTTCTCGCCCAGAAGAACAACAAGGAAATAGAGAACATCCTCTACTAACTCAGCCGAATTCTCCTTGATACGGAAATTATATATTCTCCCATCAAGAAGAGCTGCCTAGAACTCATATTCGCAGTACAGAAATTGCGGCACTACTTGCAGCACCACGAGGTACAGATGGTCTCCCGGGTAGACCCGCTGAAGTACATCCGGAACGGACCTATGTTGACTGGCTGACTAGCACAGTGTGCGGTGATCCTCCAGCAGTTCGACATCAGGTCCGTACATCAGAAGTCCATCAAAGGACAAGCATTGGAAGACTTTTTATCATCTCACCCAAACTCTGC
This sequence comes from Viscum album, assembly GCA_963277665.1. Taxonomy (NCBI): domain Eukaryota; kingdom Viridiplantae; phylum Streptophyta; class Magnoliopsida; order Santalales; family Viscaceae; genus Viscum; species Viscum album. The sequence goes on along the minus strand of OY728156.1, from coordinate 1,241,709,472 downwards.
GGATCAGCCACTGGATCTAGGTTTTCCGGATGAGGTAATCCTCTCAGTCGATCATGCCTTCTCATGCTGGCAGATGCACTTTGACGGTGCCTCGTGGAGCCCCACCGGTAGAAGACTCAATGATCCTATGCTCAACAGAGTGGTCCTGGGTATCATCTTCATCACCCCTGAGAAAGTTGTTCTTCCATATTCGTTCATATTGTCATAGGGTTGCACCAACAGTGAGGCCAAATATCAGGTGATCATCAATGGCCTCAAACTAGCCCTCGAGCTCGACGTGCCCAATATACATGTGAAAGGGGACTCCGAGATGGTCATCAGGAAGGTCAATGGTTACTATTTTTTCAGAGATCTAGAACTCATGCCATTGTTGGAGTGCACCCTCCGTCTAATGTCTCAGTTCCCCTCTCGGCCGAAAATCGTTAATATTCACCAGTCGCAGAATAGTTGAGTAGATGCTTTGGACATCCTGGCCACGTCGCTTGAGGAGGTTGAACATGATGACCTAATTATCCAGGTAGCGCACCGGAGAGTCATTTCTCCCGTTACCCTAGAGGATGATCGCGGCCCGCCGGTGAACCATCTTACCGCTGGTGCCCCTACGTCGGGGCCCCGGGCACTTCAGATACGGTGATCGAAGTAGTTCCAAATTAGAGGACTCCCTTTGTTTAATACCTCCGATGCGATTACCTTCCGTCAGACCGGGCTAAGCACCAGCGAATCTGACGCTGCGCGCTTCATTTTACCCTTCAGAGTGGTCCCATACATGATCAGATCCTTTACAGATGCAGATTTGATGGTGTTCTCCTCCGTTACCTTCAATGAGTCGAGATCCCTCAGGTCATGCAAGTGGTTCATGCTGGTTCCTGTGGCGCCCATCAGGACGGGTCAAAATTTTCTCACCAAATTCAAGGGCTGGGGTTCTTCTGGCCCTCCATGATCTATGACTACATCAAGTTTTCCAAGAGGTGTCATGCATGCCACATTCATGATAACTTTGTGCATCCTCCATGAGAGCCTCTCCACACTACCATGTATTCTTGGCCCATTGCATTCTGAGGGTTGGATGTCATAGGACCTTACCCACCGGCGAAGGCTCGCCAATGACGGTTCATTCTTACCGCTATGGATTTTTTTCCAAGTGGGCAGAGGCAATTCCGCTCAAGGATGTCAAAGCCCATTCTATCGCTGGCTTCGTGAGTTCTAGAATCATCTATTGATTTGGAGTGCCTCAAGCTATCCTCGCAGATAATGGAACCAACTTTCGATCGGCTGAGCTGAAGAAATTGTATGCCAAGTAAAACAGTCAATCTAACCATACCTCCCACTACCACGCGCATGCGAATGGACAGATCGAGGCATTTAACAAAACCCTCTCTAACATTCTGCAAAAAATGGTTGATCAGAACAAGAAAATTTGGCCGGACAAGCTCCCCAACGACCTCTGGGATTATTGAACGACGACTCATAATTCCACCCAGGTGACCTAGTTCTCCTTGGTGTATGGAGCTAAGGCCGTCTTACCCATCGAGATTCAGTTTCCCTCATTGAGCATGGCGTTCTATGACCAGAATGTTCCAGATAGGGTTGCCGAAATCCGTCTAGCTGTATTAGAAGCCCTGGATGAGAATAGGCTTCGCGCCTTGTACAACCTGGAAAGATATCAGAGAAGGATGTCTCAAGATTTCAACAAGAAGGTTCGCCTCCACTCTTTCCTGCAAGGCGATCTGGTACTAGCCCTCAGGGCGCCAGTAATTCCCGGCAGGAAACCACCCAAGTTGGAGCCCAAATGGGAGGGGCCTTTCATCCTCCATAAGGTCTATCCCAATGGTGTGTATTCCCTGGTGACTATGGATGGAGAGTGTAACAACGCCAAGTTCCTCAAGCTGTACTTTTCCTGAGCCCTAAGGGTCCTGCATGACCCTAAACTGCAATCACAGTCCCCCATGACCTTAAACGAGATAGCGGTCCAGCATGACCCTAAACTGAAATCATGGTCCCCAATGACGTTAAACTAGATTTCGGTCCTGCACAACCTTAAACTACATTTTTCCCAGCATCTGGGCCCCTTTGGTCCGAGTTCTAAGACCTTAAACTAGGATCCCCGTGGTCCAGCATGACCTTAAACTACATGCTCGTCCTCACGGCATGACGTTAAACTGCATACTGGTTAGGCCTTCCAAACCGAGGCCCAGCCTCAGGCCCCTTGGCCGTCTTGGGTCCCTTATCCTAGTCTTTACCAAGAGTGTGTGGTGTTGTGTAGGACTATGTCATCATTCACGAAGGGTTACCCACCGTACACATTCCTTGATGAAATGCATCTCATCGTCCTACATGACGTTAAGCTGTGCTTCTAGAACTATGTGAAGCTTGATTCCCATCCTAATGGGATACGTAGGACCACTTGAAAATCTAGTTTCAGGTCCAGCCCTATCTCTTAGGAGATCCCATGATCTCCTGGTCACCTCAGTCACTTGGCCTGTCCATCCCAGCAGGGGGACATATAGGTGTGGGGCAAGGTTTTTGGCACCATGCCCCCTTCTCCCAGGAATCCGCCATCTTTTGGACGCTCTATAAATGAGCCCTTCGACCCTTTCTAGTGGTCCGCTACTGTGCTCAGAGTAATTTGGTCTTGGACCTGGAGTTTCATATTCGAATTAGGCATGTTTTTATCCACTTTTCATGCTTCGTGCTCCCTTTCTTTCAGGCCCCCGCTATCTTTCACACCCGGAGGGACCCCCAAGAACGGGTTGGATACAACTCCTAAGGGCTCTCCTACCATCACGGGCCAAAGCCCCCGAGGGTTTTAGATGACAAATTGATACAAATACAACGTTGTGAATATGGTCAGCGGTCGATGCTCATTTGTTTGTCCCCATTTTAGGCTAATGCGATAGGATCATGTGTTGCGAGCATGGTCAGCAGTAGCCCTCAGTCATCACGCTGACTCATTTAGGCCCTGAATTTTGGTTTCATTATTCACATTATGTTCCACCCCATGGTGTTAAGGTGGCATCATGACACTCCTTGTACTAAACATTAGTACACCTCCGCACGTTAGATGGAAAAAGCTACCTAACGGTGTCTCTCGGGGCTCCTGCGATCCGAGCGCCAAGGATATATGCTTGGGTTTTCTCTAAGGATCATGCACAGCCTAACCCTCATACCCATGGACAATGAGGAGTCGCCCAGACATTGCATTTCGGGCCCAGCTCAGCTGGAAGCTAGTGTCTCCCGCCCCCCTGATTGTTGGACACTCGTCAGCTCCTTGGACCGAGGCTCCTCTCCCAGAAATGCACGCAGTGATGATATGAGGATATGCCCTCATCAACATTGGGTAAGACTTATCACATCGTGCTTGTTCCCCCAGGTCCAAGCCATACAACCTTAAACTATGATGATTGGTCCTACCACGCGACCATAAACTGTGATGATATCGTCCCGACCGTGCGATGGAAAACAGCACTGCATTGTGGTAACTTCCCCATGGGGGACATCACGTTGGGTATCGGTCAATTACCATACCCTTTTCAACTCCTGTTATGGTTTGATTATTGTGGCAATGCCAGGAGTTTCTACCCCAATCCGGTCGTTCCACGAAAGAAAAACCATTCACATTCACGGACAAAAAAGATTCATCAAATAATGCTTCTTTTGGTGTGAGTGCTAGACCCGCACTATCATCCTTGGCACAGGTACCATGTCATGTCATACCATTCTTCAAGAACTACGTCCAGCTCGATGCCCAATCTCATGGTGTACGTAGGAACGCCCAGACCTCTTGTCTAAGGGTCCATCTTGAGTTCCATTAATTCATCGTTTTTGTCCCGCCTTTGGGACCTTGACCACGGAACTGTGTGGTGTGGTGAGTAGGACCTCATCCTCATTCACGTCGGGTTTGCGATAACCACACCATGTGCACCTCGTTTTGAGAATTATCCCTCCTGTTTCTTGTCCGGAACGATGTTAAAAGGCTCCCCCCAGAACTACATATGGCTTGATTCTCATCTTTATGAGATACGTAGGAGCACCTGGGCACTTCCCCACAGGCCCAGCCTAGCTTTCGTGTTCAGTCCCTTGATCTAAACATGTCTCCAAGGAGAACATGGTAAGAAGGACCTTTCCCCCATTCATGTCGGGTTTCACAACCACTTTATCGTGTGTCTCCCACTTCCCTTACTCTTTTGGTCCAAGCTGTAAGACCTAAAACTAAGATCCTTTTCTAGATCTATGTGTGGCTTGATTCTAATCCTTATGAGATATGTAGGAATGCCTGGATATTTCGTCTTGGGTCCAGCACGAGGGGTTACCAAATCCCGTCCCTCCTCACTGTCGGTCCCTTGGTCTGGCTTCTTGGGGAGTTGTGTAATTACGACATTTACCCTGAATAAGTTCGGGATGCCCCATAGTGATGTTGGGAAGTGACAGTTCTCTCACCAGAGAGGTCCTGTCTGAAAATTGGGATGATCTGTGACCCGATTAACGTGTCCGCCTAATGTGCCTCTAACATGGTGGCACAATTTTGGGAGTGTTGGACACTGTTTGAACAAAGCAGCACTCTGCTTTTCACACTTTGTGTGCCCCTTTATTCGGATCCTCATCCTCTTTAATGTCTGATGGGACCCCTAATAGTATAGGTTCTAGAACTTTGGTCCACCTACTGTAACAATATGGATGATAGCCCTACGGTCTGCCTATTGTAACAATATGGATGATTGACCTACTGTCCGCCTGCTATATGGGCCAATGTTCCAATAGACTTGTCATGTTTGATGGGACCCCCTAACATTATGGATGATATGATTTGGTCCGCCTATTGTTGCAATATGGATGATAGACCTTTGGTCCGCCTATTGTAACAGTATGGATGATTGACCTACGGTCCGCCTGCAATCCTGGGCCAACTTTTCAGAAGACTAATTGATGATATTTGAGTTAGGCCTCGTGTTGCGAACATGGTCAGCGGTCAGCCCTCATTTTTTGTCCCCGTTTCAGGCCAATGTGATATGGACGCTGTGTTTCCACTATGGTTAACAGTTATCCTGCATCATCGTGCCCCCCATAGTGTTCCGGATTTCGGAAACATGATTCTCCTTTTCCATATCCCTATGTTTGGATGGATTTGAATGCCCCTGAAATTTCCCCACTTGTGTTTTAGGACACATTGAGAAGGTGATATATCAATCGGTCTGAGGTCCTCACCTCATGAGTCTAGGCCCGATTTCGGATTCCAAAAGCTTGGTTGATTCTCCCATGAAATGGTAGATTATGGTTGAGCATATAAAACCAATGGTACAAATAAATGTATTTGTCCATATATTGGATCATAATGATGAGTAGTACAAGAAAAAGTTCTTGAGATGAAAAAAACGGGGCCCTTAAGGATCGGGGTTTTGGATTAATATTTACAGCGCCACTACCCTTTGGCTGGTGGCCTCCAGGACTGCTTATCACTCCCTGAAGACTCTCTCTTCATCAGCGGCCGCAGAGCATAGTTCTCCAATTAAATCTTGTGCCTGTTCTCATTTGAAGTACAATCATCTGGTTACTCGCCTCCATCAGTTGTTCTTGGGCGTCAGCTAGCTGGGTCGTCAGTTGCTCCACGATCTTAGAGAATGTTGCAATGAAGACATCCTTCTCTGCCCTTTCCCTTTGAGGCACCAGAATTCCTGCTCCACCATCAGGAACGCTCGGGTGCTGACTGATCTATCCTGACACTGGGAAACATCGGTGCACCAGCTGCTTTCACATATCATCTTAGCCATGTAATCATGGACCGTTAGATGAAGGCATTGAGAGTCATCCCCTCCGGCACACAGGAAGTGAAACCAGGTCTGGAGTGATCCCATCTGCCTCAGCCAATCCGTCTGAGGCTGCCTAAGAAAGTGCTGGATACTCTTCCACCCTTTGCGCCATGTCATCCGGCTCTCCTTGGCCACTTCTGAGTCTGAATCTTCTATCTCTTCGGGATCATCGGTCTGGTATGCAGGAATGGAAGCCAGCAGGTCAGCAGCAGGGTCTGCCTCATGGATGCCTTCACAAGGATTAGGATCCTCGACGTCCGGGAGGCCTTCCTCTCTCGCCCCGACAACGGTGGTGCCTCTGTATACTTCTGGCCATGCTCTAATGACATCACTACTGATGTCCGCTGCCCCCTGATCACCAATTTCTGGGGCCGAATTAGTTTGGGAGGTATGTTCTGGAGGAGGTGGTACGTCCACCACTGGTCCACACATGGACGGCCCAGACTCATCAGCCCGAAAAGCCTCCAACGCCAAGATCACTGTACTAGGAGCATCCTAATTAGTTGGGTTTTCTAACAGTAATCACCAGAAGCAAAGCAGGGGACTTACAAGAACCCAGAGCGTCAGCCTTCGGTGTGATGGCCGCTATAGGAGATGTCATGGCAGGAGACCCCTCAGTGATTTTCAATTTTATGATGGGCGTCGTAGACCCATCCTGTCCCACCGGCGCTTCTCCTCCCTCCTCTATTGGGGATTTATGATGAGCACCTATGAGATCTTGAGTGAGATAGAAAATAGATTAGAAATTCCAGAAGAGAGTGGGAAAGGAAGGAGGGTGAATATGGATAGAGACGGACCTTGAGCAGTTCAGTTATCTCCATGTCAGAGCCGAAAATCTCACCGCTCTCCTGTAAGTTCCCTTGGTAGGCCACCCCCTGCAACCCCTCACCTTCAGGTTCTCCTTCTCCTTTACCTTCTCCTTCATCTTCTCCTTCGCCTTCATCTTCTCATGTTTCCTCCTCTCCCTCTGACTTGTCATCACTGTCGCCTTCCCTCAGCAACATCACTTCCGGGTCATGCTCTTGGCCGAGCATCACCTTCACCAGGAATGGTGGCTCCGCACGTTGACCCCTTTAGCACGCGTATGTGTCCATGGCTGTTAGATATGCATGCCACCGATGGAAGATTACCCAGTTGTTAACTCGAATGAGACCAACCTCTGGCAGCTGGATCCCGTCCTGCATTATCTTCTTCCAGATGTCCTCAACGCACATTGATTACCACAGGGTCATCCAGGCCGTCCAAAATGCGGGGAAAATTTCATCTTGGGAAGGTTCGAGCAGGTATCTTATATGCTTCTCGGGCAGCTCTCTGGCCGCCTCGTGTGACCCCCTCCAGGAAATGAAGTCACAGCGACACCATGTGATGTCGTCGCTACTGAGCTCTCGGCCTGCGCGGGGCTCATTTCCTGACGCGCCCTTGGTTTCCCCCTTCTAGCAGCACCTTGCCTGCTCCCCCATCACCCAGTTTCCACGCAGGTAGTCTTGAGTTTCCGGACTCGCATGCGTAAAATCCCCTCAGGGTACGCTATATTCCAGTGTTTGGAATACTCGGTTGATAAGCCAGCATCGACCCCAGTGTGAGGAAGGGTAATGATGTCACCAGAGCCATAGCTGGTGAACATTAAACACATATGCCGAAGGATGCAGGGATTCTTCTCCTCCCGAATTTCTCTAAATAACTTTTTCGGCATTCGCTGGAGGCACCCGAACTGTCTGGCGAATCAGGATGGCACGTAAGGCTCACAGACGATCTTCCCGTCAATCCGAGCTACAAGCACCCCACCTCGGATGCTATGGAAGTATTATTTCTGATATAGTGTGTAAGAACCCCGTTTTTGCTGATAAAGACTTTGGAATATTATTGATAATATTACAGAGCAGTGCCTTCAGACGATGTGCGATTCCGAGCCCCGGAGTGGCCGAAATTAAATTTTCAGTGCGTTCACACTGGAAATGCTAAATAAATGGGATAACTCCTAAACAGAGTTCCGGATCAGGGATCCGAGTGTAAGGATGGGTCCGTAATGGGGTGTTTACCCTGGGAACGACATAAAACATATCGGTGCGGGATGTTTGGACCCCTCGCCCGCTCCCGGAACGTTAAACGGATCTATAAATTAATTAAATTATTCGTTTAATGGAAAAACGCAGGTATCTCCTAAACGGTGGCTCGGATTGGAAACCTGAGGGCACCGTTGAGTTTGGACCGTGCCGTTTACCCTAGGATGGGTGTAAGTTTCGCAGCCGCGGGCCGTTTGTGAAAAAAATGGCCCCAGGGGTGTTTTCGTAATTTCGCGGCCTCGGGCGCCAAGTTTAATAACTTTTGAACGGAATATCGGATTAAAATTCTAAGAAGCTTTTGTGCTCGGGAGGTGGTGTTTACCCTAGGAGAGGCTTAACCTCGACCCTGCTGAGAGTTCGGGTCCGGGCCGACGGGCAGATGGTTAATCGTTTTCTATTTAAATGCTTAACACAGCCTCCTCCCTCCACTCCTTCCCCTTCCCCCTGGCAGCCCCTCCTCTCCCTCTCCTCCTCCACCTCCGGCGAGACACTCCAGCGAGACAGCTCTAGCGAGGCGTGGTAGCTGGCGGATCACCGCGAAGCTTCGGGCGAAGCCCCGCGAGATAGGATGTTGCGTTGCATTTTCTATTCTCATACCTACTTTGAGATCGTTTTTCACTATCTATTCCTCGTCAAAATTTCTATCAAAGCACATGAATACGTAGTAGTGTAAATTCTCTTTCTGAAACATCTTTCGGATTTCAATTCCGAGTCCCGAGCTGCTCACAGATTATCGCCGAAGTTTGCAGGAAATGGGGGGATCGGCAGGGCGGCGCGGTGGTTCGGCCGAGCGTCAGGCGGCCGGGGGCTCGTAGCGGAAGCAGGGGAGGGGTGTCCGCGGGCGTCCACGGGTGTCCGGTGGAGCGCCAGGATGAGGCCGGGGTGCGGCGTGCCTTCAGCCGCGGGCGAAGGGGGTGGCATCCAGAGGAGGTCGGCGCTAGGCGGAGCGCCTCGGCGCGCCTGCGGGTCGCCAGGGAGCGGCGACCCCAGGGTCGCGTCCCGCAACCCCTGTGCGGCGACAAAGACCCACACCGTGCGGGTCTTCACGCGGCGGCTGCGACAGGCTCTCCTGGCCTGTTTGCATGAGGACCGCGTGTCTGCGGTCGGGCGGACCGGCCGGTCTCGGCCGGTCAAGCCCCAGGGGTCTTGCCCCCTCGGTGTTCGGACACCCGTATTTTCTTCTACGGGTGTTCGTTTTGAGTGTCGTCTACAGCAGTAGATCTGTATTGATGAGACGGTCTTTTTGAGATGGATTCGAAAATTTTTTATTACAGAAAGGAGGGGCCTCGGAGGCGCGACGCGTCTTCAATTGGTTGTTTTGGACGGCGCGGACGCGTCCGATGTCCGTTTTGAGCGCCGTCAGTGGCATTGGGACCCTAGCATCGAGGCGGAGCATTCCAAGGTGGTTTCAGCCATTGAGGAAAAAGTTGAGGCATGGGCCCCACTGCCCGTCTTTGGAGTTGCGTGTAGCTTTTAGCGACTTTTTCCTCAGACGTCCATTTGGGGCCTGTGAGCAGTCGATGTTGGGTGTTTTTTCGAGGGCATCATGTTGGCGCAGTCTGCCCGCTTTAATTCCGCACGATGGTGCGGGCCCCAAGAGGGCCGTTTCGGGATTTGACGGTGATTTCCAGTTTTATCACCGGGTGACCGTTTTGGACAAGTGAGTAGTCCATTTCATGTACTTTTTCGAGAGGATCGTAATGGTGTGATCTGTTCGTTGAGTTTTGGGACTGGGATGCGGGTCCCACATGGCACCGCTTGCGTGCGGTGTGCCGGGATGCACCTTTTTCTCCGGATATCCGTTGCACTCAAGTGAGTAGTGCTTTTGATGTGTTATCCCGAGGGGATCACAATGGTGCGATGCGCCCGACTGTTTTCGGGGCCAAGGCTCGGATCACGGGACGTCGTTCGGGCGTGAGGCGGTGTTGGTGAATTTTTCGTAGGATATCCGTTTGAGGAGAGTAAGTAGTCGATCTCGCGTGTTTTACCGTGAGGATTACAACGGTGTGATCCGTTTGGTTGTGTGTAGCCTCTTGCGCGATCTTGTTGAATGTGGAGCATGGAAGGTGCTCCAGTGGTGGTTCGCCCTACCTTGTTGTAGCGGACCCTTGGCATGAGATCGCGCACTCTTGGGAGAGTGATACAAATGGTTCACGAGATGTGGTTGGTCATACCTGGGCCTTTGAGGTGGAGTTGTTACGTCACGCCTTCGCGTTGACGTTGGGTGCTGTGTGCACTATAGCCTTTGGGCTGGAATGAGGTATACTCCGAGAGTATACGGGAGCGCTTGGAGGGACGTGTGTTTGATTGTACCTGAGGATGTTTGTGCGCTCAGTTGGGGTTGACTTGGTTCCACACCTCGTGTGGGCCCCACGTGCGTGTCGTGATCTTCTTTATGTACTTTTGACCTCTCGTGAGTAGAGGGTTCCTCTGTTCTTGTTCGTTTGACCAGCAGGTTGGAGTTTCCCCAGGCCAGGTGCTCTTTTGTTTGACCAGCAGGGTTGAGTGGTCTCCCCCTCATTTCGTTCTCGATGGTTTGGCAGGGGAAGATGGTTTGGTTCCTCTGCTTCTTCGGCTGTGAGAGGTTTCGGTACTGTGCCCTTTCACCGGACTGCGACACTGTTTGCGAATACAGTTGTTCGTGTAGCGTGGGCATTTTCCCCACTTTCTGGGATGAGGTGTCTCGGTCTGCTTCGACAGTGACTCAGTGGATTGGAGCGGGATTGCCTTGTGAGGCCTGTGGAGTTTCTACCATTTTTTCGTGTTCCCTGGTAGAGATTTTGTTTTTAGTGTGACCAACACTTTACGCGGGCACCAATCCACTACCCAGGAGGTTGTTTCCAGCAGGGTTGAGGCTGTCTCCAACAGGGCTGAGGTTGTTCCAGCAGGGCTGAGGTCGTTTCTAGCAGGGATGAGGTTGTTCTAGCAGGGCTGAGGCTTTTCCAGCAGGGCTGAGGTTTCTAGCAGGGCTGAGGTTGTTTCCAACAGGGCTGAGGTTGTATCGAGCAGGGCTTGCCAGTGGGTTACCTCCAGCTGGGCTGGGTAGTGGTCCCGTCGCCGAATTTATCAGGGTCGCCCTCCAGTGGACTACCCTGTTATGGGACTGGGTAGTGAGGCACCCGTCGACTTTCTGGGTCTCCCTGTAGTGGGAACCCCATTGACTTCCAGGGATCCTCCAGCGGGGCTGGGCAGGGGGTCGCCTGTCGACTTGGAGCTGACCTCTCGACTAAGGGGCAGTGACAAGTTGTGGTTGACGTTCCCCCTGAGCTCTCGAGTACGAGGAGCGCTTTTCCCCACCGAGACGCCTCCTTGTGACACGACCTAAAACCGTGCGGGCGAGTCAGTGCCGACCAAAGAGGATAGTATTGAGGTGTGGTGATTGAGCCCCTTGGCATGCGGTTCGGGGCAGACGTGCAGGATGCTGGGAATCGATGGTGTTACATCTGGGACCGTTGGCTACTCTTTCTTGGGCTGAGCTATGGGACGGAGATCCCCTTACGAGTTTGTTCGGGCTTCTTGACAGAGCATACATATGTATATACCTTGTTTCTTGCACCAACTTCTTGGGTTTGGCTACTCTCCTTCCAAGAGAGGTGAAGACGCGTGGGGTATGTCACATGCTTTCCGTGTCTAGCTTCTCATGATTGTACGAGTCTACTCTCCTACTATTGGTAGTGAAGACTCGACGAGAAGTTCATCTTCTCACCATTTCCATCTCCTTGTGTCTGGATGAGTCTACCTTCTTTCCTCTTGTTGGGTTGAGCAGGACTCTTTACTGCACTCTCTGTTGTACTCCTTTAATTTTCTGTTCGCTCTACTGCTCACCCTTAGGTACCTCCTTTTGTTGCTCCCTCGAGCCTTCGGGGTATCCTACTGAGTATTTTTATACTCACTCCTGCTTGGGCTTTGCCCGCACTTGGTGTGCCCTTGCAGACGACAGACACGTGGAGCGTGACTTCAGTGGAGCGTAGGAGCTTGGGATCTTGGACTGCGTGCGGTGGTCATGGCCGGGTTCCAGGTGGGAGACCCATCAACAATTTCTTTTGTTTACCTATTGCCGGTTTGTGGAACTTTTTGGTTGGGCGTGTGTTTTTTCCCTTTTCTTTTTAGTTTGTACTTTGTACTTGTAGAGGTCGATGCACTTTGTGGTATTTATATAGCAGTTGCCATTTCCTTTTCTTTTCTTGTCTTTACTTTTACTCTGCACTGTTGCATTGAGTTTGGTGCGTGTGTGTGTAGAGGTGCTAGGCAAAGGCCTCCTCGAGTTATTGTGCCTTCGGCGCTGGTCGCCAGCCCCTGGCCTATGGAGGCGGGCTTGGGGTAGTTACGGCTCGAGCCTGGGTAGGGTCGGGTCATGAAAAAGTGGTATCAGAGGTGGTTCGTTCCTTGGGGCGCTGTTCGGACGTCCCTAAAATAAAAGGAACTGTTTGGGATTTCGAGAAATAGTGTTAACGTGTATCGAGAGTGGATCTCAGGCCAGGAAGTCCAGTGATGGTGCGGCGGCCGACGTATCCATTCATCCGGACCGTGATAACCCGCTTGTCGACTCGGTATGCTGAGACACTTGTTGCTGAGAAAATTTGTTTGTGCGTCACATAGGACTGAGTCATGATTGTCCTTCTTGAGTCATCTCCCCATCATTGTTGTTATTGGTATATACATATATGCTCATCTGACCACGGCACTCCTTGATAATTTTCAGGATGTCTCCGCGAGGACAGCTAGCCAAGATACGAGCTCTGGTTCGTGATGACGACCCTGTGAGCTACGAGGCCACAGTCCAGGACCCATCATGTGAGCCCCTTTCTCCGGGTGGGCCGGTAGCAGCACCCCCACATGTTGAGAAGTAGGTAGTTTCATCAAAGTAGGCTGAGCTTGAGCGCAGGTTGAGCGTGCTCCGTGAGTTCCAGCAGCAGAGACCGCTGAGGTTCAGTGGTGAGCCAGACCCTCAGGCAGCAGAGGTTTGGCTCGAGGTAGTGGTTCTCCTTTTTAGGCTTGTGCAGACACCGACGGATCAGAGAGTGGATTTGGAAGCCACCCTTTTTCGTAGAGCAGCTCGGCGTTGGTGGAGTCTGGTGACTCAGTTTCTTGACGAGTCATCGCTTTCATGGGGCGACTTTCGGTTGTTGTTTCGTGAGGAGTTTTGCCCCTCCTTCTTGCACTCCATTTGGATTCTGGAGCTCTTGCAGTTTCAGTAGGGAGGGATGACTGTGGCTGAGTACGCGACTAGCATTGCAGACCGTGCATGCTTTTATCCGGACATGGTCTGTGACGACAAGATTCGAGCGTGGAAGTTTGAGCAGGGTCTCCACCGAGAGATTCGTGCTTTCATAGTACCCTTGGGCATTTCCACATATGCCGGGGTGCTAGAGCAGACGCTGGTGATAGATGGATTCTTGTCATGTTCTGGAGTTGGTGGTGGCAGCAGACACGTTGGGGCCGGGACATCTGCCGTAGCTAGTGGGCGTCGGCAAGCAGGACCTCAACGCAGGTGGCTTTCTGACAACCGGACTCAGCGGCGTGGTCGTACACCACAGTGGCGCCGGAGGGCACCAGTGCATCCCAGAGAGATTCGGTGCTATGCTTGTGATGGGCGAGGTCACTTGGCACGAGACTGCCCAACCCGAGTTGCTGGGAGCTTCGGGCAGGCAGTAGGTGCACCACCACAACAGAGGCAGCGCCGTGATCAGAGTAGTACCCAGAGAGGTGGTGCTAGAAGAGGAGCAGGAGGAGTTGGTAGTGGGGGACGACGTTATGATGTCTTCCCATCACCACTAGGCGGTCATTGTCAGGCTCCGGGAGCTGACAGTTGGGACCGCGGATAGCCGCATGCTTTAGATGTCTACGATCCTGCAGAGCATGAGGAGATAAGAGGTATGCTCTATAGCTCTTCAACCTTTTTGCAGTAGAATTGTTAGACTCTGTGTGTGATCTACTTTCCTCCCTAATCCTTGTTTGATGTGTTAACAGGGTGATGCAGGGCGTCGGGTGTGACCCTGTGTTGGTAAGGAAAAATACGTGAGACATTTTCCTTTGGTCGATGGTGTTGACTCTTTCGCCTTTTGAGCGTGTAAGAGAGCATCGACTGTGGAACCTTGCGTGACCAGATATCCTTGGGTGTTTCACCATATGGATATTTTGAAGGAGGGAATCACCAGGACTTCTTCCAGGTGCGGGCGGTGATTCCAGTCGCGGCGTGTGACGTTGAGGTTTGACCGTGGACGTGAGGTACCCCCGAGGGCCTTCGGGCTGTGTGAGACCATGCAATGGGATGGCGAGGTACCGTATCACCTTTCCCTAACCCCAAAGTCTGGAATGGGTGCACGACGTCGGAAAGGGCTGACCTAGCGTGAACAGATCGATCCTTTGGTCTGTGTGTGGTGACGCAGAGATATGCGTGGGTTCTTTTGGGTAAGGGACAGCCAGGTGTGGGCTTAGTACCCTGTATTTCTTCCTAATTTTTCTTTTAGGGGACGAAAAGCTTGAAGGAGGGAATGATTTAAGAACCCAGTTTTTGCTGAGAAAGACTTTGGAATATTATTGATAATATTCCAGAGCAGTGGCTTTAGACGACATGCGATTCCGAGCCCCGGAGTGGCCGGAATTATATTTTCAGTGCGTTCACACTGGAAATGCTAAATAAATGGGATAACTCTTAAACGGAGTTCCGGATCAGGGATCAGAGTGTATGGATGTGTCTAGAATGGGGTGTTTACCGTAGGAACGACATAAAACTAGTCGGCGTGGGATGTTTGGAACCCTCACCCGCTCCCAAAACGTTAAACAGATAAATAAATAAATTAAATTATTCGTTTAATGTTAAAACACAGGTATCTCCTAAACGGTGGCTCGGAATGGAAAACTGAGGGCATCGTTTAGTTTGGAGCATGCCGTTTACCCTAGTAGGGGTGTATGTTTCGCGGGCGCGGGCCGTTTGTGAAAAAAATGGCCCCAGGGGCATTTTCGTAATTTGGTGGCCTCGGGTGGCAAGTTTAATAACTTTGGAACGGAATATCGGATTAAAATTCCGAGAAGCTGTTGTGCTTGGGAGGTGGTTTTTACCCTAGGGGAGTCTTAACCTTGACCCTGCTGCGAGTTCGGGTCCGGGCCGACGGGCGGGTGGTTAAGCGTTTTCTATTTAAATGCTTAACACACCCTCTTCCCTCCTCTCCTTCCCCTTCCCCCTGGCAGTCCCTCCTCTCCATCTCCTCCTCCACCTCCGGAGAGACGCTCCGGCGAGATAGCTCTGGCGAGGCGCGGTGGCTGGCGGATCGTTGCGAAGCTTCGGGCGAAGCCCCGCGAGGTAGGATGTTGCGTTGCATTTTCTATTCCCGTACCTACTTTGAGATCGTTTTGCACTGTTGATTCCTCATCAAAATTTCGATCAAAGAACATGAATCCGTAGTAGAGTACATTCTCTTTCCATCGAATCTTCTGTATTTCAATTCTGAGTCCCGAGCTACTCATGGATGATCACCAAATTTTGCGGGAAATGGGGGTATCGGCAGGGCGGTGCAGTGGTTCGGCCGAGCGTCAGGCGACCGGGGGCTCGTAGAGGCAGTAGGGGAGGGGTGTCCGCGGGCATCCGCGGGTGTCCGGTGGAGCACCTGGATGAGGCTGGGGCGCGACGATCCTTCAGCCGTGGGCGAAGGGGGCGGCATCCAGAGGAGGTCGGCGCACCGGCGGAACGCCTCAGCGTGCCGGCGGGTCGCTAGGGAGCGGCGACCCCGGGGTCGCGTCGCGCGACCCCTCTGCGGCGACAAAGACCCGCACCGCACGGGTCTTCACGCGGCGGCCACGACAGGCCCTCGTGGCCTGTCTGCGCGGGGACAACATGTCCACGACCGGCCCGCGCGGCTAAGCCGCGGGCCGGTCCAGGCCGGTCCAGCCCCTGGGGTCTTGCCCTCTCGGTGTTCGGACACCCGTATTTTCCGCTACGGGTGTCCGTTTTGAGTGCCGTTTGCGGCAATGGATCTGTATTGACGAGACGGTCTTTTTGAGATGGTTTCTGGAATATTTAATTCCCGAAA
The DNA here is from genome assembly GCA_963277665.1 of Viscum album. Taxonomy (NCBI): domain Eukaryota; kingdom Viridiplantae; phylum Streptophyta; class Magnoliopsida; order Santalales; family Viscaceae; genus Viscum; species Viscum album. The sequence goes on along the minus strand of OY728156.1, from coordinate 1,241,693,575 downwards.
CGAGGGGCCATGGAGGCCTGACGCGTCTTCAAGTGGTTTGTCGTTTCCTTCAGGGATTCTTGTTTTGGACGGCGCAGACGCGTCCGACGTCCGTTTTGAGTGTCGTTAGTGGAGTTGGGACCCTGGCATCGAGGCGGAACTTTCTAGGGTGGTTTCAGGTGTTGAGGCCAAAGTTGAGGCATGGGCCCCACGACCCGTCTTTTGAGCTGCGTCCAGCTTTTAGCGACTTTTTCCTCAGACATCCGTTCGGGGCGTGAGAGCAGTTGATGTTGGATGTTTTTCTGAGGGCATCGCGTTGGCGCAGTCTGCCCGCTGTAATTCCGCACGATGGTACGGGGCCCGTGAGGGCCGTTTCGGGATATGACGGTGATTTCTAGGTTTATCACCGGGTGATCGTTTTGGACAAATGAGTAGTCTATTTCATGTATTTTTCGAGAGGATCACAACGGTGTGATCCGTTCATTGAGTTTCGAGACCGGGATGCGGGTCTCATATGGCACCGCTCATGTGAGGTACACTGGGATGCACATTTTTCTCTGGATATCCGTTGCACTCAAGTGAGTAGTGCTTTCGACGTGTTATCCAGAAGGGGTTCACAATGGTGCGATGCGCCCGACTGTTTTCAGGGCCAAGGCTCGGATCACGGGACGTCGTTCGGGCGTGAGGCGGTATTGGTGACCCTTTCGTCGGATATCCATTTGAGGTGAGTAAGTAATCGATCTCGCATGTTTTTCCGCGAGGATTACAACGGTGCGATCCGTTGGGTTGTGTGGAGCCTCTTGCGCGATCTTGTTGAATGTGGAGCATGGAAGGAGCTCTATTGGTGGTTTACCCTACCTTGTTGTAGTGGACCCTTGGCGTGAGATCGTGCACTCTTGGGAGAGTGATTCAAATGGTTCATGAGATTTTTTTGGTCATGCCTAGGCCTTTGAGGTGGAGTTGTTACGTCACGCCTTCACGTTGACGTTGGGTGCCGTGTGCACGATAGCCTTTGGGCTGGAATGAGGTATACTTCGGGAGTATACGGGAGTGCTTGGAGGGACGTGTGGTTGATTGTACCTGAGGATGTTTGTGCGCTCAGTTGGGGTTGAAATGGGGCCACACATCGTGTGGGACACACGTGCGTGTCGTGATCTTCTTTACATACATTTGACCTCTCGCGAGTAGAGGGTTCCTCTGTTCTGGTTTGTTTGACCAGCAGGGTGGAGTTTCCACGGGCTCGGGGCTCTTTTGTGTGACCTGCAGGGTTTAGTGGTCTCCCCATGGTTTCGTTCTCGATGGTTTGGCCGGAAGAGATGGGTTGGTTCCTCTGCTTCTTCGGTTGTGAGGGGTTTCGGTACTGTGCCCTTTCACCAGACTGCGACACAGTCTGCGACTATGGGTGTTCGTGCAGCGTGGGCGTTTTCCCCACTTTCTGGGATGAGGTGTCTCGGTCCACTTTGACAGTGACTCAGTGGATTGGAATGGGATTTCCTTGTGAGGCCTGGTGAGTTTCTCCCATTGTTCCGTGTTCCCTGGTAGAGCTTGTGGTTTCGGTGTGACCAACACTTTACACGGGCACCGATCTTCTACCCCGGAGGTTGTTTCCAGCAGGGCTGAAGTAGTTTCCTGCAGGGCTGAGGTTGTTCCAGCAGGGCTGAGGTTGTTTCCAGCAGGGCTGAGGTTGTTCCAGCAGGGCTGAGGTTTTTCCAGCAGGGCTGAGGTTTCTAGCAGGTCTGAGGTTGTTTCCAGCAGGTCTGAGGTTGTATCGAGCAGGGCTCACAAGTGGGTTAACTCCAGCTAGGCTGGCCAGTGGTCTCGTCGCCGACTTTATCCGGGTCGCCCTCCAGTGGAATACCCTGTTACGGGACTGGGAAGTGAGGCACCCGTCGAATTTCCAGGTCTCCCTATAGTGGGAACCCTTTGACTTCCATGGATCCTCCAGCGGGGCTGGGCAGGGGGTCGCCTGTCGACATTGAGAAGACCTCTCGACTACGGGGCAGTGAAGAGTTGTGGTTGACGTTCCCCCAGAGCTCTCGAGTACGAGGAGCGCTTTCCCCCACCGAGACGCGTCCTTGTGACGCAACCACAAACCGTGCGGGCGAGTCAGTGCCGCCCAAAGAGGATAGTGTCGAGGTGTGGTGATTGAGCCCCTTGGATTGCGGTTTGGGGCAGACGTGCGTGATGCTGGGCATCGACGGTGTTACTTCTGGGACTATTGGATACTCTTTCTTGGGCTGAGATATGGGACGGAGATCCCCTTATGAGTTTGTTTGGGCTTCTTGACAGAGCATACATATGTATATACCTTGTTTCTGGCACCCACTTCTTGGGTTTGGCTACTCTCCTTCCAGGAGAGGTGAAGACGTGCGGGGTATGCCACATGCTTTACCTGTCTAGCTTCTCATGGTTGGACGAGTCTACTCTCTTACTATAGGTAGCGAATACTCGACGAGAAGTTCATCTTCTCACCGTTTCCAGCTCCTTGTGTCTAGATGAGTCTACCTTCTTTCCTCTTGTTGGGTTGAGCTGGACTCTTTCCTGCACTCTCTGTTGTACTCCTTTACTTTTCTGTTCGCTTTACTGCTCACCCTTCGGTACCTCCTTTTGTTTCTCCCCCGAGCCTTCGGGGTATCCTACTATGTATTTTTATACCCACCCCTACTTGGGATTTTCCCGCACTTGGTGTGCCCTTGCAGACGACGGACAGGTGGAGCGTGACTTCAGTGGAGCATAGGAGCTTGGGAGCTTGGACCGCATGCGGTGGTCGGGGCCGGGTTCCTGGTGGGAGACCCATTAGCAGTTTCTTTTGTTTACCTATTTCCGGGTTCTGGCACTTCTTGGTTGGGTGCGTGTTTTGCCCCTTTTCTTTTAAGTTTTAACTTTGTAATTGTAGAGGTCGATGCACTTTGTGGTATTTATATAGCAGTTTCCCTTTCCTTTTCTTTGCTTGTCTTTACTTTTACTCTGCACTGTTGAATTGAGTTTTCTACGTGTGTGTGTACAGGTGCTAGGAAAAGGCCTCCCTGAGTTATTGTGCCTTCAGCGCTGGTCGCCAGCCCCTGGCCTATGGAGGCGGGATTGGGGTTGTTGCGGCTTGAGCCCAAGTAGGGTCGGGTCGTGACATAGTGAGCCTTGCCAATTATCCACCATCTGGATGACTGGGGTGGGGAATGTACTAAAGATGAAATTGGAGTGGTTACCGATTCGGATCCTTACGCCCTCCTCTTTGAGAATCATCGGTGCAACCCCGACAATATTCATGAGAGATGGCCGCATGCCATTGCCCGGAGGATGAACGACATTCAGAAAGGTGTATCCGCCAAGATGAGCTTCCACCCAGCCGTGAAAGATCTGGAAGGGGCCACATACTCTCCGAGGCGACCCCCTTCTGGAGATGAATCCCAGAATGGAATAAAACCTAGCCAGAATGGGGACCCCCAGATTGAACCTTTTGTTGGTAGTCATGGTGCCCTCCATCACCAGAGTTGCTGGACGGATGCCCATTCTTACGTCCCGCACCGACAGGAGCCACCCACTCAGGAAGGTGTCAAGGAACCCGGCATATCATAAGTTTGGGTCACGAGCCACAATAGCATGGTAGCCCCATGATTGGTATTTCCCTACCTCCAGGGTCCTCCAATACGATCCATTCTTGCTCTTCTGAGCTGCGGTTGGGCACCGTTTACCCCATCCCAACATCATGATCATTGGGTCTTTCTCAAGGAACTGACTGAAAGAGTCCATGTAGGCAATGTCCTTCTGGATGTCCTTGACCCCCAGCCTCTCTTTGGCCAGCTCCAATAGGTTCCACGTCAGCACGGGGGTCCGAGTACTGTCTTCCCAGGTGTTCATTGGAGTAATGAACTCGTCATATTGGTATCCCTCCAGTGGGATACCTATGATGCAGTGGACATCCCAGAGGCTGATGTCAACTTCTCCATGGTGGAGATGGAATGTGTTGGTATCAGGGGACCATCGGGTAAATAGCTCCGGCCCTTGTTCGGGTTGATGGTAGAATTGGAACTGCGACGTTCACACCACCTCGAATAGACCAATGTGCTGCAGCTCGGCCCTGAATTGGTCGCACGTATGGAGAACCCAGTACACATAGGCCCACTCACTGGTGAATTCACCCCTGGACCACAAGTCCCAATCTTGCAGCCATCCCTTAGTGACGTACGTGATGCTCTAACGGAATGTGCTCGCATAAAGGGTTGGGGAGCTCTTGGCATCAGGATCACCCCCATCAATGGTCATGGTCCTCAGGTTCAGGACATACACATCTACGTGTCTGGTCTCTCTGGTAGGATGACCATTGTTGGTGATGGTTTAACGAAGAAGGTTGTCCTCCAGGGTTATCCATGACCGCGGTGTGTCCACCTCGAAGCCCGACAGGGGGACCTCCTCCAGGATGCTGAAGTTCCAGAGCAGGATGTTGTTGGAAAGAGGATACCCATTCTGAGCAGGGATCAATAGGTTGAACAAGGTAATGTTGTCGGAAACAACCACCATGGTGCCATATACCTCTTCATTGGCCGCCATTTCAGATCTACGAGCAGCAGATTCCCCCTCATTGACCTGGTTCTCGGACATCTTGAGTTCTTTGAGAGCTGTGCGAAATCAGGAAGTGGTGCGTGGAATTGGAAAAGGTTGCGCGTAATCTGGAATTTTGGCACGCAATTTATAATTAAGGTGCGCAATCAGAACCGTTGGCGCGAAATACCCAGAGTTTGCGCAGAAATGTGCCCGAAACTCAAAAGGAATTACGCGCTACCAGAGCGTTTTTTACGCACAGCCGCGAAAGCAATTTTGCGCACGGGAGTGTTAAGACAATCGCATGGAAAAGCTAGAGTATGGAACTTGGGACCCAGTTCCCCTTTTTATAGGTGAGGCCGGGGTTCCGCGCCATGCGGAAAGCAAATTCCATGCCGAACCGGAGTTTTGCACACCCCGTTTGGCTTTTGCACGCAAATTTACCACGAAACCCACCAATTTTTCATTTTGGCATTTCCCTCGGAATCTGAACGTTGAAAACTCTCACCGATCCCATTCCGAGGGGGGCATTTATAGACGCTGAAAAAGTCGGTAACTCCTAAAGGAAGTTACGAAATGGCGAAGCGAAGTCATATTCAGATTCAGAGGCTCGATCCGAAGGGCCTAGAAGTGGTCCGCGAAATTTATGATGACTTGTGTGAAAAAATGTTTCCCACGCGAAGGAAGTCTGGGATTCGCAGAAAGGCACGGGCGTGGCGCACAATTTTGCGCGCCCGGTTCCGCGTGGTGAGGCCTCTCGCGCAGAAATGTCCTAGAGCGGAATATTTCATGCGCCGCCCGGAATCCGCGACACCTGAAGCCTATAAATAGAAGGAGACCCCTTCAGTTTTAGGGTTGTGGAATTCAGACCAGATCCTGTGCACACAATTGGACTCCCGCACGCACAACATGACTTTTAGGTATTGACCCTTTCATGCAACCTTGCCCTGGGGTTCGCCTTTGCGCACAATCCCCCCAGCTTAAATAAAATATCAAACTCCTCAGGGTTCCTCCTTTGCCCACAATCACATCCATTGCACGCACTCCCTCCTTTGCGTGTAATCCCGTCGTTAGGTCTTGCCCAACCTTAGGGATCAGCCATTTCCCCCCACGTGCAATCCAAGCCTGTTGCGCACAATCTCCCTAGACGCACGCAATCCCTCTGCCCCAATTGTGCGCCATCTCGGTGTTTTGCGCGCAAACCTTATCTTTACGTGCAAACCCCAGGACCCCTCACCTTGATGCCCCCCGGGGTGCCTCCTCGATTAGGCGCCCGATGTCCTCTATACCGGGCATGCACGCCATGTGTTGTTCTCCCGTGTGGCCTTCCAAGCTCGTACGAAGAAACCTCAAGGTCCCTTGGGTGGTGTTTCCCGTTGCATTGCTTTGCCTTATGCTCCTTCGCATAGGCACACTAACGGCTATTGCTTCTTCGCGTAGCCACTCTAACGTGGACCCCTTGATGATTCGTCCTGCGGCCCCCCTTCACCACGGCCTTGCCAATGCCTTCCCTTTCATAAGGTGTAGATGGTTTCGATCATGTAAGCCCTAGGGTGTTGCGCGAACCCACCTTGTCCGAGCTGCGGGACGTTAAACTGCCAAGCACCTTGTCCTCAACACATGAAGTTAAACTGTGATCCGACCCCATGCCTCGCACATAGGGTCCCCCCGGCTCAGACATTATTTTCACCACTCGTCTCCACGGGAATGGAATCTTCTTTTCATGGAATGAGATCCTCCCTCTCGGAGTGGCATTTGTCCACGGGGGAAGGGCTGTCTCAGAGCGTAAGCCCCTATCTTCTCTTGCAGAAGGTAACACCCATGCTCCTTCGTACTTCACCACTGCCAAGGCCAGTGTAGGTCGTGATAGGGAACGAGGAATCATCAATGTTTGATCCCAAATCCCTCTCCCTCTATGCTTTGTCACACCATGGGCCTCCATCATGGAGTGAGCCCCGACACCAAGGGCCGGTCAACGCGTAAGCCCCTTTCCGCTTCTCACGGACGCACCATCCATGACGTGATCGTCTGGTCCCTGCTGCCTCTTATTTCTCCCACCGAGTACGACTCACGTGGGATTAGAGTAAGCATCGACCATGACATCCTCTCATGGGCCTCCTCAGAGTGTAAGCCCCAATCCATCACTATGGGCCTCCATAGATTGTAAGACCCAATAAATCACAATGGGACTCCACAGAGTGTAAGCCCCAATCCATCATTCTGGGCCTCCTCAGAGTGTAAGCCCCAATCCATCACTTTGGGCCGCCTTAGAGCGTAATAACCATCTCGATAAACTACGAGGACTTTGATACGTGCTAAATCATGGTACATAGGTAGCCTACATGAGGTTCAAGCCCGCCACTCAGTCGTCCCGACCACTTCACGTCGGTTTACCACCATTTTGGGCCGCCTCAGAGCAAAAGCCCCAAATTGCTCGTCCCGCATGATGTTAAACTATATGCCTTCGTCCCGCAGGATAGTAAACTGTATGCCTTCATCCCGCATGATGATAAACTGTATGCCTTAGTCCCGCACGATGTTAAACTATTTGCCTCATTCCGTACGATGTTAAACTGCACCACCCGAACTAAGGGACCTTTGATCTGTGCTAAAGCATATTACGTAGGAAGCCTCCACAAGGTTCAAGCCCCATCACTCCATCACCCATCCTGATTCCTACCCGGGACGCCGCTTCCTGGTGGGATCATGCCAACTCATTCCACTACGCAGTATCTGGGAAGCCACCCACGAGCTGGACCCAACATCGGTGTTCCCCTCAGGGGGTTCATATATCTGATCCACTCTCAGTTTTCTGATCAGTTCGATCCATCTCCACAAGACGTTAAACTCATGGCATACCCCGTGTTAATCAAGGGAATCTAAGGAAATCCTCAGATACATGCCTATGGCATGCCAGTTCCACACGTTCGATGTGGGATTCCTAGGGCTTCCGCACCCTCGAGAAGCCCTATAATAAGGGACCAAAGATAGACATGACAATTCCCCATCATCAAGACACGCCAACGACACTCCTGCGTGACCATTCTCCTCTCCGAAGGTTGCTGCCCCTACCAGACCCCTTGGAACGTCTCGATAGAAGCATCGTAATTAACTGGTGTCCATAATGATATGGCACTGGGAACGAGATTCCCGAACCCGTCTTAAATCTATGAGGGAGACCCGGACTAGGGGACGAGCTCCGAGGAGGAATCCACAGAAGGAATAACTGACATCCCATCATCCCAGTTTCGATCAAGGAGCAGACATCTCTGAATAAGGAGAGAATGCCGCCCACCTTTGGAAAGCGGAAATGCGGGGAAACAATCAGCGCGTCCTCCCCTGCGTGACGGATGCGCGCGGGCCCCCGGAGGGAAGCGTCAAAAAATATATTTAAATATGGTATATGAATAAATAAACATAAAATATTATGTAAGACGATATACCACTTTTTTAGACAACTTCCTTTTCCATACACCTTAATCCATCTAATGATAGTGTTATTCCAAATCCATGACCTATAGAATATTTCAATGTTTATTATGATGGTATATTGGATTTATTTTATGATGAAAATCGGATTTATATGTATGAAAAAAATAGGAGAGGATGTACCCTTTTATTAGTGAGGGGAGGGGCATTCATGAAATTACAAAAAATATGAAATTAATATAAAATAATTTTATTGAAAAGGATGATATGATATAATTCCAAGATAGGATAATTATGGGTCTAAATATTATTATACAATAAAATCAGGACATGTATGGATTATTTAATTATCCATATATATTGATTTTAACAAGTGTTAAACCTTTTTTACAGTTACTGCGATAAAAATGTTTTGAATCTTTTGGGGTCAATATAGTAAATATAAAAAGAATAATAGTAAATAAATGGACCATATTTTGTATTTTAAAACATATACTAATCACATGGCTGAATATTTGTATTTTTTAATTTTAAATCCTTAAATAAAATATTATTTATTAAAAAATTAATATAATTTCATTTTTTGCATAACTCATTTAGTTAGACATTGAGAAAAATATGATAATAATAAAATTTGAATATAATACAAAAAAACCTTTATAATATGTTATTTTTATAAACTAAAGTCATGGTAAATTGAATTTTTTTAAATGAATTACTTTTATCATTTTTAATATCATTTATTTTATTTTTCTATTAATTGAAAAAATACATTGTCATTGTTGAATAAGAATTTATATAATTATTTCATCACTAAAATTATGAAAAAAATAACCATGATAAATAAAATTAACTCAAATAACCATTTTGGATTGAATTTATTTTACCCATATCTTTGTCAAAAAATATTATAGATGTTAAAAATAAGAGAGATATATTTTTGATTTTATCCTATAAATAAATAATATAGTGATAAAAATCAAATAAATATGTTACCAATCAGTCATATTTGTGAACATTGTATGGAAATATATTATATAGACTAATAAAATACGGTAAATAAAATTAGTATAGTAATCTTTTAGTCATTAACTTAGTATGTATAAGATTAATTACCTCATTTTCACTTATCATGGTGAAAATTATTTACTATTGCTACATTAATAATTTAAAAAATATAATGGTAACTATTTATAATAAATTTACCTCCTAATTTAAATTATGGAATCCATTTTTATAAGAATATTTTTTCTAGATTTTGAAGAAAATAATATACAGTAATAATACCAAGCAGAAGAAAAATTGTTGTTTAAAAAAAGTAGATTTTTATGTTAATTGTTTTATATAGAAAATCAACTGTAAAAATTAATAAAATAAAATAAATTTGTTTTTTTAATATTATAATAGCACTAATTTTTCTTTGAAATCATTTTGAAATAACATTTGAATTTTTAAATTCTGGAAACTGAAATATAGTTTCAAATTATAATTACTATTTGTCACTACTTCTCAATGAAAATATTTTCAAATAATTTCTATATATTAACTGTTATCAATTTTTACATGATGATTTTGAAAAATATAGCCTTTTATCAAATAAAATTTCTGTAATTTGTAAATATTAACTATAATATACACTCAAAAAAAGCAGTGAAAACCATTTTTAGTAAAACATAATTTTTAAGAATAGATTGAATTAACTGAAATTTTTTTTCTTATTTATGAAGAATTTAACAATAATTATTTTACTAATTTGGACCATTATAAATATACATTTCAAAATGATTTTAATCATATTTATACACTAAGTCAATGGCTCAGTTATAATTTTTTTTTCATTTTAGGTAAGTGTTGTGTATATTGTACGCAATCAAATATATTATTTCTTTTAATATCTTAGTGTGTTTCATATCTTTTATGTCAAAAGCATTAAGGGATGTCATTATATTTTAGAGGTACTATTCTAAATAATAATATAAATAACTTATTTAAACTACTATATCGGAATCTCAAGTTTGAGTGGGCTTCTTTTATACTTGAAAAATATATATAACAGAAGGTACCTCATCTGTTTTAGTGTACAAATTAAATTTTGATAGATAAATTCATAAAGGTGGTAAGAAAAAAATGACTCACATTTTTATAAATAAAATAATTTTTTGAATGAATAAATTCCAGATTATGTAATGTAGATATATGAAACACAAGAACAATATATTTTATTTTAGACTATTATGAAATATAGCCTATCAGAGTTAAAAGAAATCTACCAATCATAACCATTGAGTGTCTAGCCATTCCACATTTATAATTACTATTTATATATATTAATGTTTATAGTTATATTTAATTGATAAAGATGCAAGAATATTTGGCCTCAACAATTTTGATAGTATCACATGATTCCAATTTGTCAGATCTTCCATGGGATATGGCATCCTTAGTATTTTCCCTTGAAAAATAACAATACATGATTCATTAATAAAACATGACTCAAAACATTTATGGGATAAGTTAAATCATATATAGAAAACGACATAAAAAATTTTTAATGAACCAATCCAAGAATATACCACCATCATACACCTTTCCCCTTTGGAGTATACTGATGCGATAAGTGGTTATGTATGTTGGACCTAGTGGAATGAATTTTTAAATATTAATTTTATTGTAATAATGATTATTTTTACCCCCATTCATTATTTATTCATATACCAATCTTATAATTACTTAGATAAAATTATATTTTGGTATGGAGAAAGAATTATCTTAATTTTTCATGGAAATATACAGTTTCAAATGATAAAAAATTGATGATAAATTCAATACTTTTTAAATAAATAATATTTTCAAAATAATTATTTAAAAATATTTATTTATATATAAATGATAGTATAATTTGATAAAGACCATTTTAATTTTTTTAAGTGTCAATATACTGTTTGTATCAAGAACACTAATATTCTACAGTAAATATGGTTTTTTAATGTGTAAAATTCCATATTTAAAAAATAATTTTAGTACTATAAATATTTATTTTTGAATCATCAAGTCTATATTATCTAATGTTTAATGGTTCATAGTTTTCTGAGTTACTTTATTTTTGGGTAATGATTAAATATGATATATATATATATATGGTATGTATTATGACATCATGATAGCCCAAAATTGATGTAGAAATAATATACAATATTCACTCTCATATAACCACTATATTAACCTTTATGTACACCAATTAGGATTCAAAAATTATCTCATGATTTTATATGTCAAACCTCTGTGTTGTGAATACCCATCCCCATTTGTACTCAAATGTATTCACATTGATTTATATATCCTCATTTTAATAGGGAGTTATATGTAAGTAATACACACTCCTTAATCATGGGACAAAATGTGATGAATTGTGTGATTTTATTGTCTGATCTATGTGGAACAGAAATGAAAAATCATAATATGAATATTATGGGTGAACCCAAAATTATATATCCATCCAATCTAATGGGTAATATTTTGTCTCTCATGAGATACCATTTCAATTTATATGTTTATTATTCTCATCTTCCTATTTCGTTCTGTTTTGACTCTGGACAGAAATGTACTAATTTAAGTTATACTATTCATTGATAATTCCTTAATGGAATTAAATTAATTTATCTAAATATTGAAATGAGTTAGTAACATATGATATAGGGAATATTATCTACTTATTTAGGTCTATTGGTTTACTAGACCAAGTCAAAATAAATATACAAACAATGGAATAAAAAATAAAAGGTTGAAATAATTTAATGGAGAATTTTCCTTATGTCAAATGACATAAGTCTATCCAGAAAATGTATGTGATATATGATGTGATTAAAATATTTAGTAATACACCATAAACTTATTTCAATGATACATCGTTTATTACATGATATGGATAAATCACAATAATTTTTGTATGAAACAAACAAAAATAAATCCTGGACAATTGCATGAAATGTAGTCATAACTATGTAATTGTACATTACAAAGTAAAAGAGATATGTTCTTAGTACATAGATGGTAAGGAGCACTAGTAATCAATGGGAGAAGAAATCTTATTCAAAGGAATTAATTTTACCTAATATCAATGTAGGGATAAGGTAATAGGAAAGAGTATCCCATTGATTCCAGATGATTCAATACCTATAAATTATGAATAAATTGTTCCTTCTAATGAAAAAAGTGTTTTAAAATATTCAATGATTTCTTCCAGTTCATTGATTAACATATAGTTGTAATGTATTATCATAATAGAAATTATTTTAATATTATGATATCGGTACTAATTTTTTTCCATGTTCAGAAAAAAGAAAAATAGGATATTGTTAGTGATATAGGTTCGTAAGGTGTCTTAGTCAAGAAGTTGAACATGATGGTAGTATAGTAATCATGTAAAAAAAGGTGGTAGGCTCAATATCTAGATACACATCCCAATATGTATAATTATTACATCATTGGAGAGCTAAAAAGTTGGTGGATAACAAGATAGATCAAATGCAAGTGAAAGTGTTGTAAAAGTGGCCACCCAAGAAAGAACTTGATCTATACTTTTTGATTTCCATATAGTATATATTGCATGTTATACAATACTTATTCTTAGTTTATACCTTTTCTTATATTAATTATTTGGTAATGTCCTTAGATTATTAATCAAAATAACAGGTTATAGAGGCTCCCATATATAATGATATCCTTGATATTCTATAATATTATTCCTAAATATATTTCCAATGGTCAGAATTAATCATAATGATTGGGCATATATGATGATTCACTAACATGTGTTGTGGTATCATAAACATTGATATTTCTTATAATTATTTCCACAATTAGTGATCTCAAGTAGAGGAGATCATGAGTACTATGCCACTTATATAACTATCACATGTTTTAGGTTTCGTTCACTATTCACATCTAAATGAACATTGATTAGTCTATTGATATGAGATCGTTATCATTGTTTATCATATTTATGTACACTGTTTCAAGAATGAATCCATGACATTTAGGACATGGTTCGGTAGCCTTCATTTTGTGTGTCATTGGTGGTGTGAAATTTACATATTGATCAGTATATGATTTTTCTCTTCTAAAAGAAAGTGATACCTTGAGCCCACTAAACTGGGATGGTTGTACCATAATTACATCGATGGGCATGGTATAAGGATGTATGACTATCCCTTGTGGTTTGGAATAAATAAATTAAAAATATGATGGAAGAAAATTTGTATCCTGATTTATGAGATAACATGAAAAAATAAGATTAAATTACCCAAATATATAACTACTAAAAAACTAACCTTTAAGAGTGCTAAATTTGGCCCTTGTTAGCACAAAAAAGTGAGCTGACTAAATGAGTGTGATTAAAATACATTGGCTTCAATCTGTTCTAGAAAATCCGTCATAATGGGGTCCATTATTAGTGCTTATAGATGTGATGAACAAGGGTGCCTTTATCATGGCTTCTAGAAGCATTTGTGAAGGGGTATACAAAAATTATCTACTAAATTTGATGTGATATGCACCAGTAGAAACAACACAAGAACAATATAAATAGCACAAAAAATATAAAACATGGAAAATATAGAAAATAAATGGCATAAAATTTGCAATCAAAATACAAGGAAAACACAATATTATTTAAATTTTAGATATTGGATTGTAAAATTACATGAGTAAATAAAAATTATCTCAGAAATTTAAATACATCAATATTCCTTTATCATTGGCCACTAACTCCCATTTATTCCATTTCTGAAAAAACCTTCAACAATTGATAAGAATGAATAAACTATATAAGAAAAGAATTAATATTGTAGTAAAGAAATAATGAAAAAAATTTACAAAAATTTAACTTTAAACTAAACTTTGAGTCATACCATTAACATTGTATATCGGATTGAGTTGTGATTGATTGTAGGAGGTCATACCATTTATTGTTCATCATCAAGAATTATCGCTATGAAAATTAATTAAATAATTTTATAAAAAGTGTAAGGAAATTAATTAATTAATAGTATAAATATTGTGGACCAAACATTATATTCTTATATTATTGGTTTTGGTGATGTGATGATAATTTTATAAAAAATTTCACATATTTATTGAAATCACGAACATGCAGTCATACCAGTCACACTATATGTCAGAATTAGGTGAGCCTAATTATTACTTTTCCCAATTGTCTTATGGATAAATTCCCTAATTTAGATAGTCAATATGAATGTTTTTTCTTGGTTATCAGTATGTTAGTTATGTTTTTACTAAAATTAATGTTAATTTTAAATAAAAAAATTTTCTTGGTGTCATACAAGTCACACCATGCATCAGATTGTGGTTATTCTAGATTATGATTATCCCAAATGTCCTATAAATAATTTTAATAATGTATAAACATATTATAAATCTGTTTTATTATTTTTAAATTTTTCACTTGTGTTTTATTATTAAAATTTCATTTTAAACTAAAATCTTACACTATAAGTTGTAATAGTCTCATTGTTTGTCAGTTTGATGTCATACTAATTCCTAAATGTCAAAAATTATTTATTAATCATTGTCCTTAATTATAAATAAAATCAATTTGTTTTTTCTTATTTTTTAGTGAGTGATTTTATTTTAATTAAGATGCCAATTTTAAACTGATTACAAACAATTTGTTTCATGACCCAACCCAAACTGGGGATCAAGTTGTGTCTACTCCAAGCCGGCCTCCATAGGCCAAGGGGTGGAGACAAGTGTCACAAATAATATCCACAATTGGAGGTCCTTTACTATGTACCTATGTCCTCACATCTATCTACCTCAATGTAGAAGTGTATAGAAATAAATATAGAAAGAAGAAAAATATAGAAAGCATACCATGTATGAAAAAGCTCAAGGTTGTACAAGAATATGATAGTGAAAAATGAAAAGTAAAAGGGTAAAATACACACCCAACTAGAACTATGATCAAACATGAAAAAAATACAATATTTAAACTACTATGATATCCCATTTGTTTATATCCATGATTGGAGGACTGCACACCTTCAACAACACCCAGGTATGCCTAATCTCTATTGAAGTCTCTACTAACCTATCCATAATTTACATAAGAAATGAAAAATGTGGGAAAATATGATGTAGGGGTGACTATATAAAAACCCTTTTGGAATCCCTACAATCAAAAAGGGGGAGATACAAGTGATACAATATGAATGAAATACATTTGATGGTACAGATAATGAAAGATAAAGTGAAATAGAACTACTCAACCAAAAACAATAGTGAGTAAAATCATCCAATAAAAAGGGGATCAAAAAGTTGTGTGGAATAACTACACATCAAGTATTTAAAACCTATTTCAGTAGTGTAGAATAATCCAACCATAAGAAGATAAACAGTGAAATCCTGTGGAATACCCTATAGATATTTACAACACATGGAAGTAGAGTTACTAAATCTAAAGGTAAGGATACAAAACTATATATTCATATATTCCTAGTCTAAATAAAAAATTAGAGAGAAATGGTATATCCATATCACAACCCATTCCATTATGAGGAGTCTCCATCTTATCCAAAATTCAATCAATGCTTTCTAGCATTTCACGTATCTTCCCAGAAGTAACAGTCTAAGTCAAGACACACCTCGTCATTGTGCCAAATAGTCAAGGGTTTATAAACTCAATGTAGAGGACCCATGCCCTAGTATAATAGGAGCCTTCCACTCTGAATAGTTTATCAAGGACATGTGACCAATTAGGGGGTTCCACTCTATAGTTCATCCAGAACCCCTACCTTGATATACTAGAGGGAACCACTCATAAGTTCTCGATTAAACACATCCCATATCTATTGAAGGGTACAACAGAAAAGTTGTCAATGAAACACATCATGTCTCTACTAGAGGGTACCCAAAAGAATCCATCGAGGAACCACATCAATTCTCTTATAAGGGTACCACTCAAAAGTATACAAGGTGTCATAGACCATCCCTACTAGAGGGTATCAATCAGAATTCATCGAGGACCCACTACCCTATTCTATTTTAGGGTACCACTAGAAATTATTTGTGGAACCCCTAAACCATTCTATTAGTGTATAATAGTAATATTTTTTTGAGGACAAGTGAACAGTTATATAGCAGGGTACCACTGAGAAGTCACTAAGTACTCACATTCTAGCTCTATTGGGAGGTACCTTTCATAGGTCATCAAAGACCCATTGCCCATCTTTACTAGAGGGTTCTAATCAGAATGCTTATGGAGATCTTGCATAATCACTATTATCATCGAGCATTGCGTAAACGTGTTTAATGTCTTTAAAATTTCACATCATGTCAAAAAAGTAAAAACTAAGGGAATCATTATGCTCTATGAGAAAAAAAATTAAAGATAAGACAGTCACACTCCAAAATTTGTGTCCATATGAAAGACATACAGAACCTTGGAATTTCACCAAAAATATGAAAGGGGTACGCGATGTGTGTGGGTATCCACATGGAGTGTGGTCCCACTACACCTCCTATACGTGTCCCTAGAAAAAACAAGACTCCAAAACTATGTGGGGGTATGTAACATACTTTTAGACTTCAAGGAATGAAAAAAATAATTGTGGATAGTTGGTGTCCTTATGGTCATGTTTGTGTTCCTAACCCCGGGTTTGTGTACTTTGAAAAACGAACATGTTCCAGGCTATGTATCTCCATATGGGATCCCACCCGTGTAATCCATCACATGGCTCCCTAATCCAGAGATAAAGTAGATGATGTGTAATAATGATGCATTTCATTATATCTATATGATCTTCTGAAACCCTATCCACCACTCCCAGAGGCCTACACATTATGTGTTCATCATTATGCGTGATCTGTAGTTGGGTTTTTCATAGTATCTTGGAATCACGATCTATGCCCCAAATTTATTCTCGGAACATAAAATCCAGCCTTATGTCCAATTGATTATAGGGAATCTAGTGTCAAATAGTGGTTTCTGACCCTCTAGTAGAAGGAAACTAGATTTCGCGATTCCCCATAAGGGTCGCCACACACTAAACACACATTGGCTCCTTCCTTCCAGGATGATTCATCCATATTCAATATTAATAATCATCCATTTCCCATATTAATTTCAGATCTATGCCTGATTTGTGAATTATTTTCTCTTTCATGAAATAGTTGTGATTTCAGAGTTTCAATAAAGCTCAGTAATACTGAGTAATGTCAAACCGAGATGGGAGGGTCCAACTGATGATGAAAATTAAGAAAATAAGAGGGAAGGAGACCTAATTATAATATTTTAAAATTATTTTCCATATATTCTTAAACAACGATCAGTAACGGGTAATATGGAGTCAGAAACCATTGAAATGCTAAAATTAATCTAACATGTAAGAGCATTCCACGACTCAAATTAGTGCAGTTCAATAGAAGAAACTGATATACTCAATCAGTTTCATCAAAAAGGGAGTAAACCACAAACATATGAGTTATACCTAGAGACTAAATCCTTCATCATAAAAAACTCACTTTTTAATGATTTAATGATTTCATCGCATTCAATACACTACATTCTACTCTAATATGTCGTTTCTATGTCATCCAATGTGATTTTTCAAAGGAAGGAGGTAGGAAATCTATGGAATTATCCCAGAGTATATGAGGATATGATTATAGGATACTCCATGGAAGTATTTTATAGAATTATATTTTGGTTAAATTGAATGAATGAATTAACTTAATAATCATTGCATCGCTTAATCATAATCCTAATTGAATAAGTGTTTTAATTCCCTAAACCGACCTATTTAAAAGTCACAAATATGGTTAAAACCACATTTTGAACTCAAATGTGTTCTCTAGTTTTAGATATAGGATTATATTTAAGGGTTTTTATTTTAACATTAAGATAATGTCCATTCAAAATATAGAATATATTTAACAATTTTATTAAATTAATTGCAAGCACGACAAGACCTAAAATTACATGTCATCCTAGTTACTACTTTTATAAATATATATATAAATATTTCAAGGCCCCATAATAAAAAATGGTTATCACTTTCATTTTCATCTTTAATATTTTCATCCAAAAAAAAGAAATACTAAAAAATATCAGGATATTGAGTCTTCATATGGATCTCTGGTTCCAAGGAACACTCATTCACATTCTCGTGCTCCCAAAATATTTAAACCTATGGGATGATATAACTCCATTGGGTCCTCTCATATTTATACTTGATTACCAATGGATGCTCCACCATGGTGGCTCCATCCTTAATATCTAGATCACCTCAGTCGATAACGTGCATAGGGTAATGGAAGTATTTAATCATCTATGACATGTCAAATACATGATGAAACTGATGAAACTATGGGGGTAGGGGGATCCGATAAACAACCTTGCTATCTAGATACACAATGTTAAATAACTCGTTGAACCTCATGGATATCATTCTTCCCTTTTAAAACATCAAAAACCCTCAATGTAAGTAGAATATTAGGGAAACATAATCTCCTTGATAAAAATCTGAGGGCCTAAAATGATGATCTATGTTTGATTTTTGTCTTCATTGGGTAGTTATCTTCCCCTCATGGATTAGATAAACCATATCTATAATCAACATCAACCACTCTTAGAGTTTCCTCATTTGAAGATGTCATGCAAAAAACCCACTCAGAGCTCCATTTAAATAAGAGGGGTAAATGTGAGTAATGCATCGAGAAATTAATGGGTTTAATTAAATTAATTAATCATTATTTTTAATTCACAAAGGTGAAGTTACGAAGTTGATGAGTCAAGCCATTACATGGTTTGGAAAGTCACCGGTCCCTCCACCGCCAATCATATGTTAGAGAAAAATATAATAAAATAACAATTCCATGTTATTTTACTCTTATTTAAAAAGTACACAACCGTATTTTTCTCCTAACCTACATCAGTCGAAGTGAAGCCTTCCGTAAGCAAATCATGGCGCTTCAGATTCAACAGTGTCATCATATTTTTAATCTGAGCACCGGTTCAAAAGATAGAAAATGAAACCTGCCTGTTTACTGAACATACAATAAAAAGGTTCAAAAATTCCTTTAGGGTACACTGGGCCTTGTAATCATGCAACGTCAATTTTCACAGACTCTTAATAATCCTGAATAATTAAAAAAATTAGATTTAATTTTCTCGGACTTTACATGTTTATTTCTAATTTTGTTGTAGCTATTTAATTTCTAAGATTGAAATAAAAAAATATATTATTTTCACATTTACTGTCATCCCTTGAAATATGATTCAATTTTTTAAAATATGGTTCCATTTAATTGGGATCCTCTCAATATATTATTGAAGAGAGGTAGTGGTTGTGATTCTATTTTTAGTTTATTTTATTTGAAGATTTGTAATTGGGTAACTTATGATTGATCCCTTAAGGTACAAATGATATTTTTTGAGAAAAATAGAACCATTAATGCTTTTATGTTAGGGGATTTTATGTTTAGTTTTAACACTTTTTAGAATCAATAATCTAATTACTCAAATATTTTATTTAGTTAACTTAATAATTATTTTTTAATTTTTTTCCATTGTATAGTAAAATTATTTTAAAAATGTATTGATTACAGCTAATAAATTGAATTCTTTAATTTCTAAAATTATGTTGTTTTATGTTGTTTTCTGATCCTATTTAAAGATAATTTCAATACATTGATGCTGGCCATTGATTCATCTAAATTTCATAACTATTATAAACAAAAATATTAATAATATATTTAGTTATAACATATGTCTTCCATTTGTTTAGTTATCTATTTTATTTTTTTATGTTTAAAATATGTTTTTGGATTTGTAAATAAATTCGAAACAGTAATATTTAAATCTAAATTCCACCATATAATTCAACATTAGTGAAAATATTGATTTTTTAGTGTGAAGGAGGTATCCTAATTATGTTATATGTATTTTCCACATTGTTCACATTAGAAATGTACTTATGTTTTTAAAAAAAATCAGAAGTGAATTTATAAATAATCATTTTTTAAATTTAATAGTTAATAATTTCATATAAATTTAGATACTATTTATTTTATGTGATTGATAATTTTTTTCCAACCATGAATTCCACCGATTAAAATATTTACATTTATCTCTTTTGAATACATTATTTTGGGGAAACAATGGGTAATTTTTTTAATTTTAATATATAGTTTGAACATCCTCATCTAAGATAAAATAATATGATTTTCTTTAAAATGTGAAATGAAATAAACTAATAAGTATATTTTTAATTTCAAATTTATTTATTTAGAAATTATTTGATGAGTTATTTATATTTTTTAGTTAATTATTTATTATCTCTAATTCATCTCTGTGTATAACAATGTTGTAAGATCTGATATGTTTTCTAGCATTCCTCTATTTATATATTTAGATTACTCTCATTGAGTTGGATTTTCTTTTGTTTAATCCTTGTTTTTTTACTCTAGGTTTATGATCATCTATTTGTTTCATGGGTGTAGCAAGAATAATAGGTTACTTCTTGATATAGAAAAAATTCCTGACATGAAGACCCTTCATGACATGAATTATTTGACTTAGACTCCATGAATTTAATTCATGACCAGAATAAATTCCTAAATAGTAAACATTTCCGGAAAATTTACACATTCTGTAGATAATTCACACCATTAAAACATGTCAGAAAAATTTACACACTATGGAATCCTACCACCAAATGTATCACATGTCAAGAAAAAAAGCTTACAACATGTAAAATCTATATTTAATGTATTCACAATATATAGTAATAGAATTTTTTGAAGAAAAAGAAAAAAAGTAATACACTATTAAATTAGATGAAATAAATTCAAATAACATATATATCACATATTTATAATTCTAAACCCCTCTAGAATCATGTAATTTAAAAAATTACCACCCTAGATTTTAGATTCCCCACACACCTCCATCTCTGTAGAAAGCATTCCATGGATGATTTCTATAAGACTACATCGATAAAAAAATCAACCTACATTGGATATTACAGATCATAAACTAGATTTAAATGATCTACCTTGTAGTTATATGTTCACTTCCTGATTCACTTTTGAGATAATTTTTTGTTTTCATCCAATGTAAGGGAGAAGATGATAGTTAACAAAGAAATGAGGTTTTTTCCTTTCCTTCTCTATTTTCATGGTGGTTGGTCTAAATATAATCTTAATTGGTATAATTTAAGTATCCATAATATATAAAATATGTGTCATCATTCTGGCACAATGTTTGTGGAACCAAATAAATAGAATAATCCCAATTTAATTATAAGTCTTATTTTTGACCATCTATTGGTTCTCATTGGCTTCCAATGCATGGACAAATAGAAATGTGGTCACTCGATAGGTGTTCGAGCCAAGGAATATATTTTTAATTTATCTGATTAATATTAGAGTAGTATTATAAATTTAAAACAATTGATTAATTTTTTGAATAATATTATTTTTTAGAATAACATATGAATTGTGTGATTTCTCATTGTTGAATCACCTCGGCTCAGTTTTTATAAAATAAATGTTAAAGAAACATTGCGAAAAATATTAAATCGAATATGTTTCGTATAATTATGATGATAGTTAACAACCTGAATTAAAGAAATATAATCAGTTAGAAAAATGATAATTTGATAATTTAATCATTTTTCTAGATGATGAAATACCTGGTATCTGTTTCTTGGCCCAATGATTTTCCTTTCATATATATATATTTTATTTTAAAGTAATGGCATAGGTTTATAAGTAAGATATGTTTGATATGAATGAGTGAGATAATATGATATACCTAATGAAATGATTTTCG
This sequence comes from Viscum album, assembly GCA_963277665.1. Lineage (NCBI taxonomy): Eukaryota > Viridiplantae > Streptophyta > Magnoliopsida > Santalales > Viscaceae > Viscum > Viscum album. Next base: position 1,241,671,779 of record OY728156.1, on the reverse strand, counting down.
ATATTAATGAGGGTGATATTCTAATATGCCTTAGGGTGAGATTTCTTATATTCATGTGGGATAGATTATGGTATTCCTATGGGTGATATTCTGGCATGATGGGGGTGATATTATGTTATTCTTGACGGTGATATTTCTTATTTACATATAGAATATGTCATTTTTTTTAAAAATTAGGTTTGATTCTTCCTCAATTGAAGAATATGACACCGAATCAGGAGATCCATCCTGATGAAGGAGGGTTTTCCATCATAAAAAGATACCTGCAGGGTGTTGAAGCATGATTTTTAGGCCTTTAGTGTTAAATCATATCACGAGGTTCAGTGTGTTTAATTACATGTAAAATATTAATTTATTGAAATAAAACAATGATTTTATATTTATTTAAAGAACTATATTTTTTTGGACTAGATTTGATTATACATGGTCATGTCGACCTATTATGTTTTACTGACAACATTGTTTGAAATTTTTTTAGTACGTGTGTAGATTACATGGATTCTAGTTTGAAAAATGGAAATAGACATTTTAGTCGATTTTATCTTTCTAGATGTGTTTGATTGTGGAGATAGAACCAAAATATAGTTCAGTACTAGGGTGATTAGATTCATTGTATGATAATTCTAATTCTTTCATTTTTATGATTTCAACTTGTCATTTAGTTACATTTATCTTATCAATACAATATTATTTTATTATATTGATTTATTCAGTTGTCCCTTTTAACGAATTTGGTCTTATGATTATTTATTCATATATTTTCTGCTATTTATGCTACTTGGCTATTATTTTACACATCCATTGCAACTATTTACCTCATGGTATAGTCTCAGCACTGTATTTTTGGATACTCTCACTACTATTTGATAGCCTAGACTATAAAGAGATAAATTCCTTAGGTCACATAGAAAAAGGAATCAGTCATAGGAGGGAGGAATGGTTCAGAGATGATAGGAAGTGGTTTCAAAGGATTGTGTTATTTCTGTTGGATTATTTTTTGGGGAAATTGGAACATATACTATATTGTTTCAAGCCTTAGTAATGAGCTTATTCATTGAGATATATTACTCATGAATGGGAGATAATCTATGTTCAAAAGGATAGGATTTGTGTTCATTTTTTTCTCTTATTATTGTTTGATGTTAGTTCACCTTGCTTGATTCACATGTTGTGTGATGAAAATATTTCATGATATCTATACTCACTGATTGGTATGGTTCGAGATGATTATTCATGCATCATGATAGGCACATAGGGTTATATATTAACAAGAATTTTTCAGTATAGGGACCTATTATTTCATGTGATATATTTTCCAATATGAACTATGAAATGAGATATCTCTTATAGCATATGAAAAATGGAATAATTGGATTCTTATTCCATTCTAATTCACTTTTTATTCCATATTTATAGAGAACATGATAAGGTGTTTATTTATTTTTATCACCTATTGAGTTTGACATTTTCATACCCTTTGTTTTAAATATTGTGTTTTTCTAGTACATAAAATTCATCCTCAACCTATTTGAATGAATTTTTCGGAGAGTGGAAATCATCATGCTCATAACATAGCTAAGCAGAAGCATCCAGTTTCTCCTTAGAATCAAATGTATGTTCATGTTTATTATATCCTTATGAAGTTCATTCTAATCATTAAAAGGGATACATTTCACACCATTCCTTTTATGTATGATATAATGATAGTGTCTCTTCTATAAAATTTTACAACATCCACTAGGGATGGAATCCCCCATGAATATTCAATCTGATTAAGCTAGTATAGATGAACATCAAATACCACTAGATACTCATAGATATGAGGGTGAAGATTCTTGTATATATTCTCTGTGGACCTTCCATGTGTTTGTGGGACAATTAGGATAAATTCATGTAGCCAAAGTAGTTAGATTGCAAAGAATTTGAGGAAATTTTTCTACGCCACTTTTATTTTAAGACATTGATGGAAGAGATGACAGGTGAGTTCAAGAAATTTACTTAAGAGAGAGATTTATTAATGATCTATGTGTGATTATTCACTGACCTATAGTGATTTGATCTATCCTTATGAACCAGTGAGATCATTGAGGATAGATGTTTTCACAATGGTATTTTCTTTGTGACCAGGTTGTAGGTGAATGTATTTTTTCTCATCTATATTTCAGACATAATGGGTCAATATCTCATCATGGAGGGGAATCTAAGAGAGTACCTAAGAAGTGTATATGAAGTTTCATTTGGTAGAAATGGTATCTATTATTATAGCTTCAAGAAGTAATTCTATCCCTATTATCAACCATGATTTAGTGGTAAGAGTAGCTAGGGTTTTTGAAAACCATATCAGAATACTGTTCTACTGTAGTTATTTTTTTGTGGATGTTTGGGCCACAAGTTCCCACAGTGGACATACATTGTGGTGAATTGTCATTACTTATGTAGAGTGGGTAATATTCACTCATTTTTTTAAATATCTACAAAATATTAAAAGAAAAGTATTATGAAAGATGTGTGGTTATAGATTGGGAACAACTACACCTTGAAAAAATGTATCATGAGTTCCATTAGACGATATGTCTAAGGAAAGGGATGTGGTGCCCTAGTGTAGAAGTAGCAGAACCACTCATATGGAGCAGTAAATCAGAGTTGAACTGGAGTCCATGGTAGATGAACATTCCATATGTATGTAATACCATGTTCACTGAGTGGTGTGGATGGATGAGATTCTACCATTTGAGATATGTTTCAAGTATCATCTACGTTAGTTTTTGTCTTTTTTGATACAGGAGCATCTTATCCCCTTATATATTCTCTTTTTGAAAAATTTCTCAATTTTTATGTAGAGATCATATATGGGGGCCTGAACATTGAAACACTATTTGGAGTGCATTAAGTGATCATCAAATACTACATGGAGTGTTTTATTGAAATTTCTGGCTATCATTTACTTGGGGAATTGTTTGATCTATAAAGGGCGGGAATTGATTTTATTTTTTTGTTAGAATGGAAACTTATATAAAAGGATCACAATGACTATTTTTTTAGGAGGGTAACCTTTAAATCTCTAGATTGAGTTTCCAATATTAAATAGGGTGAGTGGGATCTTTTAGCTGGTTTTTAGGCCTTATTTAGTGTACATTAGACTTTATCATAAATCATATCTAAATTCAAGTTTTGGATGATGGAGGAAGGAAGATGAATAATTTTTTTATAGTGGTGAACTATTTCCAAGACATTTATCATGAATAGTTTTCTGTAATACCAACTAAATAGAATATTGAGTCTATGATTGAGTTGGTTTCAAGAGTTGAGATAGTTCATATCCCACCTTATTGAATAACACTAGTAGAGATTCGTGAGTTAAAAAGATAGTTAAAATATCTCGAATCCATTTGTTTCATTCAACCTAGTACATCATCGTTTGGTTCTCTAGTTATTTTTTCAAGAAGGCTGATGGTATATAGCACATATGTGTGGATTATTGGAGAATGAACTAGATGAGTTTAACGAACATTAATCCCCTTCTGTGTATTAATAATCTATTGGAATAGAAGGAGGTTGTATTATTTTTTACAAGATCGAATTGAAATTAGGGTACAAAAATTTTAGGGTGAGACCATATAATATACCAATAAAAGCTTTTAGGAATAGAAAAGTCTTATATGACTTCATAGAGATGTCTTTTTTATTGATAAATGCACTGGAAGTATTCGTTCCTACGATGAATCAGGTCTATTATTATTTCCTAGTTTAACATGTGGCAGTATTTTTCAATAAAATATTAGTTCATTCCCTATTTATGGATGATCATTCGCGACATCATGAAATCATCATTAGTATAGTAAGAGATTATCGCCATTAAACCAAGCTTTCCAAATGTAGTTTCTAGATGGATATCATGCACTTCTTGGGTCATGTCATCTTTGAGGGTAGAGTTTTGATGGACCCAAAGAATGTTTCATTCATGTTATCTTTCTAGTGAACAATGACTATCTTCATGATTCATATTTTTCATTATCTACATGGTTTTTATCATTTATTAATCTAATATTTCTCCAAACTAGTAGTAGAGGAGTATAGGATGACCAATATTGTGGTGAAGTGTTTTTTTAGATGTTTGATATGTATATTCTAAGTAACTAATCATAAGACCGGCCTCATCACTTATCCTATCATTAATTTTATCAGGTATGGAATATTCCATGAATTCTTTTGAATATATAGTAGTAATCAGAGCAGTTTTGTTGTAGGAGTACATGCCATTTTTTATGGCTTGAGATAGTTGAAAGTACAATGGAGGAATTATCTTACTCATGATCAGGAAATAGGTATTGTAGTAGATTCCCCTATGTAATGGAGTAACTATCTTATTTTTGATAGTTTTCTAGTGTACACAAACCACAAGATCCTCATGTACATATTTTCTCAGTGAGACATAAACATTCAAAAGAGGTGGTGGGTCGAGTATCTTTAGCCTTTCTCAATTGTGTTGGAATATATACGTATTATGAGAAACTTCATTGCTAAAAAAATTATCTATAAGACGTAAAAAAAATGTTGTGTGAGATTATTAGAGTGAGTTGTTCACGATGGATGTCATTTCATAAATGAATTTATTTGTTCAAGAGTCCTAGGGATGAGTAGCTCTAACTTTGAAATCTATCATACTTGTTCTTCTTGACCGCATCATGATATATTTCTATTTAATATAAAAGGTATTAGTTTTGATATATAGTATATATCTTGGAAAGATACTATAACATCCGGATATGGATTACTATCAAACTGGAAACTACATTTGTTGGTCACATTATCTCAAGCGTGTCTCCTCATATGCTAGTGAATGTCGACTGGAATTGTGGGTCTCAGAAGGTTCTAGTGGGGAGGGTATACCCTCTAATCGGAGTTTTAAATCAATATAACAGATTAAATTAAAATTATCATCTGAATAACTAAATAGAAATGATAAGTAGAAAAAGATAGATTCTTATATTCAATTTAATTGAAAGTTTCCAATTCTTTTTTATACAATATATAAATACAAAACACGGTAATGATAAAAATATAAAAGCTATAAATAGTAAAACATGACTTTCAATACAATAAAAAACATTGAAAATATATAAATTCCCCCTGGTGGTCTCCTTGAGCATCTTGAGCTCTAGCGCGGTCATTTTCTCCAAACTAAATATATATGAAACACAACAAGAATCATATTTCCTATATATATAAGGTTTAATCTGGTACTAAAAGTACCCTAGAATGGTGGGAGATGAAAAATTAGTAGTCTGAAACCCATAGTGTTATTCCCAATCTAGAAAGTGAAACATAAATAAAAGAGTGTATAGATATAAGGAATTTTAACTGACCGAATAAATTAACATCACCTATCTAGGTTCTTATAAGAAACCTGAATGTTATACATGCTTCAGCCCCTATCTTGTATCAAAATATATGACTTGTTCATTAATTATGGAATTACCAATTTATATTGATAGACCATGTGAAGTATATCCATCACTTTCATCACCTTGTGATTGTAAAAACAGTTAAGGTTCCATGATGTAACAAGGATACTATGATTGATGATATTTAATAATGATGTTCCAAGGTAATGACCCAGGAAACATAGAACTCAAGTGTTGCTAACTCACTTTTATCTGATCCTAGATAACGAGTATGTGTGTAATTCAATGAAAATATCTTGAGTAATTCCAAAATAAGATACCTATTTAATCCAAGGTGATCATCAAAGGTAAAATGGGGTTGTGTAGTTATAGGGCCCGATGGATTGTAACCATGGAACCTACATGACAATTTTGGATCCATGGAGTGTAACCAAGGAATCCTTTAATTTTAATTGAGGAATCCTATGGTGTCATACTAGGAATCCAATAATTGGAAATTATCATGATATCGGTGGGTCTCAACCTAAGAAAGTAATATCCCTGAATTGGACTGGGATTCTTGAGTTCTCAAGGCCTTCCCCAATAAGAATCAAAGGCGAGCCCGAGTCAGGCCATTCCTCTTTCTTAATGAGGTCACATAATATTTTATTTGGTTCAAGACTTTCCATACCTTAGTTTTAATACGATATGTGGATAGAAACCCTTCATTTAATTCTTGTAAGTCACATTAAATAATTATGTTTTTATTCACTATAGCATCCCGTCTTTTTATAACATAACTTTTCATTCCATTACACAGAACTGAGGATCTTTAAGGTTTAGTGTCTTGGAAACAAGGAACATAAAACATGAAACAAAAAAAAAACATTCTTCTTAAACACATGAAAGGCTTCTCCTCATGTTCACCCTAGGATCATTACTGCATCTCATAACCTGGGGACATACATCAAAAGGAAGGGTGAGCAGAAGGCCCAGCAAGGGAAACAAGTGAAACATTTTACATATGAACTTGATATACATCAATAAAGTCATGAAAAGGACTTTAATGCATGAAAATGAAATCATGAGGCATATCATAATAAAAATAACATTTTTCATAACTGGAATATGTGGCTGCAACATTTAATATTGACAATCGTTTCGTTTCACCAAGGTCCATCCCCAAGGTGTCGTTAAAAATTACCAAGGTTATTCACCAAGGCATCGTTAAAATTGTAATCTCTAGTGGTTACATCATTACCCAATGCATTGGAGCGCTATCAGGGCGCACCCTTAAATTTGCCTTTATTATCATGTGAGCCACATATATCATCATCAAAAATTTCATAAATAACCCACATATCATAAAATAAATGGGTTTCGTTTCATAATCATAACATTTTAAAAACTGCTTTAAAGATATGATCTTTACGTCACTTTAAACCCACGGAAAGAGAAAGCGGGTCTCATGTATGTAAATACCAGAATTTAAAATGGAACATTTTGATATATATGTGAATACCCTTGTATAAATAAGAGCTTTGAGTATTCACTTTATAACATAAAATAATTTTTGAGAAAAGAGAGAGGCATTTTGAGGGGAAAATTCTGCAGCATAACGGCTAAGTTTCGGGGTTTTAGAAAACATTGAAATGAGAGGGGACATGGGTCACCCACTCATAAATGATCCATAAAACAGTAGGGTGAAGGAATAAGAAGGACATATGGACATGGTAATGAAATTTTAGGGACATACCATTTGAAATGAAAAACATGGAAGAAAAAAAAAAGTTTAGATTTCTCTTATGAAAATTCGGCAGCCTTACGGCGTCACTTAACTTCAAAAGAAAATGATTTGACAAGATCAAATAGGGTCCCTCATCATATGATAATAAGAGATCAGTATGATGGATATATAGATAATTCCCCAACATAACAAAAAGGAATTGAATGAATTGACATGAAAGTAGAACTTCAAAACGAGAAGGGTGAAGAACCACTTAAAAATTCGGCAGCCTAACGGCGCCACTTAAAACATCAAAATACTGAATTGAAGCGATAAAATGGGGTCTCTCATCATATGAACATAAGAGTCCAGTATGATAGATATAGAGATCATACCCAAATATAACAAAAAGGAACTTGAAATAATTGACATGAAAGTAGAACTTCAAAACGAGAAGGGTGAAGAACCACTTAAAAGTTCAGCAGCCTAACGACGCCACTTAAAACTTCAAAATACTGAATTGAAGTGATCAAATGAGGTCTCTCATCATATGAACATAAGAGTCCAGTATGATAGATATAGAGATCATACCCCAATATAACAAAAAGGAACTTGAAATAATTGACATGAAAGTAGAACTTCAAAACGAGAAGGGTGAAGAACCACTTAAAAATTCGGCAGCCTAACGGCGCCACTTAAAACATCAAAATACTGAATTGAAGCGATCAAATGGGGTCTCTCATCATATGAACATAAGAGTCCAGTATGATAAATTTAGAGATCATACCCCAACATAATAAAAAGGAACATGAAAGACTTGAATGAAAATAGAACTTGAAAACGAGGAAGGTGAAAGAATCCCTTAAAAATTCGGCAGCCTAACGGCGCCACTTAAACATTCTTAAAACGAATTGATGAGAGCAAGGGGGGTATCTCATCATATGAAAATGAAATAGGCAGTAGGATGAATATAAAATAACATCCTCCAACATAAGAACATGGATTATAAAAGAAACGACATAAAAGAGATTACTTGAAAAGAAAGAGAGAGGTCAGATCCCTTACCTTAAAATGTAACTCTTAAACCTCAAAGGTTGGGACCTTGAGGGCTTGGGGGAACCTTGGGAGGACTTCTTGGGAGGTAATGAGACCAGAAATTCGTTGGGAATGAGTGGGGAGTTGAATGGATGAGAGGAGGGCTTGGTATTTATAGGGAAAGTGAGGGGACAAGGCATTAATGGCCAAGGGACACCTCACATGTGCTTTTCTCAAACCCATGTGCTCTCCCTTGTCATTTATCATGGAGTTAGGCCACATGGGGCCCCCAAAATAATAATTCATCACCCTTGGCCGGCCATCCCTCAAAAGATCTCATGACATCATCATGACACCATTATGATGTCATTAAACATACCGAAACCCTAAAACTGTATTTTTACTATTCACTGAAAATTCAACTTTCTCAGAAAAATCCCAAAATTTCACATTAACCAAATATCAATGCTCTGATTTCAAAAATGAAATCCATTTTATAAAAATAATTTTTTAATTTAATTTTTAAATAAAAACACTATTCATCGAAAATTCATTTTTTTCAGAAAAATCCCCAAAAATTACCTTAACATAATATCGATGCTCTGAGTTCAAAAATAAAGTCATTTTTATAAAAATAATTTTCTAATTATTTGTAATTAAATTTTTAATTAAAAAACACTATTCACCCGAAAAAACTAATACTTGAATAATAATTAATGAAACCGTTATTTAACTATTTTATTGAATCACATTACTTAATCAAGGTGCCTAGATTATTTTAAAACTTTCTTTAAGTGAGATTACTAATCCATTTGGTCATATTACTAATCCTAATCATAAAATCACTATTCATAATTTACTATTCATCGAAAATCAAGTTGATCTTATTAGACTCCAAATTTCGTACTGAACATAATTGTAGAAGACCATTTTTCGAAAATCATTACACATTTTAAGTTATTTAAGGTTTACATAAACATTTATTTTTTCAAAATATTCTTTTGAAAATTCATCAAAAATATGCATATTATTTTTATCCAGTCATTTGAAAATTCATAAACTTCATCATAAGCAGAAATCCCAATTTTTTTTTAAAACAAGGATTACACAAGGCAGTTACGGTCTCGTTACATAGCCCCTTATAATACCAGCATAGGACCTAAGAGTAAGGTGTGCTAGGGTGATAGAATCTTGGGGCGGCTCGGTCAACATTGCCCGAGTAGTAATTTCTATCAGTTTGAACTTCTCGCGAAGGCGATTCCGTTCTAGCTTCACATGATGAAGTTCGGCTTGGGTTTGGTCCAGAGCAAAGGCCAATGGTGCTACCTCCTTCCCAAGCTCTGTTAGATGGGCTTCGATCGGTCCATGACTACTAGGTGAGGCCATCAAATCTTCTTTCTATAATAATCAACCAAGATTACTTATATATAGAGACAATAATCAAAACATTTTGTTCATAGCGGTCATATTGACCGATGGTCATATAACAGTCAAAACCAATGGTCTCATTCTAATTATAATCATGTTTATCAAATAAAACATTTGTTGAGTAATAAAAATAACGCATAAAATTAGGAAACAATATTTATTTAAAATTTCGGGTCGTTACAATCTTCCCCCCTTAAGAAATTGCGTCCTCGCAATTTTTTTAAAAAATTGGGTTTTGAAATTTCATTGAAAGTCCCACATCGGAAAAGGGGTCAGTAAAACTATTACTTTAAAAGAAAGAAAGGGAAGTACAAAGGTCACCCGAGTTAACCCACACTAGGGTTCCATGTAGGAAAACATAGACATGGAGGAAAAAACAAAGGGTCAAGTTCTGAGGGAGAGTGATAGAGAACATGATTAGGAGAAAGTTAACCATGAGAAAATCCCAAACTTATGATGTGTGTAAACGGTCTTTGATTACCTAGTAGGAAATGTAAACCAACAACATTTTTGTTTTATGTTTCTTTTCATAATTTTGAGGATTTCATTTACTACATAGAACAAAAACATAAGAAAATATACCTACCTTCAAGTAGAGCTTCATCCTTTAACAAGTCCCTACCAACACTAATCTTTTCTCCAAATGATGAGAATTCAAAAACACTTGGTCTCATAAAAGCACAAGAATCATCTTCTATAGAATCACATAATCTACAAAAGATTAACTATCTATTTATTCTATCTTTAAACATTATCCCAAAAACAGAAAGGTTAAGGTAAAACAACTCTTCAAAAAGAAAGAATCCCATAGGAATGGAAACTACTTTTAAATCATCAAAGTTCCATGGTACTACCCAAAGTTCATCATAGACCATTCCATAAATAACGGTCCTTAAAATTCCTCAAAACAAACCAAACTAAGATTGAAACCCAAATACAATAAGGATTTGATAACATAGTCTTCCAGAACAACTTCATTGTTCATCTCCAGACAACATCAACCACTCCTAACATCTTATAAAAAGTAGCTAACCTAAACATATTTTACCCAAGATAGGTTAGTCATTCCCTTAAGTAACCTAAATTACTATAAGTTCACCTTAAATTCATCAATTCTTCAAAATATAAGTCAACCTTACTCCTCAATGAAAATACCGTAGTAATCTATTTACCTCGATCAAATATGGTTCCCAAAATAATGAACGTCTTCCAAAATAATAATCATATTTTAATCCCCTAATCATCCCTGTCATATTAATACGAAAATATTCGCATTTCCTATCACATTGGTTGTTGGAACATGTTCTTCCATTTCCCACCATTAACTAAGAAGAGAAAGCATAACTAGGGGCTTAAGTACTTAGCTAATAATCATGAAAAGGAACTGGAAGCATATAAGGATAACTTGTATATGAAAGGTATACCCTAACATGTGATCTCCTAGGTTCCCATCTAGGTTATGAATGATCATATATTCTTATGTGAACCTTTATTTTATTTTATCTTCGTTCCTTTAACAATGGTTCATACCAAGCTTATGAATTTACCAAAGCATATCCCCCGGGAGTGTCGTAACCAAGAGTACAGCAAGGCCCGTTGTCGTGTACCAGTTCCCGTTCGAGTCTAGCTCAAAGCGGTGTTTTCGGGTTTTACCCCTATGTACATCTGTGCCAGAGCCACCTCTACCTGCTCGTATCCAGACAGGGATGTATTTGCTTGGCAACCCCTTACTCAATACTCACCAAAATACCAGGAAGATTTCCTATATTAAACTTTTCTATAGGGTTCTTCCTAGAGTTTTCATATCCTAATTTCCACAAATAACTAAACCATCCTTTGATACCAACTATAGCATCCCGTCTTTTTATAACATAACTTTTCATTCCATTACACAGAACTGAGGATCTTTAAGGTTTAGTGTCTTGGAAACACGGAACATAAAACATGAAACAAAAAAAAACATTCTTCTTAAACACTTGAAAGGCTTCTCCTCATGTTCACCCTAGGCTCATTACTGCATCTCATAACCTGGGGACATACATCAAAAGGAAGGGTGAGCAGAAGGCCCAGCAAGGGAAACAAGTGAAACATTTTACATATGAACTTGATATACATCAATAAAGTCATGAAAAGGACTTTAATGCATGAAAATGAAATCATGAGGCATATCATAATAAAAATAACATTTTTCATAACTTGAAGATGTGGCTGCAACATTTAATATTGACAATCGTTTCGTTTCACCAAGGTCCATCCCCAAGGTGTCGTTAAAAATTACCAAGGTTATTCACCAAGGCATCGTTAAAATTGTAATCTCTAGTGGTTACATCATTACCCAATGCATTGGAGCGCTATCAGGGCGCACCCTTAAATTTGCCTTTATTATCATGTGAGCCACATATATCATCATCAAAAATTTCATAAATAACCCACATATCATAAAATAAATGGGTTTCATTTCATAATCATAACATTTTAAAAACTGCTTTAAAGACATGATCTTTACGTCACTTTAAACCCACGGAAAGAGAAAGAGGGTCTCATGTATGTAAATACCAGAATTTAAAATGGAACATTTTGATATATATGTGAATACCCTTGTATAAATAAGAGCTTTGAGTATTCACTTTATAACATAAAATAATTTTTGAGAAAAGAGAGAGGCATTTTGAGGGGAAAATTCTGCAGCATAACGGCTAAGTTTCGGGGTTTTAGAAAACATTGAAATGAGAGGGGACATGGGTCACCCACTCATAAATGATCCATAAAACAGTAGGGTGAAGTAATAAGAAGGACATATGGACATGGTAATGAAATTTTAGGGACATACCATTTGAAATGAAAAACATGGAAGAAAAAAAAAGTTTAGATTTCTCTTATGAAAATTCGGCAGCCTTACGGCGTCACTTAACTTCAAAAGAAAATGATTTGACAAGATCAAATAGGGTCCCTCATCATATGATAATAAGAGATCAGTATGATGGATATATAGATAATTCCCCAACATAACAAAAAGGAATTGAAAGAATTGACATGAAAGTAGAACTTCAAAACGAGAAGGGTGAAGAACCACTTAAAAATTCGGCAGCATAACGGCACCACTTAAAACTTCAAAATACTGAATTGAAGCGATAAAATGGGGTCTCTCATCATATGAACATAAGAGTCCAGTATGATAGATATAGAGATCATACCCAAATATAACAAAAAGGAACTTGAAATAATTGACATGAAAGTAGAACATCAAAACGAGAAGGGTGAAGAACCACTTAAAAGTTCAGCAGCCTAACGACGCCACTTAAAACTTCAAAATACTGAATTGAAGTGATCAAATGGGGTCTCTCATCATATGAACATAAGAGTCCAGTATGATAGATATAGAGATCATACCCCAATATAACAAAAAGGAACTTGAAATAATTGACATGAAAGTAGAACTTCAAAACGAGAAGGGTGAAGAACCACTTAAAAATTCGGCAGCCTAACGGCGCCACTTAAAACATCAAAATACTGAATTGAAGCGATCAAATGGGGTCTCTCATCATATGAACATAAGAGTCCAGTATGATAAATTTAGAGATCATACCCCAACATAATAAAAAGGAACATGAAAGACTTGAATGAAAATAGAACTTGAAAACGAGGAAGGTGAAAGAATCCCTTAAAAATTCGGCAGCCTAACGGCGCCACTTAAACATTCTTAAAACGAATTGATGAGAGCAAGGGGGGTCTCTCATCATATGAACATGAAATAGGCAGTAGGATGAATATAAAATAACATCCTACAACATAAGAACATGTAGTATAAAAGAAACGACATAAAAGAGATTACTTGAAAAGAAAGAGAGAGGTCAGATCCCTTACCTTAAAATGTAACTCTTAAACCTCAAAGGTTGGGACCTTGAGGGCTTGGGGGAACCTTGGGAGGACTTCTTGGGAGGTAATGAGACCAGAAATTCGTTGGGAATGAGTGGGGATTTGAATGGATGAGAGGAGGGCTTGGTATTTATAGGGAAAGTGAGGGGACAAGGCATTAATGGCCAAGGGACACCTCACATGTGCTTTTCTCAATCCCATGTGCTCTCCCTTGTCATTTATCATGGAGTTAGGACACATGGGGCCCCCAAAATAATAATTCATCACCCTTGGCCGGCCATCCCTCAAAAGATCTCATGACATCATCATGACACCATTATGATGTCATTAAACATACCGAAACCCTAAAACTGTATTTTTACTATTCACTGAAAATTCAACTTTCTCAGAAAAATCCCAAAATTTCACATTAACCAAATATCAATGCTCTGATTTCAAAAATGAAATCCATTTTATAAAAATAATTTTTTAATTTAATTTTTAAATAAAAACACTATTCATCGAAAATTCATTTTTTTCAGAAAAATCCCCAAAAATTACCTTAACATAATATCGATGCTCTGAGTTCAAAAATAAAGTCATTTTTATAAAAATAGTTTTCTAATTATCTGTAATTAAATTTTTAATTAAAAAACACTATTCACCCGAAAAAACTAATACTTGAATAATAATTAATGAAACCGTTATTTAACTATTTTATTGAATCACATTACTTAATCAAGGTGCCTAGATTATTTTAAAACTTTCTTTAAGTGAGATTACTAATCCATTTGGTCATATTACTAATCCTAATCATAAAATCACTATTCATAATTTACTATTCATCGAAAATCAAGTTGATCTTATTAGACTCCAAATTTCGTACTGAACATAATTGCAGAAGACCATTTTTCGAAAATCATTACACATTTTAAGTTATTTAAGGTTTACATAAACATTTTTTTTTTCAAAATATTCTTTTGAAAATTCATCAAAAATATGCATATTATTTTTATCCAGTCATTTGAAAATTCATAAACTTCATCATAAGCAGAAATCCCAATTTTTATTTAAAACAAGGATTACACAAGGCAGTTACGGTCTCGTTACATAGCCCCTTATAATACCAGCATAGGACCTAAGAGTAAGGTGTGCTAGGGTGATAGAATCTTGGGGCGGCTCGGTCAACATTGTCCGAGTAGTAATTTCTATCAGTTTGAACTTCTCGCGAAGGCGATTCCGTTCTAGCTTCAAATGATGAAGTTCGGCTTGGGTTTGGTCCAGAGCAAAGGCCAATGGTGCTACCTCCTTCCCAAGCTCTGTTAGATGGGCTTCGATCGGTCCATGACTACTAGGTGAGGCCATCAAATCTTCTTTCTATAATAATCAACCAAGATTACTTATATATAGAGACAATAATCAAAACATTTTGTTCATAGCGGTCATATTGACCGATGGTCATATAACAGTCAAAACCAATGGTCTCATTCTAATTATAATCATGTTTATCAAATAAAACATTTGTTGAGTAATAAAAATAACGCATAAAATTAGGAAACAATATTTATTTAAAATTTCGGGTCGTTACATTCACTACCTTCCATTAACATAGTATGAGGTGCTACAAATAGATAACCTATTTTTTATTTATGAAACTTATGTCCTTCCATTGAATTCCTACATGGAAATCCATGTATCAACTATAGAATAACTATGATAACTCAATAATTCCATCTATAGAATTCATACATCAGAATCCTTGTGTCACAAAAGGTGTTATTAACATTAAATACACTTGAAATAATATTATATTTTCATCTTCGGTTTATTTATCATGTATTAACCATTTAATTTAATTCAACTAATTCAATTTACCAAAACAGGTCAATTGTATTTATAAGTTTCGGTTTCTCGCATAGGAGGTGTTAGAAGAAAAAAATTACCTATATCGATAATTCTAATGTAAAAACTCGCCAAACACTTAGACGGTGCCCTGGATCTTTAATCATATAAAAATTGAAACTCAGTATTTCTAATTCCATTAGGGGACATGTCAAAAACATGACATATATAAATATAACATCAAGACATAATTAAGGAAAATAAGGCATAAAATATTAAATTTAATCAAGACATTTTAGCTTAAGGTAAGTCCACCTCTTTTTGTGGGGTGTTATTATGAATCATGACTTTGTTTATGAATAAATCACTTATTTCATTTATCATTTAAAACATGAAACATACTAAATTCACATTTAGAAGGCATTAAATCTAACAACTACACTATATCAATTTAAATATAACCAAAGTACAATAAGTAATTTATTAATGTATTTATAAAATTGGAGGACTTCAAAAGGGACCATACCGTAGGGTGGTATTTATTTAATACCCAAAACTTGATAGAAAATATGGCGACCACCTATAACCAGCCTGTACTCACATGCACATACAATCACACACACAGATATATATATATATATATATATTATTTGTGTATATATATATCCTTAATCAAATTCACGGATTCCTTGTAACATGAGGGAATACATACACAGAAGACATATATATATTATATATAAATATACATACCTTAAGTATATGTGTTGAATCCCAATATCATTGAGAAAAATTGACAATAATATTTTTATGAACACATAAATTAAGGCGTCAAGGACCAAAGCACCTCAAATAAAAAACCAAGGAATCATAAATTAAAAAAACCCTAAATTAGGTGTTGTGAAACTATGAACCAAGAATAAAAAACACCATGTATGGGAGTGGTGAACCAAAACAAGTTGATCCACCGCACCTTCAGTGGAGGTTGACCTAATCAATAAGAATAGTTCATAGGATACCTTTCACACAACCGTAAACCAAATGAAAATTAAAAACAAGTCAACCCATCTTACCATCAGTTTAGACTAACATTTTGTGGAGAAAAAAAGGTAAAAAAGATGAAATGAAAGTGGAGATAAAAATAGAAGACTATACCTTATCAAATCATATGATATTAGTGAACAATCTATAATAATCCAAAAGTCATAGATGGGGCCATTTGAAGGAGGCCACGCACTTCATGAGGGATGACAAGGGGGTTGTGTCACGTCGATCAGTTAAGGGGAAAAGGAAACCTCACTTAAGTTTTTATTAAAACATGAACTAATAAAAATAAGAAAATTAATAATAGTCATACTAAACATAATAACGATTCTATTATTATTATTAACATAATTAAGAATGTTATTTGTTATTTTTTCTTATTTAACTATCATTTAACATATTTTCCTTTTTAATTTTTAATTTAATTTCATATTTTTTTGAAGAAAAACAAATCATGCACCAACCATGTGGTATACATTGTTTAGTTACTGTCACCACACAAAAATCGTGTCAGATAGGTTCATGGTTTAGAAATTTTTTTTTCATCCTACGCAAAACACCTCAATGTTATAGTCTTATGGCCGCATTACCACTATTATGGGTCGTATGGTTTTGAAAAAATTATCCACCATATGAAACCCCTTTAAAACATTATTTTTGGGTCAGGTGCTCCCAAACCCCCCTTAGCCACCCAGTTAACTCTTAAAGCCTTTACCAAATCCTGATAACATCACTTTAAAAAGGTTTCAACATTCATCAATTCATTCTAAAGATCAGTTTTAAATTCAACACATCTAGTAAATTAATAATTTCAAAAACCATCCTATTTTTGTCCAGTTCAAAAACATTGGACTCTAAAATTTCCCTATAGAAAAACGTCTTGCCTCTAAGTACCCTTCGGAAACAAACTAAGCATTACCTGACCTAAAAGGGTCCTCATGTTTCGTTCAAATGGTTTCATTGCATTTTCAATGCCTAATGCATTTTTATGAACTTCATATGCATTTTTCACTTAAGCCTTTACTACCTATTCCAATACTCCTTGTCCAAATAGAACACTAAAACATAGCTCACCCAAGCCTGTTAAGATAGAGACATGATCACATCATTGTCTCGATAAACATTGGATTTATTTTCTTCCCACCATAGATCTTAACATATGAAAGGGAAAAATTTAATTTCATGGTACCTCAACCATAGAAGATACCATACAAATCACGCCTCTACATTTCAAAATGATTCTCCTTTCATCAATACAATAAAATGGAATGATCAGATCCTAATTGACTGAAAAATAATTTACCATTCAAGCTTTTTCAGAATCCACTATTGACCATGAAACCAGGTGTTCTGTCACCTAGAATCATGCTTAAAAATGGATTCATCACCAATAGTAAACATTGAACAAGATAGAGTAAATGAGTACAGTGAATTGGCATGCTTATCTCAAAGATGTCTATATTAAGAGGCTAGTGAAATTAAAATGAAATATCTAGACTCTGTGAGTTAAACAAATATTTTTCTATTTGAGAACCTAGGAATATTTCATTACTTACCATTCCTCAATAAGAACCGTAAGTCTATATATAAGATTGATAAATATCACCCAACAAGGTCAAATACATTTAATGTTTTATGGAGGTGTAAGATTGATGCTCTATTAGTGCATATAGGTGGACATCAAGATTGGGGACATGCTCGTCTCATAATAAGAGTAGGCTAAGGGGATAGGAAGGGCTTTACATTTTATCTTACATATTTATTGGAAGGAAAAACTGTTGAACCACAACTGGTCAACTTCATGGAAGAATATCGGCATCACCTGTCGATGCACCAACATTTAACCGAATAGATGTCCTTACTACCCAATTTAATATGTCATCTCTTTATATTTAATAAATTAAGTCTCCCAACACCCTTAGTGTTTTATCAAGGTTTCATACACAATAAACTCCATCATAATTGTTCTTTTAAGAAAGCACCAACATGTAATTAAAACATCCAAGCATCAATTGAATTCAAGTGGGATCAAACATTGACAAATGGTCTTAGGCTGTACTTCTTATACTTATAATGACTCATTTTCTATGTTCAATATCATACTCCCCACCTTATGATTATCTTAGTCTCAAAAATAAAAAAACTATCCACTCATAAACAAGCTGGATCGAAACATCTTAATTGAACGTGTGATACTCTTCCAAGACATGATCACAGTGTCAAATCATCCCAAGAAGATCAAAACAACAAGTATTGTGTGTCAAAAACTAGATCCTTCTTATATCCATCCCATTAATTATGAAGAAACTATTTATTTAAAACAAGTTCAAGCTACTGCAAAGATGGCCTGAGACCACACTCAACATCATAAGTGATTTATTTCAGAGTTGTATTGGCTCATACAACCATTATCTTGGACAACACCATAACTAGTAATCCATTTGTAAAAAGAAGTTTAAAATGACCTACAATGCATCAGAACACGCCTGAGGCATGTATAAACTGCTAAAAACAAGTATTTTCCGATACTCATGCCCATAATAGAGGCCAATGAATGACATGACCACTTAATTGAAATAGGGTTTCATTTTCAAAATAAAATTCTTCCTAGGGAAAAAACACCAAACCTCAGAAATATCACAACACTGTCATGGAATTCAATTTATAAGGGTTTTACCTACTATAGGGTAGCCCCATACGAAGTATAAGCATCAACCCTAACACTGGGTCACACAAAAAAAAAGTTTCAAGGCTCAAAACTGATCATATAATCCATTGATAAGGCTTCCATTCCCAGGAAACACAAAAAATATTTAACTACCCTTACATGAGGGTTTTAAATAAGTAACACCAATAGAGGTTCCATTTCAAAGACGTTTAAATTAATTCACGTTCCAAATATTTACATGGTTTTTAAACTACATCAAGTACCTATTCTAAAATAGGACAAGAAAGTTGTATTGAAGGTCATTTTTAAAAAATTTAACATCTTTCGACACCCCATAGTTAATTATGAAATTTATCATATAAATTGATTTTAGAATTATAAAAATACGGTGACATACTGGGTCCCTTTTTGGAAAACTTGGGTTCTATTGAATGTAACCTAATAGAAATTGGTTATATTAATAAATTTTAAAAACACAAACAGGTAATCACACAAGAACATGCCCCAATATACCTACATTGGTACATTTTTTATTTTAAGTATTTATCCAATTAATTTAAAATTAAAGATACATACCTTTCACATTTATAAACATATTAATGTATAGAATGTCATTAAACATTAAAATGGGTTTCCATTTCCCAATTGAGGAAGTTTTAGTACACATCATGGATTGACAATTGGCCCACATCAATCAAAACCAAATTAATTTTAAAATTTAACACGATCACATACAATGGTCTAGTTTATATGGGGGACCATCTACCAGTCTTCAAAGAACCCATACACATTATAATTTGATATTTGGATCTATTTAATCAAAACAAATTTTCTTTATAATTTTAATTTTTCACATCCTTTTACAATGTATTAAAAACACGGTTAAATTTTTCCAGTTATAAGGAACTCATACAACTTTCAATTGAAAAATGTATCTCATTATAATCGCAACCATTTAATTTAACAAAATCAACCAATTATATACCAAAGAAAGCTATCATGTCACTATAAGCAGCTACCACAGTTCAACATTATAAAATCATAGAAGAATGATATAATGAGTATTAAACATAGAAGGAATGTGAATGAATTAAATCAAGAGATATAAATATTATCATGGAATTGCACTCAAGGTAAAAAATCAAATTAGCATGTAAATTAAAATGAAACTACATGGAATGGAACTATACATATAATGTATATTTACTATGTGCCTATATAATGCATCCAATGCAGCTTCCATTCCAAATCAAGCCCATGGAAAAAATAACATAATCATATAGTCCAATAAGAAGTTCTAATTACACCAATCACTCATGGTGAAATCATGTCAACTCTAACATCAATCATCATGAATAGAATTCAATCCCTAGCCACTTGGTCATTTCCCATATATGGGGTGATCAATACCAAGCATGGCTATTAGCCAACTCGATAAACATTTCATGTCTTTTATCCACCAACCCAAAATATTATGAAAAATGAAAATAATCTATATGATACGAATTTTTAATATCCCAACCCATATTATCATTGAATTGGTAGCTAGACTGGTGGGTCACATAGCCTAATTCACATCTCCTCATATGTTGGATGATTCTGACTAGCGTTGATGGTCTCATTAGGTGAGAGTAGGGGAGATTATACCCTATTATTAGTGTTTCATAGTTGTATAACAGAGTAAATAACAATCAAAAGTGGAATCATTAAATATTAATGATAAGTAGCAGAAGATAGATTCTTATATTGATTTCAATAAAAAGTGGACAACACAAGTTTATATAATATATTTATTCATGACTTGGTAATGATACATATAGGAAATTAGTAAATAGTATGTCATTCCTTTCAACATAATACAAAAATTATGAAAACATAGAAAACCCCTATGAGAGATCTCCTTTAGAATCCTATACTCCAGTTTGGTTCTTTTATCCTAACTCTAGGTATAAGAAACACAGGAAACATCCTAGGTCCTACAAATATATGGTCTACTTGGGTGCCAAGGGAACCCGAGTAGGGTATGAGATCAAGTCGTAGTAGTATAGAACACATGGGGTAAAGCACAATACAGATAATTAAATATAAATTAAACATTTTCCATCCATAGTTAATTTTATTAGATGGAATAAATTAACATCTCTCGTCCAGGATCCTATGAGACACCTAATGGTTACGACAACTGAATCCCTTGGCTAGTGCTTAAACATGTAACCAGTTTATTAATTATTTAATTACCAATTTGTATTGATATGTCATGTGAGGCATATCCAACAATGACAAAACCTCTTTATATTATGAATATTGATGTTTATAAGATGATATATTGAAACCCTAATTGATGATATTTAATAATGAAGCGCCAAAGTAATGACTAAGGATGTGTCAACCTCAAGGGACTTAAACACAATATCATTTGAGCCTAGATAAAGAGTAAGTGACTAATGCAAGGGTAATATTCCAAGGAATTCCGCAATAAGACACCTATCTAATCAAAGGTGAACATCCAAGGTAAAATGGGGCTAAGCTGTGACAGAGAACTATGGGCTGTAAACATGGAACATACATGTCAATGCTGGATACAAGGAGTTTATCCAAGGCATCCTTTAATGCTATATAAGGGATCACATTGTGTCATAATGGGAATCCAATAATTTACAAGGATCACGATATAGGTGGGAATTAACCTAATCAAGTTGTATACCTGAATCAGAATGGGGTTCCTGAGTGCTCAGGGCATTACTCAATAAGAATCCAAGGAGAGCCCGAGTCAGGGTATTCCTACTTGATAATGAGGTCACATAATATTTCATTTGGTTTGAGCCTTTCATTTCATTAGTTTAACAAGTTCATGTAGCTTCCCACCATCAATTTAATTCATTTAAGACATATTCAATTCTTAAGGTTCATTCTTCCTCCATCCATTAAAATGTGTAGCGGTGCTATGTACATGCAACTTATTATTAATTTAATGAAAATTAGTGTATCCATTGAATTCTTATATTGGAATCCATGTATCACAATAGTTATAAATATGGTAAACCATTGAGTACATCCATGGAATTCTTACTTGAGTATCCATGTGTCGCCCAAGGTTTTATTAGAATTCAATAAATTTGAAATAATTTAATAATTTCATCTGAGGGTTAATTATGATGAATTAACGATTTAATTTAATTAAACTAATTCAAATTACCAAAACAGGTAAATTGAATTTATAAGGATCCATTGGTCACATATTATGTGTCAATGGAAAAAATAAAATCACCTACATGGGTAATTCAAATATAAAATTTGGCCAAGTACATAGATGATTCATTGGTTATTTGATCATTTAAGAAGAAAAAAAAATTCATTCTAATTACATTATGGTCTATGTCCCAAAGAATCCATATATGAAGCATAATATCACGTAATAAAGAAAAAAATAAGGGAAATAAGGCAGGCAGTATCAAATCTTATCACTACATTATTAGCACAAACGTATTGAACCTCCATTGGATGGGTTTTATTTAAAATTATAACATTTTTTATCAATAAATCAATTATTTCATTTATCATTTAAAATATAAATCATTCTAAATTCACATTTAAGATTCTTCAAATATATCAAATTTACTATATCAATTTAAATCTAACAAATGTACCATATGTAATTAACTAAGGAATTTTTAAATTTGGAGTACATGGAAGGGGACCCTACCTCATGGTGAAATTTATTTAATACCCATCACTTTACATAAGAGATGTTGACTGCTTGTAACAATAATGCACTAGAACCCACATACTTTCTTATATATATATATATATCCTTAATCCAATGCATGTATTTCATGCGCCATGAGGGAATACGTACAAGGATGAAATATGTATATATATTATATATAAATACCTTATGAATATGTGTGTGGGCCCGCAATAGTTGATCAAAACCCACAAAAAATTTAATGGGAAACCAAAAATTAAGGCGGAATAGACTAACATGCCTCAAATAATGTACTAGGGACTCATAAACACTAAATGTACCTAAATTTGGTTGTGTGAAAAAAGATGAAGGAATAAAACCTCAGCTCAGATGGATATGGAGAACTGAAAAAATCCAAACTACCTTGACCTTGGCAGAAGTTGACATAATCCACATGAATAGGTCCAGAGAGACCATAGGAACAATGTGATACCAAAAGAAAATTGAAATCAGGTCCAAACCTCAACCCCGAGGACCAGTAAAACTTTGTGTGGCATTGAGGAAGATAAAAACTACTAAATAAAATTTGGAGATATAGAGAATAGGCTTCACCACGTCAAATCTAATGAAATCCATGATCAAATTAAAAGAAAATAGCCATTGGAGAGGGAGCCAATTGAAGGGGGTCGTGTGCTACATGAGGGTCTATCACGAACCATCCCAGGTTTTCATCCGACCAGACACCCAAATCGGTTTTTGATATTACCTGAGGGGCGGTCTCGATCCCCACATGATGAAAAATAGTTTTGGGCATCGGAACATACAAGTGGAAAATGATTTAAACCCAAATAAAAACAGGATCAATAAAATAAACCAGAAAAACAATCAATGATAACTGATCATAAATAAATAAAAATATGGTCCCAATCAAAAGTACAACTGAATAGAATCAAAAAATAAAAAACAATGCTACACCAGACTGCTACCAACACAATATCCATGTGACATCATGGTCACCTCCATCTACCAAAAAACCTTCTCTAACAACGAGATGATGAACCAAGAACATGGACAAGAATCTGAAACTTCTAAATAGCTCGGGCCTACCGGTACTGAGTGGTACAAGTAGGTTATGACATCTAAAACTCCATTGGCAATCACCACAGAATCCATGTGTTTCCTTACCAAACCAATCCATTACACACTAGTTTTAAATATAGATATAGAAATAAGTCATTCACATTTTATTACTCATATTTAGCTATCTCATTTAAAATTCCAACACACACACACCCTCTATTTTCAGATAAAGATGAACATTTTATAAAAATAACCCATACAAGATAATACTGGGGATATTTTGAAAATATATTAGGAGAGTAAATAGAAAACATATTATAGATGTTTATAAGAAAGAATATATACAATGAAACTAGGGATTTCATAAAAATGCCTAGAAGACCCCTAGACGTACTCTATTGTAAGCACCTATTATCATATGGTTAATACCCAAAGTCATTAAGCCACTATCTTTCCTAACATATATAAATTAGTGGAACAACCCTCTTGGCCGGACAATGACTCATGGAGGGTACCACCACATCTAATAGGGGTGGCCTAGAAACCATCACTCAATCATCTAAAAGGGACCCAAAAACCCACAGTGATTGTAAAACTATGCATGTTGGAGGCCAATGCACAGATGACTCATCTTACATGTCATCCCCGCACTTGCCTACCACAAACACGGACACCGGTATATGGTACCCCATAAAGCAAAATCCCTCCTATAATGGTGCCTGATATATATATATATAAACATGTCCCATCATCAATGATAAAATAGTGTCGTCACACCAAATACACATTCAAACCCTTTCATAAATCACATTAGGGTGTTAATCGGGCACACCCAACTTCCAAACAACATGCTTTTCCATATTCATTACAAAACATCTCTTTTAAATACACAACCACAAGTTGTACTTTAAAATTACATGTCCCAAATTAATTTACCAGGTATATTTCTAAATCCCCATTTTTAAAAATCTTGATGTTTGTAAAACATCCCAAATTGCCTCTCAAGACAATCTTTCATCAAAACTGACACCGAGATCAAAATGCCCATTCCATCTAAAATTACATTTTAAACCATTTACTTAAATCAAACAAGGAGACCCACATTATTTGAAATCTAAAATCCATTTAAGAAACCCAGGGTTTGAGGGAACTCCATCTTCCTCGTTCCATATTCATTTGAGGGAACATAAATGTCTTCACCTAGGGCACCCAGGGATGTGTCAACATTCAATGGAACACTCCAACATCTATGGAAGAAACTCAAATCCAATTTCCTAAAATCACCATACTCTATCAAAGGAAACCTTATTAGGCACAATATTTTGAAAATAAAATATATCCCTTTAAGACCTTAAACCCTTTCTAAAACACATTACCATAAACATAAAAAAAATAAATGCATATAAAGTTGCACAAAAGTCCAAATCCATGAATATATAACTAATTACCCAAAACCATTCCAGGCCAAACCTCATAATAAGGCTTCATTTTTCTAAAAAAAGTATATGCATTTTATCAAACACATACAATGATCAAACATATCGACATAATCAATGAATCATTTAAAAACCTACTTTAACAATTTTAAAAAACATAAAATCACTACAATAAGTTAACTAAAATACTCTTATAAATGCGAACCATGTTTGAAAATTAGACAAAAGCACTCAGGTATCATTTTTTTCAATAGAAAGTATAATAAAGGAAACACCTACCTCCATGGAGTGTGTAACACCCGAGACTTTTATGTTATATAAATCATCAACGGAATCTTTTTCTACACAATACTTGCTTGGCTTTCTTTACACGAAATTGCGGCCTTCCTCGATAGCTTGCATCGTACGCAATACCGAGTTTCACTAAACAACGATATGCTATTAAAATATTATTAAAACTATCCGTTATGAATAGTAATAACCGCTTTTTGAAATTTTATAAATTTCATTTTTCAAAATAGACTTCATTTTTGGATTCGGAATATTGAAATTAGCCTAGGGTGAAATTTTGGTATTTTTCTGAAAACCTTCAATTTTTGATGAATAGTGAAACCACTAAGTGGTAGTTAAAAAACTGAATTTTTCATAAAACATAATTTTACCACTTCTGTGAGTAGAAGTTAAAAAATCCGAGAGATAGGGTTGATTTCAATAAGTAAAATGTGGTTCAATGAGATGAAAATAATTTTTTGGTGAATAGTAACTATTTACTTTTTTTACCACGGTTAAAAGTAAATAGGGTAATTAAGTGTAAAGATGATATTATTATTACCCTAACACATGTCCTAATTCTATTGGACAAGTGTAATTCGACCAAAAACAAACTTAGGAATAAACTATGACCATTTAGGCCCACTTGGATTAGATTAGGACATTTATTATTAATTTATTTAAAGAAGGGTTAAAATTGTTAAAATCAAAGTTTAATAAGTAAATAATTTTTAATATGGGGTTATACATATGATAAATTCGACTATAAATGTTCATTAGAAAGATAAAAAGATTTCCTACATAATGGTATTTTACTTGTAATTTTTAGACAGTAAATAATTTAATTTATTTATGACACAAAGATGATGCAGTAATTATCTTATTAATGAAATATTGACATAATTAATGTTATAAACACCAAAATAAATGTAATTTGAGACTTTTTATGAATTCCACTGATTTTATAGGTTAATATGAAATGTTATTATTTATTTAATGAACTTTTTTTGAACTAAAAATTATGTTATTTGTTTCACAAAAATCAATTACTAAATATTGTCAAAATTGACATAAAACAGTTTTTAAAACAAATATTATATTAGTAATTGTTATTTTATTTCTAAAAATCAATGGTTATGCCAAATGACTTAGATAAGGTTATATATATTAATAATAAACATCTTGGGGTTCTTTTGGCTGCTTATAGTATGTTTATTAACCTTATAATATAAGAACACAAGATGACACGGTAGAAGTAATCTTATTTAACTTAATGTTAAATCTAAATGATAAGGTTAAAATAGGAACCTAAACTTGTCTAAATTCTATTGGATGAGATGATTTAGACCCATCCCCAACTTAGCATCGAAATATATCAATTTGGAGCTATTTAAAACCGGGCATGACTTTATAATAAAATAATATTTTTTAGTTTTCCCAAAGGTGCCCCTCTCCTCCCTTATAAAAGGGCACCTCCTCCCCCTCTTCCTCACACCACTTTGAGCCTTAAATCTCGGCCAACCCCCGCCAATTCTTCCTCTCCACTTCTCTAGAGACATCCTAGAGGTCCTGGTCTTCTTCAAAGACCAATTTTAGTGCCCTAAAAGAAGGTCTCAAAGAAGCACTTCAAAGAAGAGGTAATGTCCATTACTGATTCTTTCATCTTTATTTCTTCTTTCACTTCTTCTTATTTAGTTGTTTCATTATGAAGTAGTAACATCAGTATCACTCATATACTGATATGTTATTATAAGTATGAAACAACCCTATTTCACCATCTATCCATCCTACGGAAAAAGAAATCACCGCGCGTGCGTACGTACGGAATACCGTCTCCACACCGTAGTGTAATCTATTTTCCACCACCACCTTACATGGATGGGTATAATGGTGTACATAATTACTATATTTGACTATTATAAAGTGATACTGATTCTGAAATAGTATACATACACTCCAATACAATTCCATGATCATAGGAACGATATCATCACTCGTGCGTACGTACGGAATACCGTCTCCACGATGTGAGGCGACTCGTTCTACATGATCTTCATTTCATAAAGATTATATAAATGAATTTAATGAATTAATATGATATATATTACACTAATACCATTCTAGAAATGAGTTATCTATAACCTAAAGATAAGAATAAGAATTTATTCGACAAGACACGCATTAGAACAAAAAGTTATAAACACCGGAATAACATGTAGCAATGAAATATTACTACTAAGAAACTAATAATATGACCATATATGATATCATAAAAATATGTATGATTCTGGAATAAGTCAATAACATTATTTAAATCATTATACAGGAGGTTCGGACACTTACGAAGAAAAACGGACCTAAGGTAAGGGAAATATCACAATCTCATTTTTATCCGAGATTGTTTATACTTTAGTATTTACTAGGGTGTATTTTATCATCCACATCCATGTTTCCTCAATATGTAATATTATTTCCATCCACCTACAATTGTTTAAATCCATTTTTACCCTTTGGTGAGGTTAAAGTAAAAGATATGAAAGGAATCTTTTGTCATTTTTTATACGAGGTACTTTGTGACTTTTCCGACAAAAGTACGAGAAGAATGTTTTCTTTTAACAAATACGGAATGAATGGATTTTTAAAACATTATTTCCAAGAATCATCCTTTACAAGTATTCATGTTTATTTTTAATCAACTTCTTTTAGTTTAAAATTGTATGACATTTTAATAAAGGAAAAATGTTTTTGAAGTAGAAAAGATATTTTCCTCAAGAATGGAGTTCAAGAGTTTTATCAAAATTATTTTCCATCTAAGATAATAAAGGGTTATGTTTAGATCACTATTATTACATGGATTTGATTATGTTGGGATGGAAATATTTTTATGAATTCCTTTATCTTATATGAATTGTTTTATGATGTCACGATGTTTAAGATTCCCATTTTTATTACATGGGTTATGTAATGATGTATGATTTATGATTTTGTGGCACACATAAGAATGGTATCATTATGAGATGGCTGGGACCTATATCTCCCTCCAATGTATTGGGTAACGATTTTATATCTCATTAGATAGACATGGCTGGAATGGTTGGTTATACCGGTTTTGTGAAACAGGACTGAAACGAGGGTGACTCGGTTCAGAAAGGGACTTTGTCCACTAATATAGTCTTGGCAATGAGTCTTGACAAATAAGATATGATTCTCAATGATTATGTGTGTATGCCAAAAAGTTTCATGTTTTATGTTATGATTATTGTGATTACATTTCACTACTATGATTTATCCCATGTTATGAAATTATGATCTCTTTTGCAGGTTAAGATTTCCAAAAGTTATGAGCATATGTATACGATGTGATTGATATTTCTTTTGTTTACCCTTACTGAGAATTTGAGCTCACCCTTTTGTATGTTTTATTTCCCCAGGTCAGGAAGAAGGCTATTAAGTAATATATTCCAAAAGGGACTATAGATATTATGAAATAAATGGGAGACAGTGTAGACCCTTTATGAACCATTTGTTTATGTTTCCCAGTTTCTAAAGACACTATACCTATACGGTCCTTTCCTGGTTTTTGTTATATGATTTAATAAGTGTGCTTCAATTTTGAAGTAATAACATTGTATGTAAAGTATGGGTCGTTATAGTTGGTATCAAGGGAAAGGTATAGTCAACCTTTGGAAACTAGGATGCGAAAGCCTTAGTAAGAACCCTAAGGATAAGTCAAAGCATAGAACACAATCTTAGTGTTTTAGAAATGACCATGAATAACCTAGGATAAGACCTTAAGTGAGAAATTTTATTCTTAATTATGTGGTTTTCCTATTATAATTAGTGTTGCTCACAATATTCTTCTTGGTTTTAGTCAATGGCTAGAACCTGAAGGAACCGTGTTAATGCGGAATGCGACGGGCAATGCAATGACTGTCCCCCTGAGCAACCAAACGTTATGGGAGCTGGAATGAAAAATCTTGTAGCCATGCTCACACAACTTTCTCAAGCTATGAATCATGCAGGACATCCAAACGAGCAAAAGAAGGAGCAACATTCTGTTGAATCCTTCATGCGGCAGCGTCCACCTTCTTTCAGTGGGTCTACTGATCCATTAGTTTCTGAACAATGGATTAGTACTACTGAAAATATATTTTCAGTTCTTCAATGTTCTGAACATGATAAAGTCATCCTAGCAGTGTATCGTTTGGAAGGAGATGCCCATCAATGGTGGAATCTTATTAAGAATACTAGGAAAAGGGATGAAATTGAGTCCATGGAATGGGATGAGTTCAAGAACTTATTTTTCAATAAGTAATTCCCTCGTATTCTCTGAACAAAGATGGAGAAAGAGTTTCTTGAACTGAAGCAAAAGGATGATGAATCTGTTGGTACCTATGAAGAAAATTTTACAAGACTTGCAAGGTACGCTTCTGGTATTATTATCCAACCTGAGAGTAAGATCAATCGATTCTTTAGTGGCTTAAAACAAAGTCTTCTAAGGGCGTTAGCCATAAGGGACTTCAATTTCTACGAGGAAATAATTCTATGTGCTCTCAAAGTTGAGATAGAGATTGGAGTAACCCATCAGTCATATGGGTTTGATAAGAAGAGGAAAATGGAATTCAAAGGAAAATAAAAAGAGCACACTGAAAAAGAAGATGAGCTTTCCCTTATGCTCAAAGTGGGGAAAGAAACATGGAGGGAGTTGTCTTAAAGGGACAAGTAAATGTTTCAAATGTGGAAAGGAAGGTCATCGGGCAGTTGAATGCCGCGATGATGGGAAGAAGATGTCTAATAATGCAATAAAAGGAAGGGATACACAGAATGAACCTACTACACTTAAATATTTCAAGTGCAAGGAGATGGGGCATTATGCCAATAAATGCCCTAATCCAAGGGCTGATGATGATGGTCGACGTCAACAAACTCTTAAGGCTAAAGACAAAGGAAAGTCACATGCAATTTCTATCAGCGATGTGGTAAAAGGTACACTTACCATCCACTCTAAAGTAGAAAATGTTTTATTTGATACTGGATCCACCCACTCTTTTATTTCTGAAGAATTTTCTAAGGGTGTCACCATATTACCTCAACAATTAGATGTTGAGTTAGCTGTGACAACACCTAATGGCACAACAGTCACATCAAAAGTTTATAATTATTCTCCGATCGAAGTTTGTGGGAAAGTGCTTCCTGCAAATCTTGTGATCCTTCCTATAGTGGAATTTGATGTGATTCTTGGCACGGATTGGCTTTCTTTATATGGATCTCATATCAATTGCCAAATAAGGGAAGTCACATTTCATGTTCCAGATCAATCTATGATCATCTATCAATTCAAGGATGAACATAACCTTCCTGTGGAAATATCTTCCATTTTATGGGTATTTATTCCACTAAATGAAGGTTATTTATCTCAAATGGTTGGTGAGAAACTCATGATTAAGAATATGCCCATTGTATGGGAGTTTGATGATGTCTTTCCGGAGGAATTACCGGATCTTCCACCGAATCGTGAAGTTGAGTTTTCAATAGAACTCGTATCGGGTGCTTTGCCTATTTCAAAAACACCTTATAGAATGGCCCCAATTGAGTTGCAGGAATTGAAGAAGCAACTCCAAGAGAATCTTAATAAGGGATTCATACGCCCTAGTGCGTCACCTTGGGGAGTACCTGTTCTATTTTTTAAGAAGAAAGATGGATCAATGAGACTCTGCATTGATTATCGAGAACTTAACAAGATC
The DNA here is from genome assembly GCA_963277665.1 of Viscum album. Lineage (NCBI taxonomy): Eukaryota > Viridiplantae > Streptophyta > Magnoliopsida > Santalales > Viscaceae > Viscum > Viscum album. Next base: position 1,241,640,585 of record OY728156.1, on the reverse strand, counting down.
ACTATCAAGAACAAATATCCTCTCCCATGCATTGATGAATTATTTGAACAACTATGCGGAGCTCAATACTTTTCCAAGATTGATCTTCGTTCAGGGTATCATCAATTAAGGGTCAAAAGGGAGGATATACCAAATACGGCTTTCCGTACAAGGTATGGACACTATGAATTTATAGTGATGCCATTCGGTCTTACAAATGCCCCTTCTATCTTCATGGATCTGATGAATAGAGTCTTTAGAGACTATCTTGATCAATTTGTGGTAGTCTTTATAGACGATATTGTTGTCTATTCAAAGAGAAAGGAAGAACATGAAGATCACTTGAGAATTATATTAAAGACCCTGAGAAAGGAGAAGCTTTATGCCAAATTTACCAAGTGTGAATTTTGTCTTAAAAAAGTTTCATTTTTGGGTCACATAATCTTAAAAGAGGGGATATCTGTGGATCTAGCAAAAACAGAGGTTATCGAAAGATGATCGAGACCAACAACAGTAACTGAGATCCGAAGTTTTCTTGTTTTCTCTGGATATTATCGACATTTTGTGAAAGAGTTTTCATGATTATCTAATCCACTCACCAAGTTGACTCCGAAAGGAGTTAAGTTTGTCTGGATGGAGGAATTTGAAGAGAATTTAAAGGAGTTGAAAAGGAGGTTATCTAGTGCACCTATGCTCACACTTCCTTGTAGTGGAGAATGGTTTGTGATCTATAGTGATGCATCCAAGAAGGGATTGGGGTGTGTTCTTATGCAAAATGATATGGTGATAGCTTATGCCTCACGAAAGTTGAAAATCCATGAGAAAAATTACCCAACACATGATTTGGAGTTAGCTATGGTAATCTTTGCATTAAAGATTTGGAGGCATTATCTTTATGGTGAAAGGTGTGATATTTATACTGATCATAAAAGTTTAAAGTATATTTTCACACAAAAGGAGAGGAATATGCGCCAAAGAAGATGGTTGGAGCTGATTAAGGATTATGACTGCTCAATCCATTACCACCCTGGGAAAGCAAACAAGGTGGAAGATGCATTAAGTCGACAAGACCATGCTAGTTTATCCATGATGAGGATCACAGAAGATCCAATATTTATGGATTTACAAAGGATGGATCTTGAAATTATAATGGAAGGGGAAAAATCTTATCTTTCTCAAATGAATGTTCAACCATCTATACATGTGAAGATTAAAGAGGCATAGAAAGAAGATGTCGAGTTACAAAAGAAGGTGATAAATGTTCCTGAATTCAACCTTGATTGTGATGGGATAATAATGGTCAGGAATCGGGTTTGTGTTCCTCCCATCTCGGAATTAAAGAAGGAGCTGCTGGATGAGGCTCATAGTTCTTCATTCTATATTCATCCTAGAAGCACGAAGATGTATAGGGACCTGAAAGAGTACTTCTGGTGGGATGGCATGAAAAGAGATGTTGCTGAATTTGTCTCTCGATGCTTGGTTTGTCAACAAGATAAAGCTGAGAGACATAAGTCTAAGGGGATGTTACAACCATTACCCATACCCGAATGGAAATGGGACAACATCACTATTGACTTTGTCACAGGACTTCCTAAAACATCCAAAGGAAATAATGCTATCTGGGTCATAGTTGATCGTCTTACAAAGTCTGCACACTTCATTGCTATTAGAGAGGATTTCTCTCTGGATCAGCTTGCCAGGATATATGTAAAGGAAGTGGTAAGATTGCATGGAGTACCACTTTCTATTATATCTGATCGGGATCTGAGATTTACCTCGAAGTTCTGGCGAAGTCTTCAGCATACTCTGGATACAGAGTTGAGTTTCAGCACAGCTTATCATCCTCCGACAGATGGTCAGTCTGAGAGAACAATTCAAATCCTATAAGATATGTTGAGAGCTTGCTCTATGGATTTCAAAGGTGGTTGGCATCAACACCTACCTTTGGTGGAATTTTCTTATAATAATAGCTTTCACTCCAGTATTCAGATGGCTCCTTATGAAGCTCTCTATGGAAAGAAATGCAGGACTCCAACTTGCTGGGATGAAGTTGGGGAAAGAAATCTATTGGGACCTGATCTCGTTGATGAAATGGCAGAAAAGGTCAGATCTATTCAACAACACATAAGAGCAGCTTAGAGTCAACAGAAAAGTTATGACGACAACCGAAAAAAGACCTAGAGTTTGAAGTGGGTGATAAAGTGTTCTTACAAATATCTTTCTGGAAGAGGGTTATGAGATTTGGAAAGAAGGGGATGTTGAGCCCTAGATATATCGGTCCTTTTAAAATAGTGGATCGTGTTGGGAAGGTAGCTTACTGATTGGAGCTTCCATCGAATCTCTCTGAAGTTCACGATGTGCTCCATGTATCTCTCCGGAGAAAGTACATACCTGATCCTTCACATGTACTTAGCTTAGAAGTTGTACCGCTGGAGAAAGAACTTTCTTATGAAGAACAACCGATAGAGATTCTGGATCGTAGCGAAAAAGTCCTACGAAACAAGACCACTCGATTGGTGAAAGTTTTATGGAGGAACAACCAATTAGATGAAGCTAAATGGGAGCTTGAGGATATGATGAGGGAGAGGTATCACCATCTGTTTGTTACAAAGTGACGAATTTCGAGGGCGAAATTCATTTTAAGGGGGGTAGAATGTAACACCCGAGACTTTTATGTTATATAAATCATCAAAGGAATCTTTTTCTACACAACACTTACCTGGCTTTCTTTACACGAAATCGCGGCCTTCCTCTATAGCTTGCGTCGTACGCAATACCGAGTTTCACTAAACAACGATATGCTATTAAAGTATTATTAAAACTAGCCGTTATGAATAGTAATAACCACTTTTTGAAATTGTATAAATTTTATTTTTCAAAATGGACATCATTTTTGGATTCGGAATATCGAAATTAGCCTAGGGTGAAATTTTGATATTTTTCTGAAAAGATTCAATTTTTGATGAATAGTGAAACCACTAAGTGGTAGTTAAAAAACTGAAATTTTCATAAAACATAATTTTACAACTTCTGTGAGTGAAATTTAAAAAATCCGGGAGACACGATTGATGTCAATAAGTAAAATGTGGTTCAATGAGAAGAAAATAATTTTTTGGTGAATAGTAACTTTTTACTTTTTTTTACCACGGTTAAAAGTAAATAGGGTAATTAAGGGTAAAGATGATATTATTAATACCCTAACACATGTCCTAATTCTACTGGACAAGTGTAATTCGACCAAAAACAATCTTAGGAATAAAATATGACCATTTAGGCCCACTTGGATTAGATTAGGACATTTATTATTAATTTATTTAAAGAAGGGTTAAAATAGTTAAAATCAAAGTTTAATAAGTATACAATTTTTAAACTGGGGTTATACATAAGATAAATTCTACTATAAATATTCATTAGAAATATAAAAAGATTTCCTACATAATGGTATTTTACTTGTAATTTTTAGACATTAAATAATTTAATTTATTTATGACACAAAGATGATGCAATAATTATCTTATTAATGAAATATTGACATAATTAATGTTATAAACACCAAAATAAATGTAATTTGAAACTTTTAATGAATTCCACTAATTTTATAGGTTAATATGACATGTTAATATTGATTTAATTAACTTTTTTGGAACTAATACTTCTGTTATTATTTTCACAAAAATCAATTACTAAATAGTGTCAAAATTGACATAAAATAGTTTTTAAAACAAATATTATATTAGTAATTGTTATTTTATTTCTAAAAATCTAAGGGTCGGCCAAATGACTTAGATAAGGTTATATATATTAATAATAAACAACTTGGGGTTCGTTTGGCTTCTTATAGTATGTTTATTAACCATATAGTATAAGAACACAAGAAGACACGGTAAAGGTAAACTTATTTAACTTAATGTTAAATCTAAATGATAAAGTTAAAATAGGAACCTAAACTTGTCTAAATTATATTGGATGAGAGGATTTCGACCCATCCCCACCTTATCTTCGAAATATATCAATTTAGAGCTATTTAAAACCGAAATTGACTTTAAAATAAAATAATATATTTTAGTTTTCCCAATGGTGCCCCTCTCCTCCCTTATAAAAGGGCACCTCCTCCCCCTCTTCCTCACACCACTTTGAGCCTTCATGCTCGGCAAACCCCTGCCAATTCCTCCTCTCCACTTCCCTAGAGACATCCTAGATGTCTTGTTCTTCTTCAAAGACCAATTTTAGTGCCCTAAAAGAAGGTCTCAAAGAAGCACTTCAAAGAAGAGGTAATGTCCGTTACCGATTCTTTCGTCTTTATATCTTCTTCCACTTCTTCTTCTTTAGTTGTTTAATTATGATGTAATAACATCAGTATCACTCATATACTGATATGTTATTATATGTATGAAACAACCATATTTCACCATCTATCCATCCTACGGAAAAAGAAATCACCACGCGTGCGTACGTACGGAATACCGTCTCCACGCTGTGGTGTAATCTATTTCCCACCACCACCTTACTTGGATGGGTATAATGGTGTAAATAATGACTATATATGACTATTATAAAGTGATACTGATTCTTAAATAGTATACATGCACTCCAATAAAATTCCACGATCATAGGAACGATATCATCACTCGTGCGTACGTACGGAATACCGTCTCCACGATGTGATGCGACTCGTTCTACATGATCTTCATTTCATAATGATTATATAAATGAATTTAATGAATTAATATGATATATATTACACTAATACCATTATGGAAATGAGGTATCTATAACCTAAAGAGAAGAATAATAATTTATTCGACAAGACACACATAAGATAAAAAAGTTATAAACACGCGAATAACAAGTAGCAATGAAATATTACTACTAAGAAGCTAAGAATATGACCATATATGATATCATAAAAATAATTATGATTCTGGAATAAGTCAATAATATTATTTAAATAATAATACAGGAGGTTTGGACACTTACGAAGCAAAACGGACCTAAGGTAAGGGAAATATCACAATCTCATTTTTATCCGAGGTTGTTTATACATTAGTATTTAATGGGGTGTATTTTATCATCCACATCCATGTTTCCTCAATATTTAATATTATTTCCATCCACCTACAATTTTTTAAATCCATTTTTACCCTTTGGTGAGTTTATAGTAAAATATATGAAAGGAATCTTTTGTCGTTTTTCGTACGAGGTACTTTTTGACTTTTCCGACAAAAGTACGAGAAGAATGTTTTCTTTTAACTTATACGACATGAATGGATTTTTAAAACATTATTTCCAAGATGCTTCCTTTACAAGTATTCAAGTTTATTTTTAATCAACTTATTTTAGTTAAAAATTGTATGACATTTTAATAAAGGAAAAAAAATTTGAAGTAGAAAGGATATTTTCCTCAAGAATGGAGTTCAAGAGTTTTATCAAAATTATTTTCCATCTAATATAATAAAGGGTTCTGTTTCTATCCCTATTATTACATGGATTTGATTATGTTGTGATGGAAATATTTTTATGAATTTCTTTATCTTATATGAATTGTTTTATGATGTCACGATTTTTAAGATTCCAATTTTTATTACATGGGTTATGCAATGATGTATGATTTATGATTTTGTGGCACACATAATAATGGTATCATTATGAGATGGGTGCGACCTATATCTCCCTCCAATGCATTGGGTAAAGATTTTATATCTCATGAGATAGACATGGCTGGAACGGTAGGTTATACCGGTTCAGTGAAACAGGACTGAAACGAGGGTGACTCGGTTCAGAAAGGGACTTTGTCCACTAAGATAGTCTTGGCAATGAGTCTTGACTAATACGATATGATTCTCAATGATTATGTGTGTATGACACAAAGTTTCATGTTTTATGTTATGATTATTGTGATTACATTTCACTGCTATGATTTATCCCATGTTATGAAATTATGATCTCTTTTGCAGGTTAAGATTTCCATAAGTTATGTGCTTATGTATACGATGTGATTGATATTTCTTTTGTTTACCCTTACTGAGCATTTGAGCTCACCCTTTTATATGTTTTCTTTCCCCAGGTCAGGAAGAAGGTTATTAAGTAAGATACTCCAAAAGGGACTATAGATATGATGAAATAAATGGGAGACAGTGTATAGGCTTTATGAACCAGTTGTTTATGTTTCCCCGTTTCTAAAGACACTATACCTATACGGTCCTTTCTTGGTTTTTGTTATATGATGTAATAAGTGTGCTTCAATTTTGAAGTAATAACAATGTATGTAATGTATGGGTCGTTATAAAGTGTGGATGCAAAAATGCTTCAATGGGAAAAGAAAAAAGGCCCCACAATAAAACCGTGTGGACTGGGACCAATGAAAAACAAACCAAAAATCAACCTTATATTCAAGGGTTCATCCTTGGTGAACCACCAACAAGAGAAACATTGAAATCCATAGATGGAAGATAGGGGAAGTGGATATGGGAATGTTAGATGAAGAAACCACTAACCTTTGCTGAGAAATCTCCAAAACATTGGTCCAAAATGATGGAGGACAGAGTGGGAGTAACCTCTAGTTGATAGCCAATTAGTATGGATCTATTTGGTAGGTGGGACCACCAAAATAGGACTTTTAGGTCATAAGCTATTAAGCATGTAATGAAATTCTTGGTTTTACTGCACATTTTTGTAAACAGTACACAAATAGTGCGAGGGACACTAAAAAAATCTACAACAGTGCAGGTTAATGTCACATGGTTTTGGAAAATAATGCTCAAACAATGTGGCCCCAAATTTCTTCCAAAACCCTCAAATGACACTCCAAACACTAGGGAAGTCCAAAAAAATTGTCCTCCATTGATTTAAACCCAATAAAATGACATTGTTGCTTCCAAAAACTCACCACCATTCCATTTTATCACAATAACATTCACCATAACCAGGAATAAGATGAGAAGAAATCCAAATCAAACTATAAACAAATAATTTTATTGGACAACAAAAATGATCCTCAAACAAATGATCCATCATAGAGAAATAATAAAATTAATATTGTGGTTGTGGTGTGACATTTATTCCCACCAAAAACACTTAATACCCCCAGAAAGTCACCCATCTGAATGTTAAAAATACGCGAATCCATGCCTGATCATATCCAAGAGAAATAATGAACTTCAGGGTCACTATTCACTCTATAAGTTAGACCAGACCGATCAAGGTGTAACTATTACATAAGAATGAGGATGAGGGGAGAATATGAGTGGTTTATCCACACCATAATAACCCAAAAAAATGAAAATTTCATAATTCAAACAATACCCTCACCACCTTTAAGAAATATATTGCTCCCAACATAAACACAAACAACATACTTGTCATTAATGAAACAACACTGGCATTGGAGCTCAAAATCCCCCCCTAGGATGATCCTCCAATATTAGAGTAATCTCATGAAAAGAACTCAACCCAATACCGAAAACACCACCAATTAATACTACAATATATAAACATCTCCAAACGAGCATAATTAAAACAAAATCCAAGCCAAATAAGTGTCAAGAAAACATAATGAGAAACATGAGGTTTTAAAAGCCATGTTAAGAGGAATATAATTACTCATATTCAGATAAAAAGTCCGTTATTCTCTTAAAATGAATTGATGAACTAACATCCATAGAAATAAAAAACAAAAATAAGTAAACTTTAACGCTTTAATGGGAACACAGGGAACAACTGGTTGAAGGTGTCACATACCACTAACAATACCTGACTATCAACAAGTTTTACTCCATGAACTATTTCTAGAGCTATAATGGATAAATAATCTCCTACCTCAAAATCAGGCACTAGTATCCCCCAATCAGAAATCCTTCTTTGAGCGTCGCTTCCTATTTAACATTCTATACTATCCTAAAAACCCACAATGATGGAAAGAATTTGGAGGGATGGGTAAATATGACACAGATTGCCGAAAAATTAAAAGATATATTCTAAGAGACTGTTTCCTCTACAAATCACTCTTTATTAGATGGGTAACCTTCATGAAAGATGACCACCACCAAATACAACACAAGAATAGACTCTACTTGAAATGACCCATCCACCATCCTCAAAAAATAGGTTTCACTAGATGTAGAATCCATTCAAAAAATATCAGGGAGAGAACATTAATAAAAACGGTAACCTTATCTTCAATGTGGCCATCATATACCTTTACAGACCGCTATCCCTACCAATATATTGTAACTCCACCACCTTCATTAAAATCGCCTCCCCATTTATAAACCATTTGATATATGTGGTATCTGATGATTCCCATGTCACCCCAAATTATAATGATGACGATAAATCAAACCTCTACTGGTCCAAAATTGGACCCTCATACAAACCCAAGATGGAAAATTATTTGAAAACCTTTGGAGTTCCCAAAAACCTAAATACTTGTTTTGCTTCTTTCAGACCACTTCAGTTCTTCTAACGACCTATTATCACTACAATGAATAGGTTACACTAGAATGAATAGGAAACTATGCATGACTCAATGGAAACAATCAGGGAAATTTCTGGGTAGTATAATCTGATCAACATGTGGAACACAAAAATGTAACTGGAATGAAGAAAAATCTTAATGAAAATGAACAACTAGAGTTGAGAAAATTTCCTCAGAATCAAAAAAAATTACACAAAATCAATTCCCTTTAAAAAATCATGATTTTTATTTAAATTCCAAAGACTTCCTTATCCCAAGTCCATTTCCAAATATAAAATCCACATTTCATATGTAAAAAATACACTACTCAAGGAAACCCCAATTTCCAAATATTGTATATTTCAAAAACTCACCCTTGGCATCCTATGAACCATAAAATATTTTCCCACCAAATTCCTCCAACATCACCAATGAACAATTTCCCCCACACAGTTTCTCACAAGATGAAATCCCACCTATACCAATATTCATTCCCAATGGTTTTAAAAAATCATCTGGATAATGAACCTATACTAATTGTTCTGTGAAACCATTAGTATAGACTAATGTAAGTTTGGTTTTCCACACAATTTTAGAGAAACATTTGAAAAAAACACCTCAATTCCAATGGTTCCTAAGAAATATTGTGATAGACAAACATAAAAAGCCTCTGATCACCATCATTGTCTTTATCCCATACTAACTTCCAATTGCACCCCACATCTCTATCCCTATGGCACCGCTCCAATCCTCCCCTCCCCGCCACCGCTCCCATCATGACTCCCACTCACCACATATCTCATCCCCCTTTCTCTCACATCATCTCATTCCAACGTTCCCTCACCACTCACCGCTCTCCATTCATCATTGCTCATCTCTCCCCTCCTCTAATCCTGAGCCCTTGTAGCCATCTCTCGCCCATTCCCCATAAAATTGTCACTCCACGTGTCATCCAAATTTTGTGCACATATGTATTACACCTCCCTATTTCATTGTTTCCCTTATTAAATTTTTTATTTTAATAGTGTATATTTTAGGTTTATTCATGAATTTCAATAAAGTACGGTGAAATCAATCATTTATGATATAGATTTTGTTATAATTAGTAATAGGGGAACCCAAGACAATGCCTTCTTATTTTTTCACATCAATCAATTGTGGTATTTAATGTTACATAATATTCCAAGGGATTTTCCCAAAATTTATTTTATTAATAATTAAATAATAATTTTCAATTGGGAATTTGTGCATCTATGATTAAAGGACGCATTGTGAGTGACATAGTAGAATAACAACACTACGTGAAGGATTTACTTTGAATAATTATTTTGCTTTACAAAAAAATAGATATGTGAAGAGCATGTTATATGACATTTTCATTCAAGTTTTTTTCATATCAACAAGTATGGTAATAAGGTGGGTATATCAACTTCTATGTTATAATGTTGACTGAGTATTTTTTTTCTTAACACTGGGGAAATTTTTTTATAGCTCAAAAGTGTTTGATTTTAATTTAACATTCATATTTCTCAAATTATAAAAGTGTTTTTGTTTGGGAAACATGGTTTTATATTATTTCACATGTTTATTATTGTTTGAAGACTTCATATTAACATTATCCATTAGAGAACTCTCAATGTTTTTTATTTTTTATTTTATTCCTTTATAACTCATCAGACCATATGATCAGCCATCACTTCTTCTCATGTTCAACCTTCCACAAGGGTGTGGATAAATTTATAGCAACTTATTTTGACCATGATAACATTCGATATTTTCGTTTAACAGCAATCAAATTTTTTTCATAAGAATCAATGTTATACATTTGATATCTCCATTGAAAATATAATTACAACTTAAAAAAACTTCTTCAACTACTTTTGATTTTCCTTTAGTAATCTCTTAGGATATTCTTCAGAAATTTAAACTAATAATCTAATTCTACTATCTCATTATTTGTTGGATTCCATTTTTAGTTCAATTTTTTTATCATAATATTTGTATATCTTTATTTCTATTTTTAAATAGTCTATCCATGATCCAATTTTTATTTTATTGAAAATTCACTTTAAGGGTAAGTGGGAACCAACAAGAACATTATTCAGTATCAAGTCACACCCTTAAAAAAATTTAAATAGTCTATGATGTAGCCTTTTATACCATAATAGACAAATATTATCCATACTAAAACCATGGGATGATCATCTCTCTTTAATGACCACATTGGAGTGTATTATCTACTTTTTTCATCTATTTACACTTCAAGATACGCTTTTATTCCTTTATTACCTACATATTCAATCATGGACTCATGTTTTCATAAACATATGACAAATTTTAAGTTTATATTTATAAACAATCCTCATAACAGTGACAAAATACACTGAAATATTCATAAAAATAATCTGGGCGTTCAAATATGTTTCTAAAAGATAAATATCTCTCTATATGTGAAAAATAATTTGCACAATAGTTCACTTCTTAGTTTTAACTATTTTCTAATTTTCATATTCTATTTTACCACTTGTATGAGTATATATATTACACCAACAATCAATGACCATTTTTTAAAACTTCCAACAACACAAATATTTTACAAAAAATCATTTTTCTATCAACATTTAGGTAGTTTTTCTATATTTATTTCATTGATGTATTTGGATAGATTCACTATAATTTTTGGATTGGTTTGGTGAACTACTCTTCATATATATTCTCACACCAAGCCTTAAATTGTTGGTGAGTTTCTTTTTATTTTATGTTAGTGGGTTTCGTATAGACATTGATCTATGTACAAAACATACAAATAAAAAGGAATTAGAAATTATAAATTTATTAGGGTAGTGGGATACATTATTCCATGAGGATGAAGAAGGGGACTCTCTACATGTACTAAAGATTTAGTTTTTACTAGTATGAATCTATTTTTAGAATAAACTCCCCAATGTGATTTTAATGGTAATTCTTTTATTCACAGTTCTTTAGGGAGGTTCATCTTTGGTTGATTCACGATTCTTGGTGTTTTGGTCTAAGCACTATGAACATCATAATGTGGAAATATTTCTCAACCTAAAATAATTTTTAATCTCTCTTAATATTATTAGTTTATTATTTATGTGCCTTGTTAATCTCTTGATGTAAACTATAAATATCTTTCACCCTTTTAGTTTTCACGTTATTCAAAACTCTTTGATAATCATAATGATTTATAATACTCTTCTAATGTAGGAATAATTCATTGATTTTCACTTATCTAATCTAGTAATATTTTATAGATACTAAACTATAACGACGTTATCTATTCTCATGAATCATCAATATGTGAGAACATTCTAATTAATTCATCATGGACTATAAAAAAGTATAATCATCTCTATTTTAGAGAAGATTGTATATAGTAATCGATTGGGATTATATTGGAGAATATATTATTGGAACATCTTACCAATCATATAATGGAGTTTGGTAGTTTGGAGACTAAAGCATGTAATAATATTGTGTCCCTATTGATGGTCATATTTTAGTAGAAGGTTTTTGATACTTATAAATAAATTTTATTTTATGATTATATGAGGTGAAATATATGGTCACATCATAATAGGACACTTGGTTCACATCCTAGTTATGGATGTTATTGTAGAAGGAATCAATTACCCAATAATGTATAATTAAAAAATAACTCCATTAGATTAACAAATATGGAAATTAATACTTTTATTTTTTAAACGATCTAAAAAAGGATTGTATGTTAGATAAAAGAAAGACGGGGGATGATAACATTATCATGTTATAGTTAAACTATAATAACACATACCACTCTATCATAGACACGAAACCTTTTTTTGACCCAATTTGTTTTACCCTATAAATAACTTGTTTAAAGGATAGAGGTAATAATTTTATTTCAGATACTAAAAGGTTTGAAATTGTTGATTAAAAATAAGGCACGTGAAATATGAATATGAATTCGATTTAATTATTTTTATTATTTTATTATAATAGTTTTATTTTTTATACTACATATCAATTTTTAATTTATTTTTGCTATGATATATTCCATTCGATTAGAAGTTGTGTACTCTAATAAATTTTTTTATCAGGTTGGATAAAAATTGAGATTTATTTCATCAATAATGAAATCCTTCTTGATGTTGTTGTTTGGTTAATTGAGAATGATTACATTATCGACACCATTTACATGTATTTAGTATTTTTTGAAAATAATTGAATGAGAAATATGATATTTACAAAATGAGATTTTTATTAATGCTAAAAACATAATTAAACAAAACAAACAAATATATCCTCAAGCTAAAATGTCCATTTAATTGTTAAATATGATTTGCAAATTTTACACTTTTGAATCTAGTGGAATTGGTAGATATTGTTCATCTATTATAACATATATTAATTCCCTTATTCTTTTTTTTTTCTAGGTATTATAGAATAACAGAAGTCCTTTCTGTAATCTTATACATACATTTCTTCCACATCAAACTACATATTTCTTGTAATATTATCTTTTAATTCATTTGTGTTCCATTACTGGGGATCCTTGCAATCATGGTGTTTTTATCATGAGAAAGCCAAAGAGAATAGTGTGGTGCGTTCAATTTTTTTCACTTTATGTCACAATATATTTTATTTATACTTTATATTTTCCATATTATTTCACATCACCCTATTGTATTCTATTCATTGTTTCAAGAGAATTACAAAGTCTATATGTGAACTCCTTTTTCTATTTCAAAATATCAATGGATAAAAATAACACGAGGTATATTGATGAGTATGTACATAGTTGCATTAGTTAATGAAGATTTTTGTTTAACAATAATGAGAAGTAAAAAATTATATCCCTACTAATATAAATAAAATTTAATTTCCCAAAATAATATAATGGGAAATTGATTCTAACAAAACAAAAATAATAAAAAATAATATACCAAAAAATTGACTATACATTTCAAAAAATAGTAAAATAGAAATCACCACATCTATTAAAAATCTCCATGAAGTAAACAAATTAAAACTCACCCAACTAGTCCTAGAAATCATTGAACTAATATAAATTTGAAATAACAAACGGATTCCAACTAAATAAAATATAATGTATTGTGAAAAACATAATAGTAAATTAAAATAATGCACAGTAAAATATTATAATTCACATAATAAAAAATAAAAAAGAACAAAACAAATATATATTTATCAAAGTGAATTTAGTATATTTTTTGAATCCAATATATATTATTTAGAAATGAAACGCTGATACAGTATATAAGTTTTAAGCCAAAAGTATTCTATACCATTAATATGAAGAGTAATTGTTAATTAATTGGAATTTAATGTTTGGTAGTATCATTTTTAAACTTGGATCTATTTATACTTGATTATAGGAAAATGATTTTACACATTGGGCATTGTGGTTCTTATATGATAGGTGGTGACATGTATGACCAAAGGAGACAGGTATGTTGTTGTTTAATTTTAATTTTTTTTATTCATCGCATCAAACACATAGGCCTTTTACCACATTCTATAGATAGAGGGTAGCTATATTCGGGAAAGGGGTCCAGAAGGGAATTGTAGGCAGCTAGAAAATCCTCTTTGTAGGGGAGGGAGATCAGGGTAGTGGAGAGATTGATTACTTTGATTAATTTTTTTTATGCCTTTATATCTAAAACCCAGCTTTATATATATCACTAATTTCTCTTGGATATAACTGTTAATACTGGTGCATGAATCTATATGACACACCATATGTACATTTCACGTGGACACCATTTTTCTTCTACTTCAAAAATAATATATCATCTGCATACTCCATTTACTGAATACACCAATGTTTCAAACACCAATGCATAAAGAATATTTTTCATGTGATGTACATCGATACCTTTTTTTGTGCCTTCTACTTGATCAATTTGAAATTCATATCTGATGGTATAGTCATAGGTTTCACCTCTCTCATTCTAAATCACTCCACTACAATAAAAATGTAATTCCCCAAGTCGAGAACAAATTATTTGAACATAATCCTCTCACTTCCTATATCCCAATGACCCATTTGGATGGGCCAAGATCCTTTATCTAAAATCTTTTATAAATTTCAGTCTTCATATCATAAAACCTTTTATTTTCCTAATAAAAAATATGCACATCATCATTATAGAGTGGTAATATGTTGAAATTCCCATCACCAAACACCTTTGGGTAATATTAAAGTTCAACATTACCCCATATGAACATCCATTTCATTATAAGGTCATTAAACATCTACATACAATTCCACTACCATGAATCATGTTACAAACTATAAAGGCTTCACATTATCTTGAAAAAATATCCTAGTTCCCATTATGTATAAAAAATCCAAATGCTCCATGTAAATTTCCTCATATAATTCTTTTTGAAGCTATTATATCTTGATATTAAACTATTCTATATGAAATTACTTAATTAAAAACCCAATAAATATAATTAAAATATTCATATATTTAACAACCATTGAAAAAAATAAGAGAAATACAAATATTTTATTTATTGTCACCCCTTTCTGACAAGATATTTTTTATTCCTTTGTTTACCATCCACTCCCCCTGTTATCCGATCCATCCATTTATTATAAATACCTTTCTTCCTAGTTTTCTTTTTTATCATCTCCAATGTTCCATAAACTTGTAGGAATAAATATCTTCCTTCATGGATAACTCACATTGATTTAATTCGTTCATATTTCTTTCCTCTTTAAGGATCTATAGAAATCCATCTTCCATTTGTGAGTGATAATGAAGTTAAATCTCAAATATTTTCAATTGGTTCCATACATTAGTATACCTCCACAACTCCCCTAGTCACTCATGTCCAAATTATATTTTATCCTATGAAGATATATATTCCATATCTTTTTCATTCAAAATTTGACCCCCAATATATTATAGGCCTAGGTATTTATGATATTTATTGATTTGGAAACACCATTGTAATTTGAATCTCATCCATTGAAACTTCTATATGGTCTGTTGTTTTTGGTACCATTTTAATTATTGAATTTTTGGGAAAATCCATAACTCATGGATTCCCATTTAGTTGAATGTCACCCTCTGAAGGTACTTTTCTATCATTAACATTCTCATTTAAGTTTCGATCCTTCCACGCAACCTATTCATTGAAGGAAAAATGTCGACTTAGGAAAATATTTTAAGAATTATTATCCAATAGTCGGAAAATAAAACTCTATATTTAAATATCTTATAAAATAACATTGTCCAGATGTAGCTTCAATATTATCCCGTTCCTTGGAAGAAACAAGGATATAAGTGGGAAACTAAAAGACTTGGAGATGAGTGATTTCAAACATCCATAAAAACCAAAAAATCATTGGCAGTTTGTGAACTAATGAAGAAAAGGATATCCTCTTGATAAATTATATAACATAATTCAGTACCTTTACCCAAAAAACCCTGGTAAATCCATTGTGAATTCTTGTAATATTCTCATTTTTAATCAATTTTTGATTAATCTTCTCTATGAATATATTATGTTCTAGAGTACATAGTATATTTTTCTCAAAATATATTCCCTTCCACATGCAGAACCTTTTAAACTCTCTACAATTATACTCCCCACCATTAAGAGACTATAAGAACATAACCTTAAAACAAATATCCTTTTTCACTTGGTCCCTGCTTCAAAAAAAGGTTCCAAACACCTCAAACATTTTTTTGAGAAAGAACACCCACGTTATTTTTATCTCGTTATTGATGAATGTTATTTGGAAAAATGATCCTCTGTTATAATGAAATGGTGATAGCCCCCATAAATATGTATAAACCAACTCTACGTTCTGGAAATTCAATACCTTACCTTAATTTTATAAGGAAACCATAAACTTCTTTACGAAGATATTACCTACACACTTCCCATACTCCATAATTCTAATTTTTTACATACGTATAACAGTGATGATATTTATCTCTTTATCACTCAATTCACCAAGACCACTATGGCATGGCACAGAAAAAGTAACATATCTATCATGAATTGAATATTTCTATACACTACTAAGTTACAACTTCTCATCCTTAAATATTTCCTCAACATCCAAAGAATAGTGTAAAATTTTCTATACACAATCTATGAATAGGGTGTAAATTCATACATTATTTATCTAATGAAATTTATGTCATCTTTAATCCTGATTTTCACTATACAACATGTAACGCAAACACACTTTTATTTCCCATTTCACAGATATGTCACCTTTTTCTATAATTTTTAGAGCAAGATGAACTATAAAATAAACCTTTCCATATAATTTTGTATGTATAGTTCTTCAAATATCCCATAATATATGTAAAGTGAAATGTATCTCGAGTGTCTATTTATAAGACATAAGAGAATTATAGATACTCAACAACACACAACACATATCTTCTAATATAATATTGTGAAATCTTTGTTCTAAAGTGTATCTTCCATAATTAAATCTCCACTCATTTAAATCCTTTTTCATTTGTCCTTTCTTCTCATAATTCCATCACATAGGACCATCATCCTCTAAGATACTCCCACACCAACATGTTCTAATTTCCCATTTCTCTAACATTTCTATGTTGGGGAACTCTCCCCTTCCATTCACGCAGTATACATTTCTAGAAGTTGCCTCATTTTGAAGAAGTTCTTCATTCTATATCATGTCTTTAATGTTTTCAAAGTCCATGTCAGTTTTACTTCATGATTTACTCACTATAGTTTCCATCACATACCATTGTTTTTAATGGTTCAAGTACAAATTCCGACTCCTTTAAATGATTTTTTAGTCACCCCAATGGGGTATTATCCACTATAAACCCAAGTGGTTACACTAAGGACCTCTCAATCCTATATGAATAGAGGCCCACTACGCTCATACTCTATTATAACACCAATAAATGCATCTTCCCACTAACGAAAAAATGTATGATTAAAAGAAAATATTATATCCGTAATCTCCAGTTTCTTATACAACACATGAAGTATATATCCCTGCATGAACACACTGGATAAACCAATCTCCTCATGAACATAATCAGCAGGATCTTTAGTAGCTGATAGGCATGATTAGATATACTTCTCTCAAATCCTCACATCATTTATTCAACTATCTGGGTCTCTCAACCACTTAAACACTCATGAATAAAGATATCCCCCTTCTTCAATGAACCTAGACTTCAATATTTTCATGCATTGTTGTAAAATATTTTTGAATTTGGAATTTTTAATTTTTTTCAATTTTGAGTTATTTCCATTTTATTTTTGGAATATTTATAATGGATTGTGGTATACTATATTTTTTTCATTATCTATGGTTAATTTGAAATTGAAATTTTTAAATGGGAATTTTTAAAAATACATGGATTCATATAGTAAACGTGGGTATACATTTATAGTGATATTTTTATTTGGAAAACTGTCTAAAATTATTTGGATTTAAAATGATATTATATATTTGGAATTTTTATCAATTACATTAGAAACAGGGATAGTGTTAATTATTTTCTTGGAAGTAAAGTTATATTAATAAATCCTATTTTGAATATTTCAAAAGATTTTAGCTGAATGTAATTTTAAAATAGATGCTTTTGAACTATTTAAATGTTAGAAATGTTTTACCAAAACCTATAATTTTCTTTAAAAGGTTTCATATATAATAAATCTTTCTCTATTTTAGATTATTTTTTCAAAACCTCGTGGGTAAATATAATGTTTTAATGAATGAAAGTTCCTTTTAAAATAATTTTTCATAAAATCATGTTTGGTTAAATATGCGAATTTGGATTACATATTCAATGAAGTAAAAGTCTATATTGTTGGGTTTTTATGAATTTATGAAGAATTTGATTTCTCTATTATTAAATGATTTCTTGATATTAATTATTGATATATTTTATCTATCATGGGGTAGGAGTTTTGATGTCCATTTTTATGGTGTTTGTGTTTCTTATTTTACAGTATATCCACATTTGGATTTAATGGATTCATTAGTGGACCAAGATATTCATGAAATAGTTTTTTATTTACCTCATCAATAGAAGTTGTGTTTCTTCATATTTTTTCCAAATGTAATAATTATTTATAAGAGTTCCCAAATAAAAACCCTCCTCAGTTTTCTATATAACAAGATACGTTGGATGAATTGGTTTTGGTACTGAAGGATGAGGATATTATTATCCAGCTATAGATTTATTAGTCTCTTATGGTTATGTATGTAACCATCCCATTAGATGGTTTGAGTTATAAGTGCTAGAAGTCTATTATTCAGACAAATCCAGATAAGGAATATTATTTAAAAAGATTCAAGGCATGATTCATTTTGTATTATATTATATTGAAGTGAAGGTATATATGAATATAGATTTTATAGCCTCCAGTAAAGAGATGAAATAGTGTTTGATTACACAAATAATTTTATCTAGTTGGTTCCATACATTCCTAATCTAGAGATTGGATGATTCTTTATTGGCATGGTCGTTTTAGTAAAGTCATTGATCCGAGTTGTCACTAATTGTTTCTTCCTTTGTAATCTACTTATATAGAGTTGTTCTGTGATAAGCTGTTAATGTTGACACAAGATTAGTAGGATCACCAGAGGTGTCTCAGGTTTAAACTATTCTTGGGCGGGGTGAAAAAATCTCCAAAAATAAAAAAAGGAGTGTGATATGTTAGAGGATTTAGGTGGTGCATTAAAAATTATATATTTGTTTTCTGACCTATTTATTCTAAGCTAAGATAATTGGTTTTATATTAGTTCCATAATGTGGGAAATAAGAAACTTTCTTGTTAGGAATATATGAAATAATTAATACATGTGGTCATTTGGTCAATCTATAAACATTCTATAGAGGTATTTTTTATAATAAATTTAGAGATAACTGTATCACATCTGATGAACATTTGAAACAACTTATTAAACTTGTGAAACATGTAATGATTTTCTGAGTTTTCTTCTTATGAAATATGTTTCCTGTAGTTATCCTTTCATTTTTGGAGGCTGTGTTTGGTTTATTTATGAGTTTTAGTGACAAAATTGAAACATTTTCAATGTAGATCATGGATTCTATCTTGGTGAAATAAGGATCTTGTTTATATGGCTTCATAGACAATATATTATCAGGTTTAGTGTTTCTAGACATTATTGAAATGATTCTAAACAATGGGAATATATTTTGTTAAATGAATCAAATTACAATGCATGTTGGAGTCATTGGGATACTGAATCTATTGAGTATATTCATATATTTTTTGTCATTGTGGTTCATATCTTAATTATCCTGTCTGAGATATTGACTATACTGGTTTGGATTTTAACTTTCTGATTGATTGTGATTTTCTTTGTTTTGGGTGATGGTAACTTTATTTCCACAATACTAGTAAGGATTATTTACCTCCGTACTAGTAAGGATCTTATTCCCACATTATTTTCATATGAAATATATTAGAACATATATATATTCTTCTATGAAATTTATACCTCATATTATAGTAACTTTATAATGATGTTTACATAATTATTTTCTTACCAATATAGAGATTTTGATATTAAAAAAATGAGAGAATGAAGTACCAAAATCACCCACAAATGTATTATTTTGTAGTCACATTTCATTAACATTGTATTATTCTAGATATTTTATAGATAATTTATTTATTTTAATTTTTTATTTTTTTGAGATTGGATTTCTCTACTTGTTTTGGATTCCATATAGAGAATTTTCACTCTCTCTTTTACCTTTGATTGATAAAAATTTATATTAATCTCCCAAAAATATTTATCATTCTCTTTTATGAGAGTTTATATATAATTCAATTTTTCTAAGTCTTCATTTGTAGTAATATTCTTTATTCTAGGAAAAATTTGAGATATAAAATAATTTTCATCAATTCTTTCTCTATGACTATCAATTTTCTGACTTGGTGGGTAATTTCTTGATACCTATCTTCTTCCTATCTTCGTTTAAAGACACCGATTTATTAATCATATTTTTTCCTTTTGAATATATCTTATATTTTGATTCTCTTTATTTTTTATACTTTTATGGTTATTTTTCTTTATATGATTCCATGTTATCTTCCAGTTACTAGATGGTGAGTGAGCTACTTACTACTGGTTGGAAGGAACCCTACTGGAAGCCTCATATGTATGTATATGAATGGTTCAACTGTACTAATGGTATTAAGTATTTAATCCTATGTATACCAATGTTTCAACTGAACTGTAGTTATTATGTATGTATCATTCCCCATTTTCCAATGGTTTAACTAAACCCTTGGAATTGTTCCATGTAACGATTCAAAACTGTTGAGATAAAGGTATACTAATGATTGAATACCATTGGTATAAATAAATACAAACAGTTTTCAACCATTGGGATGGGGATTAACTAATGGATCATGTTGATCCATTGGGATATATCAATATCAGGATAACTATACCAACAGTTCTATAATAACTGTAGGTATAGGGATATAATAATTCTCAACACCAAAAGAGTTTGATAAACCATTGTGATAGGTTATCCCGATAGTTTTGGGGCATGTACCAATATTTTTTAGCTGTTGGTATAGTATAGTTTTACTATTGTGTCTGTATATAGCCACACAGAAGTGACCATTCATAATGAGTACCAAGGGTCGCAAACCTCCTTTCCCCATCAAAATCCAAACATTTATGAAATTTACAATAATAAAATATTCCTTCAAATCCCATTTCACTAATTTAAAAACATTTGGATGAAAAAATTTCATTTCAAACCCATTTCCTTCTTCAAATGTGCACTTACACCAACCAAAACCAAGACAAATCACATCTCACACAATTATTGGAAGGAGGGACTAGCATCACTTCCAAACTCAGTGACATGGTAGTGGGTAAAACCCCAAGTAGGTCATAATCATAAGAGGGACTTGAACCATGAACATTGAATCCACGTGGGTTTTTAATCCATAAGGTAATAAAACATGAAACTAGATCTACTCTGTTGTCACCCCTCAATCCAAAACAAAGACAAAATTCATAAACCTTGGACTACCCTTGGTAGCTCGGGTATTAGTGCAAGAAAGTGTTCACAATTATCTACTCCCACCTACCTCTTGAGTTCTGATACTTATAAATTCCATCTACCAGAAACCCCAAATAACATGGGCCTCCTCTGATTCTAATTATTCATGAACCAACCTGGGATTTCATCTAACCCAACACCTGACCCGGTCCGTTACATGACCTAAGGGTCGTTACCGATCCCCCAGGGCAGGAAACTATTGGCAGGCATAAAATCATACTACAGGAAATTATATAATCCAAAAAAATTAACTAGTATCAAAAAAATAAATTGAAAAAACATACAATGATAATTGATCATAAATAAATAAAAAGTTAATCCTGAAACATAATACAACTGAAAAAAAAATTAAACTGAAACTATGCTACACTGGATTCTTAACAACAAAAAATCCATGTGACCTCACTGTCTCGACCATCCTCCAACAGATATGATCCAACCATGAGAAGATAATCCCTGAAGCTGAATTAGAATCTGAAATCTCAAAACAAGTCGGGCCTATCGGCACTGAGCAGTCCAAGTAGGGTGTGATCCTAATATCTCATTAGGCATTCACTACAAATTCCATGTGTTTCCATCCCAAATAATATATATTAAAACTATTTTGAAATATTGATATAAAAATATGTATTTCTTAATATATTAAACAAACATTGATTTCTTGTTTAAAATTACAACACACACCACCCACTATTTTCTAAAATAGATGAAACTTTATAACCAAAACCCAAAAAAGATATTTCTAGGGATGTGTTGAAAATAATTTAGTAGAGTAAACAGAATAATATGTGAAAAAGTATAAAAAAAATTAGATGTATAAAGAAACCATGGAATTTCCAAAACATCCCTAGAATACCCCTAGATGTAATTGGTTTAGAACCACCAACAAGTATATGGTGAATCCTCTATGTCAATAATTAACTACATTCCCTTACATAGCCTCACTAGTTGAACAACCCTCCTCGCCTGTCAACAAATCCTAGAGGTTACTAACCCATCTAACTGATGCTGGAAAGAAACAATCACTCAATCATCTAAAAGACACACATGAACAAATTTTGGCAGTAAAGTTGTTTAAGTATGAGGCCAACACACACATGAATCATCTTTCCTTCCAACCCCAAACACAGACACGAATATATGATAACCCATAGATGGAAATCCATACTATAATGGTTCCCTATATTTATATATATAAACATGCCCCGTCATCAAGGTGCTAACCATGACATCACCCCAAATACAGATTCAAACCATTTCATAAAACAA
This sequence comes from Viscum album, assembly GCA_963277665.1. NCBI lineage: Eukaryota > Viridiplantae > Streptophyta > Magnoliopsida > Santalales > Viscaceae > Viscum > Viscum album. The sequence goes on along the minus strand of OY728156.1, from coordinate 1,241,617,782 downwards.
TTTAGTCTTCCAACTGGGCACACATATTTTTCAAACTACAAACTTTTCACAATTCAACACAAAACATCACTTTTAAATTCACAACACCAAGTGGGGATTTAAACAGTACAAATCCCAAAATAATTTTCTAATGACATTTCTAAATACCAGTTTTATGAAAAACATGTTGTTAGTAAAACAATCCAAATGGCCCCTCAACATATTCTTTCATCAAGTCACAAAACAAAAGAAAAATTTAAATACCTTTTGAAATTACATTTTAAACCATTTCTAGAAATCAAACAAGGAATCCAAAATTATTCGAAAAAAAATCCATTTAAGAAACCCAAGTTTAGAGGAAACATCATTTTACAAGTACCATCTTAATTTGAGGGCATATCCATATGTGAACCTATTACACCCATGGATGTTCCAAAATCCAATGGAACACTCCAACATCTATGAGAGATACTCGACACTATATTCCCAAAAATCAACATTAACTTTCAAACCAAACCAGACCACTCACATTGTTTAGAAAACACAACACACCCCTTTAAGACCATAAAACACTTTGTGAACAAATTACCATACCATTAAAATCAATAAGGGGATCTAAATTACACACAAGACAAAATCCAGAAATTCATACATAATTACATGAAATCATTCAACTCCCAAAATCAAAACATTGCTTCATTTTTTCTATGAAAAAAGGATTTTTATCAAACACTTCCAAGGCACCAAAAAATCGACATAATCAATTAATCATTTAAAACTCTATTTTAAAGCATTTTAACCAACATAAAAACAGTAAAATATGTTAACTAATATACTTAGGGAGGTTCTAACCATGATTAAAAATTAATCCGAATCACTAAATCATGAAGGGTTTGCAATGAAAGAGAATATCATGGAAACACATAATTCCAAGGAGACCCAATGAAACAAAGAATTAATGGGAGGAGGAATAATGTCATGACTCGTCCCCCAGGGCCTATGTCGTGACTGCCCAATGCCCGCCTTCCATAGGCTAGTGGTTGGCGACTAGCACCGAAGGCGTATTCCATAAAACTGAGATGGTGTTTCCTATATAACCTGTAAGCACATGCAACCAATCACAGAACAAGATACAAACTCAAGTAAACTGAATAGTAAACAGAGTGAGTACAGTAAGTAAAATGGGGCCAGAATACAATCCCAACCGGAAAGTACAAGGAAAACTGAAAACTAAAAGAAAACTGATAGGTGAAAAGAATATCTTGGATCATCCACCATAGATCCTACATAAAGGGTAGGTACAACTCATGAATGTTCAACTCTGTGGTTCGCCTCATCTAACGTCCACCTCTGAGCTACCTCTAGTCATGGTACCCTCGTCCTTAGTCAGCGACGTCTGTCATCTACACCAAACACAATGATGTATGGTAATCTCCCATGCAAGGGTGAGTATAACGATACTTAGTAGGAACCCTGAGACCCTCAAGGTCTCACAAAATCCATAAAGTATAAACCACAAAGGAAAGAAACAACTGATAACCCTACATGGGTATATGCCCATACATATACCTAAGTTATCATGTAAACCCATCTCAATCATGAGGAAATCACGAAGTCTAACTCCAAAACCTCAAGCTCAACTATACCACAATGGAAGAAATACTACGAAGGAAAGTACCACACAAGTACGCGACACAAAAGAATACTACCAAGGTATTACCATGAAGAAATGTTCCACACAGGTACAGACTCAGCTCACACTAGGTATAACTTAAGTATAGTAGTAGAATGATTAGATATAACTATTGAATTATCATAATCTATTAAAAGGAAGACCCACAAAGGATTTCTCGGTGCATACCCACATAGGATCTCTAGTTGTTGACCCACATAGCAGCGCTAGGTGCTGACCCACAAATGAAAGATAGGTGCTGACCCACACCAGATTACTTGGTGCTAACCCACACAAATTTCTCTTCATTCATCACATCAGAGCCAGCTAATGGGTTTCTGCCCTATGCTCTCTTGTCTCTGAGAGGGTCCGCTTCACAAGACACTGGTCGATACTCCAACTGCCATGAAGACTCATGAAGAGGTATCTCAAAGGACCTCCATGTAATAGGGGTCACAAAACAACAGACGACGCGTCAATCAGACACCTGGTCTTTGAGTTATTAGCCTTTTAGTCTCAAGGGCCCTGTTGGATTCCTAATAGATACAACCCGGTCATATTCCATCATTATCCAAATATCTAGTGGGATATACTCAGAGATACAGTCTCACTCCAAGGTTTCCAACACTGTTGATTGTTCGTCACACGGACGTTCTGTGCCAAAGTTATGGCCATAAGATCGTAAATGGGTCCCAGTGAGTCTGGGTCTGGTCCGACTGGGTCAGACTAACCCAGGCCAACTTGAAAAGGGTCGACTCGGTTAGGTTCGACCCAGAATGACCCACTGGCTTAGGCGTACCTTGTGATGTGGCTCGTCCCACTGGGCAGTCCAGCCCGCAGGTCCGGTCCGGCACACGCTGGGCGGCCTGGTGGCGTGAAGGGCACACAGCAGCGAGGGAGACGAAGCCGCGAGGCAGCATGGTGGGGCCGCGGGGCGGAAGAGCCACAAATGGCGTGGGGGCATGGGGTGGAGCGAACCGCGGATGGCGGAGGCCGTGGACGGCGGCCGTCGCGGGTGGCACGGGGGTTCGTGCGGCGCGAGCTGCGGACGACGGAGGCTGCGGACAACAGCGGCTGCAGGCGGAGCAGATCCGCGGGTGGAATGGGGGCTTGGGGCAGCATTGGATATGGATAGCAGAGGCCGCAGACGGCGGGGGCCGTGGGCGGTATAGTTGTCTTCGTCGCGTTTGGTAGTGGTTCCCGCCGTCGTTCTCGTGTTCCACTAGTGCTAATCATTGGCACTGGTCGCCATCACCATCGTGAAGAACACACAAAGTAAGAACGATAGAGGGTTCAAGCCATGTTTGTTGGGCCCGCACCCTCTGCATTATGGAGGTATAAACATGCTCAACAAAATCATGAATCAAGAATCTTCAAACTCTACAATTTCATACGAATCGTGGATCAAAAAGTATAGGTTAACTTGTGTTCACCATGCTTTCTAAGAATGAGAAATTTCATGAATTCAATAACAAACCCCACCTCAATGGTTCATTGATGGAGGCTGTGAGGAAAGAGATGATGTATTTTGGGATAGTCAGATGTCAATGAAATCCGCATTTCCTCGATTGTTAGTTCGTTCATCATTGGAGATGTTACCTCATTGGTGTTCTTCGTTGGAGAGATTTCTCCCAATAGTTCTTCTCTCCCCAATTCCACCTAAATGAAATGTATATCACATAATAGAACAAGTTATCTATTATGTTTGTTAACATAATTTTAAAATATCTTAATTAATTAATTGATGGGTTGGCATGATTAATTAAAGGGGACATTTGGCATAATTAAGTTGGGGAGCTCAAGAGGATTCTCCACATTATGATTGAGTTCAAAGGGGTTCAATGGGTTTTATGTCTTTGGTGGTCCTCAACACCATATCCTATGTTTAGTGGTTTTAGTACAAGGGGTCCCCACCATTATACATTCCACATGGAAGGTTTCAACAAAAGAAAATAAAAATGATACACATTTTAATTTTAATTTTATTCTTTCACTAAGAACACAAAAACTATATTTTACTATTCACCCAAAGCAGTTGAGGTAAAGGTCTCCATATGTGCATATCGGCACTACGAGTTTAATGGTTCCCTCATATTTTAATTCTGAGAACTAGTTCAAATGTTAAAAAACCCGCTCGTATGTTTACTGATCGTACCCGAAAAAAAGGTCAGAAATTCATTCCATGGACACCGGGCCTTGGAATCCCGCGTCATCAATTTTCACTGACTCGAAAAATTCCCATTTTATTAAAAATAATTACATTCAAATTTTGGGTCATTACATTCTCTCCACCTCAGAGCTTTACAACCCCCTAATCCAAATCACAAAACTAGGACAACAAGTTGGGGTAATGAGCATGTATCTGAGCCTCCCTCTCTCAATGTGATGTCCTGGAGGTTCCCATGCTGCTAACGAATGCACACTAGAGTTATCGACCACCCACGAAGGAACCGCTCCTGTAGATCCTCAATATCTAGAGAAAACTCTGTAAAAGTCTCCCCATCATCAATGTCCAGCTCGCCATGATCGTTGATGTGAGAATGGTCATTCCCGTATCTCCTCAGCTATGATACATGGAAGACGGTGTGCACCCGATGCAACAGATGCAGAAGAGATAAACGGTATGCCACCACGCAAACTCTTCTGAGGACTTGAAGTGGTCCGATGAACATCATAGATAACATTCCACCTCGACCAAATCTCTATATATCTCATTGAGGTGAGACCCGTAGAAAGACATGGTCTCCATCCTTGAACTCCATAGGTCTCCATCTCCTGTGGGGAAAAGACTTCTGCCTACTCTGTGTAGTCTTCATCTACTCCAAGATGATCTCCAATATCACCCAAACAATTCTTCAAGGGGTTCCATCCCCATGGTGGAGTGATTGTTGTTGTTGTATGAAAAATCCACCAAATACAAGTGATCCTCCCAGCTGTGACTGAAGTCAAGGACACAAGCACATCGCATGTTCTGCTCATATCGTAGATGGAAAACACGTATCATGATTGAAGAAAATTGTCGAGGGTACTCCATGTAGCCTCACAGTCTCCTGTAAATAGAGGCGTCTCATTCTCTCTACTAAACCCTGCTCTTTGATCGGTAGGAAGTGACCCGACTTGGTGAGTCGGTCGATGATCACCCAGATAGAATCATGACCCCTAGATGTACGTGGAAGTCATGTCACTAAGTACATGGATATCGCATACCACATCCACTCTAGGACCTCTAAAAGGCGAACCAAGCCTGTTGGTACCTGATGCTCTGCCTTCACTTACTGACAAGTGAGGTACCAAGAGACAAACTCTGCTACATCTTTCTTTATTCCTGGCCACCAGTTCTATTCTTTGAGATCTTGGTACATATTCGCCACTCTTGGATGTACCGCGAGAGGGGATTTATGAAACCCCATCATCACATCCTCCCAAAGAGACACGGGTACCATGGTACGTCCTCTGAAGAGGATGACGTGCTACCGACCTTCATAAAATCCATCAGGTTCTTGTCTTGTGGATATTTGAGCATGTCATGTCTTACAGTCAGTGTCCCCACGTTGAGGCTCCCTGAATCACTGAAGAAATAGAGGAGTGACTGTAAGAGATTGATGAAAAGATGCTCCATCCCAATCCCAAAAGGATATCTGCAAAGTGGCCAGCTGCTCCAGAGCCTCACATAACAGCTGTATATCGGATCTCTAGTTGAGTGTATCTGCTACAACGTGCCCCTTCCCAGGAGTATAGACTATCTCGATGTCATAGTACTGGAGGAACTCATGCCAACGTTTCTGTATCATATTTAGGTCCTTCTGAAAGATGATATACCTGAGAATCTTGTGATCAAAGTACACTATAAAACGTTCACCCATCAGATAGTGTCGCCACATATTTAAGGCGAAGACCACTTCTGAAAACTCCAGGTCATGGGTAGCGTAGTTCTGGTCATGTTGTCTCAGCTGTCGAGAACCATTTATGATCACTTATCACTCCTACATTAAGACACTTCCAAGACTAGTCCCTAATGCATCATAGTAGACTACGTGCCCTACGCCCTCCTCTGGAAGCCTAAAGATTGGGGAAAAAGTCAACCTCTGCCTCTGCTCCAAAAAACTCTGATGGCATCTCTCCAACCACACGAAGGGTTTCCCCTTATTTTTCAACACTAATAGAGGTGCTGCAACTATGGAGAAATCTGGCATTAATATCTTTAAGTATCCAGCCAATCCCAGGAAACGTTGTACCTCCATCACACTCCTGGGGGGCTCCCAAGCAAGTACTGCCTCAATCTTCGCTAGATCCACTGCAACTCCAGCCTATGATATGACATGTCCCAAAAAGTGGAACTCTTGGATCCAAAACTGGAACTTTGAGTGCTTACCATAAAACCAGTGCTCTCAGAGTGTGTGAATTTCTACCTGCAAATGATAAGCATGTTCCTACTCACTAGCCGACTAGATCAGAATGTCGTCAATGAAGACTACTACAAATCGATCAAGGTATGGCTAAAAGATCATGTTCATGAGTCACATGAACACTTCTGGAGTGCTGGTTATGCCAAATGGTAAAACAAATAACTTGTAATGGTCGTACCAACATCTGAAATCCGTCTTCTGCACATCCTCATCTCGTACTTTGAGCCGGTGATAGCCTGATCTGAGGTATATCTTCGAGAACCACTGTGCTCCCTTTAGATGGTCAAATAGGTCGTCAATCCTCAGAAGTGGGTACTTGTTCTTCATGGTCACTTGGTTCAGGCACAGATAGTCGACACTACCTCTCAAGCTCCCATCCGCCTTCTTGGCGAACAAAATTGGGGCTTCCCAAGGAGAAACACTGGGCTGAATGAACCTTTTCCCCTGAAAGACCTCCAGCTGTACCCACAGCTCATGAAGCTCTACGGGATCCATCTGATACACTGGTGTCTATATCAATGCCATCTCGGGGTACAAGTCAATGTACATGTCCACCTATCTGCGAGGAGGTAGACCCAGAACATCATTAGGAAGACATTCACGTACTAGTCCACCACTATAGGTTAATTTGGACTCTCCAAACCAACCGCTCTGAGAGTAAGGCTTGCCAACTATTGTGTAATCGGCAACACCCTCCTCTGGATAAGTCTATCATGTGCTGTAAAGGCACCCTTCTCACCAGTGATGGTAAACCTAGTCCTATCCGTGCGGACACACCGCACTATTCTCCTAATACACTCAATCTGAGCATGGACTGTAGATAACAAGTCCATACCCAAGATGACATTGTAATGCCTCGATGTTTCTTCTAGAAGATCCCTGTAGAATCCCGTACCTCCTAGAGTAAGCTCACACTACTGGAACTAGTGATTAATCATCCAATACAATATCATAAGAGTCTCTAGCCATAAGGATCGAGCCAACGGCTCCATCAGAATTTCCAAGATCTGAATGAGAGAATTGGCCATAAAAGAATGACTAACACCTGTGTCTATATGTGCTATAGATATTGTGGAATAGAAGAATATCATACCTCGTACCATCTCTAGAGAACCATGATAGTAGGCCTCTACTTCCTGGAGCTGAGCTCTCCCATGTCCTCCTGCTCCCTATGGTCAGGGTGGACCTCCTGGTGGGGGTGTCAGTAACATATCAAATCGTCGCCCACCACCAGCTGCATAGAAAGCTCATCTACCACATCTTCCTGCTCCCTATAGACCTCCTCGGTCGAATCGTTGTCCCTGCCTGGGTGTTCCTTCGACAGTTTTCTGATCATCTATACGGTGGGTCAAACAGTCACTAGCCATGTGACCCTACCCGCCGAATGCGTAAAACTGCCTGCTCCTGGCATGATTGGCTCTGCATCGAGTGCCCCGCACAACCGACCCAAAATCCTATGGTCGTCTATTTGTAGGTCTGATCCTCTTGGACCTCTGTGACATCTGTCTGCGTCCAGCTGCATAAGATACCACTACGTGACAACTAATGGTGGGTCTCACTGCTGATGACTACTCAGTAAGGAAACTATCCACTAAAAGGGCTCTCTCTAACACCCCTTCCTGTGTCAGGATGCAGAGTGATATCATCAAGGCCCTGATCTCCACCTGAGTCCCTACTCGAAGGTCTAGAACTTGAATAATGGGTCCCACAACATATCTATGGAGTAGCATGAGAGTTTAGTTAACCTTATGGAGTACTGATCCGAAATCATGGTTCCCTTCTATATATGAAGTACCTCCTGAATGCACACTACACGAAGAGTTGATGGGACAAATTCTACTCGAAATAGGATCTTGAAATTTTCCCAAAGAAGTGTCACCTCATCGTGATCTTAAAGCATCAAGCACCACCATCTTCCTGCTGCTACCTATAGAAGGCTAGCAGCAAGAATCACAATGAGATTTAATGGTGTCTCTACAAGTCATAAGACTCTCACTATGACCTCCAACCAATCCCCAGCTACCTGTAGGTCCATCTATCCCCTGAACCTGGGTGGCCTCTGGCACTAGAACTCGTGCAACGCGCTCAAGCGGTGTGCACTGTCTAAAGCTGGGGCCAGTGGCATCGGTGGCCCAACAGGTAATGGTACCACTGGTTCCTCCACTAGTGCCTCTACTAGAAGATGGCCCCTAACCAAGGCCTCGTCGCTCGGTGGGCTGTTAGTGCATAATATATCTAGAAGCCCAGCTGGTTGTCTGCATGGAGGCATCTTGAAATGAAACAGGTGCGCCATGGGTAATTTGTTATACATGGTGAGATGACTCAAAGAGATCACAAGGAAGACTCTTGATGATACACATGCAATCAATGTTTTTATGATCTGAGTTGGAAATCAGAAGGTCGGGTCCTGGTGCATGGATACGTCAGTCTTTACACCATCACATGTTTCCCTATAATGATAACCACACTCACTACACATAACACTATTTCCATTAAAATGTTCTGAGTCCTATGTTATATGGTATAACCAACTCCTCTGATACCAATTTCTCACGACTGTTCCCCTAGGACCCAGGCAGTGACTACCCCAATCCCGCCTTCCATAGGTTAGGGGCTGGAGACTAGCACAGAAGGAATATTCCCTAAAACTGGGATGGAATTGCCTTTATAACCTGTAAGCACACACTACCAAGCACACAACAATATACAAACTCAGGTAAACTAAATAGTAAAGAGAGTGCGTACAGTTAGTAAAAAGGGGTCATAATACAAGCACAACTATAAATTACAAGGAAAACATGAAAGTAAAAGATAGTTGATAGGTGAAAGGTATATCTTGGATCATCCACCATGGATCCTACCTAAAGGGTGGGTATAGCTCACGAATGGTTGTCTTGGCGGATCGCCTCGTCTAAAGTCTACCTCTGATCTACCTCTAGTTCTGGTACCCCTATACTCAGTCAGTGTTGTCCGTCATCTACACCAAACACAACGAAGTACGAGAATAGCCCATACAGGGGTGCGTATAACGATATTCAGTAGGGGCCCTGAGACCCTCAAGGTCTCACAAAATCCAAAAAGGATAAACCACAATGGAAGGAAACAATTGATAACCCTACTTAGGTATATGCCCATACATATAAATAAGTTATAATGTAAACCCATCTCAATCATGAGGAAAACACAGAGTCCAACTCTAAATCCCCAAGATCAGTTGTTCTATAGTGGAAGAAATACTATAAAAGAAATTACCACACAAGTACGCCACCCAAAAAAATACCACTATGGAATTACCACGAAGGAAAGTACCACACATGTATAGACTCATATCACGCTAGTTATTACTTAAGTACAGTAGTAGAGATGATTAGATGTAACTACTGAATCATTTTTCTCAATTAAGAGGAAGACCCACACAGGATCACTCAGTGCGGACCCATAAAGGATCGCTAGGAGCTGACCCACACATGATCTCGAGGGGCTGACCCACATAGGATCACTAGGTTCTGACCCACACAAGATTGCTCGGTGCTGACCCACACATGATCACACTTCATTCTTCACGGCACAACCAGCTACTGGGTTTCTGCAATACGCTCTCTAGTCTCTGGTAGGGTCCTCTCCACAATCCATTGGTCCATACTCCAATTGCCACAAAGTCTCAAAATGAAGTATGTCATAGGACCACCACATCATAGGGGTCTCAACGCAACAGAAGACACATCAATCATACGCAGAGTCTCTATGTTATTAGCCTTTTTAGTCCCGAGGGCCTGGTAGGATTCGTGCTCAATCCATTCCGACTGTATTAAAACATTATCCAAATCTCCAATGGGTTATACTATAAGGTAATACCTCTCTATAAGGTTTCCAATATCGTTGAAAGTTTGTCTAAGGGATGTTCGGTGCTATAGTTATGGCTAAAAGTGTGTAAAAGGGTCGTAGTGAGTCCGAGTCTGGTCCGATCTGGTCGGACCAACCGGGCCCGACTGGCTGGGTCAAGCCCAACCTGTGTTGCGGCTCAGCCCACTAGGCAGTCCGGCCCGCGCTAGGAGGCCCTACCCAGTGGGGCAGAGGATGCGCGACCGCGAGGGCAGTAAAGTGGCGCGGCGGCACGGCGGGGCCATGGGGAGCCGGAGCCGTGGATGGCGTGAGGTTGCGGGGTGGCACGAGCTGTGGATGGTAGAGTCCACAAACAACGGAGGTCGTGGGTGTCATGGGGGTGAGGTGCGGCGCTGCCCATGGACGATAGATGCCGTGGATGGTGGTTGCCGCGGGTGGCACGGAGCATCGAATGGCATAAGGGTGCGGGCAACGTAGTTGTCTTCGTCGCGGCCGACGGTGGTTCTTGCCTCCATTCCCATGTTCCACTAGTGCCAAATGCCATCACCGATTGCTGTCACCATCGCAAAAAAGACACCAAAGAAGAACAACAGAGGGGTCGGGCCATGTTTGTTTGGCCAGTACCCTCCAGATTTGGGCATTTTCAAGCAGCTCAACAAATCATGAATCAAGAATCATCAAACTCTACAATTTCATATGAATCGTGGATCAACTCATTTAGGTTGATCCGCATTCTTCATGCATTCCAAGAATGAGGAATTTCATGAATTCAATAACATCCCCTACCTCGAAGGTTTTTTGACAGAGGCCGCGAGGAAGGAGACGATGTCTTTGGGGACCGTCAGACATTGGTGACATCAGTGTTTCCTCGATCATCAGTTCATTCATCATTGGATATTTTCCACATTGGCGTTCTACATTGGAGAGCTTTCTCCAAATATTTTTGCTCTCCCCCATTCCACCAAAATGAAAGGTAGACCACACAATAGAACATGATATCTGTTATGTTTGTTGGCATGATTTTAAAATAGATTAATTAATTAATTAATGGGTTGGATTAATTAAAGGGGACAGTCATCATAATTAATTGATGGATCTCAAGAGGTTTCTCCCCATTAAGAGGGAGTTAAAAGGGGTTCAAGAGGTTTTAAGTCTCGGTTGGTTCCCACCTCCATAACCGACATGGGAGGTTAGGCTCGGGTGGTTCCCACCGCCAAATCCTATGTTTAGAGGTTTTAGTACAGGGGGTCCCCACCATTAAAATATCCTCATGGAATGTTTCAAGAAAAGAAAATAAAAATGTTACGCATTTTTATTTTATTTTTATTCTTTCTCAAAAAACAAAAAAATTATCGTTTACTCTCGATCCGCTGCGGCCAAGGTGAAGGTCACCTTAAGTGAATAATGGCGCTGCGAGTTCAACGGTGCCCTCAGATATCAGTTCTGAGTACCGGTTCAAATGTTACAAAAACCCACTAGTAAGTTTACTGAACGTACCCAAAAAATGTTTAGAAATTCATTCCAGGCACACCGGGCCTCGGAATCATGCACCATCAATTTTCGTGGACTCATAAAATTATAATTTAATTAAAAAATTACATTGAAATTACAGGTCATTACATTCTCCCCACCTCAGAGCATTGCATCCCTATAATCCACATCCCCAAACTTGGAAACCATGTTGGGGTACTTAGCATGTATCTGAGCCTATCGCTCCCATGTACCCTCCTAGAAATTCTCATGATTCCAATGAATGCACACCAGAGGTATCAATCACCCACAAAGGACCCACTTCTATTGATCCTAAATCTCTACTGGAAACTCCGTCAAAGTAGCCTCATCGTCAATGTCCAGCTCGCCAGGATCGATGATGTGAGAAGGGTCGTGAATGTATCTCCTCAACTGGGATAAGTGGAAGACGTCGTCCACCCAGTGCCACTGAGGTGGAAGAGCTAAGTGGTATGCCACCTTTCCAACTCTACTATGGACCTGAAAAGGTCCAATGAACCTCAGAGATAACTTGCCACCTCGGCCAAATCTCTACAAACCACATCGAGGTGAGACCCTTAGAACGACGTGGTTGTAATCCTCGAACTCCAGAGGTCTCCATCTCCTGTCGACATAAGGCATCTGCCTGCTCTGTGTAGTCCTCATTCACTCCTAGATGATTTGAAATTTTTCTGTGGTAGCTCATATCATCTCTGGTCCCACTAGTGCTGACTCCCCTGGGTCAATCCAGCACAAAGGTGATATGAAAGTTCTCCCATACAACACCTCAAAAGTTTCCATCATAGTGGTGGATTGATAGCTATTTTTTTATGAAAACACCACTAAAGGATAGTGATCCTCCCAACTATGACCAAAGTGGAGGACACAAGAACATAACATGTCCTTGAGGGTCTAAATGGTCAGCTTAGTCTAGAAATTTGTTAGCAGATGGAAGGCGGTTCTCAAATGAAGCTGTGTCCCGAAAGCCTCATGCAACCTTTTCCATAGTTGGGAAGTAAAATGTGTATCAAAATTAGAGAAAATCGTCAAGAGTACTCCATTTAGCGTCACAATCTCTTGCAAATAGAGTATTTACATGCTCTCTACTGAACCCTGCTCTTAGATCGGTAGAAAGTGAACCAACATGGTGAGTTGGTCGACAATAACCCAAATAGAATCATGACTCCTGGATGTATGTGGACATCTTGTCACGAAGTCTATGGATATCCCATCCCACTTCCACTATGGGACCTCTTATGTCTAAACTAATCCAGCTGGTACCTAATGCTCTGCCTTCACTTGCAGACAAGTGAGGCACTGAGAGACAAACTCTGCTACTAATTTCTTCATTCTCGGCCACCAGTGTTATCGTCGGAGATCCTGGTAGATCTTTTCCAGACCTGGATGTACCGCTAGAGGGGATGTGTGAAACTCCCTCATCTCATCCTCATGAAGTGACACTGGTACCATGGTACGTCCTCTGAAGAAGATGACGTTCTCCCCACCTTCATAAAATCCATTAGGTGCATGTCCTATGGATATCTACGCACATTGTTTCTCGCAGTCAGTGTCCCCACGCATGGCCTCCCTGACTCGCTGATGAATTGGGGGAGTGACTATAAGAGACTGAATAAAATCTGCTCTATCTCGATCCACAAAGGATATCTATAAAGAAGATAGTTGTTCTATCACCTCACCTAGCAGCTGTATACCAGATATTCGGCTGAGTGCATCTGCTACAACGTTCCCCTTCCATGAAGTATATACTATCTCGAAGTCATAGTACTGGTAGAACTCTACCGAATGTATTTGTATCATGTTTAGGTCTTTATGATAGAATATATACCTGAGTCTCTTGTGATCAGTGTACAATGTAAAATTTTCACCCATTAGATAGTGTCTCCACCTTTTCAAGGCGGAGACCACTGCTACAAACTCCAGTTCATGGGTAGTTTTTTTCTGATCATGCGGTCTCAGTTGTTGATAACAATATGCGATCACTGCTCACTCCTCCATCATTACATATCCAAGCCTGGTACCTAATGTGTCACAGTAAACTACATTCCCTACGACCTCCTCTAGAAGCCTCAACATGGTGGCAGTAGTAAGCCTCTACCTCAAATCTTGAAAAATCTGTTGGCATCTTTCTGAACACACGATGGGTTGCCCCTTAATCGTCAACGTTGATAGAGGTGATACAACTCTGGATAAATTTGGCACAAATATCTAGTAGTTTCAAAACAAACCCAAGAATCATTATACCTCAGTCACACTCCTGGGTGGCTCTAAATAATGTACCACCTCAATCTGTGATGGATCCACTGCAACTCCAGCCTCCGATATGACATTTCCCAAAATGTGGACCTCTCGGATCCAAAACTGGAACATCAAGAGATTAACATAAAGCTGGTTCTCTCGGAGAGGGTCTAGTACTACACGCAAATGATAGGCATGCTCCTCCTCAGTAGCCGAGTAGATCAGAATGTCTTCGATGAAGACTAACACCAAGAGATCTAGATATGAATGAATGATCCTGTTTCTATGTCCCAAGAACACTGTAGAGGCTTTAGTTACACCGAATGGCATAACAATGAACTTGTAGTGGTCATAATGATATCAGAAAGTTGTCTTCTGCACATCATTGTCTTTTACATTGAGCTGGTGATTGCCTGATCTGAGATATATCTTCGAGAATCACTGTGCCCCATTTAGCTGATCAAAGGGGCTGTCAATCCTCGGATGTGGGTACATATTATTCAGGTAACCTTTTTCAGGCACTGATAGTCGACACAAAGTCTCAAGCTCTCATCCTCCTTCATGGCGAACAAAATCGGGGCTGCCCAATGAAAAACACTGGCCCGAATGAACCCTTTCCCCTATAAGTCCTCCAACTATACACATAGCTCATGAAGTACCATGGGAGCCATACGATACACTGGTGTAGATATCGGTATTGTCCCTAGGTACAATTCAATGTAAATGTCCACCTCTCTATAAGGAGGTAGACCCAAAACATCATCAGGGAAGACATCCGCGTACTGGTCCACCACTACAGGATAATTTGGACTCTCCACACCAACCGCTCTGAGGGTAATTCTAGCCAACTGATGTGTAATCGGCTGAACCCTCCACTGGGTAAGTCCATCCTGTGATGCAAAGGCTCTCTTCTCACCAGTGAAGGTAAACCTAGTCCCATACGTATGATCACAAACCGCATATTTCACCTAATACAGTCAATATGATAATGGATAATAGATTACCTGCCCATACCCATGTTGATTTTGTATGGCCTCAATGCTGCTACTCGGAGATCCCAGCTGAAGCACTAGACTCCTAGAGTAAGCTCACACTATCGGAAGTAGTTCTTAATCATAAAATCTGCTCCCATAGAAGTTTCTAACCATAAGGATCGAGCCAAAGGCTCTGTCGGAATCTCGGAGCTCCCAACGAGGGAATTTGAAATAAAATATTGATTGGAACCTAAGTCTATAAGTACTGAAGCTAAGGTGGAATAAACACTGACCGTACCAAGTATTATCTTTAAATCTCCCTGACCGTAGGCCTTAACTGCCTGGATCTGAGCTCTCCCCTATCCTCCTTCTCCCTATGGTCAGGGTGGACCACCTAGTGGTGGTGGTGGTGGTAACATATCGAATCGTCCTCCATCTCTGAATGCATGACCAACTCCTCTGCCACGTCTGGATGCTCCCTGTAGACCTCCTCTGTCGAATCTCTGTCTCCGCCTGGGTGGTCCTTCGACTGTTTGCTGATCATCTGTATAGTGGGTTGGATAGTCACGAGACATGTGACCCTACCCACCGCATGTGTTACACTACTCGCTCATGGCATGACTGGCTCTACCTCAGGTGCCCCGCACAACTGACCCTGAATCTTGCGGTCGTCCATATGTAGATCTGGTCCTCTGGGACCTATGCGACATCTGTCTGCGGCCAGCTTCTGAAGACTCCACTAAAAGATGACTAGTGCTAGGTCTCACTGCTGGTGACTACTCAGCATGGAAACTCTCCACTAAAAAGGCTTTCTCTAACACCCCCGCCTATGTTGGGATGCTGAGTGATATCATTGAAGCCATGATATCTTGCATGAGGCGCTAATTGAAGGTATGGGCCCTGAAGAATGGGTCTCACACCATATATGGGGAGAAGCATGAGTGGTGTAACATCCCAAGTAAGTAATGAATATTAGATATTTTTATCTATGTCTATTAATGATTAAGATAGTGTTTTAGAGGCTTAAAATGAAAATAAATCCAATCTTAAGCATGGAATACACTAATGTTTTTAAAAGATTGTTTTACTGCCTTTTGATGGCAAACCATTTTTAAATCTATCTTTTGACAATTTTATAAGATATGTTTGTCAAAATAAACTTATTCTTTATGATTGGGGCATCAAAATTTACTTTGTGTGAATTTTTGGTATTTTTCTGACAATGTTCATTTTTTATGAATAATGAAAAATACTGCATTTTACATCAAAAATGCTTTTTAATCTAATTTATTTATATGATTAGATTATCTTTTGAATTAGTTTTGAAGTGAAATTAGAATATATTTTTACCATTTAATCCAATGGTGGTCATTGTAATCAATTTCACTTTGAAATTGGACTTAAACTGGTGTCAATCTTTTAATACTTATTGTTTCATAAAAACACGCTATTTGCTCTGACAGCGGGAATTAATTATTAAATTAATTAATTTGACTTATATGTTTTGAATTTTTTAAAATATACTTCATTTTTTAATTCAGAATATCAAATATATGTTAGGGTGAATTTTTGGCAATTTTCTGAAAAACTCCAATTTTTGATGAATAGTGAATCCACTAAGTGGTAATCAAGAAAACTAATTTTTCAGTTAAATGAAAGTTTACCACTAATGTGTATTGAATTTTGAAAATACGACATACATGGTTGTCATTAAGATGTAAAATGTGGTTCAATGAGATTAAAATAATTTTTTGGTGAATAGTAACTTATTAAGTTTTTAATCGCGATTAGTGGTAATTAGTGTAGTTTAAGGTAAAAATAATGATTTAATAAAATAAGATGAGCTTGAAACATGTCCCAACCTTATTGGTTGTGTCATGGCCGACCAAGACAAGCCATGGGTCATCTTGGGGACCCCATGGAGACACTTTGGTTGGGAAATGACATAAATAACTTTTTATTTAATGTAAAAGTAAAAAATGACACAAACATAATATGTTTTGCGAAAAAATTATTACATGGGGTTATAAAGATCAGATTTTTGATTATAAATATTCATTGGAAATCTAAAACGATTTCCTACATCATAGTATTTGTTTTATAATTTTTAGACTTTAAATAAATTAAATTATTTATGACATCATGATGATGCAGCGATGACCTCATTATTTAACGATTTAAATAAAATGGAAAGATAATGAAAAATATAAAACCTACACACGGACAAAACCAAATGGATGAGTGGATTACGAAGACTTATCACCTTATCCTCGAATTATACCAATTTTATACCTTTTGAATCCGAAACTCTTTTTAAAATAAAGTAACTTATCTTTACTTTCCAAAAGTGCCCCTCCTCTCCTCTTATAAAAGGCCCCCACCTCTATCTCATTTCAAACACTCCTCAAGACTTTGGCTCGGCCAACCCCTGCCCATTTACTCTCTCCACATCTCTCTCCTCATCCTAGAGGATTCCCTTTGGGCAGAATCCTTTCAAAGGAAGCCTTTAGGCTCAAATCTAAAGGAGTTACACTTTTAAAGGTAATTCATTCTCTCATGTTCATTTGTTTTATTTTGCTTCTCCAACCCCCTAAACTCTTTTTATTTACTTCTTTTGTAACAACAACATTATCTTCAATATACTAGGATGTTTTGATAAGATTTAGTTGAGCTACACTCTCACACAACTACATCAAATGGTTAAAGAACATACAGTTTCTGTGGATGGTGAAATTCTGCCTCCCGAAACGATGATTGTTCAATACTCATTTAACACCTTCAAAGGCGGCCTTTATGATGTCACTATTTTTTTATATGATATATAATATGTTTATGTTTTCCTTAAGCTTCTGTTTTTTTCATTTTGGGCATACCTTTATGGTTTCCATTATTGGTAAACACGATATCTTTATTTTAGGAAGTGCGGACTACCGTCCCCTGAAAGTGATTTGATTCGTTAATACCATATGTGGGATGTGTAAAGGATAAAGTTAATGATATTATATATGTTATTATACTGGAATTATAATATACTCTTATATCATTATGATTCAATTCCAAAAAATACGAAATAGAAATGGAAGTAGCGTTCATGCGTACGTACGGCTTACCGTCTCCATGAACGGTGCATTTCATTTCTTACCTCTAAATGTGATGTAATATTATAAATACATTTATATGATGAATATATATGATATATATGTTATCCAAATCATTAATATCATTCTGGATATAACGAACCTTTGACCAAATTAACAACATGTAAGTGTAAGAAGTCTATTTTTGACTTAAGAACCAAATACCGACAAAATGAACATTATTAACATAAATGATTACATGATGTTCATAACATGGTATAAAAGGAATAATGAACTAGAAAAAGGTTCTTAAGCAAGTAGAGATTTACTCAAGTTTATTATTCAGGAGATTAAAGAATGGTCGGGTCAAGTCGGATACGCGGTATGGGACTTCGTCTCAATCTCCTTTCATTGAGGCATATTTTATTTTATACACAACTTTATTTTATACGGTGTATAAACACCTTTGACTTTTACGTTTATTCAAAAGGAATCTTTTTTATATGAAGCGTTTACTAAACGATAAAAAGGAATTTTTTTGTCGTACGTATGCGGCGACAACGACTTCTCCGCCGTCGTGACCGTTATTTGAGTTTCGGCTTCCTCTACAAGCCATACCTTCTTTTTAAAATAAAAATAAATACCATGTTTTACTTTTCTTTTATTTTGTTATTGAAAATGGTTTTCATAATGTTTTTATATCAATGTGTTATATTGATATCTTGTGATTGAAAGGTGGAAATGTTATGTTTCCTTTATGAATTTTTTATGTGATACGATTATGTTGAGGTTCTTGGGCATTATTATGAAGACAGGTGGTTCCATGATAAACTAAGTGCAGGTGAGCACGATATAGCTCTCCAATGCATTGGGTAATGCGAAGGAGTGAAACGTTAAGGTTTCTCCGAAGAGATTTAGGGAATATATTGTGATGGGTATTCCAAACGTAACCAAGAGGGTTACTCCCTACGTAAGAATGTTATGAATGCCTAAAGTTACCTTTATGTCTTATGATTTATATTATTTATTCATGATTTGATGAGGTATGTTAAAGTTCTTATGTTTTATGGGTAAAGTATGATTTCATTCTTATGTATATATGTACCCATGTTTCCTTTCCATGTTTTTATAACCCATACTGAGCTTTTTATTCTCATCACAAGTTTTTTTGTAATGATTTTCACAGGTCAAGGGAAAGGTACATGATATGATGATAGTGTCAAGGAAGTGTCAAGAATGAATCCATGTTTTATTTTAAATATGTTTCCATTGATGGGAATGAAGAATACTATCTTTATGTAACCGCTTTTTTTTAATGTGGGTTGTAATGCATGTTTTAAGATCTAATTCTCTAAAACTCTAAACCCGAAAAGATCCTCAATGTGTAATCTTGTAATAACTCAAGATTAAGTAAGGTTTAAGGCTGGGGCCTTATAGTTGGTATCAATGGTCGGTTTAGATAACTTTAGGAGTTATAATTCTATTAAATGATTATCCAAAAATATTTTTTTATGGTCAAATTGAAGTGATATAGCATTTGAAGATTATCATGTTGCTTCATCTAAGACATGTTTGTTCAGAATGGTTTTCCACAGAGGAAACAGGGAAGCAGTGCTAGGAAGGAATACAGAAGGAAATAACCTTCCGAATCAGCATCCTTAGATGATCGGAATTGGAACTGAACAGTTTGTTGAAGTAATTGTGCAGTTGACTCAAGCGATAAATGTCGGTGGTATCCATGCACGAGATCAGCCAGATCAACCACAGAGGAACATGTCAGTGGTCGAACATTTCATGAGGCAACATCCCCCATCATTTAGAGGATCATCTGACCCTGTGTTAGCTGAAGGGTGGATTAAATCACTGGATAAGATTTTTGATGTCATGAGATGTTCAGACAATCAAAAGGTTAGTCTTGCTATTTACCGTTTGGAGGGTGTGGCAGATCAGTGGTGGTCGATGGTTAAAAATATCAGGGACGCTGATGAGATTGATGTTATCGACTGGGATGAATTCAAAGGTATGTTTCTTGAGAAGTATTTTCCTAAGGCTGTTATACTTAGGATGGAAAAACAATTCTTGGAATTGAGGCAAGAGGAAGACTCAGTGGCTGCCTATGAAGAAAGGTTCACTCGATTGGCAAGGTATGCTCCAAATTTTATCCGAGACCTTGATAGTAAAATCAATCGTTTTTACTCAGGATTAAAGCCAAAATATCGAAGGGAATTAGCTTCTCGTGAGTTTAAAAGTTATGAAAAGCTTGTTCGATGTGCTGAGAAGGTGGAAGTGGAGTTTTCCAATGACCAAGTGTTCTATGACAACCAGTAGAAGAAGATACCAAGGTGGCAGGAGAAAGGTAAGAATTCTCCAAAAAAGTCTGATGGTAAGAGAACTAAGTTTCCAGTTTGTGATAAATGTGGCAAAAGGCATGCTGGGGAATGTCTTCTGAATTCTAGAAAGTGCTACCGATGTGGTAAGATGGGACATAAGGCTCGTTATTTCACTGAAAAGGATCAAGGTGAAGATAAGAACAAATTTGATTTACAGTTAGTGAAATGTTATAATTTCAATGAGATGGGTCACTATGCAAACGAGTGTCTGAAAAAGAGCTTGAGTGATGGGAAGCAGTTAGAATACAAGTAGAAAGGGGTGGTGAAATCCTTTGCAACTACTTCAGCAGATGTCGGGCCTTCAAATGAAGTTGTATCAGGTACTTTGTTTGTTTTTTCAGATTATGCCAGTGTGTTGTTTGATTCGGGGTCTACACATTCTTTCATCTCTGAAACCTTTTCTAGTAAAATGGGAATACCATCTCAAGAAATGACTCCTGAACTTTTGGTAAAAACACCCGGGGGAAATGTTGAGGAAAAAGAATTTATAAGAATCTTCCTATCCTTATCTTTGGAAAGAACCTACTTGAAAACCTTATTGTTCTACCTCTAGTAGAGTTTGATGTTATCCTGGGTATGGATTGGCTCTCTATTTACCATGCTAAGATTGAATGAAGAGCTAAAGAAGTTTCTTTTCAGAAATACTTTCAGTTTGTTAACAAGAATGAACCCTTACTTTTGATAACATATCAAGAGGCCAAGAAACATGTAAAAGATGTAAATGAATGTTACCATGCACACGTCGTTGAAAATAAAGGAACTGTTCAGATTAATGATATGCCAGTGGTAAATGAGTATCTTGATGTTTTTCCTGATGAGTTTCCTTGAATAATACCAGATCAAGAAGTTGAGTTTACTGTTGACATAGTTCTTGATGCTAAGCCAATTTCAAAACCCCCTTATCGAATGGCTCGAATTGAACTTTTAGAGTTGAAGGAGAAATTGCAACATTTATTAGAGAAAGGTTTCATTCGACCTATAACATCACCATGGGGTGCTCATGTTTTATTTGTTAAGAAAAAAGATGGTTCTATGAGACTTTTCATTGACTATAGAGCCTTGAATAATATCACTGTTAAGAACAAATATCCTTTTCCTCATATCGATGATTTGTTTGATCATCTCCAGGGAGCTCAGTTTTTTTCAAAGATTGACCTGAGATCGGGGTACCATCAGCTGAAGGTAAAAGAGACAGATATTCCGAAGACCGCATTCCGTACGAGATATGGCCATTATGAATTTGTAGTAATGACTTTTGGGCTAACCAATACACTTTCTGTATTCATGGACTAAATGAATAGAATTTTCCATGAGTTCTTGGATAAGTTTGTGGTGGTTTTCATTGATTATATTTTGGTGTTTTCTAAAAGTAAAGAAAAGCATGAAAGACATTTAAAGGTTATCTTGAAAACCATAAAAGAAAAGAAACTATATGGGAAATTCAACAAGTGTAAGTTTTGGTTGCAAAAAATTTCTTTCCTTGGTCACATTGTTTCTAAAGATGGAATAACTATTGATCCTGCAAAAACAAAAGTTGTGGAAGAATGGCCAAGACCCACAAATATAACCGAGATTCGTAGCTTCCTTGGTTTGGCGGGCTATTACCGAAGGTTTGTTAGAAATTTTTCACGGTTATCTAGTCCAATGACTAAGCTAACTCGGAAGGGTGTTAAGTTTATCTGGACAAAAGAACGTGTTGATTGTTTTCAGGAATTGAATAGAAGATTGGTGAATGCTCCAGTTTTGGCACTACCTTCCAGGAATGGTGAGTTTGTTATTTATAGTGATGCTTCATTGAAAGGACTTGGTTGCATCCTAATGCAGAATGATCAGGTAATTGCTTATGCTTCACGACAGTTGAAGACTCATGAGGTAAATTACCCTACACATGATTTGGAATTAGATGCTGTTGTTTTCTCTTTAAAAATTTGGAGGCATCATTTGTATGGAGGAAAGTGTGAAATATATACTGATCACAAAAGTTTAAAGTATATATTCACTCATAAAGAGTTGAACATGAGACAGAGTAGATGGCTAGAATTAATCAAGGATTATGATTGTACAATTCATTACCATCCGGGAAAATAAAATAAAGTGGCTGATGCTTTGAGTCGGAAAAGTAATGCTTTATTAGCAATGTTGTGTTTGGAACATGATCATTTGGTTAAGGATTTGATGAACTTTGGCATAGAAGTTGTGGGTGTAGGAAGTTCTTCTATTTTGTTTCAGGTATCAGTGAGATCATCTCTATCAGATAGAATCAAGCAAGAACAGAAGCAATACAGTGAGTTGCAGAAAAAGGTAGAGATGGTTCAGAATGGTAAGTTGCTTGAATTCAACATTGATAATGATTTCGTTTTGAGATTTGGGAAGATATTGTGTGTGCCTTGTGATTCACAGTTAAAGAGAGAGTTGTTATGTGAAGCTCATAGTTCTCTGTTTTCAGTTCATCCGGGCAGTACTAAGATGTATAGAGATCTGCTGGAGTATTACTGGTGCGATGGAATGAAAAGAGATATTGTTGATTTTACTGTGAAGTGTTTGACTTTTCAGCAGGTTAAAGCAGAGTGGCAGTTACCGAAAGGGATGTTTCATCCTTTACCAGTGCTAGAGTGGAAATGGGAGAATATATCCATGGACTTTGTTGTCGGATTACTGGCGACATCTCGAGGTAATAATGCAATCTGGGTTATTGTTGATCGCTTGACCAAGTCTGCTCATTTCCTTTCTATACGAGATACTTTCTCTCTTGATCAACTTTCCCGTCTGTATCATAAAGAGATTGTCAGGTTACATGGAGTTCCTCTCTCCATTGTATCAGATCGTGATCTCAGGTTTACTTCTAACTTTTGGAAAGGCCTTCAGAAGTCATTGGGTACTGAATTAAATTTTAGTACAGCTTTTCATCCTCAATCAGATTGGCAGTCAGAACGAACAATACAGACATTGGAGGATATTCTACGAGCTTGTTCTATGGATTATTAGGGAAGTTGGGACCAACATATTTCTTTGGTTGAATTTTCATATAATAATAGTTTTCATTCAGTATACAGATGGCACCATTTCAGGCATTATATGGGAAGCAGTGTCGAACTCCAGCTTTCTGGGATGAAGTGGGTGAAAGGAAGTTGATGGGACCAGAATTGGTTGAAGAGATGGCAGAAAAAGTTCATCTGATTCAGAAACACATGAGAACAGCTCTGAGCAGGCAGAAGAGTAATGCGGATAACCGGAGGAAGGATCTATCTTTCGAGGTAGGTGATCATGTTTTTCTCAAGGTTTCTCCTTGGAAAATTGTGATGAGATTTGGTAAGAAAGGGAAGTTGAGTCCAAGGTTAATTGTACCATATGAAATTCTGGAGAGAGTTGGATCAGTTGCTTACCGAGTGGCTTTGCCTCCGAGTTTATCTCATGTACACAATGTTTTTCATGTTTCGATGTTGAGAAAGTATATGCCAGATCCATCTCATGTTTTGAGTCCATAAGTAGTTCAGCTAGAAGAGAACCTCTCTTATGAAGAACAACCGGTCCAGATTCTTGACCACAGGGAGCAAGTGTTATGGAATAAGGTGATTCACCAGGTAAAGGTTTTGTGGAAAAACCACATGATTGAAGAGGCAACATGGGAATCTGAAAATGCAATGAGGGATAAGTATCCCCATTTATTCGATAAGTAAATAAATTTCGGGAACAAAATTTTATAAAGGGGGGAAGGATGTAACATCCCAAGTAAGTAATGAATAATAGATATTTTTATCTATGTCTATTAATGATTAAGATAGTGTTTTAGAGGCTTAAAATGAAAATAAATCCAATCTTAAGCATGGAATACACTAATATTTTTAAAAGATTGTTTTACTGCCTTTTGTTGGCAAAACATTTTTAAATCTATCTTTTGACAATTTTATAAGCTATGTTTGTCAGAATAAACATATTCTATATGATTGGGACGTCAAAATTTACTTTGTGTGAATTTTTGGTATTTTTATAACAATGTTCATTTTTTATGAATAGTGAAAAATACTGCATTTTACATCAAAAATGATTTTTAATATAATTTATTTATATGATTAGATTATCTTTTTAATTGGTTTTGAAGTGAAATTAGAATATATTTTTACCATTTAATCCAATGGTGGTCATTGGAATCAATTTCACTTTGAAATTGGACTTAAACTGGTGTCAATATTTTGATACTTATTATTTCATAAAAACACGCTATTTGCTCTGATAGCGGGAATTAATTATTAAATTAATTAATGTGACTTATATGTTTTGAATTTTGTAATATAGACTTCATTTTTGAATTCATAATATCAAATATATCTTAGGGTGAATTTTTGGTAATTTTCTGAAAAACTCCAATTTTTGATGAATAGTGAAACCACTAAGTTGTAATCAAGCAAACTGATTTTTCAGTTAAATGAAATTTTACCACTAATGTGTATTGAAGTTTGAAAATCCGACATACATGGTTGTTATTAAGAAGTAAAATGTGGTTAAATGAGATTAAAATAATTTTTTGGTGAATAGTAACTTATAATGTTTTTAATCGCGATCAGTGGTAATTAGTGTAGTTTAAGGTAAAAATAATGCTTTAATAAAATAAGATGAGCTTGACAAATGTCCCAACCTTATTGGTTGTGTCATGGCCGACCAAGACAAGCCATGGGTCAACTTGGGGACCCCATGGAGACTCATTGGTTGGGAAATGACATAAATAACTTTTTATTTAATGTAAAAGTAAAAATGACACAAACATAATATGTTTTGAGAAAACATTTTTACATGGGGTTATAAAGATCAGATTTTTGATTATAAATATTCATTGGAAAGCTAAACAGACTTCCTAAATCAGATTAATTTTTTTTATAATATTTAGAGTTTAAATAAATTAAATTATTTATGACATCATGATGATGCAGCGATGACCTCATTATTTAACGATTTAAATAAAATGGAAAGATAATGAAAAATATAAAACCTACACATGGCCAAAACCAATTGGATGAGTGGATTTAGAAGCCTTATAAGCGTATCCTTGAATTATAGCAATGTGTGACCTTTTGAATCCGAAACTCTTTTTAAAATAAAGTATCTTATCTTTACTTTCCAAAAGTGCCTCTCCTCTCCTCATATAAAAGGCCCCCACCCCTACCTCATTTCACACACTCCTCAAGCCTTTGTCTCAGCCAACCCCTGCCCATTTACTCTCTCCACATCCCTCTACTCATCCTAGAGGATTCCCTTTGTGCAGAATCCTTTCAAAGGAAGCCTTTAGGCTCAAATCAAAAGGAGTTACACTTTTAAAGGTAATTCATTCTCTCATGTTCATTTGTTTTATTTTGCTTCTCCAACCCCCTAAACTCTTTTTATTTACTTCATTTCTAACAACACCAGTATCTTAAATATACTAGTATGTTGTTATAAGATTTATTTGAGCTACACTCTCACAAAAATACATCAAATGGTTAAAGAACATATGGTTTCCGTGGATGGCGAAATTCTGCCTCCCGAAACGATGATTGTTCAGTACTCATTTAACACCTTCAAAGGTGGCCATTATGATGTCACTATTTTTATATATGATATATAATATGTTTATGTTTTCCTTAAGCTTCTTTTTTTTCATTTTGGGCATACCTTTATGGTTTCCATTATGGGTAAACACGATATCTTCATTTTAGGAAGTGCGGACTACCGCCCCCTGAAAGTGATTTGATTCGTTAATACCATATGTGGGATGTGTAAAGGATAAAGTTAATGATATTATATATGTTATTTTACTGGAATTATAATATACTTTTATATCATAATGATTCCATTCCAGAAAATATGAAATAGAAATGGAAGTAGCGTTCATGCGTACGTACGACTTACCGTCTCCACGAACGGTGCATTTCATTTCATAAATCTAAATGTGATGTAATATTATAAATACATGTATATGATGAATATATATGATATATATTTTATCCAAATCATTAATATAATTCTGGATATAATGAACCTTTGACCAAATTAACAACATGTAAGTGTAAGAAGTCTATTTTTGACTTGAGAACCAAATACCGACAAAATGAACATTATTAACTTAAATGATTACATGATGTTCATAACATGGTATAAATGGAATAATGAACTTGAAAAAGGTTCTTAAGAAAGTAGAGATTAATACAAGTTTATTATTTAGGATATTAAAGAACGGTCGGGTCAAGTCGGATACGAGGTATGGGACTTCGTCTCAATCTCCTTTCATTGAGGCATATTTTATTTTATACACAACTTTCTTTTATACGGTGTATAAACCCCTTTGACATTTACGTTTATTAAAAATGAATCTTTTTTATATGAAGCATTTACTAAACGACAAAAAGGAATGTTTTTGTCGTACGTATGCGGCGACAACGACTTCTCCGCCGTCGTGACCGTTATTTGAGTTTCGGCTTCCTCTACAAGCCATACCTTTTTTTAAAAGAAAAATAAATACCATGTTTTACTTTTCTTTTATTTTGGTATTGAAAATGGTTTTCATAATGTTTTTATATCAATGTGTTATATTGATATCTTGTGATTGAAAGGTGGAAATGTTATGTTTCCTTTATGAATTGTTTATGTGATACGATTATGTTGAGGTTCTTGGGCATTATTATGAAGACGGGTGGTTCCGTGATAAACTAAGGGCGGCTGAGCCCGATATAGCTCTCCAATGCATTGGGTAACGTGAAGGAGTGAAAATTTAAGGTTTCTCCGAGGAGATTTAGGGAATATACTGTGATGGGTATTCCAAACGTAACCAAGAGGGTTACTCCCTACGTAAGAATGTTATAAATGCCTCAAGTTACCTTTATGTCTTATGATTTCTATGATTTATTCATGATTTGATGAGGTATGTAAATGTTCTTATGTTTTATGGGTAACGTATGATTTCATTCTTATGTATATATGTACCCATGTTTCCTTTCCATGTTTTTATAACCCATACCGAGCTTTTTATGCTCATCCGAAGTTTTTTTGTAATGATTTTCACAGGTCAAGGGAAAGGTACATGATATGATGATAGTGTCAAGGAAGTGTCAAGAAAGAATCCATGTTTTATTTTAAATAATTTTCCATTGATGGTAATGAAGAATACTATATTTATGTAGCCACTTTGTTTTAATGTGGGTTGTAATGCATGTTTTAAGATCTAATTCTCTAAAACTCTAAACCCGAAAAGATCATCAATGTGTAATCTTGTAATAACTCAAGATTAAGTAAGGTTTAAGGCTGGGGCCTTATAAGTGGTCAGTGAACCTCGTAGTGTACTAAGACACAATCATACTACCCTGCTGCAGATGACGTTGCTTCTGAATGTGCACTGCGTGAAGATTCTCTAGGACAAACTCAGATCGAAATAGTCTATCGTTGTTTGCCCAGAGAAGTGTCACCTCATTCTGAACTTAGAGTGTCATTCTCCACCACCTAACTACTGCTACCTATAGATGGTTGGTGGTATGGATCACCATGAGATCAACTGGTGTCCCTAATAGTCGAAAGACTCTCACTATGGCCTCCATCCAATCCTCAGCTACTTGTGGGTCTGTCTCTCCCATGAAACTGGGTGGCATCTGGAATAGAAACTCAAAAAACGTACTCAAACAGCGTGCACCATCTGCTGCTAATGCCGGTGACATCAGTGGCCCAATGGGTAATGGTACAACCGGTGCCTCCAATGGTGCCACTATTGGAAGGGGGCCCCACACCGAGCCCTCGTCGCTCGATGAGATGTCAGTGCGTACTATATCTGGAACCCTAGTTGGATTTCTACATGGAGGAATCCTCAAAAAGAAAATTGTTCCATGGTCAATATGTTTTACTAGGTGAGCTGACTTAGAGAGTTCACAAATAAGACTCTTTAAAATACACACGAAATATGTTTTTTTGTGCATTGAGATGGAAATTAGAAGTCAGGATCCTAGTGTATTGATACATTGGCCATTGCACCAACACTAGTTTCCCTAAACTGATAATCACACTCACTACATGTAACACTATTTCTGTAAAGAAGATCTGAGTCCTATGTCATATGGTAGAACTGACTCCTATGATACCAATTTGTCTCGACCTGTCCCCTAGGGCCCATGCCATAACTAACCCATGCCCACCTTCCATAGGTTAGGGGCTTGCGACTCACACCAAAGGCGTATTCCCCTAAACTGTGAAGGCATTGCCTTTATAATGAATAAGAACATGAATCTAATCACACAACAAGATAGAAACTCAAGAAAAATGAATAGTAAATAGGGTGAGTACAATAAGTATATGGGGGCCTGAATACAATCCCAAATGGAATGTACAAGGAAAACTAGAATGTACAAGAAAACTGATAGGGGAAAAGTAGTTCCTGGATCATCCACCACGGATCCCACCTGAAGGGTAGGTATAGCTCATGAACGTCCATCTCTGTTGTTCACCTCATGTAACACCCATATCTGAGATACCTTTAGTCCTGGTACCCTTTTCCTCAGTAAAAGATGTCCTTCATCTGCACCAAACACAATGAAGTGTGGGCATAGCCCGTATAGGGGTGAGTATGGCGATACTCAGTAGGGACCCCGAGACCCTCAAGGTCTAAAAAAATCCACAAAGGATAAAACAAAAAGGATGGAAACAATTGATAACCCTACTTAGGTATATTCCCATACATATACCTATGGTATCATGTAAACCCATCTCTATCACAAGGAAAACACAGAGTCCAAATCCAAAGCCCAAGCTCAACTGTTCCACAGAGGACGAAATACTATGAAGGCATGTACCACACATGGACGACACACCGAAGAATAACACCAAGGTATTACCAAGAAGGAAAGTACCACACAGGTACAAACTCATCTCAAACCAGGTATAACTTAAGTACATTAGTAGAGATGATTTGATGTAACTACTGAATCATATTACTCTGTTAAGAGAAAGACCCACATAAGATCACTCAGTGCAGACCCATACATGATCGCTAGTTGATGACCCACATAGGATCGCTAGGTGATAACCCACAAAGAATTTCTAGGTGCTGACCCATAGAGGATCACTCGGTGTTAACCCATACAAGATCTCTCTTCGTTCTTCACGTCATAGCCAACTACTGGGTTTCCGCACTATTCTTGATTGTCTCGAGAAGGGTCCACTCCATAAGCCACTGGTCGATAATCATATTTACACGATGTGTCATGAAGAATTATCTCAATGGAACGCCACTTTATATGGGTCTCAATGCAATTGATGACATGTCAATAAGATTCCTGGTATGTGAGTTATTAGCCTTTTCAACCTTGAGGGCTCAGTTGGATTTGTGCTCGATACAACCCGACTGTATTCCAACATTAACTGAATCTCATGTGGTGTATATTCAAAGGTACCGTCTCGCTCCAAGGTTTCCAATGCTACTGATGGATCGTCAAATGGACATCGGGTGCCAAAGTTGTCGCTAAAAGACTGTAAATGGGTCGTAGTGGGTCTGGGTCCTGTCGGACCGGGTTAGACCAACCCGGAATGGGAAGGCCTGATTTGGTTCGACCCGACCCAACCCACTAGGTCAGGATCGGACCGTGTTGCAGCCAGGCCCACTAGGGGGTATGGCCCGCTAGGCGGTCCGGCTCGTGCTGTGCGGCCCGACCAGGCACTGCGGAGGCCGCAGGGCCATGAGGGCGGCGCAGTGGCACCGTAGAAGGTGGAGATACAGGGCAACAAAGAGGATCTGTGAGGTGACGCGATGGGGTCACGGAAGGCGCGATGGTGCGGGGCAGCGTCGGCCGCGGACGAAGGAGGCCAAGGACGAAGGTGCACGCGGGCGGTGGGAGGTCACGGGGTGGCACTGACCTTAGATGATGGAGGCCGCAGATGAAGTCAGTTGTGGGTGAAGCAGATCCACTGATGGTGCGTGGGAGTGGGGCCGTGCCGACTACAGATGGTGGTGGTGACGGGCGACGCGGTTGTCTTCGTCGCTACCGGAGGGGGTGACGACTGTCGTTCTCATGTTCCACTGGTGCCCAACACCGACACCGATCTCCATCACCATATCTAAGAACACACAAAAGAAGAATGGCATAGGGTTCGGGCCATATTTGTTTACCCTGCACCATCCGAGTTAGGGTGGAAGTAAGCGACTCAATAAAATCATGAATCAAGAATCGCCAATCTCAATAATTTCATACGAATCGTGGATCAACTCGTTTAGGTTGATCCATGTTCGCTATGAATTCCATGAACGAAGAATTTCATGAATTCAATTACAACACCTACCTTGATGGTTCGTTGACAGAGGCTGCGAGGAAGGGGATGATGTCATTGGGGATATTTGGACGTCAATGACATCAGAATTTCCTCAATCGTCGGTTCATTCATTGTTAGAGATGTTCCTTGTTGGTGTTATTCATTAGAGACCATTCTCCAAATAGTTCTTCTCTCCCCAATTCAACCAAAGTGAAAGGTATCCCACATAATAGAACAAATTATCTATTATGTTTGATGGCATAATTTCAAAATAGCTTAATTAATTAATTGATGGGTTGGATTAATTAATTAAAAGTGAGAGTTAGCATAATTAAGCGGGGGAGCTCAAGAGGTTTCTCACCATTAAGAGGATGTTTAAAGGGGTTTAAGGGGTTTTAAGTCTCAGGTGGTCCCCACCACCATAACCAACATGAAAGGTTTGGCTCAGGTGGTCCCCACCAATATATCCTATGTTGAGAGGTTTTAGTATAGATGGTCCCCACATTAAAACATCCACATGGAAGGTTTCAAGAGAAGAAATTATAAATGTTACACATTTTTATTTTGTTTTTATTATTTCTCGAAAAACAAAAAAAATATCTTTCACTCTTGCCCCACTACAGTTGAGGTGAAGGTCTCCTTAAGCAAATACCGGCGCTGTGCGTTCAACAGTGCCCTCAGATTTCAATTTTGAGCACTGGTTGAAATGTTACAAAAACCCTCTCATACGTTTAATGAACATACATAAAAAAAAGTTCACAAATTAATTCATTGCAAACCGGGACTCGAAATCACATGTCACAAAATTTTGTGGACTCGTAAAATTCCTATTTAATTATAAAATTACATGGAAATTTCGGGTCTTTACTAATAAGTCCCTACAGATAAACTCAATTCCCTTAGACCAATTAAAAATGATCCAAACACTAACTGTAAATTTTATAGATTGTCCAAGGCGAAACCCCACTATGAGAAACAATGAAATCCAATGAGGGAAGAGGGTGACATCTCCAAGGGGTAGGCTTGGTGAAGAAAACCCTAACCTTTAGTGATAAATTTCATAACAATTTTTTCAAAATGATGGACAAGGAATAGGAAGGCAACTCTAGTCGATAGAAAATAAGAATGGGTAAATTTTGGGAGGTGGAACCCCCTAAATTGGTCATCTAGGTAAATAGTTATTAAGCTGGAAATGGGCTATGTGGTTTTTCTGCATGGTTTAGTAAACCATGAGCAAACTGGGTGAGGCCTACTGGATAAATCTCCAACATTACAGGTTATGTTATGTGGTCTGTGCAAACTGTTCTTAAATCGTGTGTCCCTAAAAATTGGTCAAGACCCCTCAAATGAAAACTCAAACACTTGGGATGACCCACCCGTGCATCCTTTAAGGATTAAACCAAAATATAGTGACACCATGGTTGTCACAATCTCGCCACCATTTCATTTTTTCCTATTCACACTCACAAAACTCATGTATATGATTAGAAGAAAACTGAAACCACCAAAACATTAACTAATAACAATAATAATCATCATCATAATTATATTATTGTTATTATCTACATTAATAAATTTTTTAATTATTTTCTCATTTAAAATAATATTTAATTATTTTCCTTTTTAATTTTTTTAAACTTATTAATTTTTTAAAGCAGTATAGACCTCATGGATTGTCTAGCACATTTTACCAAACCATGCACAAATCGTGTGGTGTACATTGTTTAGGTACTGCCTCAAAACACCAATTATATGGGTTAGGTAGAAATTTTTGAAAAAACATACACATCCCATGTCAAAAAACTCATCCTTACCTACTTATGGTCTCCAACTCACGGCTATTGGATTCACAGTTT
Organism: Viscum album; assembly: GCA_963277665.1. Taxonomy (NCBI): domain Eukaryota; kingdom Viridiplantae; phylum Streptophyta; class Magnoliopsida; order Santalales; family Viscaceae; genus Viscum; species Viscum album. The sequence continues at coordinate 1,241,585,587 of OY728156.1, read as the reverse complement.
CTAACAAACCGCGCCCCATCAAAAACACATTTAAAACAATAGTTTCTGAGTCCAATGATCCCAAAACCCCTCTAGACACCCGATAATCTCACAGATACTTTACCAAAGCCTGATAACAACAATTTAAAATGTTTTTAACATTCATAAATTCATTCTAATGCTTGGTTTTAAATATTACATGTCTATAAAAAGAAAATGTTCAAAAAACTTATCATTTTGGTTAATGACACAGTATACTTCTGATAACATCAGGTTGGTCACCATGTTATTTCAATTATATTATTTTTTATATCTATGTATTGGATCTTATGTGTTTCCATGATGACATGATGAGGTGGTTTCATGCTTCTACAAGGCATTTACATCCTGGTTAGAAAAATATGTATTGTGATCTCTGTAGATTGTACTAGTGTCCAAGAATGAAGGAAGAGATAACAGTATTTCAAGGGATATGATTAAGCTTTTATCAGTTAACGATTGAGCATCAAAGGCATGATACTTTGTTGTATCCTCTTCCCATTTTAAAGCAGATGTGGGATGAAGTCACTATGTATTTAGTTGAAGTATTACATGTCACCCCCCATAAAAACCGTGTAGTATGGGTGGTTATGAATTGAAATTTGAAGGTATCCCACTTCTTTTTTACTAGATATACCTTCAATATTAATGTTCAAGGTATTAAATATTTTTTTGTGATTTTTTTGTTTACATGTTGTTATGAGGGAATCTATTTTTAATAGAAATCTGCATTTTGATATATATTTTTTTGGAATAGTATTAAAAAGTATTTTCAATAACATGTTATTTTGAGTACATCCTATTGTTATCATATTGATGGAAAATAAAAAAAACTATTCATATTATGGATAATATATTATAAGCCTTTGTATTGGGTTTTTGTGGTTCATGGTCAGATCATTTGAATCGTGTAGAGTTATCATATAATAAATGCATATGTGCATTGATCTAAATGGATCATCTCAGGTATTGTTATGGCAGGTTGTTTCCTTCGACTATTTTTTGGTTGGAGGTCATAGAGTTAATGTTTGTTTGACCTAGTCTCATGTAGGATAAATTTGAGTAGGTTCAGTTGATCCAGAGTTTGTTGTTATCCTTGTAGAGGCGCAATAAATATTATACTGACCATCAGAGATATCCTCTACATTTTGAGGATGGTCATCTTGTTTACCATCTGGTGTCACCCAGGTTGGAGAAAATTCATGTCTAGATACATGGAAAGCTAGTGACTGGGAGTTTTAGGCCATATCATATATTCAAAATGGGGTTTCCATGGTGTACCATTCAACCTATCCATAGTGTCATAGTCGAATATATGATGTGTTTCACATGTCACAACATCATAAATATGATCTTGAATTTTATTAATGACTATATATCGAGGAAGTGTGGAATTTTGTAGATGAGCTCTTTCAAGAGTATGTGATACATATTTTGGATCGTAGTGAAAAATATTTTTGGGATGACTGTACATCTAGTTTGAGTGCAGTGGAATCAGTAACATTTTCATTTGTTGACCTAGAAGAGGGAGTTTGATAAACCATCACAATGGGAAACTTATTTGTAGAGACACCATTATGATGCTTGGATTAGCTTGAGTATGAGATATTATATGGTGTAGAGGTTGTATGATGATATATTTTTTCATGTATGTGTATCATTAAATGTTTTCTTGACTCTGTTTGAGTTGGGATTACATTTTTTCATGTCAAGTTTGTTAGGCCTAGGTTTGGGGTGGGTTAAGTGTTTCCTAGGTGATACTGGAATAAGAGGATATTTTAAAATATATAAAAAATTCACCATGTGAAGAAATTTCATGACAATAAACTATTTTGGGAGTCCCCGATGAATTTAATTCTTAGACTACATTAATACAGAACCTGTAATAACATCATGACAATTCACACCAAATATAAAAAATTCACAACCTATAAACATGTCATGAATATTTACACACACGATAAACATTTCTTAAGAGTATCACATGTTATAAAATAGATTACATGATGTAAAATACATATTTATTATTTTATTAAAATGGAAAGTGATAATATTTTCCAAAATAAATGAAAAAAAAATTGAATTTTACATGATGTGAAATCAATTCACATCACATAAATTTCACACCCAACCTATTTTAAACCCCTCTAGTGTTACACCATTATATAGAATCACTTCCTTCGACTACACACCATCTGATGACTTCCATCCCTATAGAATTCCTTCTGACAAATATTAATGTATTATTTTTTCATAAAAATGTAAGAATACAATGGATCTTGGATATCCTAAACTCTATTTTTATGGTATGACTTATGTATCATCTTTTGCTTCATGACCTATTAATAACAAATCTTCTGGTCTTCACTAATGAATATTATCGCTAACATTAAATTGATATTTTTTCCTCACATTCTTTGTTTACATGGTTGGTGGTCTAAATTTAGTCCCTATATTTATAATTTAATTATCCACAGATTATTCAATAGGCATGATGGCGCCAGTACAACACGCGCATGACCAAATAAATTGGATAGTCCCAGTTAAATTATAATTCTTCTTTTAAACTACCTATTAGATATATATAAATATATATGTCCATAGGCTTGGATAAGGAGACATTTGGACACTATATTGGTGTGTTAACCATGAAAACTGTTTCAACTTTCCTTTTTAAAATTAGATACATGTAATAAATGGGTAAAAAAATTCCATTTTTTCAAAATCTTTTGCATTGGCTAATATATAAATTGTGTGATTTTTTATTAAACAATCACCTAAGATAATTTTTTATAAATTATATAATAAATGAAATTGGGGTTAAATAATAAATGAATAGATTTGATATATTTATAATTATAATTTGGAATCTAAATTAATGAAATATGTTTAGTTATAAAATTGTTAATTTCATTAGTTTATCATTGTGTGTTATGATGATATTTCTATTATGAGTTTTTTTCCTATGTGGTTTTTCATTCTTGTATTTTTTTCTAATTGAAAATTATGTGGTTGGTGCATGAGGGTGATATTTTTCACTCGTCTAAGGGTGATATTCTAATATTAATGAGGCCAATATTTTTTATATGTCTAATATAGTGATTCTGATATTCCTTTTAGTAAGGTATTAGATATTCTGAGGAGCGATATTCTAATATTCCTATGGAAGAGAATATAGTTTACATGATCTTAAGATTATAGTATACCTGAGGGTGATATTATGGCTTTCCAGATCGAAGAGGCCATTTTTACAATATATTAGGATTAATTCATCTTCACTAAGAGAATCTACGCACAACTCTAGTGATACATCTTGATAATAGAGGATCTATCCTCACACCTAGATACCAAACTAGGTTCCGATGTAGGGTTGTCTTGACTCTGGTGTTAACCAATATCACAAGGGTTAGGAGGTTTATCACATATGTATTATTAATTTATTAAATTAATAAAATGTCATTTTCATTAATTCATAGACTATATTTCTGAGAAAAGGCCTATTTAGACATGGTGGGGTAGACCTACTCATTTTTACTCACTAATATTTAGCTACTTATGATGTATGAAGAGGTTTTCGTTTTCTCATGTACCCAAATAGCTATGAATAATGAGGTATCACTTTACCAGGGATGTTACATATGCTAAGTTTTAAATTAAAAATTGAATAATTATTTATTTATGTTTAACAGTTTTTTAAAATTTTAAGATTAAATAATATTTCTAAAACTAGACACATATATTTTACCAAACCATTTTATTTTAATATTATTATCATATAACTATACCTATGAAAATAGATGGGCCAAATTTTTTTCTAAAATATAATCCTCATTGGTACTATCATATTCCATTTTTTATAATAATTAAATTCTATTAAATATGTTTAATTTATTACGTTAATACGTATAATATTCATATTGTGATTAAATTTGACATGGGATTATCTTTATGTATCTTTTCTTGTTCAATTTTAGTATATTAATATATCTATTTAGATAAAATTTTTCTTAATAAAAAATTATTTAATTGTTCATCAATTTTCATGATAATTTTAATTCATTAATATTTTTATGAAAATATTTTTTGTGTGTTCAATTTATCAACAAATCGTTGATTTTATTTTCTTATATTTCATGATAAAATATTTTATGGATTTAAAATGAATCTCTAATTTAATTAAAATTATTAAGTGTTCAAGTCATTAATTTTTTATTCTAAAAACTCTATAATTTTTTCACTATATATTTTATTTGTAATAAGTCTTCATTTTGATATGTGGTTTCATGAAAACCATGAAATGTTCTGATAACACTTTAATTTTTATGACATTCCAAAATATTGTATGACTTTGTATTTTAATTTTTATAACACTAGTAATCTATTTGAATATCATAAATTTTTATAGAACATCCACTTTTAAGGTATGATTTATTTTTAATTTTAATATTCTATTTTTCATAATCCACATAGTAATTTTTATCTCATTTTTTTGTGGATTCACGCTGATCATCACCAATGGGAGGATAAGATGGACTTACTAAAATAGTTGGATGAACATTGTCGAGATAAGAAAACTCTTGTAGATGAAATATATGAACCACTTTCCTCAAAATATAATGAACGTGAGAAATTGACCTGAACCAAAAATAAGTACTCATATTAAAACCATATCTCTCAACCTGAATGGACGAACTGGATTAATGATTGTTAACATTTAACCGAGTAATGATTGTCTGATACAGGTGACCTATGAGTGGATAAATTTTCATTGAATTAGGGTTAATCTTACACAATTTTTTTGATGATATAGTCTTGATTAAATTTAACAAAAATATAGAATTTCATTACATGTGGGAAGTCAAATTATAAGAAGATAACATTGCTGATTTTGATTTACTATTTATCACTCATTGTAGGTTGGGTGAATTAGATAATGGGGGCCTCATAACCCCAAAATAAGACATATAATGAAATGGAATGGTTGGAATACAAATTTCATGTTGATTTTAGTCAGTAAGATCAATATCTCGATCACCCTGGTATTGTGAATTTCATTTGGCCGATCATGGATATCCTCATTGACTGAAGGTATAACTGATATAAGAGGAATAAGTTCAGATCGATCATATTGTGTTCACCTGATTATGTGAGTATGATTGGCATGGTGTTTATTAGAATAAGAACATCCTATCAAGGATTAATATGATCTATAATTATGATAAATTCATAAAAATATGGATTTTAGATCATGGGTTACATTTTGGATCCAAATCTTCAATGCATAACAAAGTTGATGGGGATAGGTTCATAGGGAGATTTTATGTCAAAAAAATAGTTTAAAAATCATTATTAATAGTTCATGAGAAATAAAATATAATCAACAATAATCTACATGATTACAAAATTATATCCGGATATGTGGCCAAATTCTTCTTTCATAAAGGTATAACTGTTGGTATCGGGTTCCCAGTAAATCTTTGAATGAAAGGGAAATTAAAAAGTATACACTATGAACAATGGATTTAGGATTCCTCCATGTTAACCTCGTTAGGAATAAATCCTGAGGATCCCATATGATTTTATTATTTAATAAAAATATACATTGTAATTGTAACTCATTTTAGTTAAATATGAAAGGGGTTTCACTCAATATATGTGAATATCACTTGAATAAACCGAAACCGGAAGCCCCAAGATCTTCCACAGGTGATCTATAAGCATGATGGTGCATTGATTGTAGATATTCATGTACTAGAATAGAAAATCAATGAAAAAATTAATATACCATTGATTACTACAATGTCATTCCATCGATCTATGAATGTGAAAAAGGGTTTGGATTTCAGGAACAAATTTTTCCCTTTCTAGGAAGTTGGATATACAGAAGAATATATAATAAATTTATTGTATAAATGGTATAAAAAACATGGTCAATCTATAGACTAAATTTGTTAGTAAAAAACTCTCTGAAATTTCACTTGGGACTACATGTAAGCTTAATATTATAAATAATCCCAAAAAATTCACCAAAAACACAAAAAAAGTACGGTAATAGTGTAGATTATTCTGTTAGTCACATATAACATTATAATAATATTACATGATAATATATGTGTTATTAACTCAAATCCTTTTTCAATATGTTTTTAATGAACAATTTATTATTAATTATTCATTCGTAAAATATTCACCCAAGTATTCACTCAATAACAAATTTAAAAAATGGGTGAATAATTTCAACACCAATTATTATACCCTTGAATAATTACAGATTTTTTTGGTGATCATTCATTATGAATATTACCCAATGCCAACTATATGTCCGACCGTGTTGTAAATGCTATATCATTATAATCTTCTAGAATTTTGAATATGCATTTTGATGAACCTCTAGAAAAATGTTTCAATACTATTGTGTCATACCCATGGACCATGATAGGTATCATGAAACACATCAGGTCCCCTAAAGATATATGATTTAGTTATAGAAATTGCAAGCTCCTACTAACTACACAACAACTAAATGGGCCATTAACGTCATTCACCTCTATCAACAATTTATTTTAATCCCTTCTGAAGGTCATCCTTTATTAGTACTAGTTCAAAATTCATAAAGTTCTAAAATAAATTGAAATAATTTATAAACAAATAAACAATTATATATTAGTAAATTGATAAAAAAATAAAAAATTTATTAATTAATAATTTATTAAGAAAAGAAATAAATTTAATATTATTATATATAAATTATAAACGATAATAAATAGATTATATTAAACATTTAGATATGTAAAATTAATAAAATGAAACAATTAAATGAATAAAAATTAAAAATGAGTAAATTATGAAATACATTAAACATTTTATTAAATAAATAATTCTTGATAGAAATGAATAAATTTTATTTATTTATATTTAGATTAAAAATATTTTTAAATAGTATATATTAAATATCGATATATAAAATGAAAAACCTGTAATAAATAAATAATATACTTAAAAATGAATTAATTATAATTATTAAACAAAAAAATTATAAATGAATTAAAGAGATCATTATTAAAAAAATTATTAATGAAAAAATTATTAATTAAAATAAATAATTTTAATATATGTGTATACATTATAAATATTAATAAATATAAAATTATATATATAAATATTGATAATTAATAAAATGTAATAATTATATACATATTAATGTCTTATTCGTTTTTAATGGTTTTTATACCAAATTATTCATTAAATCATTTAATATATATATATATGAAAATATAAATGTATATAAAATTTCCTAAAATATGATTTATATTTTAAAAAATATTTATGATTACATTAAATAAGTCACATATTTAGTGAAGAATGGTTCATAATTAATAGTAAACATTAATTACAAATATGGACTAATTTAAATGAGTAGTGGATGTAATTAAATGTCATTTGATTTTACAATTTAACATATATCAAACATTTCTTACATTTATTTCACGCATTTATTTGATTAATACATGTTTATATAAAATTCCAGCAAAAAAATATTTATATAATTAATGAAATCTCATATAAAAACATATACATTTAATATTTATGTAATGATAAAAAATTTAAGCATTCATTTTATAATTTCTTTATAAAAATATATGTTTAATATATTATGTTTTTTATCTGTAAATTTTATCTATCTATTTATAATAATATTAAAGTTAGGTATTATTATTTCTTTTTTAATATTTTTTATTTTTTTTTATTTTTTGGCAATATAATATATTTTTATTATATAGTTAAATATATATATTTTTTACATTTTAATATTTTCAATATGTATTCTTATTAAATTCAATATTTATAATTATTTTCTTAATAATATATATTTAATTAATAAAACATCTCCATTTTTCAATATTTTGAAATCCTGCTAATATATAATTATTTAATTCCATTAATTTTTAATATGCATCCATTTGAGATTATATATTCATTTATAATCTTAAAAATATCATTAGAAATGTATATATAATATATTTATGAATATATATAATTATAATTAAAAATAAATATATAATATTTTTAAAAAAAAGTTTTTATATAATCCTAAATTATTAATTATATATATTTAAATAATTATTAACGGGTAATAAATTTATTAAAATAATTATGATATTTAATATCTATTTATATTTATATTTATATAATTATATAAATATATATAATGAAATAAATATATAAATATTATTTTGTGTGAAAATTTTAATTATAGATTTATAAATTATTGTGTATTATATTAATTATATAATTATAATAAATATATTTAGATAAATAATATAATTATTATATTTTTATTTATAGTTATATTTATTTAATATATATATTTATATAATTACATAAATATATATATTGATATAATTAGATTTATAATTATTAAAAAATAACAAATATGTTAAAATAATGAATAAGATTACAATATTTATTGTAACATCCCATGTTTTAAAAAAGAAACCTTATGTTCGATAACATACATGATACGCCACCTCGAGCTTAATAAAACTACTAAATATTGTAATTTAAATGTTTTCTTTTCAACCTAACAATTAGAATTGATGGAATGAATATCAATAACTGAATAATGAAATTCTGGTTTGCACATGTGTATATAATTATTTCATTGGTGAATAATTAATTACAAATTAATGTAAACCCCTTTTTAAAATAAAATGTAATGTTTTTTAGAAATACTATTTAAATGAGCACAAGTGCTGTTTATAAAAACAAATAATAAAATTCCTGTTTTGTATTATTAATGAAATAAATATAATATATTCATTCTATTGTCTTCCATTTATATTATATGTTTTCTACAAATGATATAGGACCAAAATGAATATTTTTCATAAAACAAGTATTTTTCAAAAAAAAACACTTATTTTTACCACCTTTTGAGGGAGAACAGATTTTAAATTAAATTTTTGTCACATTTTTTAATTATATTTGAAAAATACTTCATCTTTTGAATCGGGATATAAAAATTTAAGTTGGTTGAATTTTGGTTATTTAAATGATAAATTACATATTTAAATGAATAGTGAAAAATAAAACTTTTTATTTCAAAATCAATTTTTATCTAATTTATTTATATAGTAATGTTATCATTTTAATTGGTTTTAATGTGTTATTATATTAAGTTATTTTTATTTAATCTAATATAGGTCATTCAAATAAATTTCATAATAAAATTTGATTTAAAAACATTTTGAAATTTTGAATGTTTGTACTTCCAAAACCCATTTTCTTGATCCTTCAATGGAATTAATTTTAAATTATTTTTTGTCACTTATATGAATTGAATTTTTAAAAATAGTAATACATGGATTTAATATGTATAAAAAAAAATTATCTAACAGGATCAAAATAATTTTTAGTAAATAATATCTTTAGAATTTTATTTACCCCATTTAACAGAAAATCAAGTAATTAAAGGTAAAATAAAATATTAATAAATTTAAAATACCTTCACACATGTCCTAATCTAATTTGATGAGTTATCTTAATGGATCTAATACTTGGGCCTAAATTATTTCCTTTTTAAGACACTTGGATGTGATTATGACATTTATAACATTTTATTAAAAGTAAAAAAACAAAGATGTCATAAACATGTCCCTTATTACTAAATCAATTTTAATATGGGGTATATAAGTGATATATTCAACTATAAATATTAATTAGAAAAATAAAGAGTTTATTTAATTCATGAAAATTTATTTATCACTTTTTTATATTAAATAATTAAATTTAATTGTGACTTAAGGATGAGGTAGAAATATATTTATTAAATGAAGAATCAAATAAATGATACTAATAACATTAAAATAAATAGAATTTTAAATATTATATTTCATACAAAAAATTTATGGATTCCTTTGAAATTTTATAGATGTGGTAAAGAATCTTTTTCTAGGAATAAAGTTCCAATAGATTTTTAAAAAAGTTAATTAATGAATAGTGTCAAAATTTAGATAATTCATATATTAAAATATGAAAAAATTAATTAAATGATATAAAATTTCAAAACATATAAAGTTTGGCTAAAAGGATTATATATGTTTGAAAATTTCCTTAATGAATCTTTAATTGGTCGTGTGGAAAGATTTGGTTAACATTTTTACCCTCAAAATATAATTTACTTGATAAAATGGTAATAGAGAAAGGGGTCAAATCAAAATATTTGATAAATAAAAAATAGTCAAACATTGTATAATTTTAATTGGATGATGTTTATTCGAAAAAAACTAATCATATATTCAAAATATATTTGTTTGTAACCATTTTAAGTAAAAATTTAATTTATATTAATTTAATAATTTTTATAATTCCAAGAGTGCCCTTACCCTCTCCAATAAAAGGGTACACAATCCTCTCTATTACTCACACTAAAAAATAGGTTATTATTAGCCACTATCTATCCAAAACAATTTCATGAACCCCTATACCCATTTTTTAATAATTGTTTTTGTAATAACACCCCTTTAATATGTGTTAGGAATTTAGGAAAAGTGATCATCATAAGGAAAGGTAATGTTTTTATTTAAGTGTTTCAATTTTATTTCTTCTTCCACTTATTTCAAATATACTCCAAGCATGAAAAGATAATATCTTGAGTCTCCTAAATATATTTATATGTTATTATTTTAATATCATCACTTTATTACATCTCTACTTTTATCAAATGTCAAAGGAATAATCAATCATGCGCATGTGTAAAGTATCACATCCACAGAGCGATATAATTTGTTTTCAATAATTTTTACGCATGACTGGTTATATTAATCAAATTAATGATAATATGTGACATTAATGGAATATTAATCATTATAATAAAAAAATATATCAATTATTTTCATACATTTGATGCACATAAAAATTATAACATTGTTTGTGCGTACAAGTGAACTATCACCTCCATGAGAAATTATTATTATTATATTATTTATTTTATGGTCATTTTTAATGATAGAATTATTCTTACCCTCTTTTTATAATGTTCAATGAAAAATGAAAAATGTTACTCATGCGTACATATGGCCTACCATCTCCATGACTATAACATTTTTCATTTTTCATATCTCTATTTAAGGAATTTATTTAAAGTAAAAATGATTTAAAAAGTGATAATAATGTCATTAATATTATTCTAGAGATGATGTATATATGAATACATAAACCTTTGACATTATTCCTAGTTCATTTTGGACTCAGGTATCAAATATTGAAAAAATGTATAACATTGACTAAAATAATGAAATAATTATTATGAAGTAGTAATTAATGACATAATATGTATAATAAACATAAAAATTCTATGAATAAATTATAAATTAACCGATGTTTATTATTTAGTAAGATAAATATTGTATGTAGTGAGTCAGACTCAAGGTATGGGACTTTCTCTGAACCTCCTTTTATTAAGTCATATCATTATATTATGCACATTTATTATAATATAAAATGTATATAAAACCCTTTTAATACATTATATAATGATAGAATATATTCTCATAATATTTAATGTTTTGATTAATGTTATTCTTAACTGAATTTTATTCCAGTGTTTTTCATTTTGAAATGGACACTTTTACTAAAAGATCATTTTAAATGTTTTAACGATTTAATATTCCAAATCATTATATTTAATATAATTGTTTTTAAAATTGTTTTTATAAAAGTATTTATTTCCACATTAATTTTTTACAATGATTATTTTTTTGTTGAAATCAAATTTTTAAAAGTTGAATGGGACACTTTTTTTTGAAAAAATCATTATAAATGTTTAAAATGGTTTTTAAAAATGGATAGATTATTTCAATAACATGGAATATTTTTTAACAAATAAATCTTGAGTAGAACGTCCCAAATTCATTTTTCGTTAATATTTTTATTTTTACATAACAATTTTATAGTTTTAAATTCATATAATGTGTTTTCATTTCTGAGATTGGGACTTTGTAAAAATGAAATGTGATTGAAAATTGGAGATTTTTTTCTTTTATTCTTGTTTTATGTGATTTTATTAGCTTATGGTTCTAGGGAATAGATAACGTTTATAGGTGTTTTTTTGATAAACTTATGTTTGGTGAGCCCATGATAGCTCTCAAATTCATTAGTTAATGAGACAAGGTTAATCAGATGCATTTTTTCTAAGAGATGTAGGTAATATATTGTGATGGGTATCCATATGTAATCATAAAGGTTAATACTTATATATATGTAAAATCTAAAATATAACTATGATATGGATTCCACATGTTTTCTTTATGATTTATGATTTCTCTAATGTTTTAATAGAATATTATGATTTCAAGTGGTAATATAATGTGTTTATGTTCTATGGGTGAAAAGTATGATTTTGTGAAAATGTTTTCCCGAGTTTAAAATATTCATGGACTAACTATTTCATTCCTTATATTATAAACCATATTGGGATTCTTATTCCCATCCCTTATTTTAAAATGTTTTTCGTAGCTCTTAATATTTTATTGAAAAAGATAATGTTGTGATGAATGTATATAATATGTGTCTTTAAAATAAATCACGTTTTATTTTAAAAAGTGTTTCATTTAGGTGGAATAAAATTGATAATATTTTGAAGTGTCCAGTTTATATTTTCATTGTTTTTGTTATGTAATAGTTATGGCCTAATAATCTAAAATCCTAAACATGAAAAGATCATTAATGTTAATGAAATTAGATTTATGAATAAACCTCAATATTATGTAATGTTTAAGTATATTTACTTTTATTTGGAATCAATGTTTAGTTTACATAACATTAGAGGTTAGGTAATTATTTAATAGTAAGTTACAAGTTATATATAACAAAAATATTTAGAATCGTAGGAAGATTTATAGATATTTATGATAAAATAAATGATTTTAAGAAAAAAATAATAAGGATTATGTAGTGTTTGTATTATTCAGAAGTTGGTATATGATGATTTTATTGATATAAACATGCTATAATTTTTTATTTTAGTAAATAGATTGATCTAGATAGAACCAAAGTAACAATTTATGTGAATTAAATATTGTTTGATCTACGAATAAGAAAATGAATAAAATTCAAGCTGTGGTAAGAACTCTTGTTGTTATTATATACTAACTATCAGGAGTCATGATGAAGCACTTGAACCGTAGTGATTTTACACATGCCTAATTTATGAGATAAAAAATCCCTATGGAAGTGTAGGTAATGATTATAAAGGTAAGAATATTTAATGATATATGTGTCATGTATATGGAAAACACACATAGGAAAATATTTTAAGGGTACAAGAATGAAGTTATAGATATTGTAATTAAGGTCATAAAGAATAACCAACCAAGGAAAAAAGGAAGCGCTTAGTTGAATCTAAGAAAGCTAAAAAAGTTTTTTCTGGGTTATCAATTGAATGTTTTAAATTTATAGAGTATGGTCACTTTTCAAAGATATGTCTTGTGAAGAAGGGTTGGGAATGGGATCAGTTGGACCATACATATATTTGTTTATCAATACCTAATTCTATTCCAATTGATGGAAAGGAAACTGAAAACGACATATGAATAGTATGGATTATTTATTGACTCATGTTTTTAAATTATTTAATATTATAACATGACTAATGTTTTTGTAGGAAATAAGTTTTAATGGATAAGATGGAGAACATGGTTAAGGGAACATGAAAAATAACGGATGATTAATTTGTCTATATTTTTGGAATTCAAGAATTATGTTAGATATATGGATGATGAAATGTTTAAATGTATAAATGATATTTTCATTATGGGATTACTTTTGAAGATTTTTTCTATTATGTGTAACCCTAATGATTGTTTTGTGATAATCTTATTAGAGGAAGAATTATTTTTTCTTGTGTGGAAATAACTATAAAGGTATGATTACACTTTAAAATTTATATAATCTTTTATTTTTATGTAATAATGGGATATAACTTTTTGGGATTCAAAAAAGGCACGAGATAAATTTTGTGGTTTAAATATGTTACAGTTGTTTTTGATGATTTTATCTCATTTTTGGAATGTTAAAATAATTATATAGTTTTAAAAAAGGAAAATAATGTGAAGGGTGATATTATATCACATTGGATATGTTAATGGAATTCAAACCCACAATTGATGGAAGATAATGATTTATCGCCAACCACTCACTTATGTGAGGTCCCGAGTTAGAATGAGTTTTTATTTTTAGTAAAATGAGTTGATGAAAAAAGAAGACGTTTTTTTGGGAATTAATTTTTATCAATTTAATATCCTTGGTATTGGAAAATAAATTTTGATTAAGTTATAAATGATATTTTGGAAGATGTTCACTATTTTGGGAACCCTATTTGTTTAAGGTAAATAAAATACTATGGTATTTTAATTGTGGAGTAATAGTTTATTTATATTTTAGAATAATCTATTATTTTCACTGTGGAATTATGGGGGATAAGGTTATTTAAGGAAATGATTAACATATCTAGTAGAATATGTGATTTTGGAAATTACATTTTTTGTATGATGACTTAAGTGGGATCATAGTTATTTAGAGATAAATATTAAAAAATTTCTTCGAATACTAAGTAATATAATCCTCTTAAATGTTGGGTTTCAATATGATTTTGGAATATTATCATGAATTATAAGGACAATTATTTGTATAATGGTCTATGTTGAACTTTGGGTATTGCAGTAAAATTTTGGAGATTGAAGTAGCTTTCACTTATTTAAGTTTTATTTTTTTATAAAAGAATTTATCATATACTAACCATTTTTTTGGGTAATGCCTATAGCTATGAGAAATATTTAGATAATATTTTGTAGATTATGTGATTCTATAGAAGTTTATTATAGTTCATCAAACATGAAAGATTCATCTAGAAAACTCCTCATTTGGATAAAAATATTTGATTATGGTAGAAATTGACTAAAGGGATAAATTCTACTTCTTATGTATGTTCGTTTTTTTATGTTCCCTCTCTAGAAGTAAATGAATTCAAATCTTCTATGAAATGGATCTTAGAAAAAAGGCATTATACTTTTACCATTATTTATATGAAAACAATGAACATTTGACCCATGACAAATTTATGGGTTTTTTATTATTAACATTATGTCGATAATGTTTTCAATCAATCTCCATAAAAAATGGATGGTAATTTTTTCTTCAATATCCATGTTTTCTTACATGGAACCCTAGTATGTGTTTTCTCAAGTTTACATTCATACTTCCTATTCATTCTTTTGATGTGGTAGTTTTCTTATTTTATTTTCCAAATTTGGATTGAAATAAAGATATTTTGAAAATTCCTACATTAGTTACTAACCCTAAATTCAAATTGTGATGATGAAATTAAAAAAAATTGGGTGATAAGGTAACATAATGAGTTTTTAAAAATAATCATATTGTTTGATAACATACATGATTTGCAACATCGAGCTTAAACGAACAAACAAATATTAATAATTAAATTATATCATTTTAACCTAGCTGTTATAATGAAAGGAATGAATAGTATTAACTGAATTATGAATGTATGGTTTACGTATTTATAAATAATTCATTTCGTGGGTAATGATTAATTTTAAATCATTGTAAAATCCTTTTTAAAATGAAAGTAATTGTTTTTCTGAGAAAAAATATTTAAATGTGCACAACTGTGTTCTATAACAATAAATAAAAAAAATATTGTTCAATAATTAATGAAATTTATTTATATATATAATATATTAATTATAAGTTTTAACATTCATTTTATATTTTTTCAATACATTATATATGATGGAATTGAATTTTATACAGAAAACAATTATTTTCCAAAAAATTCTTTTGTACCACCTTTCGATGGAGAACCCATTTTAAATAGAATTTTTATCATTATTATAGATAATATTTAAAAAAATATTCATTTTATTATATGTGGGATAAAAAAATTTACATTCGTTGAATTTTTGGTATTTTTTGATACATTTTAATTTTTTTAATAATGAAATTATTCTATTTTAATTCAAAAGTATTTTTTCATATACTTTATTTATATTCTTAGTATATAATTTTAATTGTATTTAAAGTGTAATTATGGTAACTTTTTTCAATTAATAAAATTTTGGTCATTAGTCTCAATTTTATATTGAAATTAGATACAAAAACTCTCTAAACATTTGAATGTTTTTACATCAAAACCCCCATTTTCTCAATCCATCAATGGGATTAATTTTAAATTTTTTTGGCCACTCCTATGAAATTAATTTTGAAAAATTGTAAGACATGGTTGTAATAAATATGAAATATTTGGTCTAATAAGATCAAATTAAATTTTTGTGAACAGTAACATTAATATTCTTTTTACCACAGGTAAAGGTAATCGGTTAATTAATGGAAACAATATTAAAATAATATAAAACTATCCCAACAAATTTCCTATTCTTATTGGATAATTTATTTTTGACCCATACATTACATGGGAAGAAATTTGAGCATTTTAATTCCAATTGGATGCGATTATGATATTTATAACATTTTATTTAAAGTGAAAACAAAGATTACATAAAAATGCCTCTTATTAATAATTTTTTTAACAATGGGGATATATAAGTGATACATTTTACTATAAATATAAATTATAAATACAAAAAGAATATATGAATCATTTTAATTTATTTTTAATTCATTATATTAAATCGTAAAACTTAATTATGACATAAGCATAATGTGGTAACACCTTTTTTAATGAAATAATCAAATAAATAATATTAATAATATTAAAATAATTATAATATGAAATATTTTATTCCCTATACAAGTTTTATGGAGAAATTTTACATGTTATAAATGTGATAATGAAGATTTTCAAAAGGAATCATGTTATGATTTTTTTAAAATTCATGTCATGAATAGTGTTAAAATTGAAGTAATTCGTATTGTAAGAAATAAAATATTTAAATAAAAAATATAAAATTTATAAAAAGAACTCATATTAATAGAAAAAGATGATATAAATATAAAACTATCAGTAATGAATAAATTAATAGTTTCTTGGCATGATTTGGTAATTATTTTAACCCTCAAAGTATATATTACTTAATAAAATGGTAAGAGTAGAAAGGGGTTAAATGAAATAATAAAAATTAAAAAAAACATAAAACATATCAAATAAAAAAAATGATGGTTATTAAAAAATCATATCATCTAAATATATCAGTTTTGGACAATTTGAAAGAAAAAATGACATTATATTAATTTAAAACATTTCATATTTTTAGGAGTGCCCCTCCCCACTCCTATAAAAGGGAACCCATTAATATCTATTAATAACACTTAAAAATCCTTGTGGATGGGTCAATATATTCCCAAAACCCTTTCTAGAATAAATATCCACATTGTTGAAGCATTATTTTAGTCATACCAACAACTTTATTGGTGATAATGTGTAAAGAAATGTGATCACCCGAAGGATAAACAATGATTTTATTTAAGTGTTTCTATATTATTTATTCTTAAACATCCTTTATATATCCTAAAAAATATTTAGATAATAACTACAGTATCCCCAAGACACTAAGATGTTATTATTCTAATATCATCACCGAAATCAATCTCCAATTCCATCAAATTCGGAAGTAATTAATCATTTTTATATATGTGAGAACTATCACCAATAAGAAATATTATATCTCATTTCCCATATATATCTAACATGACAAGTTATAATGACATTATTAATGTTTATATGTGATATTAATGAAATATTAATCATTATAATATAAAAATAATTCATTTATTTTCGTACTCCGCATGCACATAAATATGATTATGTTATTCGTTCGTATGTGGGAACTATCAACTCCACTAAGAGATGTGATTCATTTTTATTCACTACATCACATATATCATATATATATATAAGTATATTTTAATTATTAATATGATATTAATTATTCAATTATAATTCAATAAAAATAATAAAATTATTACATTCATTCCATAACGAACAATGAAAAGTACAAGGATTATAACGTTGTTCATTTTTTATATCTATAGTTAATGGATTTAAAGAAATAATTTATATACAGATGTCATAATTACATTATGCATATTTCTCTAGAGATGATGTACTTATAGCCACATATACTATTTACATCATACCGTGTTCATTTTTTACTCAAGTGCCCAATATCAACAAAACATCTAACAAGAACTCAAATAATTAACTTATTATTTTTGCATGGTATTAAATGAAATAAAAGGAAAAAAATACAATGCTTCTGAAGTAAGTATAAATTAACCTATGTTTATTATTTATTATGATAAATATTATAAGTGATGATTCAGACTAAATTCATTGGACTTCCTCTCAATCACATTTCATTGTGGAATATCATGATGTTATACACTATTAGTATCCTAAATGGTGTATATACAACCCTTTTGACATGTTATATCGTGAATAGATATATATTAATGATATAAAAAGTTTTATAATGTTATTCTTGACTATTTTTGTTAAATTTTCTCTCAGTTGGTAAGGGTCTCTTTAATGAAAATTCCATTTTAAAGGGTTTAAATATTTAATCTTCTTAATCATTCTCATTCATTTCCATTTTTACAAAATTATTTTTATGAATTTAATTATATATACATGAATATTTGACAATTTTTTTTGGTTTTCATTAAAATATTTCTAAGTTCTATAGAACATTTTTATTCATACCATGCTTTTTAAATGTGTAAAATGGTTTTTAAAAAATGATTTAGAATTTAAAAAACATGGAATGTTTTTTTAACATATACACCATGAATGTAATTTATCTCGTTCATGTCACATTAATGTTTTTCTATTTAATTAACAAATTTACACTTTTACATTAAAAAAATGGTTTCTATTTATGAGTTCAATAATTTTTAAAAATTAAATTCGATTACATAATGGGAATTATATTTTATTCCTAATTATTGTTTTATGTGTTATGATTATGTAATGGTTTTTGGGAATTTCGTTTGTATACAGGTGGTTTCATGATAAACCGAGGATGGGTGATCCCGTGATAGCTTTCCAATGCATGGTGTAATGAGACGGGGTTAACCAGTTGTGTTTCTCTTTAATGATTTAAGGATAAAAATATGATGATTATTCCACATCTAACCATGAAGTATACTCCCTATTTAAATGTTAAATATATAATGAATGTGTGATATGGATGAAAAAT
Source organism: Viscum album (assembly GCA_963277665.1). NCBI lineage: Eukaryota > Viridiplantae > Streptophyta > Magnoliopsida > Santalales > Viscaceae > Viscum > Viscum album. The sequence goes on along the minus strand of OY728156.1, from coordinate 1,241,566,334 downwards.
TTTACATTTATAATTTATGATTTCTATGATGTTTTATATGAATATTATGATTACAATATTTATTCTAATGTGTTTATATTTTATGGGTGAAAACTATTATTTTCTGTAAATATTTTCATGAGTTTAAAATATTCATGGACTAACAAGTTCCTTCCTTATTTTCTGTCCCTTACTGATATTTTTTTCTTGTCCTTTTTAGAATAATTTTCATATGTCTTATGATTTTATGTATAAATATGATGTCATGTTGAAAGTATTGAAGATGATTCTCGAAAATAAATCACGTTTTATTTTAAAAATGTTTTCATTTGGTGGAATAAATGGATGTTTTTGGGTGTGTCCACTTTGTATTTTTATGGTTTTGGTTATCTAATAGTTATGACCTAATTCTATATAGATCGTATCGTGGAATGATCTTCAATGTGAATGAAATTAAATAATTGATTAATACTCACGATTATATAGTGTTTAGGGATGGGGAATTATATTTATGTTAATTTATATTTATTATATTTATATATATAATTACATAAATATGTATAATTATATAATTATTTATAATTATATAATTATAGATAATTATATATATATATTTTTAATTATTAATAAATAAATATAAATATTTTTTCAAATGTATTCATAATCTTATATTAATAAAATTTATAAAATTTTATATGTATGGATATAATAATAATATATTGTTTTTTAGAAAAATCTTTATATAATTATGAATAAATATTCATATGTTTAAATAATTATATAATTATAATAAATAAATATTAAATTATATAAATATTTAAAAAATTATTTATAATTATAATTATAAATTCATTATCTGTACTTCTTTAGTGATGAAAAATATTCAGCTTTATCAGTTCTTAAAAATTAATAATAAAGAAGTATTTTATTTGTGCTTCTTAATTTAACATTTATAACTGGTATCTTTATTTGTTCTTTTTTATAATTGATGATAAAATTCACCCTGATCTATTTAGATATCCATTTATACAATTGATTCTATCTGTATATCTCATGTTTTTAAAAAACTCCTCTGGTGTTGATTCACCTCCTCCTTAAATACATTGATTGAGTCAAGGATCAAATCAAGTATAGAATAAATCATAGTCTCGAATCCATGGATTAAATGAATTAAGGCTCAAATGAATCCATTCTTTCATGATATCTCTACTTTCTCTCAGAAGAATCAAATATTGAATCCATTGTGTGTTATTTTATCCTCCTCCTCACTTGTTTATTTCTTTTTGGGGTTCTACATAATATGATTTTTCATATATATTTTCCAGTAGACATCCGATTTTGGGGTTACTCCATTTTTATTTTTTACATATTTTATTAATTCTCTATCCATATTCATTACCTTTTTCCAACTAAAATTCCATTTTATGAAATCTTAATTACATTTTACTACATCAATGTGTCCATACCATTGTATTATTTTTCTTGTAATTTCTTGGAAATTCCACGATTTTTTTAAAATTATATGGGATTATTGTGAGACCAGATTCCTTGACAACACATAATTTCGAGGCCCAGTGAGCCCCAAATATATATTTTAATATCCATTGTTTATTTAAAATAGCATGTATGTGTAGTTTTGGAAACTTGTAAATTGGTGGCCAGATTAACAATATGAGGGAACCATTGCGTCTAGAATTAATAATTTTACCAATGGATGAAGAAAACCTCGACTATCGTGGGTCGAGGGTAAAAGTTATATACTGATAATTTTAAGGGAAAAATAAAATAAACCATAGAAAGTTTATTTTATTCCACTTGTGTTTCGGTAATGCAACACCATGATAAATGTTTTATTTCAAAAATGATACAATGTTACGACACTAAATGGGATGTGTAATAGAAATCTTGTTTCATTCCATAAATGAAATAGTGTAACAGCACATCGACTTAGTGAAATAGAAACACTAAAAAAAGTTCCATCAACTAATAGCCTTACAAGAATTCAGGATCATTAACAAGATGTTTGTTTTTTTGGTGGCTCTCGAGAATTATAATTGCTCAAAAAAAAATCTCCCATGATTAAAAACGCCATCCATCCTTCCTTCTTTCCTTCCTCTTCAAAGGATCTATCCATCGACCATAGTTTTAGTTCGAGAATTAATGAATGGTCGCAGGGCGAATTCATTCTTCAACGACGAGTGATATGATTCCAATGATGGGGTTCAGTTTTATGTATAGTCACCCTTCCCGCATTATTTCATTCTAAATGATGGATTTTGGTCAATCCACTAACAGATAGACCAGTGGATCGACCATCCTTTTGTGAATTAGAATTGACATGAGGTTATTAAGGAAAGGGGATAATGACCTAGTGATTGTTCGGATTTCATCCTTTTTATAACGTGAAAATGAAGGCCAAACAAACAAGGCCAATGTTCAATGATTTTGGTGTTATTTTTGATCTCTCTTTGTCTGCGTTCTTCACTAACGGACCCATGGTCATGCGTTGGACTCTTTTCGAGTGGTTCCAAATGTGGTCGGACCCTCGAACCGACTATGAGATGTCTTAGAGTAGACAGATCTATATGTGGGACCCATGGATCATGGTAGTACTCCCAGATAGAAAAATGTACTACCTGAATGAGTTTGGAGGCCCAAGGGATTACAGACTGGTGTCCCGCGGTGGTGGAAGAATTCTATGGTATCGGTTGAGGGAGGTGCGAAATGTCTCTTGACAAGAGACTGTGGTGATGATAGAAATGGGAGGCATCCCACTAACGATGTTGCAGGTGGGACGCAACATACACTATCCCTCTCTAGCAAGCCGGTTGGTATAGGCGGGCTGGTCCATGACTGGGCCCAGTGCATAAGTTCTAGCTGGCGCAACAGACTGGGTCGACCCGGCGGGTCAAGAGGGCGGCCCCAAGTCAACCCAGGGAGTTAGGTCAGTGGACCAAGTTCATGTTAGTGGACTTGGTGTCAGGACAGTCTGATTGGGTCAGACCGGTCTGATATCCAAAGAGAACATTTTTACAAAAACAACCATATCCTATAAACTGTATGTCTAGTAAATGAGCTGTTTCCAGCATTGGGACCGTTGTGAAAAATTGATGCTTTTGATATACAATATGTGATTTTTCATGGATGTTGAGTTACATCTAATGGATTAAGAAGTAGATTATCATAGTGTCAAGAATGCTATGAGCGGGAATCCTTTGATAGGATGTGAAGAATGACTATGAAGAGCATTTCTAGGTAACACATCATGACGAAGTGACGAGTCAGACTAGGTGACCCGGCATGCCACCTTTATGAGTGGGTCTAGGAGCCCCAGAATGCCTAAATGAGGAGCGATTCTAGGTGACCCAGTGGGCCTGAGTGACTCATCAGGGATGAGTGCCTCAGTAGTACGAGGTGTTCAGTGTATACGGCTAATATTATTAAATCTAGTATATTAGACTATACCTTATTGATCTAATAATAAATTTTGAAAAAATCACCCCATGGTATTACCTTAGTTGTCTGGGACTGGGTAGTTCCCATTGAGATCCGACAAACAAGGCATAGTTCTACAGAATTAGGCAGCAATCCCTTCACCTACCCTTTAGGTATGGTTAAAAGGAAATGGACATCAGGGTCTTTTAATGTAATTTTTTGTTATTGTGCTATATCTCATTTTCATTTAGTTTTTTAATGTTACTCTTATTGGATGTCTTAGTGGTATGCATGTTTACTTTTTAGCATTCTGGGTCAACGATGTGTGTGTGTGGTCATGTAGGTACACGGAAAAATTCCTCCCATTTCATGGATAATTTCTTCAGTGCTAGTCTACATCACATGGCCTTTGGGAGGCAGGCTTGGGGTAGTCATGAAATTTTTCTTAGGGACAGTCTGTGACTGTTCTAACATTTAGCTCACTATTGCGGAATGTTTGGCATCATCTACGACATCCCTTAGTGGGTGTGTTTATTCTTTCTTTGTTCCATAATTTGTTTTCTACTCCTCGGTCTTTGAAATTTGATTCTAAAAAATTTTAATTTTAATTTGGGTTTAATATGAAAAAATATGCTTGTTTCTCATGGTTTTTAAGGGATTATAATTGATTTCATATTGGGTTATTCTCAATTTGGGCTGGTTTTTCTACATTCAATGGATACCATAATTTTTTGGCCCATAAAATATTAATGATGGGATCCATAAATTAGTTAGGTGTTTCAAAATTATTTTTTGGGTTTTTATGAAATGTATTTGTGTAATTCATGAGTTCATGACATTGATTAATTGGGGTTTACATGTTTTTTATATTTTCATATGTTTTATTTTGTTCTTGTTTTATTTATTTTTTTCCAAAGTAATGGAATCATGTTTTCATTTTTTCCTTATTCATATATGTACTAGTGTGTCTATATATAAATATATATTAGTCAAATTATTTTATTCACATGATAATTTGTTAATATTTTTATGGAGATCTGTTTTGATATGTATGTGTTAAATTTCATATCTTTGTAAAATTTAAATATAAATTTTCATATTTTAATATATTAATCATAATTGATTTCTATTATTGGTTTATAATTAATTATTTTACATATTTATTTCATTTAAAAATATTTTTTTAAATATCTAAATATTATTAATATGGCCTCAAGAAAAATGATTTCATTTCTGGTGATATTTCAAATGGGTTTTTGAAAGGTGTTATGGTATTAATTGACTTGTAAATTTTGGGTTGTTATTGTTAAGGTATTGAATTATTTCTATGTGGTATGTTATGTGGTTTTCACATTGTAGACCACATATAGGATGTTAAATATATGCATAGTTCTCTAGCTTAACAAAGGTATTGCCTAGGTGTTGTTTTTGGTATCCTGAAGAGGTTGAAGATTCATTAATTATTTCGGTTACATAGTCAGGTAGTATTGTATGAGTGAGTCAGTTTCCCTGTGAACCTATTGGTTATAACTACTCCCAATCTGTTGGGACTTATACATGCTTTATTACAAATATTTTGTGGTGCACTTTTTTATTATTATGATGTATTTTGATAATTTAAATAATTTAATTTCATTGCTTGCATCATCTACACTTTAGTTTATTTTTTGGATTCGTTTCATTTATTTACATCATTTCAGTTACATTTCATTATACTGTATTTTCCTTCCTAGCGAAATTTCATTAAAAAAATCCTTGAGGGATTTTATAATGTTTTTTAGTAAATAATGACCGGGTTAAGGAAAATTATTTTCAAGTGATTATTTACATATAAAAGGGTAAACAATAAATAGTTTAATAAAGGTATCTAAAGGATTTTTGAAAATATTATTAATTTTTAATGATTCAAGTTAGGGAAAGCAATTGGGTCTATTTTCATAAAATAACAAAAACATGTTCTTTATATAAATTTCAAAATAGAACTCTTGGTAATTGGTATATGGTATAGATAGATTATAAAAAGAATAGTTTTGTAATAAAATATTCACCCATATAGTTATTAAAATAATATTGTCATTTTATTTAAATAATATCATTATTATTTTATCTCCCTTATTTAGAAACCCTTGGGTTACTGTTTTATATAGGTTGGTTCCCTATTATTGAATGTATATGGATTATTAGTATGTGATTCATGTATGATTTCATCAGTATATATTTAATTAGATTCTATTAAGTGTAATATGAGGTATATTTATTTTGATTTATTATAGATTTATATTGTCATCATATTTATATTTGTTTTCTCACCTGTACGTTTAGAATTCCATGAGAAGATAAGGTTACTTTGTTAGTTATATTTTGTATGCCATAATGTCTGGAAAAGAAGACCTCATTGATTTTCCCATAATATTAGTGAAGTAATTTCCATGTTTCTCCAGCTATAGTGTTATGTATTTAAATATTTATTTCATTAACAAATGTTATTTTATCAAAGATAACCCTTGGGTTGTTGACTCTTCTATGATATGATTCATATTTCCACAGACTAAGATTAGTGGGATTCTATATAGTGTCTTTCATTTGAAGAAATTATCTTATAGATCACCATTAAACATAATGTTTTCATCCCCTTTTCAATTTCGTAAACATGTTTCAACAATTTAGTTTTGTTTACTATTATTGTACATCATTGTTATAATCGATCTCATTGGATTTATATACCATTTTGAATTTATAGGTTAGTTTATTTTATTATTTAAAAATGTTTTTTGGAATGTTTTCACTAAATATAATTGATATTGATTTATTTTAATATTCTCAAAACTATGAAATAGTAATAAATTTTAATTGTTTTCATTTGATAATGAATGATTCCATTAATCAATTCGTAAGAATTAGATTTTGAAAGGATGTTTTTAAATTTATTTTCTTATCTATATGATATAAATTTATTTATTTTTATCATGGTTGTATTTTAATTTCAAAAATTGTTTATCCATAGGACTTTGAATAAATATAATTATAATATATTTCATTATTAAATAATTTCCATTTTTGAACCATTATTATAAATAGTGTTCTGACCATTTTTTATAAAATGTTTCATAAATAAAATTGAATTTACTATTTGGTGAAATCATAACAGGGATATTGAGCTCAAACCCTACATAAAAACCAATATGGTTATATTTAGCCTTTATGTTTACATGTTTATTTTATGGTTATGATCACATGTTTTAAAAGGTATTACTTATCTATTAAAATTAAAACCATTTAAACTCATGTTTTTAATATAAATTTATGTTTACTGTAATTACCAAGGATATCATAGTATATATATGTACAAAATAATAATTTCATTTCATGAACAACAATATATGAAAAGTTAATATTTGTGTTACATTATCTAATTAATGTGTGTAAATGTAACCCAAAAAATTATTGATGCATTCATTTATAGATTTCAAAATTATCGGGATCATATGGAATTTTTAAATTTGAACATATATAAATTAAATAATGTATATAACGAAGAAACACAAGTCCAAGCATTGATGATACTAGTTTTTCATTATTTAATAATCCCCTGATTGAATTTTGATGGAATTAGATTTGAACCTCGATATTTATGAGGGTTGTTGAGGATTAACCTGTTCGTATAAAAATATTTAATTAACAATTTTCATCTCTAAAATGTTATATTACTTTTATATTTATCATATTTTTATGAAATGTTTAATATTAATGTTTTTGTTTAGAATGGGTGGTGGCCTACTTTGGATTTTATGGTCATGTCTAATTTAATTTTTTTTGAAATGGTAAACAGTGTTTAAAATGTTAATGTTAAATTTGAAATGAAATAAAAAGGTTTTTCCATAAAAATTATCTATAATGGATTTGGTGTTTTGAAACTCATAATGTGATTTCAATGTGAACCATTATGTTTTAAACACTTCCAAATGTAAATATTTCCATGGAAATGGTTATAAATTTCTATTTTACAAATTGCATTATTTTGATAAGATATTAAAAAAATCACTTGATTCCAAAAGTTTTCATAGAAATAGTGGTTTGTATCCCATTATGTGTTTTGAAAAAATTGGTCGATATTCATGTGGAATTTATACAATAGGTTTTTCAATTGGGTTTTTAAAATTTTAAAATGAATAATTTTGAGTTTTAAATTTTTTTTATATGATATTTGAAATTTAATGATAATAGGGTGTAATATAAAAGGTTTAAAAGATAAAAATTTAATTTAGATCAGCTCCATCTCCCAAACATTTGTTATTGCATTTTTTTGTTGAGGATCATACCCTATATGTTTTGGACATTAACAAATCGATTTGGAACTATTTTGACTATTTGTCACCACATACTGGGTATGAGTGATCATTTTGGATGAGTTCAGATGATAACACCTAACATTATAGAGTAATTATTTTTTTAAATTCATTAACACCCTATTATTTTCCCTTTTCATTTATATATTTTCCATTAAATAAATTAAAAAATTAAAAAAAACAAAGACTGGATTAGAACATAGTACTGTTATATAAAATAGAACACAATCCATAAATTGTAATACACGAACACCATAATTCATGAATGTATAAAACAAGATGGTGAAACTCATTACAAGCACATGAAACAACATTAGACTAGCAGACAAGAATATAATAAGTGTAATATCAAAACCTAGAATTCTTGGGTCTCCCTTGAGTAGGACCACTATGACATAGTAGATAATTAGGACACAAAGAATAAGGGAAATTATTAAAACCATATCCACAAGCAAAAAACATAAATGCACTTATACATTAGTAAAAGATTGGTAACGATATATATTTATATGAAATCTAATTAGAACAGTTGGTTTATACCCATTGATATTTTATGGGGTATGTAATGATGAAATAAAGATATATCCATTAAAATACTTTTATACGTACACACGAATATTCTATTTAAGAATATGTTTCATGATAGTGGTATTAAAATTAATAAATGCATTAGAAAATATCATTAGATAAACTTTTTATTTTTCAATACAATTAAGATGTCATAAATTTTTTAAAATAATAGTAATAATAAAATTTAAAAAAATATATGGTACTTTGGGGGTTTGGTTTAAAAATTAATCAATTCGAATATGCGAATATCTAATTAAAATTCATGTCGTAAGATAATGTTGATAAAAATAGTACAAATATTGACCTTGTTTTATTGTATAAGTATAGATTAGATTATTTAAGGAATAATAGAATAAATAAAATTCAGTATCATAAAATTATAGTTTGTATGTTTATGAATTGATTTTTTTTATATAGATAATTAAATAAATATTACAATAATAATAACAATAATTATGGTGAATGAATAATAATTTTGACTATAAATAGGAATGTTATTAATATTAAAAATATATAAGTAAATTCATATACATATAATATAAATATATATAGAATATGTATCTATATACATATATATATATATATATATTAAGGAATTGATAATTTTATAAAACTAAAAAAAGGAAATGATTCATCATCCTCGGGACTCTTCTCACGCAACACAAAGATACACCCTCAGACTGTCACCGACTAACACCCACTGGAGAACACTGCTAACAACTATTCTCTATGTAGATTACTATACCAGTGTCATTCAATCTAACATTACCCATCACAGACCATGAATCTCCCCAAAATCCATTTGATGTTGTCACCTCCTCTCTATGCCTCTATTTTTCATTTGTGAGCTATGAGAATCCATGTAGACTGCCTCTTTACATTGGCCTCCTCCACAAACCACATGGAATATGACACTTCCACCCTTGTAATCTTCCTATATCATTGTCTCTAAATGATGACACCACCCACAAGTCATGCAAAAACAAAAAAAATGCCACCTTCAAAATAATTTCAAAATAGTTTTTGTTAATGACATAGTCGGTACTCAACTATATATATATATATATGATAATTTTAGGGAGAGCCTTTGGTTGGGTAGGCTATGTTATAGCATCCACCCTCTTTCACACTCCTTTAAAAATGTAATCTTGTTTGATTAAACATGTCACAACAGAAGGCCACTTCCATCACCATGGTTCGATTTCCATTAGGCATGAACACTTTGTTTGCCTCTTATTTAGACACCCAAAGCAGGGTTCCCACTCTTCATCCCTTTGGATTACAACTATGTAAAGAGATTTTTTTTATTTTGAAACTTTCTTGTTAATATTTTTAGTTTATTTATATATATACTTATATTGGATACAAATTACATGTCTACTTTGTAAGCATCCATTTTTATCAATCCAAGGATAACACATTTATTGTATAGTTCTAGTTTCAAATTTATTATCATGTTAGGGTGTCTCATGTTACCATTTCAAATTTTCATTTTTTTAATTTTATAAGTACATGTATATATATGTTGTTTATTATTCTACATTTTCAAATATAAATATATATATTTTATGCATGTGTGAAATTTTTAGTTTCATCATGTGCATGTCTTAAAATTTAAATCTATTGTTTATATACATATATCTATATGTGAAGGTCAGTTAATTTTTATCAACAAAATATATTTAAGTACTTAGAAGACTATACCTTACGTGATATAGTTATTTTAATATATATGTTTAAACATTTGTGGTGCACGTGTGCCACATTATTCTCAAAATCATCCATGTTTGTATTCTTTATTTGTGTGTGTGTGTATTAATTTCAACAATTTAATGTTTTTAAATGAATAAATAATTTATTTAAATTCATGAAATCAACCAACATAATATTCTAAAATTAAGCTATGTATAATTTTTTTTTATTTTTAAATTTTTATTTTCATATTTCTGATTGGCATTATACTGTTTTTTTTATGTAATATGTTAATGGTGTATTTAATTTTACTTATAACTATAAATACATGTAGAATTGTATATATTCATGTATTGTTAATGAGATTATTTTGTGGAAATATTGATTACACAATTACAAGAAAGAGTACCATTAATTTAAATTCTTACATTTTATATGATCGTGATAAATATATGAAAGACATAATAAATGGATATTATGTCATGTGAAATTAACACTATATTACCTATCATTTTATGGGAATTATTTTAATATAATTTAATATATTTTCACTTAATAAATGAGAAATTAATACTTTAATCTAGGGATGATTTTTGAAAGATAGATTTGTAATAAAAATAATTTATCAGAGATTTTAGTTACATGAATGTTAATTATTTTATTGAAAAACCATGAATATCAAAAATTACATGATATTTGGTTATACCAAAATCTAACCAATGGTTTACTAATTAAATTAATATTTATACATTTTTAAATGTGCATGTGTAATTAATGAATTGTTATTTTTTAAAATAAAAAACAGTTGTAGAAAATTTATATATGTGAAGAATGATAAAAATGTTTCTATAAATAAATTGGCATAAGGATATTGAAAAAAAGAAGTGGATGGGGAGTGAACTCATTCCTAACCTGCTGTGTAATCCTAAGACAACCTTCACTATTTATGTGGCCCCATTTTATGTTTTCAAGAGCTTCATTAGTCTTTTATAAAAGACCATGAAATTATTTTAAACTGTCTTCAATGCCTATGTATTTTTAAAACCAATAATATTATTTCAAAAGTGTATATATTTTCACATGTTCTATAGAATTTCCAAAAGGATAATTATTTCCAAAAGTGTATATTTATATAATTTTAAAGGGGTAATAATTTTCAAATGAATTTTCGAATTTTTTTTAAAAATGGTTTTCAAAACCGTTTTCAGAAATCAATCTGGTTTTGAAAAGTGTTTCCAAAATTATTCGTATTTATAAATGATTTATAAGGTGTTATATAATGGTATAATCATTTTTTTATCTAAGTTATTATATAAATAAATTTTTAAATTTATTTATAGAATGCCTTTAAAAAATATATTTCAAAAGTATTTTTAAAAAGTTATAATTATTCTCAAAATGTTTTTTCAATGACTTTTTCAAAAACCCCTAACTGGGAAATTTTTCTCACCCATTGTTTTTGTAAAATGGTGTCATTTCATATGGATGTTTCATTGAGTTTATCCTTATTATGAGTTAGCATCATAAAATTTCAGTCACTGACATTTAGTTATTATTTGAACATTGATAATATGTAAATGTGTTCTATTTCTTCTATAGCCTAAACCAGAAAAGATCCTCACTTGTAAATGTATATATATTTTTCAGATTATTTTTATAAAAAAATATATACCTTATTTTCTATACAATATCCCAGTGTGAAGTTCTGGGGTGTTTCATTTGGTATCAGTGGAATGATATAGATAACTTTGGAGATTCATATGTTTTGTTAAAATATGTATAGTTTCTATGTATATTCATAGAAAATCCTTCATACCGTTAATTTTTATTTTATCTAGAGAATAAACTTGAATGATATAAAAGATATCCCAAAAAATTATTTTCTCTATTTAAAAAGATTTCATTTTAATGATAATTTATAAATAATGATTAGAATACATATAAATCATTATCAACATCCAAGACACATTTATGAAACTGTATGAGGAGTCTCACACCTCTACTATTCCCCATTATTTTATAGGATCATGGTTTGTATATGAATAAGTCATGTTTTCCCATCATTCCAAATAATCCTAACATGGAAGTTATTTCCATGGAAATTTTTAATTCATTACTTTAACTAAACCATATGATGAAATTTCCAATATCAAGGTATCTGTAGAAGAGTGTGATCACCGAAAATTGTAAATTTATCAGAAATTAAATTCCTATATCACTGTAAGCATAAAAGATAATTTTGAGACCTTTTAGGAAAACATCATCAGAGGAACTGACATAGAAATACTCAATGAATGTGTGAGTTATTATTTACCAAAATATTCAATGATTAGTAATCTTAATAATTGTTATTGTGTTTATTTGAAGGAAGAACTTCAATGTTGGAACATGGAAATCGAGTGGTAAATAATTGAGAGGGTGAAATCCCATTTATGCGGAATAGAATGTAACAACCTAGTATGTTTTATTTTAATTTTATGTATTCACCATTGAAATAAATAAAATATGTATTTAAAACATATACAAGATTAGAACATCAAACATTAATTTAGAATTGAACAGAGAACTCATAAATTAATACGAGGACAAAATAAATCACAGAAGTCTAAAACTAGATGGTCAAACTAATTTCAAGCACTAATAACCCAATTGGACGTGATCCCATGAATATTATAAGTAAAAGATCATATTCGGGTACATTAGGATCCACCATAAGTATAACCACTTCTAATAAGGCGATAATGAGTACATAAAGAATAATTTCAATTATTAGAACCATATCTATAAGTGAAAAACCTCAAATCACTTATAATTTTTAAAAATAGTGTATATTTTAGATATTTATAGGCTATGAAATTGGAGTTGTTTGTATATTGCCATTGTTTTTATTTTAAACAAATGGTATGTAACGATGAAATGGGTATATATCTATTAAGATACATTTATAAATACACATGAATATTCCATTTGAGAATACATTTCAAGAAATTGGTATTAGAATTAATACACACATTAAACATATATTTAGATTCACTTTTTATTTTTTCAAAATATGTCAGTTGTAATAAAAAAGTAAAAAATTATGGTAAAAATATTTATTTTACAAATTATATGGTTCTTTGATGGTTTGGTCTAAAAAGTAATCAATTTGAAAATGAAATGATCTAATTAAAATGCATATTGCAACAGAATGTTGATAATAATAGTAATATTAATAATAATGTTTCATTGTATAATTATAGATTATATTATTTATGTAATAATAGAATGATAAAAAATTAATAACATAAATTTGTAGTTTATAATTTTAATAACTATGTTTTAATATATAGATATTTATGAAAGAGTAAAAAAATAATTAAATAATTTGAATGAATAATAATGTTCACTATAATTTGGTAATTTATTAATATTGAAAATTTATAACTATATTTCTATACATCTAATATATATATGTATATATAATATTCATCCTTATACACATATACATATATATATTTATCATAATAAAAAATAGAAGGGATAAACTGACAAAATAGAAATAAAAGAAAAAAAGATGAAATTTTGTACTTTCCTCACGACTATTCTTCAACAAGACAACCGTACACCCTACAAACTTCGCTAAAAAAAACTCTTTGATGAACACAGCTGTACACTGCTCTCCCTATAGGCCACTATACCGGTGTCTTCATATTTTCCTTCATCTCCCACATACAATGAATCTTTAACATTTCGTTCTAGGTTTTCACACCCTTTCTATGCTTAGATTATTTTTCTTCGAGCTATGGAAATCCAAGAGGACATTCATTTTACATAGGCCTCTTGTATATGTATTGAAGAAGATAACACGTCCACACTTGTCATTGTCCTTCAATATTATCTCTCACCCATGACCCCACCAGTGAGTCATGAAGAAACCCCAAATGTATCCTTAAACATTTTCTAACAAACCTTCTAGGTCATGTCATCATCAGTACTCAACCTTTCACACACACACACACATATATATATATATGAAACTTACAGGGAAAACCATTGGTTGGACTACCTATGTCAAATCTTACTCCCTCAATCGCCCACCATTCATAATTTTATCTGGTTAGATCCAACATCACATAGTAGAAGGCAAGTTTAATCACCACTCTTCAATTTCCATTAGGTAGGAACACTTTTTAAACCTCTTTTTCAGACACCCCAAGTAGGGTGACCCTTATTATTCGATTTTCTATACAACAATGAAAAGGGAATATTTTTATTTTAAAACTATTTTGTCAAATTTAGGAGTTTATGTCTATATATATACAGATATTGGATATAAATTACATGTTTATTTTGTACACATCCATTTTTATCAATTCAATGATAAAACATTTATTTTGGAGTTCTAGTTTCAAATTTCATATCATGTAAGGGTGTGTAATGTTATGATTTCAAATTTTAAATTTTTTATGTGTATAATTACATGTATATTTATATATTTTCGTGTGTTGTTTATAATTCCTGGTTTTCAAACATATATATTATACACATGTATATGATTTTCAATTTCATCATGTCCATGTCTTAAAATTGAAATTGGTGATTCATATACATATATATGTACATGCATGTCATTCTATTTTTATCAACCAAATATATTTATGTACTTATTGGAATGTACCTCATATGATATAAATATTATTCATAATTTTGGTTAAATAATTGTGGTGCATATGTAATACTTAATTCTCCAAATATTCCAAGATTGTATTCTGTATATAAATATATATGTGTCTGTTTATATATATTTTTATATATATTTTTATATATTTACATCATTGAATGTTTCAATATGAATAAATAATTCATTTCAAAGTATGAAATCGTATAACATTATTTTCTTAAATTAAGTAATAAACTATTGTTTATTTATAAAATATTGTTTTAATATTTCTGCTATGTTTAAAATAGTATTGTTTTTAATTTTATATGTTAAGGGTAAATTTACATTTACTTATAATTGTTCAGGAGAGTGAAATTATATTTATTTATATATTTTTGATGAGATTATTTTTTCAAAATAGTAATTTTAGAGTTGTTATTGTGCACATGATTATTTTAAATTCATATATGTTAAGTGCTCATGATAATTATAAGAATTTTAAATTAAATGTGAATTATTTCTTGTGAAATTTAATTTAAAATAGCTATAATTTTGTGAGAATGATTTATATATTATTTATTGTATTTTTTATCTAGGTAGGAGTTTTGAAAGATTATGTTTTTATGAAAAGTAATATTTTAGATATTTTAATTATGTGGATGTTAACTATTTTATTAAGAGACCACACAAATGAAAAAAGACAGGATATTTTTTAATACCCAAATCTAAAAAGTTATTTCACAATAAATTTAATATTTATACTTTTAAAAATTTTCATGTGTAATGAATTAATTTTTATTTTTTAAAATAAAAACCCATAAAATAAAATTTATATAGTTAAAGAAACAAAAAAAAGTTTTTAGAAAACAAAATAGCCACATGGACATTGTAAATAAGAAGGGGATAAGAAGTGAACTAATTCCTAACCAAGTAGATAGGCCTAATATATCATTTAATGTTTAGGTGTCCCCATTTATTTGTTTCCAAGAGTTTGAAAAATATTTAATGAAAAACAATGATATTACTGTACATTGTTTTCAAATTGAATTTTTTTTCAAATGCAATATAATGTTTTCAAAAGCATATGTATTCTTATAGGCTCAATATAATTTCCCAAAGTGTAATTTTTTTTCATATGTTAATATTTATATGTTTTTAATAGTGTATGTATTTTCAAAATAAAATTTTTATAGGGTTTTCGAACGAGTTTTGAAAATAATATTATATTTTGAAAATTGATTTCAAAATCATCTTTTAAAAATTATACATATTATAAAAATATTTATAAACTATTTTCCAAATGTATTATAAAATATTATTTATCAAATTATTATTCAAAAGAAAATTTTATAATTATTTATCAAATTTATTTTCAAAATAAATTTTCAAAATTATTTTTCAAATTTTATAAATTATTTTAGAAAGGGTTTTTAGTGACATTTTCAAAAACACCTTACTGGGAAAATTTTCCCACCCCATGTTATTGTAAAATGGATTCAAGTTCTTATAGAGCTTTAATTTAGTTAATATCAACATGAATATAGTTATATAAATTTTTTATCACTAATTTTTAGTTACTATTTATTCATGGATAACATGTAAAAGTGTCCCTTTACTCTTATATCCTAAACTAGACATGATCCTCAGTTTTAATTGCATATATATTTTTCATATTCATTTTACAAAAAAATTATACATCATTTTATATACCTGATCTGTATGCATGGGATTGGGGAGTTAATAATTCAATTGCCTATTTATTTCCAAACATACTAAAATTATTTGAAAAAAAATAAAAGTTTGGGTTCACCATATTTGAATAATATATAAATCTCACCGCTGATAATGAAAATCCTATGAGTATTTATATATGTTTTGTTCAAAAATAATATATTATCTAAACCTAAAAAGATGAATATGAATCGAAAATGGATTGATGCTAATTATATGATGAGTTACTATGATGATGGAGTCAATGATTTCATCAAAATTGTTATAGAGTATAATGAAGACCCTTCTCAAATCCTTCATTTGTTTCTATGTTGTTATTATTAAAAAAATTAGTCCTCATTAGTTGGGAAGAAATTTTATTTTTCATAGAGGAAATGAGAGCTATAAATGTCTGACTAAACATGGTTTTAATTGAATTTTCATGGACATTGGGATGATAATACGTATTATGTATTATTTGATATGAATACAAGTACGAATAATGAATGAGATCGAATGGAATAAAAAATAGAAATTGAATTTTAACTTCATTATTGTCCAAAGATATTTAAAATATTAAATAGATGTTCTAAAGGACCATGGTAAACATGTTTTAGTTAATACCTAACATTTTAAGCTATATCAATGTTTTATAATTTAAAATATTGAACTAGATATAGCAACACCAGCATTACATAACTACTTGGTCTCATTAATGTTATGCTACAAAAATAAAATGAACTTCCATGTTATAAATATAATTCTAAATAATTGTTGCATTCAATGGGGATGACTATAAATAATACATTTTTGTTCGAATGATTTCACTTTATTTCTTAAAAACCATGAATTACTCATAAAATTTACTAAGTGTGGGACAAATTGATACTAGAAAAATGAGACAAGTCCTTTAAATGTTTTTTGGTGCTTTACTATCATTCCATGTTTTACAATAGTACGTAAATTCCAGGAAACTATGAGAAAAGTTTCATGGGATACAAATACAATAATTTAAGATTGGAAGCTATATAATCCATAGGATTATCCTCAGTGGAGGAAAATTGGTTACGAGTATCGTAAATTTTTAAATGAGACATGAAACAGTCATCTTTTTTTATCTTTAGATGGAATAAATCCTTTTTGTGTAACAAATAGTACAAAAGTGTATAGACTGTCATGTTGTGACCATGGTAATGCATGCAGTGTAAAATAATTATGTTGTATCTTCTTATTTCAGGTCCAAATCAACCTGGTAATGATATTGATATCTATTTGGATCCATTCATAAAATCAAAAATTTAATTGGGATACATGTAATACCAAGTATGATTCTCATAGAAGTGAAGAATTCACAATTAGGACCATGTTGTATGAGATGATAATTGACATTATAGATTATGGAAAATTGTTTGAATATAGAATAATTGGATTGTTTGGGATTCTAATTTTTTAAGATTACACATACTCACTTCTTTTGAAATATTCATTTATGTTTTTTTACAAAAATTGGAAAATTTTAACTCAATGACATAAATAAAAATCTAGGAATGAAATATTACATGGGAATACCAAACAAGTTTCAACACTATTTCCATTAATAAGTATTCAACTATTTTATTGTGTAAATGATATTTACTGTATTTCTATTAAACAGTCTTCAAAAATTCAAAAAAATATAGTTAGGAAAATAGATCAATTTTCCTTAAATTAAAATACTGTAAATTTTTTAATGTCATTCATTTTCCTAATGTCATTCCTATAGAAAAAATGTATTTGATTGTTTAATCATAATGTTAATAAATTTTCATATAAAAACAAAAGATGGAATCAAGGATATGATGGGAATGATTGAAATAGTGGTAAGGGAAGATCTGGAAGTACTGAAGGATAAATGGAAGATTTTTATTACTCCAATAGCTTAAACTCTAAGAAAGTATGAAAATATTTAATATTCATTTTTCAAAATGGCATAATATTTTTATAGGTGTATTGATCAAATATCAATAATTTTATTTCAATGAATAATTTCAGGGGCTAAAATCACACAATTACCATGTTTTGATTTATGATTTGTTTCTCGTTGCACTATGTTGCATTCTACCAAAAACATTAGGGAATATAATAACAAGACATATCATGTTTTTCGAAGCCATATGTAGTATGTTATATACTTGGTGATGTTCTAAATCATTAATAATGAGGTTTTAGTCATATTATATTAATTAGATATGTTCATCCAACCATAATTATTTCATATAATTGTCCATATAATGGTTTACAAGGTTTGTGAGGTTCGACTATGTGGTCATCTCCATTATAAAGGGTTGTAGTCAATTGAATGGTACATAATGATTTTGAAATGGTATTTCAAGAATCCATGTCATCCTGAAGGTTGTATTCCATAACGATATATTGTTAAAGAAGTTTTTGAATTCTTTTTTTATTATGTATCAGATTTTGACATCCTCGTTCTCCAAATGCCCCATCCTAGAATATGTCTTATGGGAAATGGAATTTCCATTTGAGATTATGTTACAACTACCATCATAGAGTGGGAGCAAGAGAAAATTTAAATTTTACATAATATTAATTATTTTTATACATAGGTTGAATCTGAAAAATATGTTCTTAGATATTTAAATCCATCAAGGGATGAAGGATATATATCAAATGAAAATAATCAATAGTTTATAGGATGGTCTTAATATCATATTTCAAAGGAGTTATCTGAAAATTTTAATTCAATTATTTAATTAATATTATGGATATAATTCAGATAAATGATAATTTTATATCTTACACTATAATTGTAATCAATGTTTATGGTTTCTATGCAAAATAACATGATGACTCCAGTGCGATGAAAAAATATGCAGTTACGATGTTGTAAAAGTGATGGACACATCTAGTTCTAATGATATAAATACAATTTTTTAAAATTTATAATATTTATACATTATTTAATAGATATACGAGTTCGATTATACAAAAGTTCAAGTTACGATTTTACATTGAAAATGGGTTAATAATAGGACATCAGTGAAAATTGAAGAAACAGACTTCGCGAAGGTGAATTTCAGTGTGGAAGTGGAAAGGATGAGCTATTTATAATGGAATCCCAATATGTACAATTATTTTGTGTCTCATATACAGAAAGTAACAATTTGTTGATATTCTTACTAGTGGTAAAAACTACATTTTTTGATGAATACATAGTTGAGGATGACCCTTTTATTGGGATATAACAATATATTCATGGATTTTTAAGTGTAGAAAATGTATTAAACGTTATAGGGGAACATAAATATTAGATTTGAATTATTAATAAGGGACTCAAATCCCATAAAACATTAAAATATAAAGTGTTTTCAAGGAGTAGTATAAATTGTGTTTTAATGTACAATAATTCTCCCAATAATACCATTTGTTCTCTTCTACACTGACATAATCAAAATTAAATGTTAAACTACTAATGTAGACATTATTTTCTTCATATAATGACAGTACTAATATCGAGGAATAAAATATTGTTAATGCAAAAACTATTGAATTATTAAGGGAACAAAAACATATTGGTGATAAAAAAAGAATGATGCGTGATCATAATGTTTAATAAAATTTACAAATCATCAAGTAAACGCATAAAATTAATTTTTGGCAGGAATAAAAGTTGTGAAATTGTGGAACCCAACATGTCAATGTTCATTAGTCATGTTAAGGTCACAATAATGATGAATGTGTCAATTGATATATTTTCATGGTACCACATCGATTCTATTTTAATGGAAACCCTTTGGGATGATATAATGGTATGTTACATTATATTTTCTTTGTTTTACCAAAAACTTATATCATTAATATTTGATTTAATATTTATTATTTCTCATAGAGTTAATTTTTTTCTTATATTCATAATAAATATGTCTTAATGGAAAATATAAAATACCATAAATGAATTTATACTTATCTTACCAAATTTCATTTTATTTATGATAATTTTCATGTAAATCCACACCCAATATTTTGTTAAATACACGTTATAATGTAGGAAACATGGAATACATTCACCAGTCATCATGATGTGAAATAATTTTTAGTGCATTGTAGTAGATATTTATTTTTTGAAATTATCAATTGTATCTAATTTGATAAAAAATTGTTAATTTTTTAAAAATAAAAATATTGTGGATAATAATGAATGTGCATTAAAACCAATGTACCCATATCCCAAATCTGGGATGAGGTACATTTTACAAGTTAAGAAATTGGTATGTATTATAAACCATCAACAAATGTTTTTTGGGATATGAAAAGAATAAGATTTTTTATATATAGATTAATGAATCAAAAACAAAAATTTATTCCATCCCATCCTATTTTTTTGGAAGTATGATGATATGAATTATGAGGGTAAACTTGTTAATGAAAAAAAAAATTATTGGAAACATGTGAATGTAGGAAATTTTTGTTACTATTTATGCATTATAATAATATAAAATAAAAATTTCTATTAATGTTAATATGTTTTTTATAAGGATTGAACACATGAATCGGAAGTACATAAACCAAAATAAAAACTTTATTTTGTATCATTGAAGAGGCCACAAAAATATGGTCATGTTAGAGGAGAAGGTTTTTGTAGTGTCTTCTATATAATATATAGTGATACTTCTTTTTTACATTTCATTAACCTAATTTTAATGATAAAAAACAGAAAAAACATTACACATTGAGGATCCAAAGTTTTAGAGTCTTCAGAAGAATAGGACAATACATAACATTTATAACACTAAACATTTATTAAATTACATATTCTCTAGATTCTTAATGTATCTTTACTTATCCATTGTACATGTATTCACCATAGGATATACATCAAAGAAGGGAGATCTAAATTCCCAGTAAGAGGATAATAAAATGAGAAAATACAATATGTGGTGAGCATAAACATTTTCATCATAACATAGTCATAGGATCATAATCATGATATGAAGAATAAATTAAGGGACATAAAAGTGGAATAGAATAAAAATTGAACCATATGAATTATTGATAAACTACCAATAATAGTAGTGAACAGAGATATCATAATGATCACACATATTTCACAATACTCATGAGGTTTTTTAAATAATTAAATGCATTGGAGCACTTTATAATTCTGGGCACACACGTCAAATCATAACATCCACATTTTCATGCATGCCACATAAAACGTAAGTCAGTCTTGGTCATAAAAACCCCATATAAAGGAATGGGTTTCATTTTATAAATCATACATTCATAAAACACATGTTCTAAAATGAAGTAGGTAATAACATACTTGATATAGTAACCATCAACCTTTAGCGAGAAGTAACAAGTGTGTTTATGAAAGAAGAGATATTTTGAAAACAAAAATTGACATAACCATTAGTGGAAAACATTTTTATCATTGAAAGGGGAAGATAATGATGAATAATTTTCTTATGGAATAAACATACTGAAAATGGATTAAAAGGAGGAAACCCTGAAGAATGAATGTAAGGTTTAATAATTCCCTTAACATTGTATTTGAATGATTTATTCACATAAATGTAATGTATAATTAAAAAAGATTAATTAATTAACAATTCAAGAATATTTTATAAATTAATATTTTCTTTATTATGGTTCATTATGTACTTTAATGGGCCTTTTTATGAGTTATATAGTTTAAATTCATTAGTCAGGAGTGTTCTTTTAATATGAATGTTCATGAAAAACATGGATAAAAATACAGAATTTCTATTTCATGTTATTAATTACATTCCATGATTTTAGATTATATATTAATTAATTTTTTATATACCATGAAGATGAATCATTAGATAAAATTTAATTATTATTATTTTGTGATAATTTGGGTGGTTTTCAGATTACAACTAACATGTTTTGTTTTATAATTTCTTATTATTTAAAAATCTTGATTCCAGAATATAAAAGGGGTTAAAACATAAATATTAAAATACTTTTTAAACAATTTAATAGTATTATTTATAGACATGATGTATTTAAAGTAAAAAGGAAGTGCATCTTCAATTATGTAGGAAAATTAACACATCAAATGCGACGATTTTATATTCACAAAAAAAAATATAGGGATAGTTTCTTATAATGAATAATATTATATTAACATGATATAATTCTTGTATCTAAATAATACTAGAGTTATAATGGAATTTGGATAAGATAATTAGACAATAATAGAATAAATTAAATGAAAATTGAATGGAATTTGAATGAAATTAAAGTTATAAATGACCTCTTGAATGTATCATCCTTGAGATCATCTTTATTGGATAGATTTCATTAATTTTATGAGACCAAGGACTGATAGTAATAGGGATGGATATTAGGAAGATATTTCAGTATAATTTGGAGTAGGCACAACACTAGACAGGTGTGAAGAAATGAGGTTGTGAGGGGTGGTATTTATAGGGGAGGGGTGAGGGGTTCACTCAATATTATAATCATTAATTTATTATTCCTCCACTTCAAAAGAAATAGCTATGATTCTGGGACTATATCTAGTAAAATGAGAATTCTAGTTTGAACTAATAGTGATTTACATCAGCCGGGAATCAATAATGATCCATAAATTCATTTATATAGCAAATTTTGTAAAATATCAAATTTCACTATTTACCAAAGATTATAGTATTTTAAAAAATGTCAAAAATTAACTCTATCCATTTATAGATGTGAAAAATTCAAAAATTAAATCAATTTTATTAATATAATTTTATAAATATGAGTAATTTATTATTTAATTAAAATTATAATTTACTTAAAAAATACAAATTCTAAAATTAAAACAAATTATTGAACACATTGAAGAAATTAATTAAAGGCTCATAAAATTATCATATTATCATAAGAGATAAAAATAATTGTTTACGAATACATTTTATGACAATAAACATTCTTTAAAATTATAAAATTAATCCTTAAATATTCTTGACATACAAAAATACTGGCAATATATTTTAATTATATTATATTGTCACTTATATGATGGATAAATTTTATTTACAGTATCAATGGTATAGTTTTATTCACATGTCCCATTTAATATTCATAAGGTTCATATTGTTCTTCATAAGAGATACATTACATTTCATAAGGGTATGTTGCTATTTACCAAAAAATATGTTATCCCTATCAGACTGCAACAGCTTATTGACCACACCCGTGTTTGTTAGATTTTCTAAATTCAAATAACCAAAGTAGAAAAATTAAAGGACACAATTAATTTAGTAATACATTTATGAATGACATTTCATTGTGTTTTATAAAGTGACTTTATATGATTATACTATAACAAATTTGAACAAGTGTGATACATGAAATACATCATGAACTTCATCCATATTCAGTGGAAGTTCAAGACAATAATCCATGGATCCCATGCGGTCACAGATCTCAATGGGACTAATGTACATTTGGCTTATCATTCCTTACTTTCCAAACAACATTATTATCATCCATGGTGATATTCTATGAAAGACATTATCTCTAATTTGAAACTCCATGTCCCTTTAATAGTTGTCAAAATAGATCTCTTTTGACATTGAGTAGAGTTAATATGTTTTTCTATGACTTGAACCTTCTATGTCATATCTTCAATAAGATTAGGTCTATGTAGCTTTATTTCTCCAACTTCATCCCAAAAGGATGAAGTTATACATCAATTTTCATATAGAACATCATATAGAGCCATCAGAGTATTCGAGTAGAAGCTATTAATATATGATAACTCAACTAATGGGTGACGCTGATCCCATAAAACTTTTAATTCTTAAGTGCAAGATCTTAGCATATCTTCATGCATTTGAATCGTCCTTTTTGGTTTTCCATCACTTTTATGGTAATAGGTCATGTTAAAATTTAATTCATTACTCAAGGAATGTCGAAGACTCCTTCAGAATTTAAATATGATCAATAGATCCTGATCAGAGGCAATCGATATTGGAACCCCATGCATTCTTACCACTTCCATCACATAAATATTTTCATATTTTTCAAAAAGGAGGTATTCCCAAATAATGATTAGGTGAACATTCATGGTTAGTGGACCAATCATAACCAATATTACATTATTTATTTTAGATATCTTGGAGAGACCTGTGAAAATTTCCATAGTGTCATTAATCAATTTTCCACATGGCTATATTAAATGGTTGCAACATCCGTGTGAAAGTTTTTTCTTTACATTTACTTACAAACATATCAAGTACATAGAGGTAAATTATGAAGTCACATTATTTGTTTTATTCCACTAGAAGTGTCTCAGGGATCTTGGTACATCATGGTTAAACCCAAATGTAATGATAATGTTGAGCTATGTACACTATCCAATGTTTCCTTCTTTATCCAGAGTGATGAAGGGACACAGAAAATTGTTCCAAACCGAATCACACAATCATCATCATTATGGAACTCAGGTAGCTTCCCCTTCTTTACTGCATTCACCTGTGTTTGCCACTCCAAATCATTCCTTTGTGCCTCTTAAAACTGCTTAGTGATAGATGATTGGGAAATAATTTGGGAAAGGTAGGATATATTCTTAGAAATTATGATTTCCAAATCCATCCTTTTCATATCCATGAAGATAGGGTCTTTCTCAGTATATATCATTGATAGAGTAGCAATTTCATTTCTAATAAGAGAATATATATCCTTATTTTCATTTCTAGGATGATAGTTAATAGAGAATTCATATTCTTTTATTAGATATTACAATCTCTTTTTATGCATGTTTATTTCCTTTTTATTGATTATATTATTTAGTATCCTTTGATCATTATATATGTAACACTTCTCACCATAGAGGTATTACTGCCTGATATTCAAGGAATGAATTTTATATAGTAGCTCCTGATCATCTGTTGGGTAGTTACTCTCA
The DNA here is from genome assembly GCA_963277665.1 of Viscum album. Classification (NCBI taxonomy): domain Eukaryota; kingdom Viridiplantae; phylum Streptophyta; class Magnoliopsida; order Santalales; family Viscaceae; genus Viscum; species Viscum album. The sequence continues at coordinate 1,241,541,034 of OY728156.1, read as the reverse complement.
TGGATATAAACCTTCCATGATGAGTAGTCTATCACACTATCATTTTTCATCCGTACACATCCCAATCCTTTATTATGTGCATCACCTTAGAACACAAATCATACGCCACTTTTAGGTAATATGTGTTCAAGTGTAGTGATCAAAGTTCTTTCTAGATTTTTGATGCTTTCTTCACATTCTTCTATCCAGACATACATTACCCCTTTCCTTATCAAAATAGTTAGTGGGTTTATAAATTGTGACAAATTTCTCACAAAAAATTGGTAGTACCTTGCTAATCCAGAAAAACTATATATTTCAATGACACTAGAGGCTCTTGTCCATTCCTCATTCACATTTTTTTTCAAGGGTCCACAGAAATTCCCTCACATGTGATCACATATCCCAAGAATGTAACTTTCTTCATCTAAAATCCACAATTTCTAAAATGGTGTACAACTTATTATTTCTCAGTGTCTCCAATAGATGTCTTAATGTTCGTCCTTTCTCTTGGGGTAGATGAGAATATCATTGATAAATAATACCTCAAATTTTTCATGGTAATGTCTATGGACTCTATTCATCCCATCCATGAAGATTTAATGGGAATTAGTAAGTCTAAAGGGCATCAACCGAAACTCATAGTGCCCATAATTTATATAGAAGGAAATTTTCAAAATATCTTCTTTATTTAGCTATATATAATGGTATCTAGAAAAATAATCCACCATTGAAAAGTACTGAGCTGCTTATAGCTAATATAACAAGTGAAAAATATTTTGGAGAGGATACTTGTTATTTATAATGACATTGTTGAATTCCTAATAATCAATACATAGTTTCATTGATCCATCCTTCTTCACAAAGAACACTGGCGCACCCCAATGTGATGCCCTAGGGTGTACGAGCCCTTTGAGAAAATTCTCTTGCAACTACATATTTAACACCTCTAGTTTGATAGGATCTATCACATAGGGAATCATTGAGGTATATATATCTCCATGTATGAGTTTTATGGAGAACTATACATCATGATATAGGGAAATTCTGGGTATCTCTATCGAAAATACATCACAGCATTCCCTCGCGATGGGCATTTCCACTAGTTTGACAATTTCCTTTTACCCAACCATTTGAGTGATGTTTGATTCTTCATAAAGAACCAACTCCAGCATAGATGAATTATTTTATAAATTATATACATGTTCTTGATTAAATTTTTATAGGATCATGAGATGGTACAGAATATGGAAACATATTTCCTTTTCCTGATAGTTGATAAGTTCCCTATATAATGAGAACCTATACATTCCCATTATAGCATCGAATTCAACCAAGGGAAGTTGCACGAGATTATTTGGAAGAATATTCCCACAAATGCTAACGTGATAAGATTCCAACACTGGTGTTACAATTATTCATCCACTTGGAGTTTTTATAGATATCTCTACTTCAATGTTTTGGGTCTTCGATTATATAGTTCTAGATAATATTAATGATATAAAAGAATGCATAGAACTAGAATAAAATAAAAAATTTCAATTCTTGAGAGAATTAGATGTTTACCTTGTATGAAATTATTTGAATGCTCAAATTTTTCAGTATTGATGGAATAAATATCACTTTATCCTTTTTCATTGGTGGCTGCCGACGCTAATTACTCTTAAGGACACGAGGTTTAGTGCACCAGCATGAATCATGCCATTGATCCAAAAAGTTGTATAATTGGACCATGGGTGGTGTTCTTCTTTCCCATACCACATTCACCTATATTCTCATGTCATTTAGAAACTCTTCATCTTGGTATCCTTCTCTCCCACACATGAATAATTTCTTCTTCCCTTTGAGGAAATTCCCATGATTCTTATTCCCTCATTTTTACATGTGGGTGGTTGATTTTTCCTTCCACCTTACTCATTAGATCCTCCCGCATGAAACTCCATCTTTCATTTAATTTAACTAAATCCATGGAACCATTCTCTAAACTCTTTCTCCACGTATATTTCACATAAAATAACTTCATTAAAACACTCAAATTATAGAATTGCAAGAGCATATTGATGGAGTTGTTATAATCCACTAACGATTATATCTATTTTGATATCATTTTTGATAACAAATCCTAAAGAGTACCTTGGTTGGCTTTTTAAATTCTATTTATAGGACATCAAATATTCTCCATCCTTTTTATATATCTCTATGAATTCTATCTACACTATCATGTGAATAATTCATGGGAAATAGTTGTTAAGAAACAGTATCATAAGGTCTATCCAATCCACCTCTTCAATTTCATATCTCAGATTGGTGTTCTTAATCAAAGACTACCATTGGTCATCCTCTCCATCTAGAAGATAAAAATAAAGATTCTTATTTTCCTTCTTAAAATAAGGAAGCACAGAAAAAATATTCTCTATAGTGTTGACCAAGTGTTCCACAACAACGGTATTGGAAGATACACTAAATGTTGGCGGTCATTCTCACATAAAACACTCAATATCATGTTGATCCCTATTTGGTGAAGGGGTCGTTCCACATTATTTAGGTTATTATTCATAAGATTAGACAACTGGGTAATAATATCCATGAATTTTTGAACTTCACATAACAATGAATTGGGGATGTCATTTGGGCAATCACTAAATTGTCTCCCACACTGGTTGTTGGCCATGTTTCTCCTGGTTCATGAAATTTTGTAAAATAGACAATGTTAGAAGAAAAAATATGTCAATAATTCATGAATAAATTATTCCTTTGTGAAAGTAACACTAAAATAATATTTTATAGTATATTTATGTTTATAGAATCTTTTTTCATGATTAAATATACTTAGTATCATACAAGGGTTTTCATTAAGGTTCTTTAATCTTAATTCTCAAATTAAATATGTTGAGCCTCTGATACCAACTATAGAGACCCTATATTTATTAAATTAAATTTGCATAATTTTAATGATAAAAAACATAAAAATATTATACATCAAGGACCAATGGTTTCGTTTCATGGGAAACTATCACCATACCTAACTTTTTCAACACTATTTTTTAATTTCCTTCTTCTCTGGATTCTTTTTGATTCTAGTATTATACATAGTACAAGTAGTCACCTAAGGATATAAATCAAAAAGGTGTCAGATAAAACCCTAATAAGAGTATAAGAACATGATACAGTACAACATGGGGTGAGAATAAATATTATCATCATAACATAGTCATAGGATCACAAACATCTTAGGAAGAATTAATAAAAGGATTGAACAGGGGAAATGTATGAAAAATAATCCTTTTGTCTTGGTGGTTAACTACCACTCATAGTTTTGAACAAAGAAAAAATCTAGTTAACACATAATTCACTTTAGTAATGAGGTTATTTACATTACCCAATTCATTGGAGCCCTGTATAATTCTAGGCGCACCCATCACATCATAAAATCAACATTATCATGCATGCCACATAGATCATAAATCAATATTGGTAATACATACACCATGTAAAGGAATGGGTTTAATTTTATAATTCATACCATTATGAACTTTGGGTTCATAAATGGGGGAGGAAATAACATAATTGATAAAAGAAACATCAAATATGAGTTAAAAGTAAAAGGTGTGTTTTTGAAAGAATAGTTCTTTTGGAAAACATTATGTTTGACATAAACTCTAGTAGAAAACATATATATCCAATAAATGTAAGATAATAGAGAATAAATTATTTTTATAGATTATACATACTGAAAATAGAGTGAAAGTGGGAAAACCCGTATAAAGAAAGCATGGTTCAATAATTCTTCTTACCTGATATCTGAATGCTTTCTTCACTTTAATGTCATGTAAAATGACAATAGATTAATTAATTAACAATTAAAAAACTTTTTATACGTTAATATGGTTCATTATGGTTTAATTAAGTTGTTTTATGGGACTTCAAGTGAGTTATAGAGTTTAAATTCATTGTTCCTAAGTGTCCTTTTTCATAGTTTTCTGGAACTGTTCACTTGTGCACATGAATGGAAGTTCATGTTGAACATGGATAAATATACAGATTTTCTATATCAAGTTATTAATTACATTCCCGGAGTTTAAATTACATTATATTATATTTGGTTTTAAAAAATGAGGATTTATCATTTGGAAAAATATAATGGTGATCATTTTTGGGTAAATTTAGGTAGTTTCGGATTACAATGAACAAGTTTTGTGTTATCATTTAGTATTATGTATAAAACAAGTTTACAGAATATATAAGGGGTTAAAAAATAAATATTAAAATATTTTTTCAACAATTTAATAGTTTTATTTATATACTTTATGTATTTTAATGAAAATGAAGTGCATCACTAATGATGTAGGTAAGTTAACACATCACGGGCAATGACTTCATTTTTATAAACAAAGATTGAGAGAGGGAAGAGTATAATTAATAATATTACATTAACATTATAGAATAATAGTATATAAATCATACTAGATTTATCATGATTTTGGGATAAGATAATTTGAGGATAATAAAGTAAATGAAATGAAATTTGAATGGAATTTAAAATAAAAGAGATAGATAAATTACCACTTTAATGTATCTTCCTTGAGAGCCACTTTAGGGGAGTGGTTTTGGTCTTTTTAAGAGTCCACCTACTATTGGTCATGTTGGAGGATCTTGGGAAGATATTTTAGCATAATGTGGTGTTGGAAAATGGCTTGAGAGGTGGTAGGAAATGAGGTTTTGAGGGGTGGTATTTATACTGGATGGTAGGGGGTTCCTCAATATTATAATCACCACTTTATTATTTCTCTATGAGATAAGAAACAGTGATGATTCTATAACTAAATACAGTAACCTGAGCATGTGATTTTGAACTAATGTCCATTAAAATTTTCCACGAGTCATGCATGATGCAAAAATTCATTTATTAACAAATCATGTAAATTATTGAATTTTATTATGCACCACATATTAATGAATTTAATAAAAATATCAAAAAATCACCCCAACCAATTTTCGATGTGTAGAACTAAAAAATGAAGACAATTATGTGAAAATAATTATCTAAATATGTGTAATTGTTTTTAATTACAATAATAATTTTTATGAAAAGTACAAAATTTAAAATTAACAATGATTTTATAAAAAATTGAAAATTTATTTAAGGTCTCAAGAAATTATCATATAATCATAAAAAATTAAAAAATATGTTTATGAATACATTTTGTTAATGTAAATTTATTTATAATATATTAACCTAATCATTGAATATTATTGACCTATAAAAATAAAAACCCTATAATAAAATCATATAATATTTTCACTTATATAATGGATTAATTTTATTTATATTGTCATTGGTAAGGTTCTAGTTACCTATGCTATTTACTATTCATTAAGTTCATATTAATATACATAATGGTTATATTACTATTCATAAGGGTATGTTACTATTCACAAAATATTAATTTGTTCTTTATCAGACACCAAAAAGCTTAATGATTGCAACAATCTATGTAAGACTTTCATAATTCAAATCACAAAACTAGAGAAATTAAATTTTAAGGACATAGATTATTTAGTATTTCATTTAATAGTGACATGGAATTGTGTTCCATAATGTGATTTTATGTGATTATACTATATGAAAATACAAAAATAAAGAAGGTATTTCATTAATTAAATTTTGGGTCGTTACAAAATATTTCGAGTAAAAAATAATAAAAATACATATATGATGATGAATAGATTATAGGAACAAATATATTCTTTGGAATATATTATTATCCAGTCAAATTTTTATAACCAATGATTGAGAAAGGATCATAGTAAAATAGAAGTGGAACAATAATTTTCACATTAAGAACATAATGGCCCCTCTTTCATTGAAGCTATTCATTCCCATCAACCACATACTTTACCCAAAGTAATAAATTTTTAAATTAATCATTCTCATAAATTTGAATCAAACATCTTCTGATTACTTTATACTTCTAAAATTATATATGGTAAATTTCTATTTGGTTTCTCTCTGTCAACACCCACACGTATCCCTTTTCTGAGGGGTAAAATGTATAATATATTTGGATAAAATTAAAACAATAATAAACTACCAAAAAATCACAGTCATGTTGGGATTGAGGTAGCTTCAGAATCGATTGGTGAATTTCCTATTCAACTTGATGATCTTGTTATTACAATTGTCATCGATTTTATTGAATTTTTTTGAATGGTCTTCTAATATTATAATGATTCATGTTGTAATCTGTTAAATACGTAGTTTCTATATAGAGTATAAATGAGATTATAAAGTGTGTATGGAATGTTTGCTCAGTTTTGAATACATACATATGGTACATTTTCATAATATGTATGTTCAAATAGTGATCTAATATTTTTATAAATTTTATAAATAATAATATTTTTTACAGGAGTTTATATTAATACTGCATAAAGGGAAAACGATATGAAGCATGATCTAGAATCATTAATCTATATATAATTTAAACATTAAAATATTCTTTGGAATATAATGAATTATAAAAGAATATTTATTATTTATAAAATTAGTTTGAGAAAAAAGAATAGACGTTATAAAATTTTGATTTATAAAATGTCAGTGTAAAAATATAAAATATAATCACAAAAAATATATTATTTATTATTTATTTTTTTCATATGAAGAACACAATTTTCATAATATTTAATATGGAGACCCCAAATATTTATTTTTTTTCGATTCAATGCATGGATATCCAAATAATACACCGCACATTATGTGTATAGTGAATTTGAAATACACATCAGTTAAAATTTTATATATAAAATTTGAATTAATTGTTTCAATCAATGTTTTAACAATATCTTTTAATGATAGGATAGTCATTAATTACAGGGTAAATTCTATCAAAAATTCAGTTACTAAACATAAAAATCATATGGTTTACATCAAATGGAAACAAATTAATGTATATATTAAATTTTTAACCATATAAAAATATTTCATAATTATTTACTAATTTTTGATAATTTTTCTATAGTGTATAATGTATAATAATGACAACGACTATTGATATTATGATTACAAAATTATGAGACAGATCAAGTCCCATGAATATATCAACAACCACAAATAGATAATTTCTAAAGGGAATTAAAATTTCATTAGAAATATATCATAATATTTTTTATGTATTTTATCCAACAATCAATGTTTACGACAACCCTTATATCTTAATAGATAAGTAAATATTTTAGATCTGATTGGGAATCATATATGGTGTCTGAATCTTTTACAAAAATATATATAGATGATTACATTTAATGTTTTTGATCTAGTACGGTCTACTCCCTTTAGAATTTTTTTTGGGTTTTAATTTTTAGTATCATAATTATTTTATCATTTTTTATCTATTTTTCAAGAAGAAGTGTATGAGAAGAAATCAATTTGTTTTGAAATTACTAGAGAATATGTTTTCATAATGCTTATTTGTATCTAAGGATGTGACTTTATACTAATTATTTAATTAATATTCTCATCATTTTTTATAATTTTTTAGATAAATTATATATTATTCAGAATAAATTTTTATAATCCATTCTATAGGGTTCTGACATGGCTAGCGGGAAATTATTGAAGAAAGAAAAATAAAACGGAGTTAATTTGGTGGGGGTGGAATTATTTTCGATATTTGATCATCAATTATATGCATGATATAATATCATAAATGATTCTTAAATCTATAGAAGAAATGCATCACATTTACATTAGTGAATTGGATTGAATAAAATGATTGTTTTTAATGAATATAATGTAAAATTAAATCATCCCACCAATATATCACATAGAATCTCACAATCATTCATTATTAGATTTTTTTAACCAATAATTATTATTCTTATAAATAATTATTCATGATCTCTCCATTAAATAGATGTTTATTTTATTTCATTATAGTAGTAGTAAGATTATATTTTTTTATTGTACATGTGGATTATATTTCTCGAGTTGGGGTGGTTTTTTCTAGGATTCACATGCTCATGAGATATTGGACTTCAAGGCTAGTGCAAGGAAAATAAAAAAAGGTATATGAGTCATGAATTTGTATTAAACCATTCTATCTCAATGATCATAATTTTTTATGATGGAAGATGGAACCAGATTCTTCCTGAAATGTGAAGTGAATGAGGAAGAAATAAGGTGTCCTTTATGATCAGAATGGAGATGTTCTCCCTTGTCCAGATTTTTTCATATATTTAAAAGCAGAAAACATATCACATACTCAATCGACCTCACCTCAATTAGATACACAATAGGCATTGTATGACTATGAATGTATATTTTTTTATAATTTAATTTTAGTACAAAACAAAAATCATATACTCATAATTAAGAAAATGAAGTTGAATTATTTTGATACATTACGAAAATGATTCTCAAGACATTTGGGATGTGTAGGAATCACCCATTCTTCATTCGAATGCACGATGTTACTATTATATCTCCAAGTTCATATTTCTATTGACAATTGGAATTAATTTATGTTAAAGGACAAATTTCATGCACACAACTATAAAAAGGCATTCAGATTGTTTTGATACATTATGAAAATGATCTATAAGGTATTTGAGACATGTTGGAATTATCCTAACCTCAATATGATATGCGATGTTATTACTATGACTCAACTATTTTCTTACCATAATAAGATTTATATTTTAGTGAAAAAAATATCTCCCACTAAAATTCAATAAAAAGTTCTCCAATTATCTTGATAATTTTGAACAATGATTCATAATTTATTTTTGAGATAAAAGAGTAAATCTCACATCAAATTGATACACGATGTGACCGGTATGACTCAATGTGTGTGTTTCCATTCTAAAATGATATTTTAGTAAAAATAAATTTTCCATACTGAAAACTAATAAAATGCATTCTAATGAGTTTTATACATTTTAAAAAAGATCTGTAAGTCTTTTGGGACGTGTATGAATTACCAACACATCAATCAGATTCAAGGTGTGATTGGTATTTCTTTATGTTCATGTTTTTATTTAAAATTATCATTAATTTTAGTAAAAAGTACATCTAACATACCTAAAACCAAGAAAACACATTCAGATGGCTTTGAGAATTTATGAAAATGATTCATAATTAATTTTTGGATGGGTATGAATTAGCCTCACCTCAATAAAAATCATGATGTTTTTGGTATATATCAATGTGTAGAGACCCAATTTTTTTTTCTTTTTAAGACTTTGAATTATTTATATATATATTTCCATATCTAACAGCTGATATAGAATTTGATTTTGAGGCCCAATGTTCCCAAAATTAATTTTATAAATATATTAGATTTATTTTATATTGTAGGTGAATGGTATCTTGAATAAAAAACATAAATATTAAAAATAAACTCAGATAAAAAATTCATGAAATTTTTTTGAGTTTATAACCTGGTGTTTACCCTGGGTGTGAACTAAAATAGGTTTTTGTGGAGCATTTGGTCAACTCACACGTTGTTATTTCATTCAGTAGATTAATTTAATATTAAAATAATTAATCAAATTAAATTTAATTCTATAATAATACTACCGTGGAGGATCATCCATGGTTAGCAGCATAAACCCCGGGAGAATACTAGAGTGTTACTTCCTCCTTATGTTGGTGAATCACATCAGACGATGAAAAAACACTGGATCCAAGAAATTCAGAGTGAGGTGAATGAAATGACATCATCCAATCATTGGTAATTGAATTCTATAATTATTAACAATCTAATATCAAGTTTGAACTCATATAATTTTGGGTTATCAAATTTTCTAATAAATTTATTAATCATATCACTCTCTTATATCGATATATGCCAATTACAACCTCTACATTATCCTATGTACCAAAAATATTTTGATATTTTTAACTTTTTCTAACCCTCGATGCCCCGTTATTTATTTAGGTACTATAAATCATGGAAATGATAATTTAAGAAATTGTTTTTGTGCCCCTTATTTTGTTTATGTTCATCAATATTTGGACCCCACAGTTCTGTATCCACGTTGTCATGAGATACCAGGCCCAATCAAACCCCCGAAATCACGACAACTTCACAGGATATAGATGAATCTATAAATCAGTCAATTATATGGGATAGTTGAAGGTTTTGATTTATGTTTTCTAAAACAGATGAAAAAATTATTACGAATTGAAGGATATTAGGCGTGTGTGGGGTGAGTAGACAGAAATGAGGCATCATGATTTTGAGTTTCTGCCCACCAGAGTGATGCAAACCACTGGATGACTCTATATACACTATTCTTAGGTGGATACAGGGCCATATTTGCGGTTGTGGGGACAGATATTTGGCATATAACATAGATCTCATAGTCTATAAAAAATATGACAACAAACCCTATACAAAGATGAACAAATTTCCAGTAGAACCATGGTAGTGGCCGCTAGCATTTTAGGGTTTTAAAAGTATTGAACATCACATATCCCCCTAGGAATTGTGTAGCACAACCAAGGATGGATAATGCCTATGGTGGATCACATGGTTGGGATCTTGTGTATGACTAAATGTTCAGGAACATGGTCATGTCAAGAAGTAAACATATATGAGATTAGGTACAAGGACATGACTAGAAGGACACGACCAGGCCCCTGCTAGTTTGGACGTGCAATGTAGTCCACCCACACGATGTGTACTCTTACATGGCTTGAATGTTGTGTGTTGTCAGAGGGCATGGACAGATGATGGAGAGGGTTCAAACACCCTGTGGTTCTTCTCACACGTAGTTTACCACATGGCTCTTATTGAATAATCCTTATGGATTATTATCTCTATCATTTAGAAAAAAAACTGGCCTGAGAGTTGTCTCTCATATGTGTTTTTCAACTTAAAACATGTTGGTGCCTTCATTTGTGACTTTTTGAAGATTTTATGGACTTTTTGAGGAATGGTTATTAGTTAAGTGATTATCTATTATGTTGGGTATCGTGCAAGATTAGAGAATCCATTCTGAGTGGAACCCTACCGTAGATCTAGGAAACGGGTCCTCTATGACATCCGAGTGTTACCCTCTACTATATCTTTGTAGTCGGTCATTGAACACTTCTGAGTGGTGTTATCTTGTAAATTTGGGTTCTGGTTCATTCATGAATTCCAAGTGGTTCCCTCTAGTAGTCTAGGGTAGTGGATCCTAGATTCCATATACGTGGTACCACCCAATAGAGTTGGGTGGTGGGTCCTCAATGTCTTCCAAGAGGTACCCTATATCAATTCTGGGAAGTTGGACCTAAATTAATTCAATGTGGTACCCTGTAGTAGATATACACACCTTTAGAGCTTGAAAGTGGTCCATCTATGACTTCCAAGTGGTACACTTCAGTATTTTTGGGTAGTAGGTTCTTGATGACAACTAAGTGGAACCTTCTAGTAGAGCTAGGTAGTCATTCCTCAATGACTTTTGAGTGGTACCCTCAAACAGATCTTGGTAGTCAGTCCCCAATGACTTTTGAGTGGTACCCATTAGTAGATAAATGCATTGGGTCCTCTAACAACTACATAGTGGAACCCTCCATCTATCCATGGGTCATCCATCTTCGATTTAAAGTGGAACGCTCATGTTGTACCCTGGCATGGTTCATCTTCATATATTCTTTACCCCTTCAACTGTGTGTCATAGTTATGTGGCATGTAATGACTTAGACCACACCATATGGGTAGATTTATAAGATATTAGTCATCGTTGAAAGAATTTTGGATCTTTTGGTGACTATTTATCTAGGTTTTAGTCTTGAGATAGAAATCCCCTTTGTATGTCATTTGGATTTTTAACTAAGAATATATATATATACTTATCTATCCATACCTTTTTTTTAGTTACTCTCTTTCCCAGAGTTGTGATGATGCCTGAGGTAGGACACATGGTTGATGTTTTCATATTATCATTGTTGGATGAGACTACTCATCTTCTATAGGTGGGAAATAATCTATGTGTAGTTTATCTACACACTGTGTTGAGCCCCTTATCTTTAGACAAGGCTACACTCTCTTGTTTTGGTTTGTGATTCACTCTTTCAATGTAACATGCACCTTATATACTATTTAATATATTTATTCCTTTTTTCATCTCTTCTTGAACACCTATATTTTTCTAGGCGTCCTATTGGGTATGTATATTCTCATCAATGACATGGAATTTCTCAAACAAGTTGTATCTTATTTCCACAACAGACAGTTTGGTGATGACTTCATAGAATCATAGGGATACTTGGGTGTTGTGGACTATGTATGGTGGAAATAGCATGGAAATAATGACCTAGGAAAAATCATTAATTTACTTGTATTGTATTTTCCAGTGGGGAACTATTACTGTTTGTGCGAGTGTTTTTTCCATTTACAATTCATCTTCTTCTACACCCTAGAGCATTTTCAATCATCATTTACATTCTAGTGGTTGAATTTTTTTATTTATTCTGTAATATTTCTTCATTAATATGGTATTGTGTGTCAATATGTGTACTATTAATAAGGCCTCCCATTTAGGATATACTTTTTGGTACTGCTCTCCACCCTCTAGCCTATAATGGTGGTTTTGGGGTAGTTGTGTTTTAAAATCTATCTTCTTTCAGGTCATGATAAATTTTCATCAATGTTTTTCATTCCTTGGGAAACTTTTTGGAGTATTCCCATTAATAGTATTTGGTTGGGATTAGTAAAAATTGGTCAATGTTTCTCAATTATGGCTCTTGGTATTGGGAATCCTATTATGGTTTGGGCTAATGACGTATCCATTCACCATGATATTGAAAACCTTCTTGTTGACTTAGCATACTGATACATTTGGTGTAGGGATCCATGGTATGGGAATCACATAGAATTGAGTATTTGACTAATATTATTTACGCATATTCCCATTATATATATATATATGTATATATACATATCTAATCATGGTAGATCTGATAAATCCCATTACACTTCAGGGACGACATCCATCTAGGGTAGTGGTTTGAGATCATGATAAAGATCAGATGATTAATGAGGCATTAGTTCTGGTTTCATCCCATGTGCTTCACCCATCAGGTAGGAATATAGAAGCACCTCCACACATCGATCATCATATTTTTCTAACAGAGGAGGCAAAGGATGGTCGTTGTCTCATCATTCTCTATGAGTTCCATCACTAGAGGCCGTTGAGGATCCATGGATTGCTTGATCCTTTAGCAGTATAGGATTGGATATATTCTTTGTTCTTTATATTTAGGCTCATTGAGACCATTATTGATCATGTTGTTTCACTAGTGGATTGTCTCTTCCATAGAGTATATGGCCACTGGTGTAGAGTTATTACATAGATTCATGATGAGTTGACACTCTCAAGGATTGACTTCTATCACTTGTCCCTTGAGGAGTACATATCCTCCACTTTTCACTGAGTTCATAATCGTGATCTTTTTGTGCTGTAGTAGGGATGGATGATAGTGGATGATGATTTATTGAGGGTTACTAACCTTACCCAGTACTCCCTTGATAGGACATGTGATGGCTACTTCCAAAGAAAAAGATGTTTGATCAAGGTATTTGTTGAGATATGTTTCTCGTGTGGTACCCTTGATCACCACCACCTATGTCAGGGTGTTTCAGTGAGAACTTCTGGTAGATACATTTCTTTCAGAGGGATTTTAGTTAACTAGAAATGGTTGTGTGTTTCAAATAGATGAGTTGTCTGGAGTAGCGAGCGATTTCTCATCAGTTGGATCGCAATACAAAAGTATATTTCATGATCAGACTCAGATGTGTGGTAATATGGTATAGGGAAATCACATATCACTAGGGAATCTCATAGATGGTCATTTTTATGCATATGGTGGGAATGTTCACATAGAATGAGACTTCCAAACCAGAACTGACATGGAGAATAAGTGGAAAGATGATGAACCACAACAGCTACAGAAGCACCATGATTAGGGACATCCAATTTGAGGGAATGGCTTTCCCCATAGAGTAAGAGATAGTACATAACATGGAGGAACTATTTTTTTCCAAGATTCTTGGATATCCTTCATACCCCACCACTAATAGTCCCACTTTAGGCTCATGGAGCTATAAATCGGGGTTACGGGTAGTTGTAGGCTATATGGGACTATGGCCCCACATCACATGAGATGATTATAAGGTATGACATGTTTTTATCCAAGTCATTCAATGGTATTAATATACACAAATACCAATAATTACTTCATATTTATACTCCCTATTCAAGGTATGGATCTTCTAGTTGAGACATTATTCCAGAATATTTGTCTAGAGGTTCCACCTAAGAACATTTATTTTGTACCTTTCATTTTCTTAATTTGGGAGCTATCAATTGGTAGATAGATATTCACATGGGAAGTTCTGGTTGTCACAATGGAAACATATGTAGTAATATTGGGAATGGATTAGTTGTGCATGGTCTGAGTTGAGATCTAATTTCCCCAAATATGGGTCAGATGCCTACGCATTGAAGGAATGAGTTTCTCCTTTTCTTCCAAGAGAGATTTCATGGTCTGGAAAGAGATTTTTGAGAGTAGGAGGCTGCAACACATCAACCATAAGTTTGTGAGTGTATCTATGGGTGAATAAAGATCATGGGGAACATTGATTCCTTCATTTGTTGAGTATTATATTGGATTATTACTCTAGGACTTTCCAGGACAACCATCGAATCAGGAGATGGATTTTTGCATTGAATATCATGCTGATGATGTTTTGAAATCTTCTACGGTATATCATATGGACCCTACAGACCTTCAGTAGCTTTAGTAGCAGTTACCATACTTAAAAATAAGAATTTTAGCATACTCATGTGTCCCCCTTTATAATTGTTAATATTGTTCAGAAAAAATGTGGATGTCGGGTTTTGGATTTGGGTGTAATATCATCACTTGATCTAGTTCTAGAAAAATATAATGTACCCATTCCCAAGTATTGAGGACCTCATTGACTAGTTTTGGTGTGTGACATTGTTCTCAATAATGGATCTTTGGTCTTTCTACCACCAGTTGAGGGTCATTGGGGATGTTATTAAAATTTATGTATTCTGATGTTGCTATAGGTTCTATGAGTTCCTAATTATTCCCTTTGGAGTGATGAATTCCCCTGCTGTGTTTATAGATTTGATGATCTGGATCTTCTAGTCATACTAGGACAATTTATTGTTTATCTTCATTGAAGGAATGCTCATCACCACTTCATTGAAGGATGGGAATGTAGAGAACGTGATTGTGGTTCTATATTTTCATAGAGTGCACCAGCTTTATTGTAATCTATCTATGTTACTATTTTGTATTTCTGAGGTACATTTAATAGAGAATGACATTTATGATCAGTTTTTAGTATTGGACCCAGAAATGTATGATGTTGGGCTTTCATGGGAGCCACCTAATTGTGTGTTGAAGGTGAATAGATTTATTGGAATGGTAGGGTACTAAATGGTGTTTGTGGAATTATTCTCTGAAATTTCATCTCCTTTGACCACACTATCACAAAAAAGGAAGCATTTTACCTTGACAGAGTAGTTTCAAAGGGCCTTCAAGGATTTAAGGATGTGTCAAAATACTTATCTTTTATTGAGGTTAACATAGGAGGTCATGGAGTGCATATTTTATAGTGATAACATAGTAGATGAGCTGGGAATGATATTGATGTTGTGGAAGGAAGATATCATATATAGTTGAGGCAGTTGAGACCCCATGAGTAGAACTATGTAACTCATGACCTATAGCTTGGAGGAATTGTCTTCACATTGAGTATACAGAGGCATGATCATATAGGGGAATGATTTGTGGTTTACTCAAACTATCAAGCTCTCATGTTCATATTTACAAAGGGAAACATAAACATGATATAGTGGTACTGGTTGGAGTTTCCTCAAGACTATTTGTAGATCCTTGAACAAAGAACCCTATTGCTGATGCATTACTATATTAAATTGAAAGGATTATAAGCAATAAAATCCTAAAGTAAAGATTATTTTATCTATTTTTAAAAACCAAATTACATACATGATACCCATATAACATTGGGAAATAGAAATTAATACAAAATACATAATAAGTACTAATAAACTTCATCCCTGAAATTCATTCAATGAATTCATCTTCCTATCTTGGGGAAAGGAAGAAATATACGGGTGAGCTAAAATTTTCAGTAAGGGTATGTAAAGTAGAATAAATAATTAATCAATCAACATAATTAAAATGGAATGTAAATAAATAATGTCGCATGAAATTTATATAATAGTTTTAAAAAATATCAAAATAGAAAAACAAATGAAACACATTCCATTTAATAAATAAACTAACAATTAAATAAAAGAGAATGTAAAATAAAAAATGTCATGTATAAAAATAACAAGAAAAAATCTAAATAATGGAAATCCTTAATTATTGAAGACCAAGGTTCCGGGTACATGGACCCATTATCATTATGTCATTTCACAATATGGATTAATACATCCTGCTTAAAAACCAATTATGTTTTTCTAACATGACTCTACCATCAACATATTTCATAAGTGTGTTTAAAACATATTGGTTATAAACACATATAGACAATATAAACATAATTCATCCCATGAGACTATCGTTGCATTGAGGGATTACTTCAAATGATCTCTATCCCAATTCATTAATATCGATAAAATTATTCTTTTATCGAATAGTCAATTTGGATAATAAAAAATGGTCCATATTATAAAATTTCCGCATTGAACAAATAAAAAAAATTTATCAATAATTTACCAAGGGATGATAATAAACAATAAGGTTATTGAATTATATGAGTGGAAATTACATTTAACCTTCATTAAAATTATTCTTGGGGAAAATTAATATTTAATCATTCCAAAGTGTCCAATACCACTTTGAGAATTTTAATCATAAGTCTCATTAAGGAATAAAATTAAATTAATGTTTAGAATAACCTGAAGAAAAATAATTCCTGGAATAATATATCAAATGGGTGAGATTATACACCACATAAATAATTATGCATTGAAAATGGTGTATTCCATGAAGAAGGAAAAGTGATTCAAGAATACCTTACCTTGATCCCAATATGTCATGTGTGTCCTTATCTTCTTGAATAATAAACATATGTTAATTAATTACATTCATCAATAATTTTTTCTAATTTATTATATCTTTTAATTCACTTAGTATTATATTTTTACGTCTACTTAAACAATTAAGTTTACATTGGGGTTTTTTACCCAATTCGGTTCATGAGTTAAGAATGGATTCAGTAGGTCGAAAATTGTCACATTGTAATTATATAAACATTTATAGAATACATAACATGAAATAGATATCATATTTATATAGAAATTATACTTTTAAAATCATTCATTAATTATGGTTAAGATATATGATCCATCATTGCAATCCTAGAGATGGTAGGATGTACGTACACATGAGAAACATTCCCATTTGTCATTGATCATTTTAAAAATAACATATGTATCATTATATAATTAAATAATGATCAATAAATCATAAATAATGTGTTATTTAATTATATATACTTATATATATAATTATTCTGATTTAAAATAAATCACATCGCATCATGGAGGTAGTAGTCTACATGTACATGAACGACATTATCACTTTTTAGTGTGTATACATGGTAATAAAGAAAATGAAATATTATATTTCCAAAAAACCAATCATTTCATGAATATAAAATAGATTTTTGGTATATAAAATTTCCCTAAATAAAACCATCATTAAAACCTTCCATGTAATGGGTGTACAAATCACAGAGATTTGAGGAGGCGGTAGTCCACACACCCACAAACAAGGTTATTGTATTTATAAAAAATGGAATATATAAACGAATTTATTATATAAAAATTAAATAATATTAAATAAAACATAAATATAATATATATCACATAAAAACATGGTTTACATCAAAAAACCTAACATGATAGGTGGTAATCCAAAAAATGAACAATAATCATTTTTAAGGAGGTAGATTTTCGTACAAGAATTATTTATTTGTTACGCTTTTTTGATGCAAGTGTGTGTAGGTGTAGGTAAAACTATTAACATAATACCATTTACACATATTTTTTATACTTAATTTTTTATATGATAATGTTACAAGAATAAACTAACTAGTGGACAAACAAATAAATCGTAAATGTAAACTGAAGATAGTTTCAACCTTTTCATATATCATTTTTTGGATTTCACAAAAGGGCTTCCTTGGTTTCCTTTCTGTCTAATGTGTGGCCTCTATGAAGAGGTTAGGGATTATTAGATATTATTTTATATTATTCTTGGTGATCCAAAGGACTTTAGAGGTTTTAATAATTGTGAGGGTGAGATTATTTTTATAGTGGAGGAGTGGCATTCTTGTAATTGTTTTAAAAGACAATTCAACAAAACGTTATTCCCATTTCACATTGAAGAAATAATGATACAAATTCTATTTGAGGGTGTATGATGTATAAATTTCCATTTAAATTGATTCTTGAAAAGTTTATAAGTCCCCTTGGGCATTACTTTTATGTTTTAATCATTTTTTATCTAATTCTTTTCTTAATCGTTATTATTAATTGCAGTCACTTACACTTATTTTTTTGATCAAAAGCTAATATGAAAATATTAGAAATTAAATTTTTTTCTGATAAAAAATATGGAATTATTTTTAGAAAATTACAATCATATATTTTGTTTAAATTAATAAAATACTAATCCTACAAATGGGACGAAGATGCAGTTTTTTAAAGAAATAATGTTGAAAGGATTTCTATGCTTTTATATCCAATTTCAAAATGATATTGATTCAAATGAAATAAATTGTATTTTTGTTTTTTAATTGATATAATTTTAATTTTAATATAATTTAAATATATTTTCCCTTTATAAATAAATCATACTAAAATTAGTTATTTATTAAAATTTACTAATTTTTTTTATTCATCAAAAACATAAAATTTTCAAAAATATATTTAAAATTATCCCTTAGCCTATTTTTGATTCATAAAATTTAAAAGTAATATTACTATGTAATTTTAATTTACTAAAGTATCCAAATTGATAATTAATGTTTGTGGGATCTTTAATGGTGGTAAAATAACTTTTATAAAAATATAGGTTTTTATCTGTAATATTGCATTTTTCTCAATTATGTCTATAAAATTGATTGTATAAATGTAAAAATTATTGATTTAATATACAGTAATTAATTTAAACTATTATGATAAATAAACTTTTTCACATTAAAATATCATTTTATAAAATCATTTTTTATATTCATTTTGTTTTTTATATTCACTTATAATTATTAGGTATGAAATGAATTCAACTATATATTTTCATAATAATATCCATAACTATCAATTTAATAGATAGTTTATATCTTACCATATAATATATTATAATTTTTTATAAGATATTATTGTATTTTAAAACTCGATGTTCAGTGTTATAAAAGCCATCATTGAAAGACAATATTGTGTGTAATGTAAGCTAACCATAGTATTCCATGTGGAGGAAGATAAACATCATGGATCATGTAACATAATATTAAAGTTTTTTAAAAATCATGCTAGAAACAAAATTATATTTTTTCTAAAAGTAAAATATTGTGATGACTTAGTGTGTTACATTCTTCCCACCTTAATTAAATTGGGTCCACACCATTTAAACCTGTTATCAAAAATACAGGGTTTGAAATTTGAAGATAATATTCATGGAAAACCCCTCATAATAAATTGGATTAATAACACATCTTCTTAACAAGTGATATAGGGAAGTATAATGGTCACCTATTTAGGGTCCCAATTAAGATAACATAGGTGGGAAATAAAGACATGGACTTTGAAGAAAAGAATTAATAATTATAGTCATTGATCAAATGAAAGTAAGTGATCAATAGAAATTTAAGTGGCTAAAAATAGTAAATCTCTGATGATCTAAATGACCATTGGATTCATCCGATATAAAGGTAATAGGATAAATGTTTTATATCAAGACCCTTTTCAAAGAGTTAATTAATTATTTCACCCACAAATAAAATAAGTAAATATATGATCCAAAAAAACTAATATTTCCTTTTATTATTATATAAAAAAGTTCTAATTCATCTGAAAATACATAATACATTAAGTATATAATATTGGAGTAGTAATACCATTAAATTATGGTGGAACTTTGCATAAAGTAATCCAAAATAGGAAAGTATCATTTATCAATACGTTTTTCTATACAGAAATGAATATGTGTCAGAACATGATCATATTTCCCAAATATGTCCATAATTTTTTTAGTTCCAGCAACATCAACATTTACATTCAAAGAAGTGAAACCTCTACATTTTCCACGTGTATTGATATAATTCGTCATTCAAGATTCCATTCCTAAAAATTGTTATATAATTGGTTGGATCATAAAATGGTAAAATTATTATAACTCTAAAGATGGAATAATACAAAACCTAAATTGAAAATTTTATTACAAGATAATCTAATAATGAAGAACATTGTTAATTTTGGGATATCATAATCTCAAACAATATTTATTTATTTATTCATCTAAAATAGTGCAAAACAATACAGATAATGTAGGTAATAGGGTTAAGGGGGCCTGATGTAGTGAATAATGATATAATTTCCTTGAACAAGATTATCCCCCTCAGGTCTCAAGAAGTTCATGTTAGAGAAGAATAAGACCCCATCATCTTTAACTCCCATGGAATCATGATTGTCTAAAACATTGTATCCCTCTATCTACGTGTGGATAATGTGTCTATTGTTATTGAGATGAATTTTACACATTATTTTAATATATGAAATGGACCATGGTATATTACTTCTATCATGGATATAATTATGATAAATATTAGAGTATGATTCCACATTTAATAGGTCAACTATCCGTTGGCTGAAAAATATTATTCATGTGATTATAATCATAAACTCTTCTTGAATTGAGTGCATGCAACCAAGGTGAGAAGTGAAATCCAAAATCAAATAACCTATTTGGTCATGCATAACCCCACCCCCTCCCCACATGTCTCCAAGGACATAAGATCCTTTCAGGTTTAGTTTCATATCCATGGGTGGAGGGTGCCGGTAAACCCAGTGGCCCTATAAACGGGTGCACATGGCTTGAACAGGAGGGATACATACTTTTAGTGGACTGGGAGTGGGGGAGTCATGGTGTTTCATGATTATACCAACCTTTTCAATGATCAGGGTCCTTTTTTGGATGATAATAGATCTCCACTTAGTAGGAAACTCCTCGTGATGGGCCTTATTTTTTTCTTGCAAGATGCACCAGCATCTGGAATTTAACAAAGTTTCCTAAGACACCATTTTATCTCCAATATCACCTGAACCAAGGAACCACCAATCCAAGACGGTTTCTCCAACAAATTCCAGATAAGATAATGCCATAAATTCCACAAAGGTTCTTCATATTTGGCTGGCACAATACCATTCAAAACATTAATGGCTTGACATTTCATTTTTTAATTTCCTTATAACATAAGAACATAGACACTATAGTGATTCACATTATTTTAATGTTGCCTTATGTCATAACCGCATACTAGTTAAAAAATATATATGTTATGGGAAGTATAGTTTACCATAAAATCTTAGTCCCCCTGTCATAGTGTCCTTGAGTGATCGTCTCCCTTTAGAATTCCTACCCTGATAATTCCACTATGTCTGAAAATTTAATACCAACATTGACGGGTTCATAATTTATATAATTGAGTTCTAGAGTCCCCTACATGTCCCTTTTAAAGACACCCCTTGTAACAAATGCATAATAAATGGATTCTCTGAAGGTTATCCTCGAATATAGACAACCTGTGAAACCAATAACTGATCTAGCTCGATTGAGGTGACAAAAGAGGATATCACCATTCCCCTCAGTCCATCGGGTGAGGGATAGTAGGGTAATTAAATGGGTAGAAATACTAGACCATAAAGGTGAGGCTTAATATCTCATTGTAACTTCATCACCTCCCAAAATGATAGACATGACTTTTTCCCAATGATTGTTCTCTTCTAAGGCCTCCCATGTCAATATTTTATTTCTGAAATGAAGAGTCTCCGATAGGATCCCTGCATTTATCTACCTTCTTGAATTGTCCTAGCCATCCGAGCCTAGGAAACTCAATGTATTTTTCATTTTGAGAGAACATCCCTAATAAAAATTCCCCGAACCAGGTCCATATAATTTATTACACCGTTAGGGACTTGGACAATTATAAGGGAATGAATAATAATGGGTGAGAGGACACTGTTGACAAATTCTATCATACCTCAAAAGGATAAGAATTAATTTTTTCAATTTTGAATATTTCATGTTATCCTAATCAAGATAGTGTCAAAGGTAAAAGCACACAGTATTCCATAATACAATGGGGCACCTAGGAACACCATTATAAAGAATCCTCTCTAATTGTTAAGGCTATTGCATAAGGAGGTAACATGCCTATTCAAGCATCTATTAGAAATATAATGGTTGTACTTTTCATTGTTGAAAATCTAAACAAATCAATGATAGTAACTTTCTAGACAGTTTTTTTATTTATCTTTTGAATATTATAATATAATTCTTGAATAAAATCATGTCATCTTCAAACATTAGGAAATAGATTTTAGTAGGGTTCGGAAGGATATCTCTATTGAGAATGATCCTATTAATGAGGTCTCTAAGTACATCATGAGATATGATAATGAGTCTAGGGGAAAGGGTGTCTCCTTTCATCATACCATGATTATCCATGGATAATCATTAGATATTTTCCATGAAAGATATGTCCAGCCATAGGGAGATAAAGAACCTGAAAATGGGATCTGTGGCTCCAGACGGTACACATATACCTGATGAAACCTTATGGATAAAGATGCATTAAATCATATCATATGACTTATTCATAACATTTTTAGACATCCATTTTTGATACATGATCCTTGAGTTCAATTTTTCTAACCAAATCTTGATCTAGGTCTATAGATCCTTGAATTGACCATCCTTTGACAAAACCATGCTACATGGACAAAACCCTTATAAGAAGGTGTAAAGATAACCACATGTTGATGACACTAGCCAGAATTTTAGATGGGAAGTTACACATACTCACCATCCTAAAATGTTGGAGGGAATATATATCCTTGAATATGGGAATGATCACGATGTTTGTGGCATAAGAGACAGGCGACAGGCTTCCACCGAGGAGGAAGATAGGGATAGTTCATTCCATGTCATTTCTAACCACATTCCAGGATTCCTTGTAGAAAGAGGCTAGAAATATAATATGACCAAGTTTACTCTTGAGGTTGAGGTCCATCAGGGCCTCATAAATTCATTTCTATTCAAGGACTACATCCATGAGTGGATTTTCCTCACTTCAAACTATATTAGTAATAATGTCAAGAAACTCGACATTTCTACTCAGGTACCATTTAGGCATTCATGGATTATTTCATGAAAGTATATTTTTGAAATAAGATTGGGAAATATCACCCATAAAATCTTGATCCTCAGAATATGTTCCATACTCCATCAATATATTAGGTGATATGATATTTATTTTCTCCCTGATGCATGCATTGAAAAAGGTAGTGTTCATATAACTTTTATGCTTCCATTTAATTATTGAGTTCTCGCACGTCGTATGCTCTTATCACAGGAAAATTTCTTCCCTTACCTCATTATTTCCAGATATCTTTTTAAATAGTCTTAATTCCATCCATCCTTGGGGCTTCATTATAGTTATTCAATCTTCTTCTTTATTGAATTTAGATCTTGGGAGATGGGGGGTGATACCACACATATCCCTGAAGGATATGTTTGAGTCCAATTGATTTATTATTAAGTCTTATCCATGCATCTCTCTAATGAGTTTTTCTCCACATGTTACAGATAATCTATTGATACACTATTAGATGAGTCTTTTGGGGATAAAATTTGAATTGTTCGAAGCCCTCATGCATAGGAGACAAGGAACCCCAAGAATAATGAAGGATTATAAATTCCATAAAAAAGATGTGTTACCTTGGAATTGGTCTAGGTATATATAGAATTAAGATTTTTCATATATTTATCATGTTGAATCCAAAAACATCAACCCAATCCATGATTGTTGTACCATGTAAATGATTTCTAATTTATCCCTACTCCATCGGCCCCTTTCTATCCATGAATAGAGTAAAATCTAGACTGTCCCATAAATAGAACACAACTCTACCATTATTTTTATCAGGATTGACTATAAAATTTAATTCACCTATAAAAATACATGGTTAATATCATGGATTAAAGGCATTATGGTCTTTCTATTAGGATATTCTATTATGGCCATCAGAACTTCCATATATGGAAGTAACAAACATGATTCTATTGCATGTGTTAACTTTTATAGTGATGGATAGAAAATTCTCTTGTAAAATATACACTAAAAATTATTTTACCCAAATACCCATATGTGATGATTAATGGGACTATAATGGTTGAACCATTCATTTTATTTCTACTAGAAACTCAAATATTTTGGAAGATCGTTGCTTGGGTTCATGAATGGAAACAATAAAGGGATTTTTATTCCATTCATCAAAATAGATGTAATCTAATTTACCCCAAGAACCTAGGGAATATTAATTCAATATAAAGATAGGTATCATTTAATTTTTAGACACCATGCTTTAACCCCAAACACATTAGCCATTTTCAACTGAAGGGAGGAGCACTCTCAAATTTTCTGGATTTGGATCCCGTACATACTCCTGGAGATTGAAAGGAATAATACATTGATGGTGTATTTGAAAAGTCATTATTACTATAATTATTTTCTCTAATCACCATGGATTGTAATTGTGTGGGTATATATTTTACATTAAAAACTAGGTCTGCTTCAATGCATTCACCTATTTCTCATGGTTATTAAGATCTTCCTTTTGACAATTATCTTCTTGAGAGACTGGTGCTACATGTAAAAAAAATTCAATAAGGATATCTTGGTCATATTGTAAAGGACTGCAGAGGGCCTGGGAGGAGGGAAAAGTGGATAGTGGTAGCTAGATTCTTAATACAAACTAAGCACCTTTATAGAGGATAGGAAATTTCCTTCCATTAGTGATAATAGAGTCCCACTGAATATAAGGTTATATAGGGGAAGGAGTGGATTATGGGATGTATAAAACCAATTAGAAACTAAAAAATAATTGATATCTAGAAAAGAAGTGGACATGAGCATGGATCCATGTACCAGTGAAAAACCCTAATGAGGTTAGTCCTTATCTGTAGCCCCTTCATTACCCCAAACATCCTCCTAGATGAGAATTGGGGTGTTGATGTCTAAGAGTGACTAAGGCATAACGCTGCTGTATTTATAAAACTTATTCCAACCACCAAATCCTTAATGATGATGTGGGAGTACTGGAGAGGAATGGCTTTACAAGTGACCAAAATAGAAACATATTAGAGACATAGGGTAAAATATATATTGATTCCTTACTAGTGAGTCTTTAACTTGGAGACAAATCTTGTCTCGCGGAAGAGGAGATCAAAACCCCCTATCCAGATATGGATGTTTTTGTAATAATACCCACATAATCTCTATTTTACCAAAATTTTGGGTTATTTTTCTATACTTATCCTTAATGAATACATTAGGTTTATTTTAACTAATCTATTTTTTGTAAATCTATTTTTTATGTTTACTAATAAAAATCCCATGATACAAACTATAGCTCCCCGACCCTATAAGCTCAGTGCAGATATATTAATTTATTAAAATATAAATATTATAAGGAATCAAATCCAAAAGGACTAATTGATTTAACAGTTCTATAAAATAATATTACATAGATACCCATATTACACTATGAAATAGAAAATAAAACATAGTACATAACAATGGATACTAATCAATATCCTTGAAACTCATTCCAATAATTTATCATCATATCCTGGGAAAAGGAAAAAAATTAATGGTGGTATTAAATTCTCAATAAGTTATATACCATATATGTAATAATGAATCTATGAGAATATTAAATATGGAAAGGTAAATAAATGATTACACATTTGTTTTATATAAATGGACATGGAACCATCAATATGAAAATGAAATAACTGAAACCAGGGCATTTAATTGATAAACTGAGACTGAAATGAATCCATAAAAAATATACAAGAAAAAATATCAAGGATATGGATAATAATAAAAATGAATTTGTAATAATAGAAATTCTTATTTATAATATGCCTTGTTTGTTAGGTACATAGAAGCATTACCATCAAGATCATTTACAAGATGGTTCCAAACATATTTGTTACAACCCAATTTGTTTTTCCACCCATAACACTAATATTAAAAACTTTTACAAGAAAATTTAAAACATACTAGTTACAAAACAAAAGGGTTTTCCAACTGATTTCATCTAATGAGACTACTGATGCATCGTTTTAATTACTTTAAATAGTCCCCAACCCATTTATTTCATATCCAAAGCATTCCTCACATATCAAATAATTGATTAAATTAATAAAAATTTGTTCCTTATCATAAAATATTCATATTGAATAGATAATATATATTTATGAATAATAAATTTTTCGATGATATGTAACAATATT
This sequence comes from Viscum album, assembly GCA_963277665.1. Taxonomy (NCBI): domain Eukaryota; kingdom Viridiplantae; phylum Streptophyta; class Magnoliopsida; order Santalales; family Viscaceae; genus Viscum; species Viscum album. The sequence goes on along the minus strand of OY728156.1, from coordinate 1,241,514,417 downwards.
TTTTTCCAACATTAATGAATGAAAATACCAATGAAAGATCATTAATATTATTCTTGAGTAACAAATCTTTAAACATTCTCAAAGCATACAATAAAATTATTTACATTTCAATCATAATCCTCATGAAGGAAAAAAATTATCTGAATATTTTAAATTCTAGGGATATACAATGATTATTGATATAATATATCAAAGGGTCCAGAAGATTCACAATACAAAATATGTAAGTGGTGAAAATGGGTTGTGCCTCAAAAAAATAAATGTGAGATAAGAATTTGTTACTTCGAGTCAGACTTGACCTATGTGTCTCTATCTTTTGGAATATTAAAAATATGTTAATTGGACCTTTATAATACAATTTTTTAGTTTTATTTTCACTTTTCCTACACTTATTACGACGTTTTATACAACTAATTAAACAATTAATTTTTCATTATGTATTTTTACCAAACTCAATTCATGTGCTAAAAATTACATTTGTATGTCGAATATGGTAAAAGGGGACATTATTAAAACAGTTAAATAATAATTATCCAAAGAAATTAAAATATTTAAATATAAAAAATACTTCTAAAACCAATCATGAAATATGGTTATGAAGAATGAGCAAAAGTTATAATCCTGGACATGGTAGGTCATATGTGTACATCAGTATCGTTCCCATTTTTTAATGACCCTTATGAAAAGATTCTATGTAACATTAAATCTCACAAAAATAATTATTATATCATCAATACGATGTTATTAAATTTTATATACTTATATATATTATTCATTGGATGTAAAAATAATCACATCATGTGGAGGTCATGGTAGTCCACATGTCAACGAATTATATTATAACTTTTCTGTATGTGAAAAGGGTAATTAAAAATGAAACTTTATACATCCATAAATTTAATTATGTCATTATTATAACATATATTTTTTTTATTCCACGTGTAAAGACCCATAAATTTGAAGGAAATTTTTTTTCATAATTTCTTTGGGATTTTATGATTACGCAGTTTCTGACAGAACCTGATTTTGTGGCCCAGTGTGCCTGGAATCAATTTCTGAAGTTTAGCTCAGGTATGTTTAGTGAACGAACGAGCGGGTTTTTCTAACATTTGAACCTGTGCTCGGAATCAAAATCCGAGGACACCGATGAAACCGCAATGCCAACAATTTCTTACGAAGACCTTTTCTGGAGTTCCATTTGCTCATGATGAGTTTTTAATAATGTTTGTTAAGAATTAAGTGAAATAAGTTGTGTTTAAATTTTTCACTTATAAGAGGTTAAACCCCATGTGTGGGAGTTGGGGTGGGACCCACTAAAATCCTAACTCTTGGTAGGATATTTGTGAGGTGGGGCCCACCGGAGCCCCCACCTTTTCAAATACTCTAACCCCTATAAACCTCCCATGAATTAAATGTTGTTGTTACCCTCTTACAGATTAATGCATGCCTACTAAACTCATCATTAATTATGACAATTCGAGATTAATTAATTAAGTTAGTTTTGGTTTTTGAATTTTAGAAATGTTGTAAAAAGTAATAAAATAAGGCAAAGGCCTTATTTTATTTTGGTTTCTTCGTTGTGTTGAGAGAGGGAGAGTTCTACACTTTGAAGAACATCATCTTCCTCCTTGAAGAACGCGAGGAACGCTGACTTGTCGTTCCATCTTCTCTAGACTTCAAAGAAAGGGAGGCTCCGCTTCCTCCTCAGACGATCACCATCAACGTTTATAGAGTCTCATCCCGCGACGCCGTTTTCCGTGATGCTAGCTTCCAAAAACTTCATCGAGGTAGGGAATGTACGTCGTTCAAGTATTATTTTGACGTTTTTGTTATTAATTGGCTGCCTGTTATCAATTTAACGGGAGGAGGTCATACCGTGCAAACATGGCCGATCCTCCTCCCCTTTGTTCTTGATCACCATTGTGGTTTGTAATGGAGGCGGCGTGGTGCAATGACCCCGCGCAAGAATGTGGAAAATCACGGCAACGGCGCGCGGCGCCGTCGTGCCGTGCCGGTGAAGCCGAAGGAAGCCGCGGCCAAGAGCGGGCCACGGCGGAGGGGTGCGGCTCCGTTGCGCCCCACCGGTCTGAAAAAGGGAAACGGCCTAAGGCAGCGGCAGTGTAGAGAAGGGCATTCTGATCCGCCGGCCGCCGGTGCATCGGATGACACGACCCACGGGGGTCCCACGACGGCACACCGGTGGCCAACACGGCCGGCCATTCACGATGTCCGGGGGTTGTAACCCCCGGCGGAAGAAAGGGGTGGGCCCCTCCACATGGGGGCCTCCATTTCAAAACAAAGGGGGCAGCACCCCCACCCCCACCCCTTCCGCGTCCGCTTAGCACGTGGGTGCCGGCACAGGGCCGCACCGGCAGCACAGGGCCGGACCGCCCGTGCCGGGCTTGGCCGCCTGCGCTTGGCCGGACCCCCACGCCAGGCCAGGTTGCACCGGCTGGGATGGACCACGTCAGCTGGGCCGGGCCACACCCAACTGGGCCGGACCCAGACCTGGGTCGGGTCGACCCGGTTCTGGCCAACCCAGGGGGTATTGGGGCAGGTCGGACTGGCCCCAAACCCCCTGTTTCCGAACATATCCATTCAAAATCTCATAACATGGGCTACGGACCTCCGATCAACGCACCGTCAATTGCATAGAGATCCTTGGATAAAGAAGGTCATTTTGGAATATTACAATCAAGGTTTTAGTGAACTTTGGGTATGATCGGGCAGGTTTGAACACGAAACTAACCAGGCCCTCGGAGCAGAAACACTTATAACATGAGTTACAGATGTCCGATTGACGTGCAGTCAACTTTATTGGATTCCTCTTAGTGAGACGGTTATTTTGGATAACTCCTCTATTGGTTTGGATGCTGCTATAATATGGTCTGGTTTGTGTTAGCTTAAGAACCAACCGGGCCACTAGGACGAAAAATCCAATAACTCTTAGACCGGGTGTCTGATTGACCCGCAGTCTGACGTGTTGAGTTCCTATTGACGAGAAGGAACATTGGGATGAATAAATTATGGACTTCGTGTAAGTTGATGTATCGAACCCCTTGGCTCATGGATTGGACCCTCCTGGAATCGAGTATGGTTTGTGCGGGAACCCTAGAGCTTCCTGCGACTGCGACGACGATGACGACTGTACTGGGATCCTCCGTGGGTTCGGCATCGATGACGACCGTACTGGAATCCGCAGTGGGTTCCACGGCGATGACTACTACTCTTGTATCCTATGTGGGTCCGGCAGTACTTGAATGCTGTTCTTGTATCCTATGTGGGTCCGGCAGTATTTGACTCTGTACTTGTATCCTACGTGGGTCCAGCAGAGTAGATGGTCTTGTATCCTTTGTGGGTCTGACAGGTTAGCAGGTCTTGTATACTATGTGGGTCCAATAGCTTAGATGAATCAGGGGCTACATCTAATCATCTATATCACCTTACGAAGAGTATACCTGTGTGAGCTGAGTCTTTCCTTTCAATCATTGTCTTCGATAAGATTGACTTGCTTTCCTATGTGGGTTGGGATGTGATTTCCTATGTGGATTGGGTTGAACTATCTAGCGTGGACTAGATCAAACATGGGCTAGGATGTTGGATCCGAACTGGAATTGATGACTTAGGTATATGTATGGGCATATACCAAAGTAGAGTTCGTTGTTACTTCGTGATTGTATCATTCCTTGTGGTTTATCCTTCGTGAATTCTGGGAGACCTTCAGGGGTGTCAGGGTCCCTACTGAGTAGCGTATAATCACCTATGTATGGGCTATGCCTGCACTACATTGTGTTGGATGCAGACGACAGACAGCGCTGATCGAGGTAGGAGCTCGTGGAGCTGGATGGTACCTGGAGGTGGATCACTGGACGAGACGTACATGGAGCGGATGGCTGGAGCAGAGGAGCGGAGGAGACAATTTGTACCCACCCTTCAGATGGGATTTCCAGAGGACGGATCGGTGCTGCTACTTTAATTTTTTGTGTTTTACTCTATTTTGAGTAGTACTTTACATTCATTTGGGTTCGTATACTAGCCCATTTACTTTCCAACACTTACTATTGTACTCCGTTTACTTAGTGTTTACTTTTGCATGCATACTCGGTGGTTTTTATTTACTTACATAAAGGCAATGCCTACCCTTATATCGGGATTTACGCCTTTTGTGCTAGTCGCTAGCCCCTGGCCTATGGATGGCGGGCTTGGGGTAGTCACGACACGGGTCCCGAGCTAGGTATACTGTTTTGTTGCATGTGTATTTCAAAAGTTTTCTTTGTGATTACTTTGTCTCAGCTCACCAGGTATACTGTTTTGACTGTGGAACACCTGTTTCTTTTCGGGATGGCCCCACGATGGCAGCCAGCTAGGGTTCGGAGCTTTGTGCGAGACTGCAGCCCACCGAGTGACGAGGCCTCAATGTAGGGCCCCTTTACAGCAGAGGCACTGACGGTACCTCTACCCGCCGATCCACCGATTCCAACAGTCTCATCCGCTGAGAGTGCACGTCGCCTTATTGCACTGCACAAGTTTTAGTGATATAGACCACTCAGGTTCTGCAGGGAGATGGACCCTCAAGTAGCTGAGGATTGGCTAGAGGCTGTTGTGAGAGTTTTCAGGTTAGTGGGGACACCGGCTGACCTCATGGTGATCCTTGCAGCGAGTCTCTTGCACGCGGAAGCCGGCATATGGTGGATCCAGATGCTCTAGGTGCACGATGGGGCATCTCTTCGTTGGACGGACATCGAGAGCCTCTTCTGATCAGAGTTCGTTCCATTCACCCTCCGTGCGGTGCGCATTCAGAAGTTACTGCAGCTGCGGCAGGGCAGCATGACGGTTGCCCAGTACTCAGTGAGATTTACCGATCTATCGTGCTATTCCTCAGACATGGTAAGAGACCCATTCATTCAGGCCCGAACCTTCGAGTAGGGACTGAGGTATGAGATCAGGTCTTCGATGATCTCCCTTAGCATTTCAACACAGGCATGAGTACTGGAGAGAGCCCTTCTTGTGGAGAGCTTTCTTGATGAGCCTACACCAGCAGCGAGACCTACCGTAGTGCGACATATAGTGGAGTCTTATGCAGCTGGAAGTGGATGGATGTCACAGGGGTCCAAGAGGACTAGACCATCATGTGGACAACCTCAGGATACTAGCTCAGAGGTGCGGGGAACAATGCGTAGAGCCAGCCTTACGAGGAGTAGACATTGCTATGCATGCGGCGGGCAAGGCCACATGGCTTGTGACTGCCTAACCCACCATGCAGAGGAGCAGTAGACGGTTGAGGGACCACCCTAGAAGAGCTAGAGGTTCAACTATGGCGGTCCGTAGGGAGCAAGCTGAAAAAGAAGAGGAGCTGGCCGATCAGTAGGTGGTGGGAAACACTTTGAGGCTCTACCACCACCACCACCAGGAGGTCCACCCCGACCACAGGGAGCTGGCGGACAGAGAGAGGCCCAGCTCCAGGAAGTGGAGGCCTCTGACCGTGATGCACCAGAGATGATTCTAGGAAATATCTGTGTATACTCCACCCTTGCTGCAGTTCTTATAGACACATGATCGAGTCATTCTTTCATTGTCGCTGCCCTTGTTTGGAGCTCGGAGATTCCGATGGAGCCGTTGGCTCGATCCTTACGGATAGAGACTCCTACGAGAGCAGACTCGATGATTATGAACAGGTTCTCGCAGTGTGAGCTTACTCTAGGATGTCATAGCTTTGGCTGGGATCTTCTTATAGCAGCGTCGAGGCCTTAAGATGTTATCTTGGGCATGTATTGGTTATCTACAGTTCATGGTTAGATCGACTGTATTAGGCGCAAGGTGCGGTGTGTCTGCACCAATGGGAGCAGGTTTACCTTAATCAGCAAGAAGGGAGCCTTTGTAGCGTAGGAACGACTCGCACATAGGAGAGGATATCCGATCACACATCAGTTGGCTAGCCTCATCCTAGGAGTAGTTGCCGTGCGGAGTCCAATTTTCCCTATTGTGGTGGATTAGTATGCAGAAGATTTTCCTGATGACGTTCCAGGACTACCTCCTCGCAGAGATGTAGAATTCTACATTGACCTGTACCCCGGGATAGCCTCGATATCTACTGCAGCATATCAGATGGCTCTAGCTGAGCTTCGAGAGCTACAGGTACAAATGGAGGACTTGTAGGGAAAGGGATTCATTCGACCCAGTTTTTCACCCTGGGCTTCCCCGATTTTGTTTGCCAAGAAGGCGGATGGGAGCATGCGACTGTGTGTCGATTGTCCTCACCTAAACCAGGTGACCGCGAAGAAAAATTATCCACTTCCGAGGATTGACGACCACTTGGATTAGCTCAAGAGAGCACTTGGTTCTCAAAGATAGACTGTAGGTCAGGCTATCATCAGCTTAGAGTTCGAGATGAGGATGTGCAAAAGACGGCCTTTAGATGTCGGTATGGCCACTATGAGTTCTTGATTATGCCTTTAGGTGTAACCAACACTCTAGAAGTTTTAATGGGTCTCATGAATAGGATCTTCCAATCCTACCTCAATCGATTTGTCGTAGTCTTCATCGATGATATATTGATATACTTGACCACTGAGGAGGAGCACGCTTACCACATGTGGGTTGTACTGGACACACTTCAAGAGCACCGGCTTTATGGTAAGCTCTCGAAGTGTCAGTTTTGGATATGTGAAGTCCACTTCTTGGGACATGTCATCTCTGAGGCGGGAGTTGCGGTGGATCCTGTGAAGATCGAGGAAGTGCTAGCTTGAGAGACACCGAGGAGCGTGACGGAGGTGCGGAGTTTCCTAGGTTTGGCCGGGTACTACTGGAGATTTGTGCCCGACTTCTCCACAGTTGCAGCACCGCTTGAAGCTTTGACGAAGAAGGGGAAACCCTTCGTGTGGTCAAACAGATGTCAGCAGAGCCTCCAGAAGCTGAGACAGAGATTGACCAGTGCAGCCATCCTGGGGCTACCGGAGGAGGGAGTAGGGTACGTAGTCTACTGCGATGCATCAGGGACCGGACTCAGGTGTGTCCTGATGCAGGAGTGGAAAATGATCACCTATGGATCACAATAGTTGAGGCAGCATGAGTAGAACTACGCTACACATGACCTTGAGTTAGTAGCAGTGGTCTTCGCTCTGAAGATGTGGCGGCACTATCTGATGGGCGAGTGCTTTACAGTCTACTCGGGACACCAGAGTCTTTGGTACATCTTCTCGTAGAAGGACCTGAACCTGAGACAGCAGTGATGGCTCAAGTTCCTCCATGACTATGACTTTGAGATAGTATGTACTCCTGGAAAGGGGAAACTTAGTAGCTGATGCTCTCAGCAGGAGGATGGGCATTCAACTACTTGGCGTGGCGACAGAGCAGCTAGCCGCTTTGCGGATATCCTTCATTGATAGAGATGGAGCAGCCTTTCTTCAGTCACTTACAGTCACTCCTACACTTTTTCAGTGGGTCAGAGAGGCACGGCATGGGGACGTTTACTATGAGACAAGACGTGCATAGATATCCTCAAAACATACACCTGATTGATTCACAATAATAGGAGAGCATGTCGTCCTTTTCAGAGGATGTACCTTGGTACCAGATTCGTTGCAGGAGGACGTGCTGAGAGAGATTCACACTTTACCTTTGGGGGTACATCCAGGAGTAGCGAAGATGTACCAGGATCTCAGAAGGAAGCATTGGTGGCCGGGTTTGAAGATGGTTGTGGCGGAGTTCGTTTCTCGATGTCTCACTTTCCAGCAGGTGAAGGTGAAGCATCAAGTACCAGTAGGCTTGGTACAATCTTTGGAGGTCCTGGAGTGGAAGTGGGACGAGATATCTATAGATTTCGTGACTGTACTTCCACATAAATCCATAGGACATGACTCCATTTGTGTGATTGTCGACCGACTCACCAAGTCATCCCACATTTTACCAATCAGAGAGCTGGGTTCAGTGGAGGGATTGGGAAGCCTCTAAGTTCAGGAGATCATACGGCTTCATGGTGTGCCATAATCTATCATCTCTGATCGAGATGCTCGCTTTACTTACCGGCTTTGGAAGGGGTTGTAGGAGGCATTCGGGATACAGTTACACCTGAGCACTGCTTTTCACCCTCAGATGGATGGTCAGACGGAGAGGACCATTCAGACATTCGAGAAAATACTCCATGAATGTGTCCTCAACTTTGGTCGTAGCTGGTAGGATCACCTACCCTTGGTGGAGTTTGCATATAACAACAGCTACCACCCCACCATCGGGATGGAACCATACAAGGCATTGTACGACCGACCTTGGAGATCACCTCTCTACTGGACAGACTCTGGGGAGTCAGCACTTGTGGGACCAGAGATGGTCAATGACACGATAGAGATGGTTCAGGTCATCCAGGAGCGGATGAGGACAGTTCAAAGCCGACAGAATTCTTATGCTGACAAGAGGAAGAGACCACTAGAGTTCTAGGATGGCGACCACGTTTTCTTACAGGTCACACCTCGACGTGGATTACAGAGATTTGTCTAGGGAGAAAAGTTATCTCCGTGCTTCATCGGACCATTCCATGTTCCCAACAGGATAGGCGAGGTGGAATATTTCCTAGCTCTACCACCTTAGTTGCATCGAGTGCACGACGTCTTCCTCGTATCTCAGCTGAAGAGATACGTGCACGACCATATGCATATCATCGACCATGGTGAGCTGGACATCAATGACGGGGCGACTTCTATCGAGGTCTCGGTAGAGATCGAGGATCGACAAGAGCGGGTCCTACGTGGGTGGTCGATTCCTCTAGTGCGCATCAGGTGGCAGCACGGGAACCTCCAGGAGAGCACTTGGGAGCGGGAGGCTCAGATGCATGCTCAGTACCCTCATTTGTTTCCCTAGTTTGTGATGTATCTTTACAGGGATGTAAATCCCTGAGGTGGATGTAATGTAAAGACCCATAAACTTCAAAGAATTTTTTTTCTTAATTTCATTGGGATTTTATGATTACGTAGTTTCTGACAGCACCTCATTCTGAGGCCCGATGTCATCGGAATCAATTTCCAAATCTTAGCTCAGGTACGTTCAATGAACGAACGAGCGGCTTTTTCTAACTTTTGAACCGGTGCTCGGAATCAAAATCTGAGGGCACCTATGAAACCACAGTGTGGAAAAATGATTAAGAAGACCCTTTCTGGAGTTGTGTTTGCTCATGAAGAGTTGTTAAAAATATGGATTAAGGATTAAGTGAAATAAGGTGTGTTACAAATTTTCACTTATAAGAGGTTAAAACGCATGTGTGGGAGTTGGGGTGGGACCCACTAAAATCTTAACTCTTGGTAGGATATTTGTGAGGTGGGGCCCACACGATCCCCAACCTCTTCAAATTCCCTAACCCCTCTAAACCTCTCATGAATTAAATGTTGTTGTTACCCTCTTACACATTAATGGATCCTTACAAAACTCACCATTAATTATGAAAAATCAAGATTAATTAATTAAGTGAGTTTGGGTTTTTGAATATTAAAAATGATGGAAAAAGTAAAAAAATAAGGCAAAGGCCATATTTTATTTTGGTTGATTCGTTGTGTTGATAGAGGGAGAGTTCTACACTTTGAAGAACTTCATCTTTCTCCTTGAAGAATGCGAAGAATGCGGACATTCTTTTCCGTCTTCTCTCCACTTCAAAGAATGGGAGGCGCCACTTCCTCCTCAGATGATCACCGTCAACGTATATGGAGTCTCATTCCACAACGCCGTTTTCCGCGACGCTAGATTCTGCAAACTACTTCGAGGTAGGGATTGTACGTCGTTCAAGTATTATTTTGACGTTTGTTGTTATTAATTGGCCGCCTATTATCAATTTAACGGGAGGAGGTCAGACCGCGCAAACACGGACGATCCTCCTCCCTTTTGTTGTTGATCACCATTGTGGTTTGGAATGGAGGCGATGTGGTAAAACGGCCTCGCGCGAGAATGAGGAAAATCGCGGCAACAACGCGCGGCGCCATAGTGCCACGCCGGTGAAGCCGAAGGAAGCCGCGGCCAAGAGCGGGCCGCGGTGGAGGGGCACGACGCCGTTGCGCACCGCCAGTCGGACAAGGGCCATGGCCTAAGGCCTCGACGGTACGGAGAAGGGCGTCCTGATCCGCCGGCCACTGGTGCATCGGAAGGCACGACCCACAGGGGTCCCACGACGGCACACCGGCCGGCCAACACGGCCGGCCTTTCGGGTAGTCCGGGGGTTGTAACCCACGATGGAAGATAGGGGTGGGCCCCTCCACGCGGGGGCCGCCATTTCAAAACAAAGGGGGCAGCGCTCCCCACCCCTTCAGCGTCCGCTCAGCGCGCGGGCGCCCACACAGGGCCGGACCGGCCGCACCGGGCCGGACCGCCCACGCCGGGCCTGGCCGCCTGTGCTTGGCCAGACCCCTACGCAAGGACGGGCCGCACTAGCTGGGATGGACCACGTCAGCTGGGTCGGGCCACCCCCAACCGAGCCGGACCCGGACCCGGGTCGGGTCGACGCAGTTCGGGCCAACCCCGGGGGTATTGGGCCAGGTCGGACCTGGCCGAAACCCCCTGTTTCCGAACATATCCATTCAAACTCCCATAACATGGTCTACGAACCTCGATCGACACACCATCAGTTGCGTAGAGATCCTTCGATCAAGACGGTCGTTTCGGTATATTACAATCAAGGTTTCAAACTCTCTAACCCCTCAAAACCACCCATGTATTAAATGTTGTGGTTACCCACTTCCACATTAATGCATGCCAACTAAACTCACCATTAATTATGACAATTCAAGAATAATTAATTAGTGTGTTTATGTTTTTGAATTTTAAAAATGTTGTCAAAAGTAATAAAATAAGGAAAAGGCCTTATTTTATTTTGGTTGCTTCGTTGTACTGAGAGAGAGAGAGTTCTACGCTTTGAAGAACTCCGTATTCCTCCTTGAAGAACGCGAAGAATGCCGACACGCCGTTCCATCTTCTCTCGACATCAAAGAAAGGGAGACGCTGCTTCCTCCTCAGACGATCTCCGTCAACATATATGGAGCCTCACCCCACGATGCAGTTTTACTTGATGCTAGCTTCCGCAAACTTCTTCGAGGTAGGGATTGTTCATCGTTCAAGTATTATTTTGACTTTCTTCATTATTAATTGGCATCCTGTTATCAATTTAATGGGAGGAGGTCGGACCGCACAAACACGACCGATCCTCCTCCCCTTTGTTGTTGATCACCGTCATGGTTTGGAACGGAGGCGGCGCGCTACAGTGGCTCCACGCGAGAACGAGGAAAACCGCGTTGAAGTTGCACAGCATCGTCGCACCGCGCCGGTGAAGCCGAATGAAGCCGCATCCAAGATCGGGCCGCAACGGAGGGGCACCGCGCCGAAGCACCTTGGAGGGTCGTGGCCGGGGCGGCCGCGACGGGGGGGGGGGGGGGGGGGAAGAGGCGCCGTCGCGCCGCGCCGGTCAGACAAGGGCCGCGACCTAAGGCATCGACAGTGAGGAGAAGGGTGGCCAGATCCGCTGGCCACCGACACATCGGAAGGCGGGACACATGGGGGTCCCGCAGAGGCACACCGGCTGGCCAACACGACCGACCGTTCGAAAAGTCCGGGGGTTGTAAACCCCGACGGCAGACAGGGGCAGGCCCCTCCCCATGGGGTCCTCCATTTCAAATTGTGGGAGGAAGCCCCCCCCCCTTCCGCGTCTGCTTAGCGCACGGGTGCCCGCTCAGGGAGGGACCGCCCGCGCTGGGCCGGAACCCCGCGCCGGGCCGGGACGCACCGGCAGGGCCGGGCCTCGTCAGTTGGGTCGGGCCATGCCCAACCGGGCCGGACCTGAACCCGGGTCGGGTCGACACGGTTCGGGCCGACCCGGGGGTATTGGGCCGTGTCGGACCGGGCCCAAACCCCCTATTTCCGGACAGATCTGTTCAAACACCCACAGCATGTGATACGGACCTCCGATCGACGCACCATCAGTTTTGTAGCGATCCTTGGATAGTGACGGTCGTTTCTATATATTACACTCACGGTTTCAAAGAACATTTGGTATGGCCAGGTTGGTTCAAACACGAAACCAACCGGGCCCTCGGAGCGGAATCACTTATAACATGAGGTCCGAACGTCTAATTGGCATGTCATCGACTTTATTGGATTCCTCTTAGTGAGAAGGTTCTTTTGGATTACTCCGATTGAGGTCTGGATGTGGCTGGAGTATGGTCGGGTTGGTTTTAGCTTAAAAACCAACCTGGCCCCTAGAACGAAAAAGCCAATAACTCTCAGACCGGGCATCCGATTGACGCGCCGTCTATCGTGTTGAGTTACTATTGATGAGATGGGGCTTTGGGATACATAAAATTCGGACTTCGTGTTATTTGATGTATCGAACCCCTTGGCTCGTGGAGTGGACCCTCCCAGAATCGAGCATGCTGTGTGTAGGAACCCTAGAGTTGGCTGTGACTGCGACGACGATGATGACGGTATTGGGATCCTCCGTGGGTTCGGGAGCGACGATGACCGTACTGGAATCCTCCGTGGGTTCGACGACGATGACTACTGTTCTTGTATCCTATGTGTGTCTGAAAGTACTTGACTACTGTTCTTGTATACTATGTCGGTCTGGTAGTATTTGACTCTGTTCATGTATCCTACGTGGGTCCAGCAAAGTAGCTGGTCTTGTTTCCTTTGTGGGTCCGACAGCTTATCTGGTGTTGTATCCTATGTGGGTCTGATAGCTTAGATGAATCAGTGGCTACATCTGATCATCTTAATCACCTTACAAAGAGTATACCTATGTGAGCTGAGTCTTGTCTTTCAATCATTATCTTCCATAAGATTGACTTGCTTTCCTGTGTGGAGTGGGTTGTGCTTTCCTGTGTGGATTGGGTTGAACAATCATGTGTGGACTAGATCGAACTTGGGCTCAGATGTTGGAGTTGAACTGGAATTGATGGCTTGGGTATATATGGGGCATATACCTAAGTAGAGTTCGTTGTTACTTCATGACTGTATCATTCTTTTTGGTTTATCCTTCATGGATTTTGGGAGACCTTTGGGGGTCTCAGGGTCCATACTATGTAGCGTATACTCACCCCTGCACGAGCTATGCCTGCACTACGTTATGTTGGATGCAGACGACGGACAATGCTGATCGAGGTAGGAGCTCATGGAGCTGGACAGTACCTAGAGGCAGATCACTGGACGAGACATACATAGAGCGGACGGCTGGAGCCGAGGAGTGGAAGAGACTATTTGTACCCACCCTTCAGGTGGGATTTCCAGAGGATGGCTCGGTGTTTCTGCTTTACTTTTCTGCTGTTGTACTCTCTTTTTAGTTGTACTTTACTTTTAGTTGGGTTTGTATACTGGCCCATTTACTTTCCAGCACTTACTATTGTTCTCAGTTTACATAGTGTTTACATCTTCTTGCATACTCTGTGGTGTTTGTTTACTTACGTAAAGGAAATACCTTCCCTTATATCGGGATTTACGCCTTTGGTGCTAGTCGCCAGCCCCTGGCCTATGGAAGGCTGTCACGACCCGTCCTCGGGGCCCGTGCCGTGACTAACCAAACCCGCCTTCCATAGACCAGGGGCTGGCGACTAGCACCAAGGCGTAAATCCCGAAAAAAGGGAAGGCATTGCCTTTGAATAGTAAACAAGCACCACAAAGTAAGCAAGCAGAAAAAGTAAACACTAAGTAAAAACTGTAACAAGCTGTGATGAAAGTAAAGGGGCCGGAAATACAAGCCCAACCGTAAAGTACAACTGAAAGGGGAAAAACAACAACTGAAAAGAAAAGCCGCAGCGTCGAGCCATCCTATGGAAGTCCCACCTGAATGGTGGGTACAGATAGCCTCCACAGCTCCTCGGTCCAGCCATCTGTTCCGAGTACGTCCCGCCCAATGGTCCACCTCCAGGTACCGTCCAGCTCCGCAAGCCTCCACCATGATCAGCGCTGTCCGTCGTCTGCATCCAACACAACGAAGTGCAAGCATAGCCCATGCATGGGTGAGTATAAGCTACTCTGTACGGACCCCGAGACCCCCGAAGCTCTCCCAGAATCCACAAAGGATAACCACAAAGGAAATATACAATCACGAAGTAACATCTGACACTGCTTAGGTATATGCCCATACATATACCTAAGTCATCAATTCCCGCTCGGCTCCAACGTCCGAGCTCATGCACAACCCAGTCCACACAGGAAAGAAAAAAGTATACCCATACAGGATAGCACAACACAATCCACAAAGGAGAGTAAACAGTAATCCACATAGGATAGCTCAACACAATCCACAAAGGAGAGTAAACAATAAATCTACACAGGATAGCTCAACACAATCCACAAAGGAGAGTAACACAGGATTCAGCTCACACAGGTATACTTCTTCGAATGACGATAAAGATGATCACTGATCCATCTATGTCGTCGGACCCACAAAGGATCGATAGGTAACTAACCCCCGCAATGACCCACACAGGATCAGAACCACACAGGATTGGGCCCACACAGGACCTGTAGCACTGATCCACGTAGGATCGCTGAGTGCAGTAGTCGTCACAGTCCACTGAGGATCTCTGCACAGTCGTCGTCGCAGTCCACTGAGGATCTCTGTACAGTTGTCGTTGCAGTCCACTGAAGATCTCTACACAGTCGTCGCTGTCGAAGTAGCAGTCGCAGCCAGCTCTAGGGTTCCCGCACACAGCAAGCTCGTTCTGGAGGGTCCACTCCACGAGCCGATAGGACGATACATCAACTAACACAAATTCCGAACTTGATGTATCCAAATGTTCCATATTGTCAATAGGAACTCAACATCGCAGACGGCACGTCAATCGGACGACCGGTCTGAGAGTTATTGGCCTTTTCGTCCCAGGGGCCCGGTTGATTTTTAAGGCAAAACCAACCCGACCGTACTCCACATACGTCCAAACCTCAGGCGGAGTATGCCAAAAAAATCCGTCTCACATAAAGGAAAACAAAAAAGCTGACGGCACGTCAATCAGACGTCTGTAGCTCAAGATATGAGTGTTTCCGTTCCGAGGGCCCGGTTGGTTTCGTGTAAGAACCAACCCGGCCGAACTCAAAGTACTACGAAACCTTGAGTGCGATATACCAAAACGATCGTCTCGATCCAAGGACCATGTTTCCGCTGACTGTGAGTCGTTTGGAGGCCCGTAGCTCATGTTACGCACATTTGACCGAAAATGGTCCGAAGAGGGGGGGTCCGGGCCCGGACCGACCCGGCCCGACCCCCCTGGGTCGCCCGAACCAGGTCGACCCGACCCGGTCCGACCCGTCCGGACTCGGTCTGGTCCGGCCTGGGCATGGCCCGGCCGGTCGGACCGGCCGGGCTCGGCTCGGCCGAGCGGCCGTGCAGCTGGGTGCCGCGGAGCGCTGCCCCCGCGGTTTGGAGGTGCTGCGGCCCCACGTTGGGGCCGCGCTGGAGGAACGGACGCGGCTTCTGCCACGTCCCGTGCGGGCGAGCCGGACCCGCGCAGACTCAGGTCCGCTGGCCGCCGCCGCCGCGGCGGCTCTGTCTGGCGGCGCGCCGGGGCGCCGCCGGCCGCTTCCGCGGGCCACCGGAGTTGGTCTGGTGGTCCGTTTTCCTTCCCGTCTGCGCCGTTGTCCCTCCCGGGTTCCGTTCTTCACTGCGGAATCAACAAATTGCCCTTGCGTCTTGTTTTGTCGTCGCCCGCCAAATCCGCACAACCACGAAGAATGGCGTAGGGTTGTCGGGCCGTGTTCGTTTGGCCCGCACCCTCCGCGTTAGTTAACAACAACGGGAGAAAATAATTCAACTCCTGAAACAACAATTTTAATAAATTAAAATTGTTCATTTGAATCCGGTTCTTTAATTTTTAAAGAAATGATCACGGGAAAAAGGGCATTTCCAAAACAAAAATCCCTACCTCGTCAAGTCGCACGCGCGGGTTCTTCGCGGGATGATCGTCGCGGAAGGAGGGGATCGTCGCGTCGTCGCGGAAGGGTGTCGCATCGACGAACTCCGAGGTTCAAGAACAAAGGATTTAATTAAAAATAATTAAATCATTCTTGAGTTAAAAACCACAAAGGAAATTTAAAAGAAAATCTGAAACCCTCACCTCAACGGATGATCGAAGGTTTTTGTTGCGGATTAAAGAACGTCGCCGAAGAACATCGCGGGAGAGGAAATGGCGGCGTCGCGACACATGGCATCACGTCGTCAATTTCCGCGGGTTCGCCGTTCTTCGTTGGAGGCCGGAGTTCTTCGTGTTCTTCTCGTTCTTCGCGTTCTTCATGAATAAGGGTGAATGCACAAGAACTTCTGTCAAAAAACTTCTCAAGGTGTAATCCTCCAAAAGTCGGTGTTGGTCTTATTTTATTATTACGCCAACAAATGAAATAGAGGTAAGTAACGACCCATTAATTCGTAGAATTAAATCAATGAAAAAAACTTCCCATTTAATTTACTAACAAAACTTCCCAATTAAATGGTGCGTTATGAAATTAAGAAAACGCGTCAGTTGACTTTCATAATGACGGGTTTTCGCGGGTGCGTTACATAGCAGAAAAGAAACGGAGGGGCTCGTGCGGGCCCCACCTCACAAATATCCTACCAAGAGGGTAGGATATTTTTGGATAGTACCCTATCTGTTTCAACTCAGTTTAAACCGCTTTTATGTGGCTTCAAGTGGCTTCCAAGTGGCTTAAGTGAAATAAAATAAAGTTGTCGTACAATTATTTTATTTCTTAACTTTAATCCCGAAAATTAAAAACCACAACCGAGCAAACGCAACTCCAGAAGAGGCATTTATAAGCAAATAACGGCACTGCGATTTCATCGGTGCCCTCAGAATTCGATTCCGGGCACCAGTTCAATAGTTGGAAAAACCCGCTCGTCCGTTCACCGAACGTACCCGAGCCAAACTTCGGAAAATGATTCCGGGCACACCGGGCCTCGGAAGCAGGTGCCGTCAGAAACATTGCTCTTGGAAAATTCCAAAGAAAATTAAGAAAAAAATATCCTTGAAATTTACGGGTCTTTACAAAGGTGGGCTTGGGGTAGTCACGACATGGGTCCCGAGGACGGGTCGTGACACCACATATGTTTAATTAAAATATTTCATAATACATTTAGTGTTATGGGTGTACATATAATATCACTTTTAGGTTCTGGTAGTATACACTTCCACAAATGATGTTATTGTATTTATTAATAAATTGAATGTATAATTATTTGTTTAATATAAAAATTAAAGAAGTATATACACAACACTAATATCATATATATAATATTAAAATAGTGTTTTCATCATAATTTTCACCATGATAGGTTTTAATCAAAAAAATGAACAATTATCATTTCACAAGGAGGTAGTTCACCGTAGAGGAACATAATGTTCATTAACCATTGGATGGAAGTGTGTGCAGGTGTAGGTATAAATCATAACCAAAAAAAATTAAGTACATTTATTGTACATATTTTATTATATAATTTTTGAATAATAATAAATTAAGGGGTGGAGAAACAAATAAAACATAAATTCACATTGAATATTATTACTTCTTTTCGAGTAACTAATTATGATCCACACCAAATGGGTTTCTTTTTTTGATTCATTCCCAATTTAATGCTTATGGTATGATTTTTGGTGTGATTGGATATTATTTTACAAGATTTATTCATATCTAGAGTGATTTAAAGCTATCAATATAAGAGGGGAGTGAGTGTCGTTTTATTGTGGAGGAGGTGTGGTATTCATGTAATTTTTTTAATGGGAATTCCATCCATGTTTTTAACAAGTCAAGTGGATCAAATAATGGTCCAAATTAGATTAATGGGAGTGTAGGGTCAAAATATTGACATCCAATGGATTTTGGAATAGTTTTTATATCATTTTGGTCCTCAATTTTATGTTTTAGTCATTTTTAATCTATTTTCTCTCTTAAAAACTGTATTTAATTTTAATAACATTTAGCAATATTTTAATGAAAAATATTATAATATTATAAATTATAATTTTTTTTGATTCGATATTTTTTACCAATTTTTTCAAATTACAATCACTAATTTTTATGAAATTAATTTGAAATCAATCCCGCTGACAAGTTGATGATGTGGGTTTTTAAAGTATAAATGTTTAAAGTATTTCTTAGTTTTATATCCACTTTCATAGTGAATTTGATTCAAATGAACATTTTTTATATTTTATTATAATTTATATTTTTTCCATTAATCCCATCTAAAAATATAATGTCATCATATAAATAATTTAGATGAAATAAAATTTTTAAATTAAAATTCAGTAATTTTCAGTATTCACTAAGAAAATAAAAATACATAGAAAAATAATAAAATATAACTGTAACATAATTCTGATTCATCCCATTAAAAAAATTTACTCTGAAATATTACATTTTAAAAGTTATAAAATTATTTTCTATATGGTCCATTAGAAGGACGTACAACTTTTTTTATAAAAATATTGGATTTTATGTGTAGTATTGGGTTTTTTATTATCTTATGTGTATAATATATATTGGATAAATGTCAAAAATAGTTTATTTAATATATAATATATAAATTACCTTAAATTAATACAATAATAGTAGTTAATTTAACTTATTAATATATATCGATTATGAACATAAAATTAGGCTTTTATAAAATCATTCCCTTTTTATTTATTTGCTTACTAGGTTCACATATAATTAATTAGTATGAAATGAATTAAACTATATATTTTCATAATCTTATTTGTAATTATCAATTTTATAGCAATGTTGTATCTTATTATATTAAATAATAATTTTTTAATAATATATTATAGTGTTGTATAACTTGTTCTTCAATGCTATGCAAGAAATTGAGGAATGTAATTGTTGTGTGTAACACAAGCTAACCTTGTTGTTCGATGTAGATTAAGATAAACATTATGTCATGTGTAACAATATCATAAAATGGTGTTTTGTATATTTAATGTTAGGAAAAAAATTAAATTTATTCTAATTGAAAAATATTGTAATGTATAGACATGTTACACAATGGATTTGAGATAGTCTATACTCTAGATAAGGGGTTAATAGTACAAGATGGTAATAGAATAATTTACCATGATTGCTTTTTATATGAGTTTTTAGAGGAATTGGCAACCTTGTAGCAGAACATTATAGATCAAGAGGGTAAAAATTTCCTATAGTTAATGGATTTGACTCCCCCGCTTATTGAACGTGTGAGAGAGTCCTAGTTCTAAAACATAGACTGTGAAGTCTTACACAAACAGATATCCATGGGGGATTCACCATATGGATATTCTAAAGGTGGGATTCATCTTGTCCTTTTTTAGGTAAGGAAATTGGTTCTAGTATTTATATGAGAGAAGGTGATGTAAGAGTTCAAAATATTTCCTATAGTCATACATCTATGTGTGGGGATGATGGAAAGATAAATTCATCCACAATTTTGGAGGCCCAATATGATACAAAGAGTAGATGAGTTCATCTATTGGTGCTTCTCCGGTCAGCAGGTGATGTTTTATCAAAATGTTCTGGATGGTTTTTTGTATCATTTTGAGATCTCGGAATAGAAATGGGATTCCTATCAATGGACCTTATGAAAAGGATTCCCCGAATAGTGATAGGCCATGGAACCATCTCGGTGAAAGTAGAACAAATCATGAATTCGGCACACTTCCATGATATCTAGGATATGAGTTCAGTTGAGTGTTTGTGGTAGTTTTATGTAAAATAGATTAGTCGCATTCATGGATTTCCCTCGACTATCATGAAACATTGTTTATGTCCTGATTATGGAGAGACAGTAAAGAGAAATTTAGGACCCAAATATGGATAAGTACATCCACTCACCCATAAACTTTTAGTCAAACCAATCACACTATAAAACTGTTAGAGGAAATATTGTGGGATTGTGAGTTATACATTGTCTTGGATGAGAGGATCAATTTCATTTAGTAGAGTATTCATATAACAACATTGAACAATCTACCATTAGCATGGATCTTTTGGAGGACCAATTTGAGAGAGCCTGCGGGTGACCCTTATACAGGGTGTAGATCAATGAAACATATATTGTGGACTAAAGTCATGTGGAAACATCAACAAGGAGGAAGTGACCCAATTCAACGAGTAGTGCCGAGCGCCATTGAATCTCGAACGGACAACGACAACAATGGTGGTTCCGTTGATCATTGTCTGTGGACCCCTCATTGAGGTAGGGGTTATTGTTTTTGATATTTTGATATTCCTCCTTCCTTAGTTATTGATTTATATAAAGAACATGGATAAACGAACCAATGGGTTGACTCACAGATCGTTCTATAAACACAAGTTGTTGATGTGGGTTTACAAGTAGGGTGTCATTTCTAAATTCTATGTTTGTTGTTACCACACATTGTTAAAAATCTAACATGGAGCGCATGGTCCAATTCGAAGAAGGACCAGACCCTCCACCGATCTTGTTGTTCTTGTGTTTCCTGTGAGCAGCCGAGAAATGTGACAGAAAGGTAGAGATAGGGGCCATGAAGTGGAAGTGGTGACCCGAGAGGCTTGTAGGTGCAGTCGACACCAATAACAGACCACTAGTGCACGTTGGGTGGCCCACAGAAAGAACTGCCGGAGAACCATGTTGGCGGTGGCTAGAGGAGGCCCACAAAAACTATCAGCGGGTAGTGGGATGGCGGTGCACCATCTCACACTGTGGTGGCCAGAGGTATCTAGCATGATTCAGCCGCAAGGGAGAAGGGTGGTGCCTACAAGAACCGCTAGAGGGATGCGGCATAGGGGAGGAGGAGACCCCACGCCACAATGCGTCGGCTGGAGGCCGATCAACCACTCGACTGACCATTGCCCGTGATGGGGCAGTGCCCCAATGGCCAGATGAAATAACCCCGTGACCACGAGACCAGCTGGAAAGGGGGTCCGCTTTCAGGCGGATCAGGTCAGACCCCCCCCCCCCCCATGCGGGTCAGACCTGTGGCCCAGCGGGCCAGCACGGGTGGGCCGAGCCCCACCATAGGGGCCGAGCCAACCATGACATAGTCCCGAGAACCAGCTGGGCCGACCACGACTAGCCGGACACTATGAACCGGGCTAACACATTATGGTTCAGACCCAGGTGGGGTCAGGTAGACCCCACGACCCATTGTGTCGGCCCTGCCTGACCAGTTCGGACAAGGCCCAGACCCAACTGACCCCCTAAATAAAGAAACACCCATAACTGACAAACCGAGTGTCCATTTGAAACATCGTAAGTGGCGTTGGGACCCTTATTAGGAAGTGGTTCCTTTAGAATATTCTAGTGGGCCCAAATGAGCTTGGACTTACCATGGTGCGATCACCATTGTTTCAAGGAAAGGGGTGTAACTAACAAACCAGGTGTCTGATCGATGCACCGTCTATGGAATAAGGACCCTTGTAACAAGGTGGTACTTTTGAAATACTCTATGTGTGTTTGACATAGATTGACCTGTGACCTGGGTTGGATCAAACATTTATCAAACTAGACCCTTTTTAGAATAGTGCCCATATCTCACAGTCCTGGCATCCGATCGTATCGTCGTCTATCACATTGGGACCCTTATGAACGGGAGGTACCTTGGGTATGATTTTTGTAGGACCTAGTACCCTTTGAAATATGAACGATTTCTTGAGGATAAGAATATACCGGAGAGAAGTAATGCTATGTGCGGGAATCTAGTGGCTGTCTGTGACATAATCAAGAAGAGCAGCCAATACAGGTTAGCATTAGAAACTCTAAAGTGGGATTATATAGTTGTATGACTAATCATACCTACCTCTGTACCAGCAACTAATATAGGTCAACACCAGCAACCAATACCAATAATCATATAGCGACCAATTCGGTCAGCATACACTGACTTATACGGGTCAGTAGTAGAGTTTCTTTGGATAGGACAAATTGCATATATGACCAGTCATCCCCATCCCAGTCGCCTTGTAGTTATATCATTATAGAGAGATGTCACTATTTCTTTTTTTCTTCATGATTTACATCATGATTTGTGATATTACCATTTTGGTATTTCTTGTGATATTTTATTTTGTGGATTACTAAGAGACCTTCCGGGGTCTCAAGGTCACCTACGGAGTTCTTAAACTCACCCCAACATGGGTTCTGCCCACACGCATGTGTCTGGTGCAGACTATCGATGCACCGAGATGGAATTTGGAGGTTCGGGACATGGTGGAGAAATGTGGGATGGGAGCAGTCAAGATCCTCTTCTTTGACACAAGACATAAAACTACTACCCACCAGGTAGGGCCACATGGTAGATTCGATAGATTTTTACTTTATTTTCTGTTTAAAGGGCTTGTATTCCGGCCCAATGTATTTAGTTTATTGTTTTACATGAGGTCGAACCTTACTCTCGTGGTAATACATTTCATTTATTGGTTGTTTGTTTCAGTTTCCCTTTTTGAGTGTGTACAGATCTCTAAGGAAATTCCTTCCTTAGTAGGGAAAACCCTTCATGTTCTAGTCACCAACGCCTGGCCTATGGACAACGGGCTTGCGTTAGTCACTTCCAGGCCTCATGGGATGGGACATGAAAAAGTTGTATTAGTGGGCAGTTGGTTCTACCAGAAGAACCAAGACTCTTCTTTTAATGAGGAAATGGTGTAAAGTGTCTTGAGTAAGGTTTTCTGTACATGGATACTATAGTTGGTGCAGTTTCCGATGTATCCATACAACATGACCATGAATTATATTTTTCGACATGGTAAATGAAAACACTGGTTGCTGGGGTTTTGAAATGTTATCATGATCTCTCTTGAGTCAGCTCACTAGGTAAAACTTATTATCCATGGCACATCTGTTTCATATAGGATGCCTCCATAAAAAAAAGCTATAATTCAAGTTATAGATCACGATAGTGGCTCACCGAGCATAGAGGGGTCAGTACGAGGATAACTCATAGTGATAGCAACTTCAGGTAGTGTAACAAAAGAACCACCACCCGGTGAGAATCAAATTATAACAATGGATCATGCATGCTGGCTAAGCACATTGCATCAATTTCAGAGATAGAGGCCTCTAAGATTTCATGGTGAGATAGACCCCCAGGAAATAGAGGACTGGAATGAGGCAGTTTTGGGGGTCTTTTGATAGTGGGGACACCTGCCGAGAAGATGGGGATCTTGTCCTCTAGCCTTCTTTAGGGCTCGATGGAAGGATGATGGAGTATGTCACTCAAGGTGCATGAGGAGACGACACTCATTTAGCTGGACATGGAGAGTCTTTTTAGGGTGGATTTTTTGCCAGCGACACTATGCCCTGTGCATATTTAGAAGATACTACATCTACAGCAGGGCATTCAGACTGTGGCTCAGTACTCGGAGTGATTTACACTTCTCTACAGATAATCCACCAACATGGTAGGTGACCATTACATCAGGGCCAAGATCTTTGAGTAGAGGATCTGATGAGAGATCAGAACTACTATAGCTTTTCTCAGCATGTAGATGTTGGCTGGGGTGCTAGAACTATATTTACTAATGGAGAACTTCCTTATGGAGCATACACCAATAGTTAGAGCCCCTACTAGACAACTAATAGCATAGTAATCTGTAGCTAGAACTAGATAGGCGGCGTAAAATACCATGTGGGAAAAACCGTTTGGGAGGGTGACCATGGGATGTAGGGACAGAGGGGCAAGGTTCAAGAGGCCGAGGGAGCCACCCCTGACGCATGATCTATTTTTCCTATGGGGGATAGTGTCATAGTGCCAGTGACTATCTGATTCCCCAAGTGGATGATTGGAATACAGTGAAGGGGACACCGAAGCAGCGGCAATGGAAGGGGCATGAGAGTCATCCAAGCGGAAGACGAGGCATATGAGTAGGACGTGGAGCGGTAGGTGGTCAGGGTCACCAGGCACTACCACCACCTCCCACGTGCGGTCCACCACATGAGAAGGGAGCAGGTGGATGGGGAAAAGCCCATATGGTATCAGTAGGGGCTCACGATCAAGACGTTCCTTCGATGATAAATGGTAT
The DNA here is from genome assembly GCA_963277665.1 of Viscum album. Lineage (NCBI taxonomy): Eukaryota > Viridiplantae > Streptophyta > Magnoliopsida > Santalales > Viscaceae > Viscum > Viscum album. The sequence goes on along the minus strand of OY728156.1, from coordinate 1,241,490,429 downwards.
TATCTATATCTTCTCTGCTTTTGAAGCAATACTTATCAACACAGGTGTTAGACATTATTTCCTTGTTGCGGACATACTTCAGGACTCTTAGATTACACCTGATCTTTATGATCTACCTTTTCATTTGTATACTTATCTAAGAGGATGTTCATTGGTCGCAAACTGGGGCCGATAGTGTGATATTACTCATAGAAAATAGAGTTTCAGATGGAATCCTCTAGTAGGGGCATTGAATCCCTACGATGTCATTTTTAGAATGGATTGACTATCTATAGTTCATGCACAGATTGACTGCTTGAGACGTATAGTGAGATGTACGCATGGAGATAGGGGTCAATTTTACATTGTTCATGAGAAGGAAAACAGAGCAGCATGAGATGGACATGCGCTCATTTGGGTGTGGCCGATTACATATCAGCTAGATTTCATGACCATTGACATGGTGGATGAGCTGAGTCCTCAGTTTCCACCAGTTGTAGATGTGTATGAGGATTTTTTTTAAGAATATCTCCCAAGACTCCCTCCTCATAGATTGGCAGTCTTCATCATTGACTTATACCCAATAACAACACTGATATGTACACCAAGAAATCAGATGGCCCATACAGAGCTCCGAGAGCTGAGGGGAATGTAGGAGGACTTATAGAGGTAGGGATTTGTATGGGTAGTTGTTTCTCCATGGGCATCCCTGGTGTTGTTTTCAATGAAGGCATACATAATTTTTAGGCTATGTGTGAACTTTTAGCGCCTAAAAGAGGTGACCATGAAGAACAAGTATATTCTTTTGAGGATTAATGCTATGTTTGATTAGTTGAAAATATAGAATTAGTTATCGATGATAGTCCTTAGATCAAGCTATCATCAGCTCAGGGTATTGGGTGAGGACGTACTGAAGATAGCCTTTAGATGTTATTATGGCCATTACGAGTTCTTGGTGATGCCTTTTAGCATGAACAATTCTCCAGCTGTGTTCATGGGGATCAAGAACATGATATTTAAGCTGTACCTTGATCCTTTTGTGGTGTTCTTCATCGATTACATCATTGTTTACTCAACGTCTGAGGAAGAGCACATTTTTCACTTGAGAATAGTTTTGGAAACACTTTGGGATCACCAGTTATATGGGAAGATCTAGAAGTTTTAGTTTTTGATACATAAGGTCCACTCCATGGGACACATCATCTTAGGGGCTATAATTGCAGTGGGTCTATCGAAGATTGAGGCATTACTAGCTTTGGAGCCACCCAATAGTGTTACTGAGGTGCAGAGCTACCATGGATTAGTGGGATACTATACGAGGTTTGTAACCAATTTATCTAAAGTATAAGCCCATATGATGACTTGAAAAATAATTGTAAACCCTTCTTGTGGTCAGAGACATGCTATCATAGCTTTCAACAGATGAGGTAGAGCTTGACCAGGGCTCCCTTCCTAATTTTTCCGGAGGAGTGCACTGACTATGTGGTCTACTATGATGCATTAGGGACAGAACTCATTTGCTTCCCGATGCAAGATGATGCATTGATATCTTATGGCTCATGATAGTAGAGGAATCATTAGAATAATTATGTGACACACGACTTGGAGTTGGAAGCAGTAGTCTTCTCACAGAAGATGAGGTGACACTACTTGATGGGCGAGTGGTTCATTATTTAATCAGACCACAAGAGTCTCAGATATATCTTTACCCAGAAAGATATGAATCTAAGATAGTGAAATTGGCTAGGGTTTCTCCAGGATATTTAGTTTGAGATAGTCTTACTCCTTGGAAGGGGATCTTAGTGGCAGATTCACTTAGCCCGATATGGAGTTCGCAGCTAGTGAATGAGACTTCAAGGCTGTTAGCCTCAATTCCAATATCCTACGTGGATAGAGATGAGGCAGTCTATCTCTAGTCGATGATAGTTTCCCCTCCACTCCATCTGCCAGTTAGGGAGGTGCAAATTAGAGATAGAAGCTGTGAGACTACACATGCTCGGATATCCTTAGACCATGCACCTTATGGATATTCTGATGATGGGGAGCACACTAGGATTTTCTGAGGATGTACAGTTGTACGAGTGGTGGTATGAGATATGGTGTTGGGGGAGTTCAATACATCCCCCTTTTAAGTATATCCATGCATGATAAAGATGTATTAGGACCTCTGGCGTCAGTACCGGTGGCCAAGGATGAAGAACATTTGTGGAATAGTTTGTTTCTAGATGCCTCACTTGTCATCAAGTGAAGGTCAAGCACCTAGTAACAACTGGATTGAACCAAACCATCGAGATCCAAGAGTGGAATTGGGAAGGGGTATTGATGGAATTTGTGATGGGGTTACCATGTATTTCTAGAGGGCACGATACCATCTTGGAGATCGTTGACTAACTCACCATGTCATCACACATCCTTGATATTCGAGATAAGGGTTTGGTAGAGATCCTGGTATGTCACTTCATTTAGAAGATCATGTAACTTCATGGGGTGTTTTTGATGATAGTATAACACCATGACTCACGCTTCAAATCCCGGTTTTGGAAAGTATTTTAGGAGTATTTCAAGAATCAGCTTCACTTGAGAACAATATTTCACCCATAGGCAGATGGACAGAACGAGTGGACCATCCAGAACATGGACGACATGCTTCATGCATGTGTCTTAGATTTTGGTCACAAGTGGAAGGACCACCTACCCTTGGTGGAGTTTTCTTACAACCAAAACTATCAATCCACCATTAGTATGGCCCCTTTTGTGGAATTGTATGGATGATTTTGTAGATCTACCATATTCTGGATGGATCAAGGAGATCTAGCACTCGTGGCCTAAGAGATGGTTTAGGAAACCACTGAGAAATTGCAGGTCATCTGAGAGAAGATGAATACTGCACAGAGCTGACCAAATTATTATGCTGATAGGAGATGAATACCACTAGAGTTACAAGAGAGGGACCACATATTCATGAAAGTCTCTCCTCGACAAGTTCTACAACGATTTAGACGAGTCGACAAACTCTCATGGAGGTTTGTGAGGCCAATAAAGATACATTGGAGGATTGTCAAGGTTGTGTACTACTTGGCACTACCACCACAGTTAGAGAGGGTGAACAACATCTTCCATGTATCCCAGCTAAGAAGATACGATCATGAACCATCTCACATCACTGACCATTACGAGCTAGAGAATGATGACATAGCGTCTTTTTTATAGTACTCGGTGGAGAAAGGGGATTGGTAGGAGTAGTTCCTTCATGGGCGGTCAATACCTCTAGTGTACTTTTTGGGTCAACATGGGAATATCTGAGAGAGCACATGGGAGAGAGAGGCTCATATACGTGCACAATAAGTATCCTTTTTTGTGTAGACTTGTTTGGATTTTGGGGACGTAAATCCCTATGGTGGGTAGAATCTAATGACTTAGAAAATTCCCTATAATTTTTTTAATTAATTGGGATTATTACTAGTCTATGGAAATTGATGATGCATGATTTCGAGGCTCGGTGGTCCTGTAATTCATTTATGATCATTTTTTTTGGAATATTTTTTAAACTTGTGGGTGACAATTTTTATCTTTTAAAGTGGTTCTCGAATTAAAAATTTGAGGACACTATTGAATCCACAACTCTAGGATCTACTTAACGGAGGCCTCAATTTGACCGTAGTAGGTCAGGGGAAAAAGCTAGTTTTTGGATATTTTTATGAATTGTAAAATTACATGTAATTGTTTTTTTTCTTTTCTCATATAGATGAGAAGAGGTGGCAGGACCAGTGACTTTTAATGGAATTTAATGGATTGACTCATCAACTATGTAACTCCATCATTGTGAATTAATATAAGTTCATTAATGCATTTAATGAACCTCATTTATTCTGCAATATGTTACTCAGCTACCCCCTCCGATTTAAATAGAGCTCGGGGTTGGGTTTTGTAATATCTTATTTAAGTGAGGAAACTCTGGAGAAGTCCTGCGGTAACATCCACATGGAGGATGAGACAACATTTAGAGAGTGGTGATGAGCACCACGGGATCACGAACTGATGAAAACGATGAAGGAGGTTCTGTCGATCGTCGTCAGTGGGCATCACATCCCGATAGGGCTATTTGTTTTTGGTATTGTGATATTCCTTCATTCCACTGTTCTTGATTTAAACGAATAATGCATATCAAATGACCAACGGGTTGACCTGCGGATTGTTCATTAAACACTAGAGGTTGATGTGGGGTATCAAATTGGGAGTTATTTATCAATTCTCTATTTTTTTGTTAACACAACTTTTTAAAAGTCTTTCCCGGAGGGAGCAGTCCAATCTAAACAAGGCCCAAACCCTCTACCGATCTTGTTGTTATTGTGTGTAATATTCATAGACAGAAAATGTGATCACAATGCAGAAATATGGGTCATGTCGTGGTGGTGTTGAACCGAGAGGTTCATAGGAACATACAACAATAAGAAAGGACCACCAGAGCACGTCTGATGGACCACAGAAAAAACCAACAGCATGTCGTGCCGGCGGCAATTGACGTTGGCCAGAGGAGGCCCGCGACAACCGACCATAGGTAGTGTGAAGGCGGTGCACCATCAATTGCCTTAGTGGCCAGAAGAAATCGACACGAGCCGACCGCAAGGGAGAAGGGTGGCGCCTGCAAGCGTTGTCCACGGTGGCAGCCATGGCTAGTAGGCCCCGATCAGAGGGGGCAGCGCAACCCCGTACCTTTCTGCGTCTACTGGAGACCAGTCGTCCACCTAACCAACTGTTGCATGTAGTGGGGCAGTGCCCCACCAGCTGGATGAAATGGCCCTGAGTCAGCGGGGCCAGCAGGAGAAACTGTCCGCCTGCATGGGGACCGGGCCCGATATGGGTTGGGCCCGCAAACCAGCATGGATGACTCAGATGGGCTGGAAAAAGAGAACTGGACCAAGCCATAACAGTCTATACATGGGTGGGGTAGGTGGACTATGGGACATGTTGCATTGGGCCTGTCTGACCGAGTGGGATTAGGCCTAGAACAAACCGGCCCTCGAATAAAGAAACACTCATAACTGACGAACAGAGTGTCCATTTGAAATTCCGTCAGTGGCATTGGGATCCATTTGGGGAAGTTTTCCCTCTGGTATAACCTGGCTAGCCAGGCCGAGCCAGGCCTGGATATGGTGTAATCACCTCCGTTTCATGAAAAGGGGTGTAACTTATAGACCGAGCGGCCAATCGAGGCACCGTCTATGGCATAATGAACCTTGTGACAAAGAGGTCCTTTGGAGATACTCTAAGTGAGTTTAGAAGTAGTTTTAAATGTGAACTAGGATGGATCAGACTTGAATCCAACTAGGCCCTTTCACAAAGGTGCCCATATCACATTGATCGGGCGCCCGATCGATGTGCCATCTGTGACGTTGGGACCCCTATGACGGGGCAGTCCCTGGGGTATGATTTCTGCGGGAATTTGTACTGGTTGAAATATTACTGATTTCTTTAGGGGAAGAATCTTCTGGAGATCAGGCATGCTACATGCTGGAATATAATGCCAAGTGGTGACATTAATAAGAATAGTGACCAATACATGTCAACTTCATAAAATCCAAAATGGGATGATCTAGCTGTATGACTAATCATCCCTATCTCAATAGCAGCGACCAATAAGGGATATCACCAGTGACTAATATTGGTCATTAATAGTGACCAATACGGGTTAGCACCAATGACCAATACAATTTAGCCTCTAGCAACCAGTACAGGTCAACATATAGTGACTATACAGGTATGCAGTAGAGTTACAATATATAGTATAGAATCCCGCCTCTTTATCACATAAACTTTCATTACATTATACAAAACTGAGGATCTTTAATGTTTAGTGTCTTCGAAACCAGGAACTTAAAACATGGAAACATAAAACAAAAACATTCTTCTTAAACACATGGAAGACTTATTTTCATGTTCATCCTAGGTTCATTACTGCATCTCATAACCTGGGGACATACATCAAATGAAAGGGTGAGCATAAGGCCCAGTAAGGGAAACAAGGGAATCATTTATCATGTGAACTTGAGATACATCAACTATGTCATGAACAAGAACTTTAAGGCATGATAAAAAAAATCATGTGGCATATCATAATAAAAATAACATTTTTCATAACATTAAGATGTGGCTACATCATTTAACATAGACAATCATGAACATATCACCAAGGTCCATCCCCAAGGTGTCATTTGAAAATTAGCAAGGTTATTCACCAAGGTATCGTGAAAATTGTAATCTCTAGTGGTTACATCATTACACAATGCATTGGAGCGCTATCAGGGAAAACACTTAAATTTGACTTTATTATCATGTGAGCCACATATATCATCATCAAACATTTCATAAATAACCCATATAGAATAAACTAAATGGGTTTCATTTCATAATCACAACGTTTTAAAAACTACTTTAAAGAAAAGATATTTAAGTCACTATAAAATCCACAGAAAAGGAAGGTGGGTCTCATGTATGAAAATCCCAGAATTTAAAATAGAACATTTTGGTATATATTTGAATACCCCTTTAGAAGAAAGAGCTTTGAGTATTCACTTAATAATATAAAAGAACTTTAGAAAAATAGAGAGACATTTTGAGACGGAAATTCTGCAGCATAAGGGCTATGTTACAAGGTTTTTAGAAAACATTGAAAAGAGAGGGGACATGGGTCAAACATTCATAAATGACCCATAAAAGAGTAGAGGGACAGAATCTAAGGGATTTAAGAACATGGTAATGAAATTTGAAAATATACCATATGAAATGAAGAACATGAAAGGAAGACAAAAATAAGATTTCTCTTATGAAAATTCGGCTGCCTAACATTGTTACATAACTTCAACCAAAAAATGAATTAATGATGTCAAATAGGGTCTCTCATCCTGTAAACATAAAATATCAGTATGATAGATATAGATATCATACCCCAACATAATAAAAAGGAACATGCAAGACTTGATATGGAATCAGAACTTTGAATAGGATAAGGGTGAATGAATCCCTTAAAAATTTGGCAGCCTAACAGCGTCACTTAAACATCAAAAAAAATGAATTGATGAGATCAAATAGGGTATCTCATCATATGAACATAAGAGTCCAGTATGATAGATATAGAGATCATACCCCAACATAAAAAAAATGAACGTCAAATAATTGACATGAAAGTAGAACTTCAAAACGAGAAGGGTGAAGAACTATTTAAAAATTCGGCAGCCTAACGGCGCCACTTAAAACATCAAAATACTGAATTGAAGAGATAAAATGGGGTATCTCATCATATGGTCATAAAATATCAGTATGATAGATATAGATATCATACCCCAACATAACAAAAATTAACTTGAAATAATTGACATGAAAGTAGAACTTCAAAATGAGAAGGGTGATGAACCACTTAAAAATTCGGCAGCCTAACGACGCCACTTAAAACATCAAAATACTGAATTGAAGAGATCAAATGGGGTCTCTCATCAGATGGTCATAAAATATCAGTATGATAAATTTAGAGATCATACCCCAAAATAATAAAAAGGAACATGCAAGACTTGACATGGAATCAGAACTTTGAAAAGGAGAAGGGTGAAAGAATCCCTTAAAAATTCGACAGCCTAACAGCGTCACTTAAACATCAACAAAAATGAATTGATGAGATCAAATAGGGTATCTCATCATATGAACATAAGAGTCCAGTATGATAGATATATAGATCGTACCCCAACATAACAAAAAGTAACTTCAAATAATTGACATGAAAGTAGAACTTCAAAACGAGAAGGGTGAAGAACCACTTAAAAATTCGGCAGCCTAACGACGCCACTTAAAACATCAAAATACTGAATTGAAGAGATCAAATGGGGAATATCATCATATGGTCATAAAATATCAGTATGATAGTTATAGAGATCATACCCCAACATAACAAAAAGGAACTTGAAATAATTGACATGAATGTAGAACTTCAAAATGAGAAGGGTGAAGAACCACTTAAAAATTCGGCAGCCTAACAGTGCCACTTAAAACATCAAAATACTGAATTGAAGAGATCAAATGGGGTCTCTCATCAGATAGTAATAAAATATCAGTATGATAAATTTAGAGATCATACCCCAACATAATAAAAAGGAACATGCAAGACTTGACATGGAATCAGAACTTTGAAAAGGAGAAGGGTGAAAGAATCCCTTAAAAATTCGGCAGCCTAACAGCGTCACTTAAACATCAACAAAAATGAATTGATGAGATCAAATAGGGTATCTCATCATATGAAAATAAGAGTCCAGTATGATATATATATATAGATCATACCCCAACATAACAAAAAGGAACTTCAAATAATTGACAAGAAAGTAGAACTTCAAAACGAGAAGGGTGAAGAACCACTTAAAAATTCGGCAGCCTAACGACGCCACTTAAAACATCAAAATACTGAATTGAAGAGATCAAATGGGGTATCTCATCATATGGTCATAAAATATCAGTATGATATATATAGAGTTCATACCCCAACATAACAAAAAGTAACTTGAAATAATTGACATGAATGTCGAACTTCAAAATGAGAAGGGTGAAGAACCACTTAAAAATTCGGCAGCCTAACGACGCCACTTAAAACATCAAAATACTGAATTGAAGAGATCAAATGGGGTATCTCATCATATGGTCATAAAAGATCAGTATGATAAATTTATAGATCATACCCCAACATAATAAATAGGAACTTGAAATACTTTACATGAAAATAGATCTTGAAAAATGAGAAGGGAGAAACAATCCGTTACAAAAAATTCGGAAGCCTAACGGCGCCACTTAAAACATCATAAAACGAAATAATGAGAGTAAGAGGGGATCTCTCATTATGTGAACATGAAAAGGGAAGTAAGAGGAGTATAAAATAACATCCCCCAACATACGAACATGGAGCATAAAAGGAATGACATAAAATAGATCACTTGAAAAGAAAGAGAGGGGTCGGATCCCTTACCATAAAATGTAACTCTTAAACCTCAAAGGTTGGGACCTTGAGGGCTTGGGGTCACCTTGGGAGGACTCCTTGGGAGGTAATGAGACCAGAACTTCGTTGGGGAAGAGTGGGGAGTCGAATGGATGAGAGGAGGGCTTCGTATTTATAGAGAAAGTGAGGGGACAAGGCATTAATGGCCAAGGGACACCTCACATGTGCTTTTCTCAAACCCATGTTCTCTCCCTTGGCATTTACCATGGAGTTAGGCCACATGGGGCCCCCAATACAATAATTCATCACCCTTGGCCGGTAAACCCTTAAAATATCTCATGACATCATCATGACACAGCTATGATGTCATTAAACATACCGAAACCATAAAACTGCATTTTTACTATTCACTGAAAATTCAATTTTCTCAGAAAAATCACAAAATTTCACACTAACCAAATATCAATGATATGATTTCAAAAATTAACTCCATTTTATAAAAATAATTTTCTAAATATTTTTAAATTTATTTTTATATAAAAACACTATTCACCGAAAATTCATTTATTCAGAAAAAAAACCCCAAAAATTACCATAACATAATATCGGTGCTCTGAGTTCAAAAATGAAATCCATTTTATAAAAATAATTATCTAAATATTTTTAATTTAATTTTTAATTAAAAAACACTATTCACCTGAAAAAACTAATACTTGAATAATAATTTATGAAACTGTTATTTAACCATTTTATTGAATCACATTACTTAATCAAGGTGCCTAGATTATTTTAAAACTTTCTTTAAGTGAGATTACTAATCCATTTGGTCATATTACTAATCGTAATCATAATATCACTATTCATAATTTAATATTCATCAAAAATCATGTTGATCTTATTAGACTCCAAATTTCGTACTGAACATAATTGTAGAAGATCATTTTTTGAAAAACATTACACATTTTTAATTATTTAAGGTTTACATAAACATTTTAAAAATATCCTTTTTCTAAAATTCATCAAAATATTCATACTATATTTACCCAGTCATTTGAAAATTCATAAACATCATCATAAGAAGAAATCCCAATTTTTATTTTAAAAAAAAGGATTACACAAGGCAGTTACGGTCTTCTTACATAGCTGCTTATCACACCAGCATAGGACCTAAGTGTAAGGTGTGATAAGGTGAGAGAGTCCGAGGGAGGCTCGACCAACATTGCCCGAGTAGTAATTTCTATCAGTTTGAACTTCTCGCGAAGGCGATTCTGTTCTAGCATCACATGATGAAGTTCGTCTTGGGTTTGGTCCAGAGCAAAGTCTAATGGTGATACCTCCTTCCCATGTTCTGTTAGATGGGCTTCGATCGGTCCAATACTACTAGGTGAGGCCATCAAATCGTCTTTCTATAATAATCAACCAAGATTACTTATTTTTAGAGACAATAAACAAAACATTTTGTTCACAACGGTCATATTGACCGATGGTCATATAACAATCAAAACCCAATGGTCTCATTTTAATTATAATCATGTTTATCAAATAAAACATTTTTGTTAAGTATAAAAATAACACATGAAATTAGGAAACAAGATTTATTCCAAATTTCAGGCCGTTATAATCTTCCCCCCTTAAGAAATTGCATCCTCGCAATTTTTAAAATTGGGTTTTGAAATTTCAGTGAATGTCCCACATCGGAAAAAGAGTCAGTAACACCATTACTTTAAAAGAAGGAAAAGGAAGTACAAAGGCCACCTGAGTTTACTCATACTAGGATTCCATGTAGGAAACATGGACATGGAGGAGAAAACAAAGGGTCATGTTCTAAAGGAGAGTGATAGAAAACATTATTAGGGGGAAGTTAACCACCAGAAAATCCCAAAATTATGATGTCTGTAAGCGGTCTTTGATTACCTAGTAGGAAACGTAAACCAAAAACGTTTTTGTTTTATGTTCCTTTTAATAACTTTGAGGAATTCATTTACAATATAGAACAAAAACATAAGGAAATATATCTACCTTCATGTAGAGTTTCATACATTAATAAGTTTTTACCAAAACTAATCTTTTCCCCAAACGATGAGCATTCAAAACTACTTGGTCTCATCAAAACACAAGAATAATCTTCTAGGGAATCACATAATCCACAAATGATCAACTATCTATTTCTTCTATCTTTAAACATTATCCTAAAAATAGAATTGGTAAGGTAAAACAACTCTTCAAAAAGAATCCCATAGGAATGGAAACTACTTTTAAATCATCAAAGTTCCATGGTACTACCCAATGTACATCATAGAGCATTCCGTAAGTAATGGTCTTTAAGATTCCTCAAAATAATCCAAACTAAGATTGAAACCCAAATACAAGAAGGATTTGATAACATTGTATTCCAAAATAAACTTCATTGTTCATCTCCAAACAACATCAACCACTCCTAACATATTATAACAAAAGTAGCTAACCTAAATATATTTTACCCAAGATAGGATAATCATTCCCATAAGTAACCTAAATTACTATAAGTCCACCTTAAATTCATAGATTCTTCAAAATATAAGTCAACCTTACTCCTCAATGAAAATACTGTAGTAATATATTTACCTCGATCATATAGGGTCCCCAAAATAGTGAACGTCTTCCAAAATAATAATCATCTTTTAATCCCCTAATCATATCTTTCATATTAATACGGCAATCATCGCATTTCCTATCACATTGGTTGTTGGGACATGTTCTTCCATTTCCCACCATTAACTAAGAATAGAAAGTATAATTAGGGGCTTAAATACTTAGCTAATAATCATGAAAAGGAACTTAAAGCATATAAGGATAACTTGTAGAAGAAAAGTATACCCTAACATGTGATCCCCTAGGTTCTCATATAGGTTATCCATGATCATATATTCTTATGTGAATATTTATTTTATTTTATCTTTGTTCCTTTAACAATGGTTCATACTAAGCTTATGAATTTACCAAAGAATATCCCCCGGGAGTGTCGTAACCAAGAGTGCAGCAAGGCCCGTTGTCGTGTACCAGTTCCCGTTTGAGTCTAGCTCAAAGCAGGGTGTTCGGGTTTACCCCTATGTACATCTGTGCCAGAGCCACCTCAACCTGCTCGTATCCAGACAGGGATGCATTTGCTTCGAAACCCATTACTCAATACTCACCAAAATACCAGGAACATTTCCTATATATAATTTTTTCTATAGGCTTCTTCCTAAAGTTTTCATATCCCAATTTCCACAAATAACTAAACCATTCTTTGATACCAACTATAGAATCCCGCCTCTGTATCACATAAACTTTCATTACATTATAAAAAACTGAGGATCTTTAAGGTTTAGTGTCTTGGAAACCAGGAACTTAAAACATGAAAACATAAAACAAAAACATTCTTCTTAAACACATGAAAGGCTTCTCCTCATTTTCATCCTAGGTTAATTACTGCATCTCATAACCTGGGGACATACATCAAATGAAAGGGTGGGCATAAGGCCCATTAAGGGAAACATTTAACATGTGAACTTGAGATACATCAACTATGTTATGAACAAGAACTTTAAGAGATGATAAAAAAATCATGTGGCATATCATAATTAAAATTATATTTTTCATCACTTTAATATGTGGCTAAATCATTTGACATAGACAATCATGAGCATATCACAAAGGTCCATCCCCAAGGTGTCATTTGAAAATTACCAAGGTTATTCACCAAGGTATTGTGAAAATTGTAATCTCTAGTGGTTACATAATTACCCAATGCATTGGAGTGATATCAGGGCGCACCCTTAAATTTTCCATTATTATCATGTGAGCCCCATATATCATCCTCAAACATTTCATAAATAACCAATATAGAATAAAATAAATGGGTTTCATTTCATAATCACAACGTTTTAAAAACTGCTTTAAAGACATGATCTTTACGTCACTTTAAAACCCACAGAAAAGGAAGGGGGGTCTCATGTATGTAAATCCCAGAATTTGAAATATAACATTTTGGTATATATGTGAATACCCCTTTAGAAGAAAGAGCTTTGAGTATTCACTTAATAATATAAAAGAACTTTAGAAAAATAGAGAGACATTTTGAGACGGAAATTCTGCAGCATAACGGCTATGTTACAAGATATTTAAAAAACATTTAAAAGAGAGGGGACATGGGTCAAACATTCATAAATGAACCATAAAATAGTAGAGCGACAGAATCTAAGGGATTTAAGAACATGGTAATGAAATTTGAAAATATACCATATGAAATGAAGAACATGAAAGGAAGACAAAAATAAGATTTCTCTTATGAAAATTCGTCAGCCTAACAACGTTACATAACTTCAACCAAAAAATGAATTGATGATGTCAAATAGGGTATATCATCATATGAACATAAAATATAATTATGATAAATATAGAGATCATACCCCAACATAATAAAAAGTAACATGCAAGACTTGACATGGAATCAGAACTTTGAAAAGGAGAAGGGTGAAAGAATCCCTTAAAAATTCGGCAGCCTAACAGCGTCACTTAATCATCAAAAAAAATGAATTGATGAGATCAAATAGGGTATCTCATCATACGAAAATAAGAGTACAGTATGATAGATATAGAGATCATACCCCAACATAACAAAAAGGAACTTTAAATAATTGACATGAAAGTAGAACTTCAAAACGAGAAGGGTGAAGAACCACTTAAAAATTCGGCAGCCTAACGGCGCCACTTAAAACTTCAAAATACTAAATTGAAGAGATCAAATGGGGTATCTCATCATATGGTCATAAAAGATCAGTATGATAGATATAGTGATCATACCACAACATTACAAAAAGTAACTTGAAATAATTGACACGAAAGTAGAACTTCAAAATGAGAAGGGTGAAGAACCACTTAAAAATTCGGCAGCCTAACAGCGACACTTAAACCTTCAAAATACTGAATTGAAGAGATCAAATGGGGTATCTCATAATATGGTCATAATAGATCAGTATGATAAATTTATAGATCATAACCCAACATAATAAAAAGGAACATGCAAGACTTGACATGGAATCAGAACTTTGAAAAGGAGAAGGGTGAAAGATTCCCTTAAAAATTCGGCAGCCTAACAGCGTCACTTAAACATCAACAAAAATGAATTGATGAGATCAAATAGGTTATCTCATCATATGAACATAAGAGTCCAGTATGATATATATAGAGATCATACCCCAATATAACAAAAAGGAACTTCAAATAATTGACATGTAAGTAGAACTTCAAAACGAGAAGGGTGAAGAACCACTTAAAAATTCGGCAGCCTAACGACGCCACTTAAAACTTCAAAATACTGAATTGAAGAGATCAAATGGGGTCTATCATCATATGGTCATAAAAGATCAGTATGATAGATATAGAGATCATACCACAACATAAAAAAAATAACTTGAAATAATTTACATGAAAGTAGAACCTCAAAATGAGAAGGGTGAAGAACCACTTAAAAATTCGGCAACCTAACGGCGCCACTTAAAACTTCAAAATACTGAATTGAAGAGATCAAATGGGGTCTCTAATCATATGGTAATAAAAGATCAGTATGATAAATTTATAGATCATACCCCAACATAATAAAAAGGAACTTGAAATACATTACATGAAAATAGATCTTGAAAAATGAGAAGGGAGAAAGAATCCGTTACAAAAAATTCGGCAGCCTAACGGCGCCACTTAAAACTTCATAAAACGAAATAATGAGAGTAAGAGGGGATCTATAATTATGTGAACATGAAAAGGGCAGTAAGAGGAGTATAAAAGAACATCCTCCAACATAAGAACATGGAGCATAAAAGGAATGACATAAAAGAGATCACTTGAAAAGAAAGAGAGGGGTCAGATCCCTTACATTAAAATGTAACTCTTAAACCTCAAAGGATGGGACCTTGAGGGCTTGGGGGCACTTTGGGAGGACTCCATGGGAGGTAATGAGACCAGAAATTCGTTGGGGAAGAGTGGGGAGTCGAATGGATGAGAGGAGGGCTTGGTATTTATAGGGAAAGTAAGGGGACAAGGCATTAATGGCCAAGGGACACCTCACATGTGCTTTTCTAAAACCCATGTGCTCTCCCTTGGCATTTACCTTGGAGTTAGGCCCCATGGGGCCCCCAAAACAATAATTCATCACCCTTGGACGGAAAACCCTTAAAATATCTCATGACATCATCATGACACAACTATGATGTCATTAAACATACTGAAACCCTAAAACTGCATTTTTTACTATTCATTGAAAATTCAATTTTCTTAGAAAAATACCAAAATTTCACACTAACCAAATATCAATGCTATGATTTCAAAAATGAACTCCATTTTATAAAAATAATTTTCTAAATATTTTTAAATTTATTTTTATATAAATACACTATTCACCGAAAATTCATTTTTTTAGATAAAAAACCCAAAATATTACCATAACATAATATCGGTGCTCTGAGTTCAAAAATGAAATCCATTTTATAAAAATAATTTTCTAAATATTTTTAATTTAATTTTTAATTAAAAAACACTATTCACCCGAAAAAACTAATACTTGAATAATAATTTATGAAACTATTATTTAACCATTTTATTGAATCACATTACTTAATCAAGGTGCCTAAATTATTTTAAAACTTTCTTTAAGTGAGATTACTAATCCATTTGGTCATATTACTAATCCTAATCATAAAATCACTATTCATAATTTAATATTCATCAAAAATCAAGTTGATCTTATTGGACTCCAAATTTCATACTGAACATAATTGTAGAAGACCATTTTTTGAAAATCATTACACATTTTTAATTATTTAAGGTTTATATAAACATTTTTAAAATATCCTTTTTCTAAAATTCATCAAAATATTCATACTATATTTATCCGGTCATTTGAAAATTCATAAACATCATCATAAGAAGAAATCCCAATTTTTATTTAAAACAAAGGATTACACAAGACAGTTACGGTCTTCTTACATAGCCCCTTATCACACCAGCATAGGACCTAAGTGTAAGGTGTGCTAAGGTGAGAGAGTCCGAGGGAGGCTCGGCCAATGTTGCCCGAGTAGTAATTTCTATCAGTTTGAACTTCTCGTGAAGGTGATTCTGTTCTAGCTTCACATGATGAAGTTCGGCTTGGGTTTGGTCCAGAGCAAAGCCTAATGGTGCTACCTCCTTCCCAAGTTCTGTTAGATGGGCTTCGATCGGTCCAAGACTACTAGGTGAGGCCATCAAATCTTCTTTCTATAATAATCAACCAAGATTACTTATTTTTAGAGACAATAATCAAAACATTTTGTTCAAAACAGTCATATTGACCGATGGTCATATAACAGTCAAAACCCAATGGTCTCATTTTAATTATAATCATGTTTATCAAATAAAACATTTTTGTTGAGTATAAAAATAACACATGAAATTAGGAAACAAGATTTATTCAAAATTTCGGGCCGTTACAGATAGGATGATCTGGCTTTACTAATATTCATCCCTATACCATTAACCATAAAGTTACACTATTAGAGTGAGATTTCTATTTTTCATTGTGATTATATATTTAGACCCTAATTTTGATATTATATTTGTGGTATTTCTTATGATGTTTTACTTGGTGGGTTACCGAGGGACCTTTAAGGGTCGCAGGGTCCCCAATTGAGTTGTTATACAAACCCATGCACGTGATCTACCCGCATGCCTATCTCTGGTGAAGACTACTAATTCTCTGAGGCAGACATTGGTGATTCAAGACATGGTTGAACATGGTGCGACATGATTAGTCAAGATCAACTTCTTCAACTTCAGAATTACAGCTACAACCCTCCATGTATAGCTCTAGGGAAGATGTGACAATTTTTTATGATCTTTTTAGTTTATCAGTCATGTATTCTTGCCCACTATTCTCAATTTATTGTTGTGCTTGTAGTTGTAATTTACTCTGGTGGTTATACCTTACTTTTGTTGGTTGTTTACATTAATTACCATTTCTATGTGTATATGAATCTTTATGAAAATTCCTTCCCTGTTCATGAAAAGCCTTCTGGTTCTAGTCACCAACCCCAGGCCTATGGAAGGCTGTCTTGGGGTAGTCACGTCTGGGCCCTGTCGGACACGTCATTAGAAAAATATTTTATTATTGTTTAAAAAATTAATAGAAGAAGAAACAAATAAATAAAATGGATTGATTCATATAAAAAACGGAGTTTAAAAACTATAGTATGAGTTCAACTAAAGTAAAATAACTCATGTTTCTAGGAAGGTATGGTTTTTTCAGTTTAAAATATCTATAAGTGTTCTAAACAAACAATTTTTAATGAAAAAAACACCATGGTATTGAAAAATTCTCAAAAAACCACATTGTTTCCTAAAAGAATCCCCGAACTCCTAGAAGACAGCATACACAATGTAAAAAATATTGTCCGTCTTATTTTTAAATAAAATCTCATAGTTCACTTCATTTTTGTAGTCAGATTAATCCCAAAAGGATTTCTATATTGTTTTAAAATTGTGTGAATGGTACCACCTTGAAAATATGTTTTTTAGAAATATTTCCTCAATAAAGTAGTCAATGTTTTTAATAAAAAATTTAATTTACCTGAGTTTTGAAAAATATATTCTGGGATAGGATCATTGATTTTACATTGAATCAAATTTAGTTTACTAAAAACCAATTCTTATTCCCATTATTTATTTTTAGAGCTCTAAAATTAAGTTTAAAATCCTAGCTTCATGAAATGAATTAAATGGAAATATTATTATTGAAAAATAAATAAAGAGTTTCATTTCAACCTCCATTAAAATATACTAAAAAAAATTTCACAGCTACTTCATTTTCACATATTACAGACATGGTTTATCTTTTATAACAACATAATTTATCTAAATAAATTTATGTTATACTTGATGACTGAAAAAAAATTTGATTTTGTAAAAATTGATTATTAACTTTACTTTCTTGAATGATTTTTTTAGTTAATTTACAAAATAATTGACCATTTATTTATTTTCTTTCAACATTATCACCAAGGTGTTGGGTCGTCTCATTATGTATTAAATATAATTTTTAACAAACTGATAGAAAATATTCATTTCATTATTCACTAATATATATAATATTTATTTTATAAACCAATTCCATATTAGTTTCTCTCATATATTCATAACTGAAACACCCATGAAATCCACAATATTGTTTATCCAAACCATTTTAATCATCCATTCTTATTTTATAAAAGAATAAATTACTGATCAATCTTATTGAGAGTTTATGTTGTAGGGATTGTAATGATAATTCATAGAACCATTCCAATGAATCATCAATTGATTATTCATTTTTCTGATTAAAACTTTTAATTAACTAAGCACGTCTATTATTATATTTTATAGTATTCGTGTCCATTTTAATATAGTGTTGAAACCTTGTGAATAAATTTTTGTGTTAGAGAATGTGATTTTCATCATATCAATATTGATTTCAAATAAAAATTCAAGAGGGTTTATTTTGAGGGAATTTTTTGTTGAGTTTTTATGTTTCTCTTGCTCACACAAAGCCATCCTGGGAAATGGTACAAAATATTTACAAAGGAATTCAAAATTTTAAATTAATTTATTTATTTTCAAACTCATAGCTAAAATTTATTAAATTTAGATTTCATCTATTGGAAAGATATGCATAGAATCCATGAATCATACTAAACCCCAACACTACTAAAAATGCGCTATATAAAACACAAACCATTATAAATGATAATAAAAAGTGTTGACAAAGTTTTCTTTTATTAGTGCTAAAAAAGATCAGATAAATGATACCATTAGTTGGTGAGAAACAAATAAATAAATGTACCCTTTATTTTCTACTTTTTCCCGAATAAATGGATACCTTTTGAAGCACTTTATTTTAGCTATATAAAATGGATCCAATATCAACATTTTATTTTTATGAATAATAAATGGTCTCATTTATTAGTACATTTTTCATTGTTTTGATAATGGTCCGTAGAGAACATAACGGTCACAAAATAGAACTACACAGGTTAGGGTGCTCCTCTATAATTGATTCTACCACTTCACAAGCTTGGAAGACAACTACTTGGACAAGCTACTGTATACACTTTCCACACACATCCCTATGGGCTCCATTTTGAGATCCCTTTGGTAGAATCCAATTCTATACTTCCCTTGAATCTCGGCCCATCATCAAATATATATGCAGGTCCTACACGACCTGACCCACCACTATTCGCCATTTCTTATCCAATAATTAAATATTTATTTAAGACATCAAAAAATAATTGAAAAAATTTAAAAAAATTAAACATCTGATAATTAAAATAAATAAATAATAAAAATATTTAATTATTAATTAATTAATTAATTAAAAAATGTAAATAATAATAAATAACTAAATATATAAAATGAATAAAATTTAATTATTTGAATCATATTAATGTATTATTCATTTTTAATGGGATTTATACATAACTCTTCATTAATACATTTTATATAGAAATATATTCTCACACACACATATATTTATATATATTAATATTTATAATATTTCTTCAAATATTAGTTTAAAAGTCAAAATATTTATTCTAACATTAAATAATTATTATATTTAGTGGAAAATGATTTTTAATTGAAATTTAATATTAATGAAAATAATTGATTAAATGTATCGCGAAATGGAAATTAAATGAATGTCATTTTATTTATAAATTTAACATATATCTAACATGATTCAAATTTATTTCTCAAAAATATATATGTAATTAATTTTTTTATATACAGTGTGTACAAAAAAACATTTATGTCATTAATGAAATCTTATACAAATACGTATTCATGTAATAATTATATTTATTATTAAAATTTTAATGTTCATTTAATTATTTTATTTAGTATCATGATAGAATTCATATATTATGTTTTTAATCAGTAAATTTTGTTAATCTGTTTTTAATATCATTACAAGAAGTTATTATTTATTTTTTTATAGTTTTTTTTGAAACGTAATAATTTTCTAATATTAATTTATATGTATTTATTTACTACGTTTTAATATTTTCAATATGTATTCATGTTTATTTCAATACATATGTACATTTTTTTTACAATTTATATTAAATTAATTAAACTTATACATTTTTTAATACGTATAGTGTACTCATATTTCTTATTAAATTTCAATGATTTCTAGCTTGCATGAATTTAATATTATATATTCAATCATAATGATAAAAATATTTGTAAAAAATATTTTTAAATAAATATACTTATAAATGTATATTTACATATTTTTTAATTTATAACATAATAATTAAAAATAAATAAGAATTATTTTATAAAATGAATTTACATAATAATAAATAAATTATTATATATTTAAATAATTATAAAATTAGAGTAAATATATTTAATTAAAAAATATATTTACTATATTTATATTTATAAAAATTTATTAAATATATATATAATAATATTACTTTACATAATAATATAAATATATTTATAATTATAAAATTAGAATAAATATATTTAAATAAGTAATATATATATTTATATTCATAATTATTTAATATATATATATATATATATATTTATATAAATATATATAACGGTCTAAATATAATTATAATCATAAAAGATAAATAAAAAAATATTTTAAAAAATATTTATTTATAAATATATTTATAAATGTAAATTTTCTATATTTATAAAATAACATACTTCTAATTATAAATAAATTAATATTATTTTTAAAATAAATAATTTATGTAATTATAAATAAATAATTATGTATTTATAAAATTACAAATAAATAATTATATACTCAGATAATTATAAAGTTATAATAATTATATATAAATAATGAATATATTTAATATATTTATTAAATAAATATTTATAATTACAAAAAAATATATAACGGTATAAGTATATTTATAATAAAATACATAGATTTAAAAAATGTTTGTACAAATATATTTATTTAGAATTATTATTATATATCATTTATCAGCAAAAAAACATTAGCACGGATAAACATATACATTATTAGTTATTTCCTTAGTGCTGAGAATGTTATATTTTTTCAATGATTATTATTTTGAAACTGATAAAAGATATCTTTATCAGTGCATCATTGGATTCGCAGATAAAACCCTCCACTAACTTTTTAAAAGAACCCTAACCGAATCGATTTTAGTCACACCTCTCATTCATTTAAAAAACGACTAATGTCGTCGGTGCTCCTCCTCAAATTTCTCCTAGATGAATCAATCCTCAAAACTAATGTTTGTTATCTTTCACCTTCTCTCTCATTGCATGAATGTTCGGGTTATGTGGTGTTCCGTAGTGTGATGGTTTATTAGATCAGTTCTCTCATCAGTTGATAATTAAGGTCATATACTACTTCTCATTCATGTTTTACCGATTGAACATGTATGGATGATCAAAAACTCACCCTTTGAGTTCAATGATCCCCCTACGATTGGTTTGGTTTAATTCCATTGATATTTTTTCCCTCAAATCATATCATTATCCAACATTAATCTTCAACCTTATCATATGATTCTTGATTAGATTTGGATAGGCATGATTCATTCTTCTTCCCCTATTCATTTTATTTCATTTTTCTTACAGTTTTTACCATCTTTCATATTCCGTAAGCACTAGGTTGAACACCATGGGTTTTTTTAATTATGATTGTTTTATGGCTTTGAGTTATAGGTCATACAATATTCCATTGGGGTCCCACACTCTATGTTTTCATGAGATTGTTCATCTTCTCTTGGTGAAGGATTTTTTTTCACCATGTAGGAATCTTTAACTTCAATACCATTTATTTCATAATTTATATATTGGTGTTATTATTATTGAATAATTTTATTAATTATACTCATTGAGTTTATATAATGGAAATTCGATTTTAACTTGGTCTTCATCGATAAAAATTATTTTTTATGCATTTAAACAATTTTTTGAATTTTGTTTCAAGTTATTCACATGTCAAATTTCATGATGGGACCTCTATAATGGCGTTTTATATTTAAAATGATGTATTAGGACTACGATGTATTTTCGTAAATATTATTCTTAGATCTTCATGTTATTCTTGGAATGCCAAGCATTAAAAAGTTCTAGGATGGATTTTAAATAAATGTTCTGTTAATAAAATATTGGAGCCAATTTGGGTCATGGGATTAATTAATTAATGATGTATCATGAATTTAGAGTTTTATGGATAGGCAACCATGAGGCCTATTTGGATCATTAATGGATTATTCTAAAAATGTTATCTTTTTGAATGGGGAATTATGGGTGATTCTTAAAAGGTCTTTCTAAATGAATATTACTTGGTTTATTATTATAAAATGATGTTTTCAATTTTTTTTAAATCATGACTCATTCTCTTTTGGAGAATAATTTTCAATCTCATGAAAATTTCATAAAAAATATCAATGTTGATTCTTGAATCAATTATATGACCATTGAAACATGGATTTGATGGTTCTTATGTTCTATTTGATGAAAATAGTTTTTGATAAATGAAAACTCCCTTGATTGACTTATGATTGAAGCCCATAGAAACCTAGATATTTATTTTTGTAATTTAGGAAAATCATGATATGCATATTTAGTTCTATATAACAATGGATTCGATGAGGAAAACACTAAATAAGAATTGGTGAGGCAGTAAGACTCTTGTAGCGATGGAATTCATCCCACAATGTGCAACATCCTATTAAATGAAGAATATAATATTTTCATATTCATATAAATTGTGAATTAAATATTAATTTTACATTAAAGGTAATGATTTTTTTAATGTTGTACCTGATACGCAACAACGGGTTTCTTTGAAATCCTATGCTCAATCAATGCTCAGTCATGATGAAAAATATTAATATAATATTATTTTAAATAGTAGTTAATGCCTAGACTTTGTATTGGTGGGAATTGAAAAAACTAACTGCAATATGAATATACATGTTTTTTAAAAGTTTTTACATTTATCTAATAAATTTTAGTGGATTAAAATTAGAAAGAATCCTATTTTAATCATAAATACTCTAATATTCATTAAAAGGTCGATTTATCTCCTTTTGATGGAGAACCTTATGTAAATCTAGATTTGGTCACTTTTATATGATCAATTGAAAAAAATAGTGTTCTTATTTAGAATCGGGATATCAGAATTTATGTTGGATAAAATTTTGATATTTCTCTGATAAAGTTCATTTTTTTCTGAATAGGGAAAAATACTTTATTTTAATTCATAACAACTTTTTAATGTAATTTATTTATATGGATACATTATCTTTTTAAATGGTTTTAATGTGTAATTATACTATATTTTTATCATTTGATACAGTTTTGGTCATTGGATGTAATTTAACATTGAAATTAGACATAAATAAGTGTCAATCTTTTGATTGTTATAATTTCTTAAAAACACACATGTTGTTTCGACAACATATATCTATTTTAGATTAATTTCTTCCACTTTGGTGTTTTGAATTTGGAAAACTGGAATCCATATTTGGAATCATGAGGTCCAAATTATGTAAATAGGTATCTTTTATTTTTACACATTTTGATTATTTAGTTCATTAAATATAATATTTACAAGGGTTAAACGATAAATCCGTTAAATAAGGGTAACAAAATAATATTATAATAATATTAAATTACCCTAAAATGTGTCCTAATCCTATTAGTTGATAATTTACGACCATGGACATCCTCGAGACTATTTTGGGATCCCATGGTACAAATTGGGAGTGATAATAACACTTTATATTAACTAATTTATAGTAGAGGCAAAAATGACATAAACATATATCTTTTTTTAAATCAATTTTTACATGAGGATATATAAGATATATATTTGAATATAAATATTAATCAGAAATATAAAAATATTTCTCACATAATGGTATTTTTGTATAATTTTTATAAATCAAATAAATTAAATTATTTATGACACAAAAATGATATAGTGTTTACCTTATCAATGAATGATTAAAAAAATAAGATTATAATGATTAAAAAAAATCCAAAAACATTATGGTTCATATTGGATGATTTCATTTCGAACATGATTCAACATATCTTCAACTTTAAATTTTTTTGTTTCTTTAGATTCTTAAAATCAGTTAATAATAAAATAATATTTTTTATCTTTCCTAAAGAGCACCTCCTCCACCATATACAAAGCCCTCACTTCTCACTCATTCCTCAAACTTCTCAAACCCCTTGGCTCATACAAAATCTAGCCAAAAAATCTCCCTAAAACCCCCTCTTCCTCTTATAAGCCTTTAACTTGGTCCGAAGGGACTTCAAGTAAACATTTTGTTTCAAAAAAAGGAGTTACACGATTAAAAGTTAAAGTGTTCTCTTAAGTTATTTTATATTATTTTACTTCTCAAAACCCCTAAACTCTATTTATTCATTTATTTTATAACAAAAAAAATATCTTAAATATACTAGGTTTTTTAGGAGATTTAATCACACTACAATTAAACACAACTCCATCTAATTAGTAATGAACATACTGTTTCTGTGGTCGGTGAACTACTGGCTCACGAAACGATGATTGTTCAATTTTCTCCTACCACCTCTCAAGGTGGCCGTTGTGATGGCACTGTATTTATATATTATATATATTATTTTTATGTTTTTTCTATTCTTATATAATTTTTATATACAAACGTACCTTTACACTTTCCAGTATGTGTAAATACGACAATTTCATTTGAGGAAATGCAAACTACCGCCCCGTCAAGGTGATATGATTCATTCATGACATACATGGAACTTATAAATGATAGAGTTAATGAAATTATGTAACATATATATAATATGATATTAAAATATAATTATAATATACATATGTATCATTATGTTTTCATTCCATTTAAAATGAAATTGAAATGAATGTTTTGGTCCTTCGTACATACGACTTACCGTCTCAATGAACGGTGCATTTCATTTCTTGTCTCCAAATGTTATGTAATATTATAAATAAATTAATATAATAAAAATATATGATGTATATGATATATAAATCATTAATTGAATTCCGGAGATAAATGAATTTTGACCACATGAAGACCATGAAATTATAAGAAGTTCATTTTTAACCCAACTGACAAATATTGTCAAAACAACCATTATTAACATAAATGATTGAATAATGTTTATAGCACGGTAATAAGTGATATAAAAGAATAGTAAACTTTTAAAAGGTTCTTAATCAATTAGAAATTAATTTTATCTTATAATTATGGTGATTAAAGAAATAACTGGTGAAGTCAGACACGAGGTAAGGGGGTTTCATATCTCACTTTTAATTCCGTGGGATTTCCATTGTTCAACACTTATATATTGTATGTGGTGTATTTTTTTCTTAAATTTGATATATATTATCATGATTATCTTTATATTCATGGTATTATAAGATTTATTTGGTGGTATTAACTTTTTGTCATACGACTCAATTGATTACAATGTGGTAAGGGGGTTTCTTATCACACTTTTAATTCTGCGAGATTTCAATTGTTCGCCACTTATTTATTGCATGTGGTGTTTTGTGTACATAAATTTTATATATAATATCTTTATTATCTTTTGTATTGTAATTTATTTTGTGGTTATTAACTTTTTTTCATACAACTCAAATGATTACAACATGGTATGGGGTTTTCATCTCACTTTATATTCCCGTGAGATTAATGTTATATTTTCCACTAATTCCTTTTGTGTTGTGGATTTACTTCTGATGATTATGTTATTTTAGTAATATATTTTAGTTTATGGGTATTTAAATCATCATTTTTTGATACTTCATTCAATGGGAATATGTTTCATAAGTTACCAAATCAGTAAGGGAACCTTTCACCTTCTTTTTTTAAAAGACAATTTTTTGTTATGTCTTATAATTTATATCTTCTTATGTTGGGATATGTTATTATATATCTTTATTACTGTAAATTTTGTGACCAAT
Organism: Viscum album; assembly: GCA_963277665.1. Classification (NCBI taxonomy): domain Eukaryota; kingdom Viridiplantae; phylum Streptophyta; class Magnoliopsida; order Santalales; family Viscaceae; genus Viscum; species Viscum album. The sequence continues at coordinate 1,241,464,447 of OY728156.1, read as the reverse complement.
TTATGAGATAACATTTTATCTCTCATCAACTAATATTATAAAATTTAATGTGACACTATTAGGCTGTTGAATTTCTGTAAAGGAACTTTTTTACCCAATTTCAATTATTTGTGTTAAACTTATACTTGTTAATTATGGTGTGCTATTAATATGTGTGAATGACTTCTGATTTAATTACACTAAATATCCAATCATATTCAGTGTATTTATATTTTCCACGCCAAAATATATAATTTATCTATCCTTAATCTAAGATATCGTCTTAATAAGGGATTTCGTCTCAATTTACATTCCATTGAGACTTTATTAATTTTGTGCACCAATTCTATTTTATATGGTTTATATATTGCCCTTTGGAATATTATATCTTTAAATACATTATTTTCATGCTATTATAAAGATTATATTAAATTTTATTTCTCAAATATTTGTATTCAAGCCTCTCTCATTTGGATAAGAAATATTTAACTAAAATATCATTTAAAAAATTTAAAATATTTGTTCTCTTAAATCATTCTCATTAATTTCCATGTTCTAAAAATGGTTTTAATAATTTATTTATATAGACATTAATGTTTTAGAATGTCTATTTATTTAAAATCATCAATCTGGAAAGGGACACTTTGATTCAAAATATATTTATTAAATGTTTCAAATGGTTTTGAAAATTGTTTGATAAAGAATTTATTATATCAATATCTTGAAATGGTATATTTTGATTGAAATGTTGAAATGTTATTTTTCATTTATACTTGTTTATGTGTTATGAATATGTTATGGTTATCGGGTATGGTTTATGTATATGGGTGGTTCTATGACAAACCTATGGCGGGTGAGCCCGAGATAGCACAACAATGCATTGGGTAACGTGATCAAGGTACATTTGAATGTTTCTCATAAAAGATTTAGGGAATATACTGTGATGGGTATTCAAACATAACTTCCTATGTAGCTCTGATATCTAAAATGTGAGTATGTTATGTAATATAGAAGATACCATTGTGACTTATGACTTATGTGTGGTATTCATAAATCATATGATTTCATGAGGTATGTTATGATTGAAAAGTATGGTTTCATTGTTTGATATTCATTGATAGGATAATGTTTTCATTAATTATATTATAACTCTTACTGAGAGTTTTATTCTCATATAATTTTTTTTAATTGTTTTCCACTGGACTTAAGATTAATATGGTCATGGATGAGATCAAGGAAATGTTATGTTGTCTAAAACTCGAAACTAGATATGTTTATTTTATGTGTTTTTATTTTATGAAAAAATGTTTAATGAGTATTAGTGTCTACATGTAATTTTCAAGTTGATATGTAATAGTTATGGCCTAATTACCTAAAACTCTATACCTGAAAACATCATCAATGTGAATTATTCATTAATCGAAGATTATGTAATGTTTTAAGGATGGGTCCTTATAGTTGGTATCGAAGGTCAGTTTAGAAAACTTTTGGGATTATGAGTCTTAGTTAAACACATGGTTAGTCCCTATGTTTTTTATTTAAGTTAAATACATGTTTTATAGTTTTTTCAGATCAAGGAAGGTTGGTTACAAATGGATGGAGGATGATCTCAAAAATCATTCTTATCTCTTCCTCATGATATGGATGCAATAATTATTACAAAGTCATGTTTAGATGACTGTGAAACGTTTTATAGAATACAACCCACTTGTATGAAGTTGTATGAGATATCAAACACCTCTATTATACCTTTATATCATTGTGGATAATGGGTTGTATTTAATCAAATCCTATTTTTTCAATATTATAATATTTTTAAGAAAGGTAAATATTATCAAGGAATATTTAAATATTATACCTTATCACAGGATTTTGAACCGTATTAGGATTTTGAAAAAGGGTCTGAAGAAGGATACCCTTGCACAACCTATTCATATTTGCTGTTACAATATAGTCTCTCAGCACATAGTTATGGTATTTTAAAACGACCATTAACTGAGAGTTTCAACTCAAACTCGGTCCGACTGTTTTATAAAATTCATGTTTTATGAGATGTTTTGAAATTATATGTCATACATGATTATTTTACAAAACTGTTTATCTACGAACAGCCATATGAACCAAGTTGTACAATTAATATTTGGATGAAAGAAGAAAATGATTTTTAAGGATCTCTAAATCATTCTTGCAATCCATGCACCTTCTACCTACGTGAAAAATAAGATGATGAAGCCATATTGAAACCATGATCAAGGTATGATGTTATTTCAATTGGAAATAGTTTTATTTTATAATATGGGGGTGAAATAAAAAGAAGGACAATATATATAAGGCTTCATGAATTAAGATGTTGAGGTCTAAATGTGTTGGGATGAAAATAAAAGGAATAAAAAAACCTTTGAGGTTAAAATATGTCTGGGTTATTTTTCTATTTTATAAAAAGGGCAACACACAAACCATTTGACAACCCATCACGTGATACAAATCTATAGGAATCAAAACCGCAACCAATGTTCTATTTGGATTTATTGCCTACCATGAACCTATGTAAATTCCATGGTTGGTATGACTTATTCATTGTGGTTAAATGATTTTATGGATCAAGAAGAAGTTTATTTGGGATCTTATGTTTTATCAAATGGACATCGATAGTATAAAAAATTGATTTTGAGATTAAGTAATAATGGTTATTTTGGAAGATATTCCCTCTTCTGAGAAGACAATATTCTTATAGAAAATAAAATACTATGGTATTTAATTTTTGGAGTAATAGTTGAAATGTTATTTTTGGAAGAATATATGTTTTTGTTGTAGACATAAGGTGATTCGGGTAATTTATGGAAATGATTAACCAGTCATAGAGAATATGTGTTTTTCTAAATTGCACATTAATATGGGACTTTAAGAGTAGTTGGTGTAATTTGGAGATAAATGTTAACATTTATGTAGAAGAATATGTGATTATATCCTTTTATGTTCTGGGTTTCAATATTAGATTGGGTTACATTGAATTATTTTATAGGAAATTGTTTATTTAATGGTCTTAAATGAACATGGGGTATTATTTATTATATTTTTGAGATTAAGAGAATTTTTTTTTATAAAAGATTATTATTTTTGGGGATTATCTGATCTTGTATGAACCTTTTTGGTTTGGGTTAATGTCTATAGACAAGGGAAATATATAGGTCATCATTTGTAGATTATGTGATAAACTAGAAGTTTATTATAGCACATTCGGTGTGACAATGTCATCTTGATTACTTAATTTTTGGAGAAAAGATGAGTTTGTGGTAGAATTTTATTAAAGGATGACACTCTACATGCCAAGTATATTTCCTTTCGATCTTAGTATAGTTATTAAAAGAAATCTACAACTCTATGAAAATGATCTTGAAACAAAAATGTTATAAGATTTATTTTGTCGTTAGACTTTTACCCAAACACAAATTTATTGTATTGTGGTGGTTAACTTTCTAGGATCAAGTTCCTTACAACTCTGAATTAATCTATGAGAGTTAGTTTCTCTTCCATATCCATGTTTTGATGGAATACTATAATCTGTTGTCTCAGGTGACATTTTTACTTATCTTTATTTATTGTGAAGTGATATTTTTATTGACTCTTTCTATAATATGGTACATTCAATGACGTTTCCAAGACCAATTTTAAAATTCTGAGGACGCAATTCCTAAAAGGGGGGAAGGATGTAACAAACCAGGTAAATAAAGAATATAACTTTTTCATATTAACAATTTTTTTTAAATAAATAATAATTTTATTTTAATGGGGATTCTATATTCGATGGAATACCCAATACACAACAATGGGTATTTTTGAAATCTTATGTCGCACACAATTCTGTGTCGTATTGAAAATTAATAATATAATATTATTTTAAATGGCATTTAATGCCTAGACAATTTTTTGGTAGGACTGGACATAACTAACTACAACATGAATCTAAATGTTCGTTAATTATTTTTACATTTATCCAATAAATTTTACTGGCTTAAAATTACAAAGAATCTGATTCTAAGCATAAATACACAAAATTTCATTAAAAGATCGATTTACTACCTTTTGATGGAGAACCATTTTTAAATATAGTTTTGGTCACTTTTATATATTCTATTTGACAAAATAATATTCATCTTTAGAATCAGGACATAAAAATTTACTTTTGATAATATTTTGGTATTTTTCTGATATTGTGCATTTTTTATGAATAGTGAAAAATACTAAATATTAATTCATAACTATATTTTAATATAATTTTTTTATATGGTAAGAAATTCCTTTTCAATGATCTTTATGTTTAATTAGACTCTATTTATACCATTTAATCCAATTTTGGTCATTGTATCTAACTTCAATTTGAAATTAGACACAAATAAGTGTCAATCATTTGATCGTTATTATTTCATAAAAACATGTTTTTTATTTTGAAAGATGGAATTAGTTTTAAATTAATTTTATCCACTTTTGTGTTTTGGATTTGGAATAATAGATTCCAAATTTGGAAATAGAATGTCCAAATTGGGTAAAAAGGTATATTTTATTTTTATAAATTTTTAATATTTACTTCAGAAAAAATATTATTTACCATTATTAATGTGTAAATATGGTAAATAAGGGTTACTTAATATTATTATAATAACATTAAATTATCCTAACATGTGTAATAATCATATTTTTTGACACATTTACATCCATGTGAATCATATGGTCTGTTTTGGGACATTATGAATCCTCTTGGGAGTGATAAGGAAAATTTATATTTATTAATTTAAATTAAACACAAAAATAACATAAACATATATCTTTTACTAAGTAAATTTTTACATGGTGTTATATAATTTTTTTATTTGACTATAAATATTCACTGTAAATATAAAAATATTTCCTATATCGTTGTTTTTTTATAATATTTTTAAATCAAATAAATAAAATTATTTATGAGAGAATAATGATGTAGTGTTTACCTCATTGATGAATTATTTAAATAAATAAGATTATTATTATTAAAAAAATATCCAAAACATGTAGAATTATTATTTTATTATTTTATTTCAAACACGAGTCAGCTTATATTCGACTTTAACAATTATTGGTCCTATATAAACCGAAAATCATTATATAATTAAATAATATTTTTAAATATTCCTCAAGAGCCCCTTCTCCCCCTTATAAAAATGTATCACTTATAACCCATTCCTCACATTTCTCAATCCCCTTGGCTCATCCATACTTTTCCTAATTAAGCTAAATAAAACCCTCTCCTACTCTTTGAAACCTTAAATTAGGCAGAAGCAAATTCAAGTAAACCTTTTGGTTCAAACCAAAGGGAGTTACCTGATTTAAAGGTAACATATTCTCTTAAGTACTTTTTATATTTTACTTCTTAAACCAGCTAAACACATTTTATTCCTTTATTTAATTACAAAATAAAGTATCATCAATATACTAGGTTGTTTTTATGAGAATAATTTGAACTACATTTACACAAACCTCTATCTAATGTGTAAATAACATACTATTTCTGTAGACGCCGAACTACTTCCTCAACGAACAATGATTGTTCAATTTTATCCAACCAACTCTAATGGAGGCCATTATGATGAAACTATATCTATATATGATATATATTACGTTTATGTTCTCTATATTACTCTTTGATTTTTATTTACAAACATAACATTATGATTTCCAATATCTGTAAATATGATAATTTAATTTGAGGAAGTGTGAACTACTGCCCCGTCCAGGCGATATGATTCGTTAATGACATACATGCAACATATAAAGGATGGTGTTAATGAAATTATGTAACATATATATCATATAATATTATAATATAATAATAATATACCAATTTATCATTATATTTTCATTCCTATAAATATGAAATAGAAATGAAAGTAGTGTTCATGAGTATGTACGACTTACCATCTCCATGAATGGTGCATCTCATTTATTATCTCCAAATGTAATGTAATATTATAAATACCAAAGTATACTAGAAATATATAATATATATGATATCTAAATCATGAATATCATTATAGAGGTAATGGAATTTTTACCACATGAATAGCTTGAAATTATAAGAAGTTCATTTTCGACTCAAGTACCAAATATTGAAAAAATGACCATTATTAACATAAATGATTTAATAATGTTTATAAAATTATAATAAGTGATATAAAAGAAATAATAAACTTAAAAAAATTTCAAAAAAATGTAGAAATTATCTTTAGCTTATTATTCAGGAGATTAAGGAACGAACGGGTCATGTCAGACACGGGGTAAGGGGGTTTCATATCTAACTTTTAATTCAATGAGAATTCAATTTTGGAACTTATATATTGCATGTGGAGTATTTTGTACTACCATTTGATATATATTATCATGATTACATTTATATTTATGGCATTTTGTGATTAATTTGGTTGTTATTATCTTTTGGTCATACGACTCGATTGGTTTGACATTGTAAGGGTCTTTCTTATCTCATTTTTTAATTCCGTGAGATTACCATTGTTCGCCACCTATTTTTTCATGTGGTATATTGTGAAATTAAATTTGATATTTACTATCTTTAATCAATTTATATTCATGTGATTTTTTGATTATTTATGTTGTTATTAACTTTTGGTCATATGACTCGATTGATTACTACGTGGTAAGGGGTTTTCATCTCAAATTTTATTTCCGTGAGATTCATGCTATATTTTCACCATTTACTTTTTAATGGTGGATTTACTGCCCATTATTGTGTTATTTTTGTAATATAAATTAATTTATGGGTATTTAAATTATCATTGTATGATCATTCTTTCATGGTGCATATGTTTTATAAGTTACCTAATCGATAAGGGTACCTTTCACCCTCTTTTTTTTGAAGACTTCTTTTTGTTATGGATTTTAATTTATATCTTCTTATTTTGGGATATGTTCTTATGTATCCTTGTTGATGTAAATTTTATGTCCAAGTGATGAGATATCCTTTTTCCCTCTCATCTACTCATTTTCAAAATTTTAAAGTGACACCGTTAGGCTTTCAAATTACTGTAAGAGAACATTTTAACCCAATTTCAATTATTTGGGTTAAACTTCTACTTATTGATTATGTCATGCTATGAATATGTGTGAATGTCCTCTGATTGTTTTTCACTGAATATCTAATCATATTGATTGTATTTATATTTTCCATGCATAATTATATAATTGATTTATCTTTAATTGAAGGATAGCATCTTTATAAGGGATCTCGTCTTAATTTACATTCCATTAAGACTTCATTGTTGTTATAAACCTATCAACTTTTATATAGTGTATATACTGTCTTTTGGAATATTATATCATGAATACCTTTATTATCATGATGTTATAAAGTCTCTATTAAATGTTATTCTCAATTATTTGTATTCAAGTGTCTCCCATTTTGTAAAGAACTCTTTAAATAATATATCTTTTTAAATGTTTTAATTATTAATTCTTAAAAATCATTCTAATTAATGTGCATGTTTTAAAAATGGTTTTAAGGATTTATTTATATGAACATTGCTATATTAAAATGTTAATTCCTTTAAAATCATAAATGTGGTATGGGACACTTTGATACAAAATATCTTTATTAAATTTTTTAAATGGTTTTGAAAATGGTTTGATAAAGCATTGATTAGGTCATTATCAGGAAATGATATATTGTGATTGAAATGTAAAAATTTTAATTTTCCTTTATTCTTGATTTTTTTATGAATATGTTATTGTTATTGGGAATTTTTTACGTATACGGGTGGTTTCGTGATAAACCTAGGGTGGGTGAGCTTGAGATAGTTATCCAATGCATTGGGTATGATGATGGAGGTAAAGGTGAATGTTTCTTCTAAGAAATTTAGGAAATATATTATGTCGGGTATTCCAACATAACTCCCTATGTAGCTGTTATAACTACAATTTAAGAATGTTTTGTATGCCACAAGTTACCTTTATGATTTATTAATTTTGGTTTCTATTGATAAATGTTATTATTTCATGAGGTATATTATGATTGAAAAGAATGGTTTCCTTATTTTATATTTATTGATGGGATAATGTATTAATTATTTATTTTACAACCCTTACTGAGTTTTTTATGCTTATCCCAAGTTTTTGAAATTTTTTCCACATGACATAATGATGAATAAGGTCAAGGATGTGATCAAGAAAATGTCACGGTGTCTAAAACCTGGAACTAGACATGTTTCTTTTTAAGAGATTTTATTAAATGAAAAAAAATTATATTGATTAGTATTGTCTACATGTAATTTTCATGTTGATATGGAATAGCTATGGCCTAATTCTCAACAACTCTAAACCTGAAAAGACATTTAATGAGAATTATTTACATAATTCATGATTATATAATGTTTTAAGGATGGGTCCTTATACTATGCATGTAGCCCTCGAGTGATGTGTGCACCATATATCCATGATCACCTAGAGTGTGATGATCCTGGAGGGTGGAACTAACATACCCGATTAATCCTTTACCATTGTGGTAGGATTAAAAATTCTAATTTACTACTATCTTCTAAAAAATTATTCTTTTAGTACAAATTTATAAAAATCATAATATTTATTTTAACAATAAATCTTTTCTTTAGAATTTGTGAAATGATATTCTTGCCATGGATTTTTTAAAATGGGCACAGTTAGTTTATTTTATTAAAAATAGATTATGATTTGTATGATATTAAATTTCATAAATCATATAATTTTTTTTTAATTATATTAATTAAAAAATTCTTGAACACAGATATTTGGTAAGAGTTTTGGCTCTTGGAATGGTGGGTGGTGGAAATATCAAATTTCTATATAATCATTCCTATTTTTAATTTTTTCTTTGAAAAAGGAAACATGGTTTCAAAATTTATAGATGGGTTTGAATTGAAAAGAATGGGGTTTTCCCTAGAAATGAACAAATATGGATTCGATGTTTCAAAACCCATTAATTGATTAAAATTTGAACACATAATGTTTTAAAATTTTTATATTTTATAGATTTTACTAAATAAAATTTCAATTTTTAAATTTATTTTGATGGGTTTTGAACATTATTGCAATAAAATTCACATTACGCTAATAATTTTTATATAAAATAAAATTGGGGTATAAGATAAAATATGTCTCAATGAATGAAAATTGATATAGAGAACCAGTATTAATTTTGTAACAATTTAATATATATCCACTAATAGAAAAAAAATCAATTTAAAAAAAATCACAAAAATATGTTACAAAAAATTCAATGGATTGTAAATCAAAATAATACCAAAACATAGCCCAAGAAATTAAACATGTATTAAGGAATTCAAATAAAAATAACAATAATTTGAATTATTTTTAGTTAGGAACACTCTCACATCATATCTAATAAATTTATATTCAATATACATATACATGATAAAAATATTTATATTTATAATACTAAGATAATTTCAAATAAATATTTTCATTAGACATTTATAATTAATTGTTTTTTAATATAAATAATGTTTTGTTAACTATTATGTGTCCCATGAATGTTCTAACTCATAGGCTTCACTCTTTACTCATTGGCCATAGTTATATCATATAATGTTTTTTCATTATAGTGTTTATAATTTTTTTGGGAATATTTATAGACTGTTATTGTCAATTAATTGGATATATGTTGATGTTTTCATAGTAATATCTAATTTCTTAGAATATATTCTGATACCCAAAAAATAACCAATTTTGTTCGTGATTTTTTTTCATATCACCGTCCAAGATTACTTAAAAAACATTAAATAAAAAAATTTATAATATTATCAGTTATTATTATTTATTAATCATTATTTTAAAAATCAATAGAACATCATTATTTTAGGTGGTAAAAGTAACAAAAAAAATCATTTCATAATAGAAGAATGAGTAAGAACTAGTTATTTCATAATTATAGTTAGCTTTTATGGAATATTAATTATTTTATATAATTTTTTATTGATTTTGATAAACAATATTTATGAATTTTTTGATGAATAAAATAAATAACAAAACCTTGATGAATATATCATTTATATTCAAAGATTGAATATCCTTTTTAAGGAACTCCTAGATATGATTAGTTTAAATAGTATACTGGAAAAAATATAAATAAGGTCATATTTTATGGTTTTAAATTAAATATAGTAAAATATATTGGGATTATATGTTTTGGATTTATTTTTAACAGGATAGAGGAGGCCTACATTTTTATATTAGAGACGTGGATTATTTTAAATATATGTTTCTGAATGTAAAAAGGGAACATATATTCTTTGTAACTTGTTCTAAATTAGAAATATATTGAGTATAAGATATGACCGGTATAAAATAAAATTATCCAATTTAATAAAGATTTTTTTTATATTTGGGGAATTATCTCTTAATTGATGACCTTTTTAACCATTTAAACCCCTACATTAGTGAGTGAATTTAAATCTATTAATATCATAAATATTAATGGATTTTTATTTTAAACTATATTATGTTAATTTTTGTGTGATAATATATACAACAAATTAAAAAAATTATTTGGAAACTATATTTTTATAAAAATGATATTACTAATAAAATTATATTAATTAGTCTTCCTTGTTAAATTTCATCAATTCCCTAGCATTAGAACAAATTAAATCATTCTATGGTATAAATATATATATATATATATATATTATGAAGGAAAAATTTTAATATAATTTTTATTTCAATGGTTTTTAACCTTATAATAATTTTAATAATAATGTTTCATATTATATACTCATAATAAATTAAATTTCACCTTTCACTATAATATGTTATATTGCAATTTGATTTAGTTTTGTGTTTCTCAGGATGAAATTTACCCAAAAAGAATTTATCTAAATAAAATGTGATTACTTAAAACTCACAGTGTTATAAGGATATAAGTACAGCCTAATATAGTGACATAAATCTAGAATAAATAATAATTCTATGAATTTTTATTAATATATATGAACTATGAACCGATCCATCGTGTTTAAAATAAGCAGGACTAAAAAAACATGCGTTATTTTCTGCTAGTAAATCATATTTTTGTCTTGGTGAATATGTTTTTATATTAAAGGGATATTAGTTCATGTTTTCTTAATCCAATGAGATCATGTATCTCAACCCATAGGTACTGGAAAAAAGGGTATGAAAGAGTATAGGAACTACACCTTGTATTTTATGATTAGCTCATCTACAAAACCGTTGTGTGCATGATAATATTTACATATTTAAGAAATAATATAGTAGATGTTATTTAGTTCAATGCTAACTCCATACCTAGGAACATTAATATTTGAGGATGAAATTGTCATCCTAATCAGATTCATATCTAAAATAGTTATATAGAATTTTTTTTCCGGAGCCTCACCCCCATCTCTAACGGACATTCACCTATGTTTTGATAACTACTCTATGTATTAGTCATCCCATACTGGGAACTAGTGTCCATTTTGGGTATCTGTTATTTGAATTATCTATAAATTTCACCCTATATTATGAATATATTTTGTGCATTTATTTCTTTAATATAAAAAAGTAATATTTTATGAACCTAATAGGATGAAAATGAATCAATAAAGGATGCGTGATAATTGTATGAAAAAAATTAGTATGATGATGGAGTTAAATACTTCATCATGTTTTCAATAAAGAATTCTTATGACCCTTATCACATCCTTTATCTGTGTTTATGTTGATTTTATTCATGAATCATTAGTCTGGGAGAGTTGTAAAAACATCATATTTGTTATTGAATATATTAGGGATATTAAAATTGGTTTAAACATAGTAAAAAATAGAACAAGTGAGGTAGTTGTGATTATATAGTGGTTTATAGATCATTTATTGTGAATTCAACTACAAATTTTTATTGATATCATATGTGAGAAATGGAAATGTCAGTTGAACATGTCCTTTGAGATTTTACCATGTATTTTTAGAATTTATATTATTATATTAGGAGAAATTTTTATATTGGTTGTACTATAAAAAAAATTCAGATCTATTAAAGTTATATAATTTGAAATATGGTATTTTCTATAGAGACATTAGCATTATAGAACTACCTGAGCTCTTGAATAAAATGATACCAGAAGAAAATAAACTTCATTTTAAAAAAATATGATTCTAAAAAATTCATTGTTTGATGTGAAATATCTATAAAAAAATATATACTTTTCCAAATGGTTTCATATTATTCATATAGGAACATGACTTTCCCATAATACATATTAATTGAAGAGAATATTGATAAAAGATAGATGAACCAATTCTCTCAAAAGATGTATGGTATTATCCTACGATGTCACAATTTAGTAGACTATATATATCTCATGAAACAACATGAAAATTAGTATAGAATGAATATTAAAGAATTAAATAATGTAAATTCATCATCAAAGAGACTGTCCTCAGTGGAAAGAAATTAATTATTAGTATTTTTAATTTTTTAAATGAGATAATAAAATTTTGTCTTTCATTATCTATAGATAGAATAATTGAACAATTTTTATTTGCTAGTAATAATAGTATATTGAATGTCATATAGTATATTAGAAAATTCTGTAATTATAATGTGTGAAGTAACAATTAGTTATGTTTCTTATACATATATCTGGACCAAAACAACCTGGTAAAGATATTTTTTCCTATTTGGATCCATTTTACAATGATCTTAAATTTATTTGTTATATAGGTTTTATAATGTATGACGTTATTAAAAATAAGGAATTCACATTGAGGACATGTTTTATGGGTTGATAAATTAATTTACTACTTATGTAAATTTATTAGGCTAGAACATTAAAAGAATGATGGGTATACCATTATTGAAAAATTCACAATTTTTTTTTGGTTGAAACATCCCTTGATGACTATATTTTTAGGACATTAGAAATATTTACCACACTACAATAAATTTTTATCCTAGATAACAACATTGGATAGGAATACAGTTTAGTGTACATGACCATCTCAAATAATAAATGATCAACTATTAAATAATGTAAAAAATATTAACATAGTTTTATGTAATTGATTTTTTTTAAAAAAATTTAATAATGTTTGAAAAGAGAAATTTTTTTTGGTAATTAGAAAATTTATAATATTTTTATGACATAAATTTTTTGTATGCACTGAATATTGAAAAATAATAATTGATAGTGTTATTAAAACATTCTTAACTATTCCAGAAATAAAATATTACATCAAGGCGCAGTTTGGCATGATTGAAATGGGGATGAGGGAAGAGTTGACACAGGTGAAGGGAAATGGGAAAACTATTTTTTCTCTAGAAGAATAAAATCTATCCATATATGATATTTTTTAATTTTTTACTCTTTATAATGGTGTCAATATTCTAGTTGTGTATTTAGAAAAATATATAATTTCATTTAAATTAATAAATTGATGATAAATAGAATTAAATCACACAAATTTCATTTTTTCAGGAAATATTTTACATCCTTCATTTTATATTTAATTTTTTCAAAATATTTATGGCAAAAATTCTCCATAATCATATATTTTTTCAAATACATATGAAGAAATGTTATATATCCAACAATGTTTCCATAATTGAGAAAGTGGGTTGTAGTTATATTATGTAAATTTGATATCTTCTTCCCACCATAATTATATGATATATTGGTTTAACTAATGGTTCACATTGTTAAAGGGGATCTACAATATGTTCATATCCATTACAAATTGATGTACCACATTGAATGTTATAAGAATAAATTTAAGTGGTATATCAATAATCAATGTCAAATAGATGGTTGTATAGAATGATTATATATATTTTTTTAATAATATGTTGATTTATGTACCGATTACCTATCAGATATGGATATCATCAGTATCCCAAATATTCTTCGTAGTGAAAACCTTATGGGTGAAAGAATTTCTAGAAAAGATATTATTACTGTTACCATAACTGGGTGGGACCATGCACGCCATTACATTTTACAGAATAGTTATTATTTTCAAACATAGATTGAATCCCCCAAAAGAAATTCATATGTAATTTAATCTATTAAGGGATGAGTGAGGGATATGAAATACACAAAATCAATAGTTTATAATATGGTTTTGAGATCATATTTATAATGGGTTATTTGAAAATTTAAATTCAATTTTAAAATGAAATCTATAAATTTACAGGGGACTAAATGAAAATGGTGTATCATATAATGGTATTATAATCAATGGTTATATGTTAAATAAAAATGATGATATGTATATGATGAAAAATAGTGGTGTTATGATTATGGTGTATGTGATGTAAATATATTTGTCTACGGATAGAAATCAAATTTATGTTAATATTTCATATTTTAACATTATTGAAAAAATATATGAGTTGTATTGTACATTATATCATGTACCAAATTTCTATTGAAAATGGGTTGACAATAGGGGCACAGTAAATGTTGATGAAATGGGATTCATGAAGGTGAATTTAATTATTGAAGGTAAAATGGATGATCTATTCATAATGGTATCATAGAAAGTGAATGCATTTTATGTCTCACATCCAGAAAATAATAGTTCTCCAATTTTCCAAGTATTGGATAGAACAACTATAGGGTTAGATAGAAATTCAATAAATGATGACCCTTTCATTGGGACATAACAAACTGTTCATTTTAGTCTCAATATAATCATTGTCTTATACGTTTGATGGGACAAATGTGTGGGGATTTTCATTCTCGATAGAGGATTAAATTCCCTCAAACCATCAAAAAATAAAAGAGAGTTTAATGGAATGTTTAAAGTGTTTCTTAATATTATATTATTTTCTTCAAAATATTATCTGTTATATAATGTATCAATAATATCAAAATTATATGTTTGACTACACATATAGACAATGAATTTTACATAGGAAGATGATACAAATTCATATAATTAACACGTTATTGTTTCTAAAACTAAATAATTATTTAGGGATCAATAACATGTTTATAGAAAAAGAAGAATAACACAACATCATAATTTTGAATATAATTATCAATGTAAGAAGTCAGGGTAAAAAAATTGAGGTTATCTTGGATCAAAAAAGACAACGTGTTGATCTGAAAAAATCAATGGTCATTAGAAATGTTGGGGTTACAATGAAGTTGAATGGGTCGATTGATATAGATCCATGTAATAATGTCCATCATATAATATAGGAATCCCTTTTGTAATATATAAAGTCAATTTTATGATATAATTTACCTATTTTATAGAAAAATCATATAACAAAACACATATTTATTTTTCTTTATTCCATGAAATGGTTATTTATTCTAGATTATTTTTAAAATAAATATATATTAATAGCTGATTAAAAATTCTATATAGGCATCTGGATACTTCTTAACCATTAAATATTCAGTATACTGGGGGGAATGAAAATCCCCACCCACAAATTATGAAATCATTATAATTCCAGAAATATGGAATTCCATCCCCAGTCATCGTGGTGATATATAATTTTACGTGCTTTGTAGTTCAAAATAAATTATTTTTATGTTATTATTTTTATCCAATTTTATTTAGAATATTATATTAATAAAGTAATATTGGTGTGATAAAAATAAAGATTGAGAATCAGATTACATTCACCCTGTTCGCAAAATAAATGATGGTGTATGATTTATTAGAGATAAAATTTATATATATTCTAAAAATACAATAAAATTCATTTGTGATATGAAGAAAAATATTTTCCTTTTATTCTATAAACAATGATGAATCAAAATATGAATCCACTTCCATCCCAAATCATGTTTGTTGGAAGATGGTTTGGGGTAATAATGAGGGTAAACTAGTTTAAGAACACACAAGAGTAGTATGAAAATTATTTTTGAGAATTACATTATAATAATTAAGTATTATTTATAGTATTATGACAGGAAAATATTTATATATAATTATTTTCTTTCTAAATGATTCATAAATATAAATCATTAGAGAATATACTAGAAGTGAACTACTTTTTGAGGATTTTATGTGGCCAGAAATATATATTCGTGTCAGAGGTATAGATAGTATATTGTCTCCTCTAAAATATTTCAATGAAAAAAACCACAAGAATATACCTACAATATGATGAAATTATTTAAATAACATATATATTATCAAAATTATTTTATTTTCCATTATAGCATGTTAGAAGAATATATGAGAAATAATGAAACTTAACTCATGGTGGAAAAAATGATCCAAATACCAAAAACCAAATTCCCCACTAGATTTGAGGCTAGTAATTCCCCTCAACAATATAACTTTCCAAGGGTAATCAAATTTTTAATAACCCAGTCTAATAAATGTGAATCATACAAATTTTGATAATATTATATTCCAAAAATTCCATAGGGTAATGTTATATTCTATTTCTATCTATCAAAACAATCACACGAACTTGATTAAATGGGTATGGTGTATAATATCCAAATATTAGAATGGTAAATGACTCTATAAGAAAATTCCTAGAATGTGATTCTTATAATTAGAATATACATAAGGTATAACTTTTAGAAAATAATTTCAAATGAAAAACCTACAATAGTATATAATAAAATGTATGATGTGAGGTTCTGTATTATATACAGATAAAATTGTGGGGAAATAGAGGATGTGATCATTATAATCTTATAAATAAACCAATAAAACAAATGGACTTTTTAGGAGTTCATTCACCCCAACAGCTCTGCAGAAACAATTATTCTAAATAAAATCCAATATAGAAAAAGTTTAATGATTGGTATGTTTCTAATATTTCATATGAAGTAAAATAATTAGGATATTTTTTATAGGCGTAGATGGTCTTGATAGTATCAATGAGATTATTATATCGGAATGGTTGAGATTCTCAGTTGTGAATACACCCATAGGGTATATATTCATAATAAATCGTTCCAATACATTATATAATATGTTATTTAATGATTATTATTATTCATATTTTCTATAGGTGATTATTGTAATAATATATAATGGGAAAACCTTTATAATAACTATTTGGATTGAATATTCCCTATGTCAGTTCTACGAAAGAATTATTTTTGGAGAAGGAAGAAATTATCAAGAAAAATATGCACTGAATGATACATTTTAGAACAATAGTTGATGAAAGACACAATTGGATGTCTAAAATGTTGTTTAAAACTCTACAATCAAACCACCTAAAATATATAATTATTTGTTTCATTAATTTTAGTAAGATGCACCATACACTTGTGACAATCAATAAAGTTTACCAGAATATTTATCTTTATGATCTAATTCTTGGATATCTTGCAAAATGAACACACATGATGTGTATTGTGATTTTTAATGAACATAAAATAATATATTATATATTAAAATAGAATTATCTGTTTCTATATCTGTTTTGACCAGATTTATTAAATGATAAGTTGATTGCAAAATATAGTTCAAATCACAATATGATGTTGGTGACAAAATATAAGTCGTTCATATATTATATCAATTTGAAACATATTACGGTATATATTGAAATATGTAATTATAAAAATAGATTTAAAAATATTTCTTATTTTGATCACTGTTTTTGTAGTTTCTAAATAACGATAATAACAAAAAGTATAGAAATCATGATTATAAACTTATGAGTGAGATCATAAACTATGAAATGACCACCATACCCAAATAGGTGATTTCTTATATTAATTAAAATTTCATTAAAATTAATTCTTATTCATTTGTTTTTCTATGGTTTCTCTGTACTACCAAGATTTTTGATGACAATAATACTCCAAAGAAGTAATTTTTTAGAGATTACTAGATATTATACATGGTTTCAGGATGTCAACCAATATCAAATTTGGATGATTACCATCTATGTTTGAGATATATTGTGGTCACTAACCTTATATATATATATATTTGGAATGTGTGGAATTATTATCAAAATTAATATATAATATTTTTGATTTGTTTGTGAAAGATTATTATAATGGGGGAAATCAATTTTTTTTAGAAATGAATGTGCATAATATATGTTTTCATAATGATTACAAACATCATGAAGAGGTGACTTCCTAATACTTATTTGGTTAATTTATCATCATTTTATCTATGTTTTTTATTTATAATACTTATAATTTTTAAATGATACTAATTTTTTAAAATTTACAGATTAATCCAAAAAACACGTCTAATGATCAAAACCCAGAAAATGAGCTGAATTTTTTTTAAATAAACTAAAAAATGAGCCATAATTCAATTTTCATGTGAAGGAAATTACAACACATCAATTGGACATGAAATATAGTTGGCATGTCTTGATGTACATTTTCAAACACAGAAGTCTCATTTTAGTTTAAAACATACAAAAAATAGGAAAAACTAAAAAAACGAGTTTATATTTTTTTTTATATTTTGAAGAATGATCCATAATTATTTTTTCACATATAGGAATTTACCGTACATCAATATGATAGCTGATATAAGTGGTGTGACATGAAGTAAATGTATTCAATATAAAAGTGTATGTTTAGTTTGAAACAAATAGAAAATAGTCAAAAATGATAAATTTTATTCAAATTGTTTTCATAAATTAGTATGGTGATTCAAAAACCATTTTCATCTGTAAGAATTTACTGCACATCCATACAAGAAATGATATAGTCGACATGACCCAATGTAAGTGTTTTCAATACAAATTCTAAAATATAGTTTAAAAAGCATGTAAAAATATCAAAAAATGTAGAAAAAGATATTGTATTATATATAAACATTGGGATAACGATCAATACATCATTTTTCATGAGTAGAAATTGGCCACATATCAATCAGATGCACAATCTAACTGATATTAGTAAAATTGTGTTGTCTGATTATAAGATTGACATTATTATAAAAATACATGTGACATATTCAAAACTGAGTAAACTCATTCATATTGTTTTGATACTTTTTGAAAATAACCCCTTAGTTATTTACGACCTGTAGGAATAATAAATAACTCAATCTGATACATAGTGTGCCCAGTATGACTCAAAATGTGTGGTTGCAGTTTAGAAATGAAAAATTATTAATTTACTGTTCCATATTTATGATTGATTTCTTTATTTATATTATTAATAACATAATAATTTTATCATTATATAAGACAATTCATTCTTTCGAGTTGGTTTGGGTTTTTTATGCTTCTCATTATTGTAAGAAACTAGAATTTGGGGCTATAATTGAGTTAAGTAAAAAAATAAGTGGATCAAGAATATATACAAAAAACATGAAATGGAGAATTCCAAATACTAATTTAAATATTTTCCACCAGTATTCAAATAATTTTATTTTATATTTCATAGTATTTTTATCTAATAATTAATGAGTTTATTCACTGACCTTCTGGGAATTCATATTTTCATTCAGTTGTCTATAAAAAGGAAGAAAATAGAGAACAAATTATTTTTTAATGTGGTGTTTCAATCAGCATGGGGTTTTCACTTCCATAAAAATGAACATATCTCTCCTATATCTTTTTACAAATAGTTTAATGAGAAAACCACTTAAAATACTAAAAAATACATTCCTCAATTTGATAAATAGTGTGATTGATATGACATGAATTGTATATTTTGACATTTTAATTTATGTTTTAGTCCAAAACACACAACACATAATAAAAACTGAGATAATAAATTCATATTATTGTGAAATAATAGTACAGTGATCCCTATGTAATTTGTGACATGTAAGAATAAATTTTACCTCATTTGGATATATAATGTGGCCTGTATGAATCGATGTGTATCTTAATTTTTAAAATTGGAATTAATTTTGGTAAAAGACACATGAGACATACTCAATACAAATAAAACACATTTAGATAATTTTATTCATTATGAAACGAATCCATATTTAATTTATGACATGCATGAATATGCTAAAACATAATATGTTGCATTGTGTGACCAGAGGACACCAAGTGTGTCCATTTTTTAAAATAAATTGATAATAATTTTAGTGAAAACTACATGTGACATACTCTAAATTTAGAAAATGCATTCAGTTTATTATGATACATTTTTAAAAATATACTGCTTTCATTTTGGATGTATGGAAATAATCCACCCCATAATCTGATGCACAGTGTGACCAGTATTACTCAAATTGAATTTTTTATTTAAAAAAGACATTAATTTTATTAAAAAGCATGTTAAACACTCAAAACAAAGAAAACACATTTTTTTGTTATTATAAATTAATTAACAGATTAATATTTTAGTATTTATGTGTAGGAGTCAGTCACACCTCCATCAAATACACATTGTTTCTAACATAACTCAAAGTATCCACTATGAGTTTAAAATTGACATTTTAATTAAAAGATCATCATTCACTGAAATCCAAGAAAACATTCGAAAATTATCTTGATAATATAGGGAGATGATTAAAAATATTGTTTTGATGTTTAGTAATCCATATCTTTGAAATTTACACATGATGTGACTGGTGTCACTCATAGTGTGTGTTTCTAGTTCTTAATGAAATTTTCATAAAAAAGTCAAGTGAAATACTTTGAATAGAGTAAACAAATTCAGATTGTTTTGATACATTAGGAAAATTATCCGTAAATAATTTTTTATATTTATAAATCATCCTCCCCCAAATTTGATGTATTATATCACCATTTTGACTAAAATTGTTCTATTTTTATTTAAAATTGACATTAATTTTAGCAAAAAAGACAAGTGACATACTCCAAAGAGATCCCACATAATTAGAATTTTTTTGGGTACATAAGTAAAGTTATCCATATTTTATTTGTGATATGTATGAATTATCCATATTTCAATATGATACATGGAGTTTTTTCATAATAACTCAATTTTTGTATTGTCTCTTTACAATTGACATTTTAGTTCCAAAAGTGTGTCACTCACTAAAAACATGAAAAATATACATCTATTGAATTGATAATTTTGGGAAATTATTTTTAAGTCATTTTTATCTATATTGGTCAATATGAAATAAAACGAACATAAGATGTGATCATTATATCTCAATGTAAATGTTTCTAGTTTAAAACGACATATTAGTATAAAAGAAAAGTTAGATACTAAATATCAATTTTTTTTTATTTTTTGGCACTATGAATATGATTTTTAAATTATTTATTGAATCTATAGATTCGTGTCACCTCAATCTGATACATGATGTGATAGGTATTACCCATAGTGTGTATATTTATATAAAATTGACCCTAATTTTAGTAAAAAAGAAAAATGACATATTGAAATATGGGAAAGCACATTAATATTTTCTTGATACTTTAGAATAATAACACATAAGTCATTTTTTACATGTTTGAATTAGGAAAACATAATTATGTTACACGGTGTAGATAATATGCTTCAAAATATATCTTGTTATTTAATCTAGACATTAATTTTAGTAAAAAAGAAACGTGACATATTGAAAATTAATAAATTGTATTCAAATTCTTTTTTTATTTTAGAAAAATAATCTATAAGTCTTTTTTGTGTATGAATTATCCACACCTCAGTTTAATAGACAGTGTGCTCGGTATAACTCAAAGTGTCTGTTATCTGCTTAATGGTGATATTTTATTGTAAAAACTATGTCACTAATAGAAATACAAGAATCAATTGACATATTTTCATAGTAATTTTGTAAGATGATTTAAAATTATTTTTTTAGGTATAGTAATTAGCCTCAAAACTATTTGTTGCATGATGTGATTAGTATGCCTCAAACAATATGTTTTTATTTGAAAGGAATTTATGTAAAATAGAAATGGTACAATATACAAAATTGAGAAAACAAATCCATATTGTTTTGATACCTTAGTAAAATGATTCATAACTCTTTTTTTTATATGTAGGAATAATCCTAACTTAAATTTGATTCATAGTGTCACCAGTATGACCCAAATAATTTCATTTTATTTGATAAGATCATTAATTTTAGATAAAAGACAAGTAAAATACTCAAAACTAAGAAATTGAATTTGGATTATTTTGATTCAATATAAAAATGATACCAACAATATTATTTACATATAGTAATCATCCAAACCTTAATAAAATACATATTGTGCCCAATATAAATCAATGTGTCTATTTTTAATTTAAAATTCACATTTCAAATCAAAAATTATGTCAGTCACTGAAAACTAGGAAAAAACACTGGGATTGTCTTGATAAATTTGGATAATTACACTTATGTAATTTTTATGTTTAAAAATAAATCTCACATCAATATGACACATAATGTTAATGGATTGAATCAGAGTACATGTTTCTTGTTTAAAATGATATTTTAGGAAAAAAGGAAATTGAAATACTGAAAACTATGTAAATGCATTCTATGTATTATGATACATTAGGAAAATTTTCAACAAGTCATTTGTTATGTGAATGACTCTTCCAAACATCAATCCAATTCATGGAGTTGCTGGTATGACTCAATGTGTGTCATTTTACATAAATTTGTCATTAATTTTAGTAAAAAATAATTTAACAAAATGTTATCTGATAAAACACATTGGAATTATTTGAATTCTTTATGAAAATGATCCATAAGTCATTTGTGAAATGTAGGAATCAACGAAACCTCAATATGATTCCCCATGTTCACAGACTGACTCAATGTGTTCGTTATTAGTCTAAAATTTACATATATGTTCAAAAAGATTATCAGTCATGGGAAAAATAGAAAAATCACTTATATTGAGTTGATAATTTTGGAAAATTATTCATAAGGTTTTTTTGATATGTATAAATTTTTGTTATTACAAAACAACACATGATGTGACTGATATGAATCAATGTGCATGATTCCAATTTAAAATAACAATTTATTAAAAAACATATGTGGCATAATCAAAATAGATAAAACACATTCATATTTTTTGTTACATTAATAAAATAATCGATAATCTATTTGGGGAATATAAAAATTTACAACACTTCAATAAAAAAAATGAATCAGTTTGTATAACCATAAGTGCATTTCTTTAATATATAAGTTCAATTTTTGTGTAAAATATGAATCACATCACCAAAACTGAGAAAATGGGATCAGATTGTGTTCTCATCATATTTTATACTATAATATAATTAATTTATTTATCATTTTTATCTTAAATATATTTATTTAATTTTCATAGTTATAATTCATTAAGATGAACAATAAATGGTGTGATATGAAAGAATCAACCATAACTCAATATCATACATGATGTTTATGGTGTGACTCAAATTATATTTTTTTAGTTGAAAATTGAAATATACTATTTAATGTATTTATTTAATGTGTTATTAACATATGATTTTTTCTCAAATAGGTTAATTATGTTTCTCGAGCTGTAATTTTTTTAAAA
The DNA here is from genome assembly GCA_963277665.1 of Viscum album. Taxonomy (NCBI): domain Eukaryota; kingdom Viridiplantae; phylum Streptophyta; class Magnoliopsida; order Santalales; family Viscaceae; genus Viscum; species Viscum album. Next base: position 1,241,441,040 of record OY728156.1, on the reverse strand, counting down.
ATTCCATGACTATTGTTAGGGGAAAAAGATAAAGGAACATTGATGTTTTTGAATGTATTTGATATTACGTACATACTCATGAAGCTATTAAAATCATTGTTTTAAATTTATATAATATAGTGTATTTATTTTAATTTTATTTCAAATTTTTGTTTATTTAAATTATTTCATTGTAACCTAATTTTTCTATTTTTTATTACTGCAGTCTGCTATAAAATTATTAGAACAATATCGTATACCCCTTTATAACTGTTACTAAAGGAGTTGATTAAGGTATCCATGATTAGAACTATTGAAATCACTAATATAAGTTCCCATTATTAGTGATTGTTTTAGAACTGATGAAGTTTTCCATTTATCCATGATTTTATTTGTGCTGATTAAGGGTCTCTTTATCAAAGCTTTTTTACATCTTATAATGGACCCTATTTAATATCACTTTTAGTTGAAACGATATTGGATAATTTTTTAAGTCTAATGTAATAGCAGTGACCAAGGGGGTTCGTTATCTGCAATAGAAAATCACTGATAAAGGGACCTAATTAAGGATTTTTATAGTATTGATAAAGTGTTTATCTATCAATGATTTTATTGTGCCGGTAAATTATTAACTATTTTAATCATGGTCTGATAGTCACATATTTTTTAATACTTAAAATAGAAAATTTTATAGATGTAAAAGTCATATTTCTTCATAATGCAATAAATGAAAATATCCAAATATAAATATAAAAAATGTGTGTGATGGTGATATACTACTCGAGATGTGATGAAGGGGAAATGAAGTGTTAAAATCAGGTGGAAATGAGGGATAATAAAGGAAAAATCAACTGGAAAATGTAAATTTTAGAAACCAATTATTAATGTGTTCATATGAAATTTTATTATTTTCAATTTAAATGATATTCATTCATTATTTTAGAATAAGTGAATCAGAAAAATGAATAAAATAAATTAAAATAAACCACATTGTCTAGGGATATGGCTGTCAATAAGGTATGCTCAATATTGTTCCAATAACTATGTGTACAAAATGAGTGAAATAATGTTATGAATTCCACTAAGTCAAAATAATCATTTAATATTTACCATCTAATCATCATATTCAAGAAACATTTTACATCAAGTTTTTTAGGAGAGATATTCATTAAATGATTTAGAATTTCATTCAATATAGATGGTTGTCGAATCATAAATGTTTCAGAAATGAAAAATATATGATATGTCAACAGTGTAGAGGAGAAGTCCATAAAATATTGTGAATGAATTGAAATAATCAATGTAGGATAAATATAATTTCTATAAATAAATATTTATCCAAAAACCTTGTTTTTTCAATCGAATGAATCCTTGATTTCATTACAAAATACACAATTAAATGATTAAGCAAAATATTAATAAAATATTCCTAAATATTTTGAAACTATTATATCTGACCTCTTTATTCACACCCATTACTGCTATGTTTCCTTCATTTCCCCCGATGCTCCCATAAATGTCCAAGAAGCCTCTGACAATAAATGTAAATATTCTAAAATAAATTCCTTCACCCATTTTGAATCATTCATAAGAACCATCACATACAAACAAGAGCCATGAAGCTCATATCACCATTCACCATGGGGAACAAGTTACTATTAATCGTCTCATCCATCATGATTGGAGATGAATTTCCCAAAATATTTAGGAACATCATCGGAACATAGTTTCATATCAATGTAATTGGAATATGTTCATGATGATAGATTAAATCAATTAATCATGTGGCTTGGAGATACTTCCATTTTTTTCTTAAATAATTTTAATATTAATTTAAAACCATTTTTAGTCTTTTAGAATCCACTTATCAACCGGAGACTATTAATTATTTTAATTGAAAAATTTATGAATCAAGATAATAGACATAATAACTCTGATTTATTAGAGTTTCAAATTATTATTAGATCCCATGGTTATATTTATTTATTTATTCGTCAACGGGTTCCATTGAAACCTTGTTGATCTTATTCACCTAGAATAGTGAACACAATATACTGGATCAATACATCCACATACTTCTTTAATTGGACTATTAATCAATGAGGTATTCAATAATTGAAGAACTGAGAATAAGAAACCATGGGGATCCATCTATTGATCTCACTATGTAATGTTATTGATCACCTCACATGCAGACAAGTTTATTCCTCCAGTCCTTGTGACAGAGATCTGTGATGTCTCCTCTGTTTAATTCAAACATATCATACAATAGGAAACAATCCAGTGATTCAAATGTTTAATCTTATCTACCTGGACTTAAACCTCCAAAATTTTATCATATTATATATTTTTTTAAAATCTATTGACCTCAATTCATCCTTGAATAAATTGAGTTTAATATTCTCTATTGGGCGGATTATTTATCAACTCACGAGGCTTGGGTCTCAAGAAAAAATTTAGTCATCTAAAAATTATGGATAAACAATCGAATTCACTAACTGATCTTAGGAATCATAGTTTAAATATAAGAGAACAATTTTTTGTTCTAGGTAAATTTCCTTGGATAGTCAAATTTATAATATAGTAGTTCAATGCATTCTTTTACATGATCTTACTTATCTAACCCACACTTGGAAAACTTCCTCAAATTGAATCCCAACTTCACTCAAGGATATAATAATATATAATTCTTCATCTTCTGTTTTATAAACTTGTGGAAAGATGAGGCTTGAGTTTTGGTTTTCAGATAGTGTATCTCGACCTCCCTATATATACATTCAAATATAATATTATGAAAATATATTTAAAATCTCTATGATAGTGTTATTGAAAATCTATAAAAGAAATGATAATAATATACATTGTCCTATTGGAAACCCATTAAAAATGGAAAAAATTCCACCAGTTTGCTAAATTCAAATGAAATGAAGCATATATTTATACAAAATTGGGGAAAGTCAAACTTGATTAATGCCTCAACCCCTTTTCTCAAGATATTTTCTAATATCTCTTCGAAAATTAGAATATATTTAGAAAATAAATTTTATGATAAAATCATTGATCTTTGAAAATAAAATTTCAAACAACCTTATAACATAAAAATAATATTTTAATTATATTTTCATCGAAAATATAAATTTTTTTTTGATAATAAAATATAATTTAATATAATAAAATCAAATAAAGGTAATTTGATCAATTGAGATCCAAAAAAACCATTTTCAAAAAAATACTCAATGAAATACAACATCATTGAAAATGATGATGATTTAGAAAATTATCTATTAAGTAACTTTTTTTATTAGTGAATTCATTATTTTTTAAAATTAATAATTAAAAAATATCAAAATAATGCCACAATAGTTTTACTCCTACAATATCCTTGTCTCCAAACACCCTATGATGATGATTAAAACCATACTTTTTTCCTGTTAAACCACATAATTCATCAATATCAATTATAACCAACACAAATATTGGATATCATTGTTTTATTTGTTAACATATCCAAAACTAATATTTAATCCAACACATTAACTAATACTATTTCAGTAAGCCACATCATGACATCTAAAACCACATCATAGTTTCACAACATTCAAATGTACCGACAAAACCCAGGGATGACCGGATAAAACATAATTTGGTTTATTTTCTCATGGTTTCCAATGGATTCAAAAATTCCCTAAAAATGATTCATCTACCACCATATCCATATTTCTTCTAAACCACAACATCCCCAACATACCAAAATGTGGTATGAAAAATAATGAAATTGTTTTCATTTCTACAATCATTATCCATGTGTAATTTTTTAATATATTTTTTCATCAATGATAAACATGAATTTCCACATATCATTAAATGAAATCCTGTATCTCCAATTTAGATACAACTCAATCAATAATTATCTTTGAGAATCTCAAACATAAATGAATAAGTAAATCCTTAAAACAAAACAACATGAATGATACCTCTAAAATTATCCATTTTACTTCATAAACCAAAAATCACACTTTAAAGTAGAAGTCTGCAAGAAAAATTGTACATCCTAAAATCGTATTCCACAAAAAAAAAATTTAACCTCGAATATCAAAATGTTTCCATATGAAGTTAATATTTACTACACAGACAATGGAACCATCACATCATAAACATTCTGAAACCCTATTATAAGAAAATGAAACACTCTATGAACTAAATTACTCAATCCCAAGACATTGTAATCAACCACATAATATATATATTTTAATAATGATGATCATAAATAACTTTTAAAATTTCATCCTCCATCATTGTTATCAACGACAACAATAACTCAAATATGACACACTGAACACCGTCAAAGAAATCATCACTCAAAAAAAAATATTTTCAATAATAATGAAAACAATAAAACTATATATCAAATGATACAACTCATCCCATCTCTAGAATCAAAATTATATACTGCAAATAAATTATTGAAAATCATGGAAACCATATTTTAAAACAATTTTATTCCGTAATAAATAATAATTTACTAGTTTAATGAATTTTAGAACCAATTTAAGATTAAAAAAAATTATAGTTATTTTATATAATTTTTTTACGTTTTATTTTAAATATAATTAATGTTCTTGTAAAAATAAACCTCACATTTGATATCAAAAGGAATGAAATTTTTTTAGCTAGAATAGAAACATATATCATTCACACATTGGAATTTGTTTGAGAAAAAAACATAAAGATATTTGTATTTTAAGTCCACTCATCCAACTAATATCAATTTGAACTCATGTGTGCTCAAACTAATAATTTAACATCATTTTAAAATGGGAAAAATCCTTTTACAACATTAAATATCATGATCTATTCTCGTATAGATATCAAAATCACACCTAATCTATATATGGTAGCATTTACCGTTTATTTCTCACAGAAAAGGATACGTAACATATTGAATTTATCTCGCTGCTATTGATTTCATAATAATGACTCCCCTATAAACTTTATTTCAATTAAAAAACAATTTTCAAAATTATTTTCTAATCCATCACCTCCTTTCATATCTTTAACTAGAAAAAATATATTATTCGTTGAACATTTGTAATTAATATAGAATTAAAATGTAATGATAAACCAATTATAGAAAATATAGAACATGAAATTTACCAAATTAACTGTTGGATGTTAAATCCATGGTTGTTTATACTGTAAACTCATTATTGAATCTAATTAATATGATTCGTTTTTTTTCTCATATATATATCAATATAAACCTTTTTAAACCAATAATGAGATACCACCCATGAAATTTAATCTAATATTCTATGATAAATACTCCACCATAGTCAGACCTCATCGTGAATCAATATTATTTCCATGATAGCTAAAAATAATTATATTGTCTTCAAGAATAGTATGGTAGATGAGATTTTTCATACCAATTAATAATCCTCTAAAGTTTACACTCCTTCATGTATCATAGATACTACTTATAATTTAAAATTTAGTAACAATTTAATAAATGATATTCCTTTACCATCATCATAAAAAAAATTAGTGAGTTTTTTTTGAGTCATGTATTTGAACAAAAAAAATGATAATGTAATATATCAGATCAAAAGTGAATTATAAATAATAATAATATATTTAAATTACGATTACCTATAATATATTCCACAATACATACTAAATCAACACACTTCTTATAATAGTAATCTCCCAATTTAGTTTATTAATATCATTTAAAATTTATTCCTAATATCATGGCATTATCATCACCTCCACATCAAAATTACTTGTAATTTACTCCCTACCAACCATCAAGGTCTACAAAATTCACCTAATAAATCAAAAAAAAATTAATTTATAAATAAATCATATTTTAAAGATAATAAAAAAACACAATATATTGAAATAATTATGTAGTCATAAATTTATCAAAAATTGATCCCATATGTTTTTATTATTTAACTTCACAGTTGAAGCTAAATATTTAGGCCCATATAAGATATAAATTCAATACACCAAAACTTCTATATTTTAAAAGAATAATAGTAAATAAATTTATATTTATTTCCAAACTGAAAAACTAAAACAATCAATAAATAAAAAATAAATAAAAATAAAACATTCATATCATTGTTCTTTAAATTAGGGATGTTAACATTAATTCTAATGAAAAAATACTATAGAAAATTAATCAAAAGTTAAAATAAAACTAGAAAAATAATATTGAATAACACTTAAAATACGTGTAAAAATCATAAAAAAATGATATAATTATTTTTCAAATCACACTCACATGTAAAATTTACTACAAATAGTTTAATTTATACTCAAATGTAATTTAGTAGATTAGTTTTAGTGAATTATTGATTTGAACATCAATGATAATTTTACCATATCATATTACACACACATTATCATCAAATTAGATTATGTATAAACATATTAATACCAAACATAAAATAAAATTGGGTTTTCATGTTACTAGAATTATAATCAATACAACTCAACATGATTTTAAAATCAAAATATTTTTATTTTACACATTTTTATGTCATCATTTTCAATCTTAAAAAACTTATTTGAATATTTTATTCCTAATAATTGGTCTTCAAAGTGTTAAATATAAATATTATAATATTTCTTATGTAACCATTAATTGTTTTTTAAATACATATGATCATATTATTGGAATAAATTAACATGTAATATTTCATCAATAATTCCTATATGATGTCAAATATTAGTTTCATTTATCATATATTTCATAATAGTTCCTTGTTTTTACATTTTAAAGTAACATAAATTATAATTTTCTGGTGTTTCAAAATTTAAAAAATAATTTCCCTAAAATTAAATTATATCTGCTATATAATTCATCATATTATATATGGATGGAATGTTTAAATCATATAATTCTTTTAACACCAAATATGATATTTTAAAATATAAAATTCTTTATAACTACTTCAAAAATCATCCTCAAGAAATATATTTTCTTCGTGTAATTTTCATTCATATTACCAAAAAATCATTAACATCTATGAAATTAATTAGTTTAACCACACAATATTTTTTTTAAAATATTACATATTAATTATTTTTTGTAATTTTGTCAACTACTATAAACATAAAAATGGTAGTAATTAATATTTATTTACCATTAGTTTGCACCATTTCCTCTTAGAGTTTCAAATTAAAAAATATTTTATTTTATATTAAACAATTTATGAAAATTAGAATCATATTAATATTATTTTAAATACAATTAATATGAGAAAAAATAATCATAAGAAAAAAATTAATATTTAGACTCAACAATTCAATATCCTTCCCCTACTTAATAAAAAAAATACTTGAAGATATTATTTTAATAATATGTTAAATTTACGATGATTCATATAAATCATTTATATTTATACCCTATAATTAATAATAATTCCATTAAATATGCTTAATGAACAATATGCAGTCTTGTAATTTGATTATAATGGACTTTCTTTACACTTAACTAAGTTTACTATCATAAAAAACATTTTTACCTCAAATGAAAAAGTTTCCAAACTAAACTAATGAAATGGTCGCATATCTCTAATACAGTTTTTTTATATTATTGGAAGACCACTTTGAGGGGAAGTGGGAACCTAACACAAAACAACCATACCAGCATAAAGTCACACATAGGCATTACACTTTGACATAAATCAAAATTCAAAAAGTTTCAAAAGTAGCCAGCATCACCGACCCAAAACCATCAAAATGCCTCATATATCAAAATTACAAGGGTATCACAACATATCTCAAAAATACCACTATCCACCCAAGGAGAACCACACTTTCCCTTAAAACACGTCATCACCATCATTATAATGAATCATCATCATAACACCCGTGTCCATCACTACAGACCACATCACTGTCGTCCCTTCACCGATGTGCACCACCGGCACCAGAGACCATCAAAGACCCCCAAAAATACCTTCGAACATCACCATAAAATTAACCACCATAAAACCAGAAATAGTGAGACCCCCAATCATGAACGAAGCCAAACCGGAATTTTTTTTGATTGAAAATTAAATTTTTATTTCAAAAGCACATTTGAGGAGAAAGTGAGAAAACAGAATGACATCAAAAACATAAGAGACAAAGATTCCTCTATGGCCATGATCATCAAGACCAAATACAATCCAATTCAAAATCAATAAAAATATCCACCAAAGAAACAAAAACAATACGATTTGTGTCCACTATCCCATCGTTGTTCGGTAGTTGTCCCATGCAATGCACGGGCCTGGTACTGATGGAAAGGGCCATACCCTCTCAACTTCCAATTTCGGATAGCGATGATGAGGAGAACGCTCCCTACTCTGAACATCATCTGGAATAGTGCCTTGAAATTGAACTGGATGCACTGTCTCATGGTAAATTTTTTTCTATGTCTCATTTTATATTATATTTTTTTGTTCCTTGGAGGTATGTTAGGAGGGTAAAAGGGATTCAAGTTTGATATATGAAGGAACATATTCTTAATATATTTATTTTTATATAGTACATAGTGACCATATAGCAGGTAGGGCGCATCATCCATCTTGTGGTCATAGAAGATGGATCTAAAATTTTGAATATCTAACTATCTAGCTGATGGATTGGAACTGGCCCTCTGGTGAGTCCCACTGGCTCGTCCATGCCACCCAAATTAAATCATTACTAAAGGATTTTTTTTCATTCTCTTATAATAATATTATTAATATAAAACTTTCCAAAATACCTTCAGAATGTGTCCAAACCCCTCTAGATTGCTCTCCCTTGGTACTCAAGTTGTCTCCTACATCAGCACATTCATGATTTATTTATTTATTGATCTATATAAATAATTGATTTTGTCTAAATATGTTTTATGAATAATTATAATTCTTTAATTGAAATAAATCATAGACATATTCTATCCTAGATAGATCAATTAATATCTATATAGATCTATCTTATAATTCATGATTTATTGATTTTTAATCTTTTGGTATTGTGAATTGGTGGCCATTCATTGATTGGTACCATATCTACCATTCATGATTAATAAAACTTGTTAATTTGAGTTGGATTCAATTCCTTATCATGAATCCTCTATTAAATTACAATCCTATAAGTTCTATATTGATTGATTCGATCCTATTTTTGTGGATGACAGTTTAAAATTGTGATCTGAGTGTCGTTCTTGTTCAGATCGTGGGAATTTTCTTCATTACGCTGAAGGTATGTAGTACTTAACATTTAGAGATTTGTGTGGAATTATTTTCCATTATTTTGTTTTGTGTATATAGCTAGTACGGGCAACCTTACCAGAATTTTTTTTATATACATACATTGGACTGTGAGACCTATGATTAGTGTGGATTTTTTGTTCATTTCTTTGTTGTGTATTATTTTTATTGTATTTCATATCCGTGGAATGCTTGATATGCTTTGATGAATCCTTGTATTTTTTTTATTTTCATATGAACCATTAATGTTTTATTTAATATTAATGTCAATATTTATTTCCTTTTTATACAACACCTAATTGTGGATTTTTTTCATAGAAAGTGAAACCTTATATTAGTCACTGGTCGATCAATGTTTCTTATATACATAGTTGATTCCTTAATGGTATTGTTCTATAAGTATTTTGAAATATATCCGCAAGGGATGGTTTGGGACCATAATAGCATGTCATGATCTCGTGGGTGTAGATATCCATACACCTTTTAACAGGTCTTATATGTAGGTATTATATATCATTAGGGAATGTCTTTGTGTATGTGTAGAGTTTCATTGCAAGTGTGTGCCAAGTATGTGACCTATCAGAGGGAATTATAAAGTATTGTGATATGGGTAACACATTAATATAAATAATGGCATGTATTTAATCATTAAAGATGAAAAATTCCTCAATCATAGATCCATATATTGTTTCTTGGCATTCAATAAGTCATGTGGATAAATATATATGACATAATTTCAACATTACAATGATGTAGGTACAATATGGGTTATATTCATCTTGGATAAGACATGATCTCATTGTGCATGATTGATTATATTATTATCTGAAAATAATCTTTTCAATCATTTCATACAATATATTTACATGTTAACTTATGATAAGGATTCTCTAGTGGTATTTTATATTATTCATACTCACACCTTGATTGGGAAACTAGGTTCACATGCATATTTTATTATCTAGGATCTGAATATGGAAAATGTACTTAAAGTAGTTTAATAATGAACATGGATTTTGGAGGTGAACGTGTTGATGATACATACTCGAGATATTTCCCACAAAATCATTCATTTTTATATATATATTAACTTGTATTGAAACAAAGTTGATCTACAATATTTTGATTATTATTGCATGAATTCACATCACACATGTCACAATATTTATTTGTGTTACCTTCTACTATTGTTTTTATTTAGAATATATTCTTGTGGACATTATTTTTTGAAATGGATATAGTTTATGATGTAATAGTATCCCCTGTCACATGGGACCCTCACTGAAAGTCTAAAACACTTGTACATAGGGAGGCATATATGAGGTTATGTGGAACTTCAACTTAGGGCCAATGATTTCAGATGGGGTTTTATATAGTGGTATGAGAGGCCTAAAGTTTCTCTTGTTTTATTTTGGGTTATGGTATATATATAATTGTGTGGTTAGAATATGGGTAGTGGAGTTTCCAGTTACCTAGATGACTCATGTGTAATAGAACTCTTTATTATTAGTGATGTGATTATTGTTACAATTTTATTACAATTCTATGAATTCATCCATCATGAGTTGGTACATAGGGTCGCATGTCACGTATTTAAATCTATTGATTTCTATATAATATTTATTTTTGTAAATTAATTGATTAGTTCCTTTTTTGGGTATACATTTGATATATACTATTATGGTATATCTGTGCAAGAATTAGTTAGTTGAACATGCCCACGATATAATGTGTTTTATATATCATATTTTTATTAAAATAAAGGTTTGAGGGACTAGTATTGAATAATTTGTAGGAATTGATGAGTTTTTCCTTATGTTTGGGTATCTCCTAGGATAGATATTATTACAGAAATATATTATATGTATATTGTAGATGGAAGTTGTATTTTTATAATAATTATTTTATAGGAATTATTAACAGGTTTATATAATTTTAGAAAAGCGATACCTTGGATACACCTAAATTATCTTTCTAGTAAAGATATGCTACTTTTATGGTAAGCTATGCTGGAGGATCCACAAGAGATTACTCCCAATCCTACTATTTTGTTTTAGGAAATAAACCCACTCCATATCTATGTGATATATAATACACCTACTAAGGATATGAGGGACGTGTATGATGTCCTATAATGCCTGATATTTTTAGCTCTATAATCCTCCAACATTGTAGGGAATTGGTCATCCTCGTGGTTCTAATGATACGATTTACATTGTTGAGGGAATATATTATTTAATGAAGAGTTTTTCGGAAATGAACAAGAATCTAGTGGTATTTATGCATCAGATATGTTCAATTATGTGGTTTGGGGTTATGAGAAAAATAGGAAAGGGCGATGGTCTGACTTGGGAGTACATCAATGATTTATTTTTTATGAGTTCTTTTTTAATGCCACAAACCCAGTATACTGGAGTTGGTTCAATATTTCATTACATTCTCATGGTTACATGGAATCAATTCTTGAGGGACTGGTCAATTTATGAGTCATAGAAATATATATTACATACACAATACACATAATAAATTAGATAAAAATATAATACGCAAACACTATAAATAAAATAAATAATTAAAATGCTTCCTTGAACACTTATCGAAATATTTCCTATAAATATCCTTGGGAATGAAACATAATGAGAGTGATCTCAAATGCTCAGTAAGGGTAATAAATGTAGAAGAAGTAATTATTTAAGGAGAATAAATTAACAATGAAATGTAAATATCTGATAACACATTACATTGAAATAACTAGATAATGAAAAGTCAATATGGAAATGTAATTAACTAAAACACATTCCACTTAATCAATAAATTGACCATAAAATGAATCTTTTGATATCTCAATAGAAAATATCATGGATATTTACAACAATTATTAAAATATATAATAATAAAATATTTATTTATTGGTTTTCATGCTTATGTAACATGAAAATCTACAATTTCAATACCTTTTACCAGATGGTTTAAAACTGTAGAAATAATCCTATTTAATTTGGCCACGGTATTTGTCTCATGAGAACCTATTGAAGCTTAGAGGGGATATATAATTATATATAACAACTCAAAATTTCATTTCTAAATCATTACTCATATCAAATATGAAAAATAAATAATATTCTTTATCAAATATCCAAGTTCAATAAAGAATACGGATTTTTAAATAATTACCTAGAAAATAAAATAACTGGTCAATTAAATACCATAAGTAATCATGGTATGTGTTTCTTAAAATATAATATCCATAACCCATGAATATGTATATCGAATGAAATATGATCACTATAATATTATTTTCTCAATAGAAGTTTAAAAATCACAAGAGGAAGTGGTATTTCAAAGATAATCAACATGATCATTGTTGAGGAGAATAATTTTTAAACATTACAAAGTATCCCATAAGGAATCCAAGTGTCACTTGTTTGTATAATAGTCATCCCCTGTGATTTTATCCTAGGTAGTCCACTAAAGATTCCATGTGTCACTCAAGCATATAATAAGTATAATCCCATTAATTCAAACCATGTAATTCATATATGAATCTAACTTTCCCCAAGGCATACTCACAATCAATCATTCAATAAATAACAATAAATCAATACCATTAAATCAATATAATTTAATGAAAATTATTGACTATGTCAAGTTCATCACCAAGAACAATTAAATTTAGTTCTCACCTCAAAATGTGGCTCAAGTCATGGAAAAGTGTAGAAGACATAGTATTTCATTTAGTCACATAAGAATTTATTTTTTAGATGAATCTAATGATTAATTGTCCAATAAATGGTATGTGTATTTGGTGATTGAATCCATTAAATTTTTATTTTAAAATCAATTTTTATTACATACTACAGATAAATAAACAATTTATATTACAATTTATCATTTCAATCCCATGAAAATGGATAAAAGGTACACCTCAAAGGTATTTAAATTCATATTCCATTATAATGGACCATTTTTTCCACAACACAACCAAAATTTTTGTTACAAATTAGGGTTCATAAATAGTTAACATTAATCAACGAGCCTCCTTAATTATATTGGTTTTAATTATCACTTTAATCCATGGAGTAATGTTTAGTTGAAGGGGGGTACTCTGAATTTTGATTGCATGAATCAATAGTATATATATAAACACTTAAAAATTAAATGAAAATCTTGAGACCACCCACCGTATGTTCATTGTGGATAGATTTTCCAAAGTCATCATATGATTCGACTCAGATCGAGATAAAAGTAAATAAAGGAAAAAAATATAATTAGGGAAGATTATCTTTCACTTAAATAATACAGTTGATAAAAATCCAAATGAAGAATTCCAAAAAAAATGAATTAATATCTCACCAAGATAGATTCAATGAGACGAATATTACATGAATTTTAGTGGGGATGTAGATTATCTCACAATTCCAACATGTGGCATCAAAGTGTGGTTTCAAATGAGATGATTGATGTCTAGCAGAAGAGAAAAATAATTAGGTTTGCAACAAGATTTAATTAGTGAAAATTTTGAAAACTTGACCAAATTATATGGTCGCATGGTTTGTTCGTATGGTTGAGAAAACCATCATCCATTATTACACTCTTTAATACATGAATGGGGCACATCACACAGTTTCTCACAAGGTTTGACGAACTAGGCACAAACCACAACTTTGTACACTGTAAAAACGTCAGTCCTATACGCACAACCATACACACAATTTCAGAAAATTTATCTAAATGTGCGGCATTTATCCTACCACTATCAGACATAGCACAGTTAGACGTAACAATATGACCACTTCTACACTATTTCTACCAAACGTTTCATAATCCATTTTATCCCAATATTGGGTTTCAGGATCCCAAATAGCCCTAGATATGCCCTATAATTCTTTGAACTCAAAGGGCATTCATATTACAGAATATTTAATTATTTAGATTTGAAATTGACTTAATTCAAAGATTTCATACATCAATGAATATCCATTTTTTTACATGCATGTTTTAAAAAGAATAGGGAAATCATGTATCCATTTTTTATAAAAACATTTATGTTTTTTCAACACAAAAAATTTATAATTTGGTTAATATATAATATAATAAATATATAGATGATAAATTACATTTGGGGAGTCACAATTATCTCAAATATACCACATTATACCCCTATAAATTCATTAAAAATTTGAAAAAGATTAAAAAAAAAAATTGATCATATGAAATAAATATTCTATTTTATTTATGATTAATTATCATACTAATTCAAAATATTAAGAGTTAATTTCCCAATAGAATAATTCAACCTAGATTCTAAATTCACCATTGTATAATAAATGATTATTTCTGTACTAATTATATAGAGGACATAACCTAAATGAATTCATTTAAGACATAGAAAAAGTGGGATGTTACATTAATTTTATTTAAAATGAACATTGAAATACCATTACATTACATCACCAATGTATATTAAAAAACTATACTCGTATCAAATTATTACTACAAAAAGTCATTTCCACACCACCCAATGTTTCAAATTTTGAAACTCATAAGAAAATCCCCTCTAGAAAATATGTTATAAAACAACTATACTAGAATAAATATCTTTCATGGTTACTCTCTGTTAAAAAACTAAAACATAAAAAATTTTATACACAAAATTTTTATTTCTCAAAATCAGAGTGAAATAGAATAAAAACATACTGTTATATTTATGTATCGCCTATAATAAAACACATAAATAAAACATAGGTGAAAAAATAAACATTTTTATTTTTTGTATGTCATCCATCACACTTCCAAAGGTGAATTTATTATTCCAATTCAATGTAAAATATAAAAAATATATCAAAAAAATATAAAGGATTTTTTTAACCCTTTTACCCATAATATTACATAGATGATGTGAATTTTGAATATAAAGGGATCTATTGTATGTTAACCCAATTTATCACCCTACAAATTATGATAGATTGGTAAAAAACACCATATAAACTACCAATTATGTTTGGGTTGGTCCTATAACCTCCACCTCTATAGAGAGTTCAAATAAGAAAACATATAAAGACAATAGATGTAGCCTCATTGATGATGGTAGTTTAGGTATATTGAATAAGGTTTCTGAAAATTTAAGGGTTTTCTTTAAATAAATCTTATTAAAATTCAAATCCTCAATGAAATGGAAATGAGATTTTTTTAAAAGAGTACTTCATTATCCTAACATTATCTCTTATGGTTTTTTCTTTGCCTTATCACTAGTAGGATTTCCTTTACTCTAAAAATAATTAAATTTATGCACTTATTTCAATAGTATCTTCTACCAAAATATAATCAATGGTGATAGAATTCTTGATTTAATCCCAATAAATTGTTGGGAAAATTTAAATACCATAGGTTTGAGATCTAAAATATATCATATTTTAGAGAATAAAAACATATTTGAATCATTTACCATTATATTAATGGAAAATGCACCAGTTTTTTAAAATAATCAATAAATTCCACTACTATTTGGTCACCATAATGGATACACAAAAATTATTATTCCTTACATACATTAACAAAATTAGGAATAAATATTTATTTAGGTTCTCTTAGAATATTCCTTAATGAATTTAGTTATGGATAATGGTGTTCTAAAATTCCAGACTCAGTCCCTTAAATAACACAACCACACATTTCACCCAAGAGGTTTTTGGAAATCTCATATCGTAAAATCATTCTTTGACTATACATAAAAATTTTATCACTACTCGAGGGACTTGATTACCATTAAAAGCATTTTATATCTTGTCTAGAATTTCTCATATATGTTCATAATTTAAATATAATATTGGTCATTCCAATCTATATAGATTCATGGTAGTGATAAAAATGTAGAAGACTGTATTTAGTTTATAAGTTTGACAACGATACAAATTTCATTCCAAAGAATTACATATGTAACCTGTCGACACCTTATTGTGGGATATATTCAAGAACCTCATGAAACAAAAAATTAAATCCCAAGATACATCAAAATATTAAAAAAGGTAAACAAAGTCTTAAATCAAAGGAAGAAATATCGAGAATCTTTGTTTATCATAACAAATTATAAGACTTGAAAAGACCACATGATATATATCCCAAATATGCCTATAAAAGAATAAAATTATATAAAATAACCTTCATCTCAAGACATATATTTATTTTTTTAAATCTCATAATATATTACCCTTTATTCAAAAAACCTGATGAGATCACCATTAATTATTTTTAACAACATGAAATGTAACTAAAATTTTAGATATTAATATCATAATATTTCTTGATATTCATTTTATATGACATTGAATAACATGAAAAAAATTCATTCTTTATAAAAATTCAGAACAAAATAATTTTTACTTTGAATTTTTTTTCATGAAATTTACAAACTATTTCCCAAAAATATTCCCTGAAACTGAAAAAAAATTCTAGTACAATGAAAAATACCAAAATATAAGTTATCACCCTAAAAATAAGTTGGTAATAATCACATAGCTCAAAAAATAGTCAATTTCTCACAAATAAAAAAATCAAAAAATAAAATATGAAATATTAATCAGGTTAGAACTATACGTTTTATATTGTTTTAACAACATTGATTGTTTTTTCGTATAATTTATTCAAATGTGTGGGAACTATGTGAGTTACACATGGGGGTTATTCAGAATGGATGATATAGTTTTTTTAAAAATGGGAAGACTATGCATGCCAACTATGTTATCACATATCTGCATTCTTTTTACCATAAAATTAAGAATTTCTATCATTTTATTAATATGTATTCATAAAAGTCATGTTATCAAAAAACAATAACATAAATAATTATAAATAATTAAAAATAATGCTAACATCGATGAATCAAATGTTAAAAATCCATCATAACACAATTTTTTAAAAAGATGTGATTTTTAGGAACTCAAATAAACCAACCAATCAAGCATTGATGGTATTATATCTAATCTACCATAAATTCCAATAATATTTCCTATCTTTGATACCACATTGTATCGAAACACTCAAGGATGAACTAGCAGGTCACCTCGAAAACACATCCACACGACATGATGTATTTTTCTAATCGCCATGGGCTAGTAACATGCACATAGGGTGTCAAAAAGCAACTACTGGGAATGTTATCACCCTAAAAATACAACAAAACACAAATTGGTAACATGAAGAGATTTATCCATTGAGGAAATTTGTTATTGGTGATTTATTAAATCAATCTCTTGTTGAGAAATATTGGGTCTTACTAGTTCATCCATCTTTACTAATGGATGTTAACTACAATACCCACATAATGAAATATTAGTGAATATTATTTGGGAACTGATGGTGACTTTTATGTGTATGTTATTTAAATATGATTTCCATTTTACAAAAAATATTTCGTCTTCATTACACCTACTCCTATTTCTACTATCATGGGATTCCCTATGGTCCTCCTCCAATGAAAAAACATCCCAAACATTCCATCCACAATCTTCCTCCCTCCCGCCTACATATCTCACCACCCATATTATTTTTTCCTCAAATCATTCTATACTATTTACTAATATAAATTTCACATTTCATAAATCCACCTCTCTATATTCATTGTGGGATCTCCTTCTATATAAATTTTCATGTTACTCTTAAAATTTTGGGTTTATTTAGTGATAGAGAATCGAGGTGATAATATTTTTCTTTATCAATTCTTTTATTAGCGCAGAAAATGGGTTCCTTTTATCAGTGATTTTTTTAACACTCATATAGAATACCATTATCAGTGCTATATTTTTTGGTAAGATAAAGGGTAACCTTTATGAGTTTATTTTCTTGCAATGAAAAACGTTATGATCGTGTGCCCGAATCCCAGATTGAACATATTTATGTTCAACCTCTTGTTTTGATATAATTCCACCATATCAGCAATTATGAATCCTACAATTGGGATACACTCCCGCATATGGTTTGATACACCTAAATGAGCCATTTTGATCATGCATGGGCCTGAGTAGTCCTTGGCCCACCCTGTGATCACTAAGGTATTTAACTGACCCTATTCAAAGTCAGAATTCCATGGTGGGCTGATTAAATGGATGACCCTTCCGGTAGAGGGCTAGTTGACTTCCAAAAATTTTTATAATTAAATGATGGTTTCATTTATAAAAATATATATTAATATATATGAATATATAAATAATATTAATATTAATATAGTAATATATTAATTTTTTTTGTTTTTAATCTTAATTTACTAAACTTATTTAATATTTTATATATCATTATATTTATTTACATTTATTTATTTTTTTATAAAAAATAAATTATTTCATATAGAAAAATATATATTGATATGTTTAAAATAATAAACGAAGGGATGATTGATTTTTTAAAAGGTTAAATTAAATTATTACTTTATATAAAATATTACAAATTCAAATATATCAACTATCAAATAATATAAATATATATATATATATAATATAATTTTATGAAATTTTTATTTGTTTAGTATTTTTTCAAATATATTTGTTTTTAATATTTGTTTTTATTTATTCATGTCTTAAAATTATATTATTATTACATATTTCAAAATAAAATATATATATATATATTGATATAATATATATATATATATATATTAAATTTTAAATATTTTTAATTTTTAATTGTTTTATGAAGTGTCTAGTATTGTGGATCTGACGTTGGTATCCCGCTTCAATCACCGATGACCATCGATCGACGAATTTGATCGATTTGGGTTCAGAGAATGGGACTTGTAGGAACGCGCAATTGTTGGTCTTCATGATACGCGACATCTTATGATTCAGTTTGCTTATGAGGAGGATCTGATCCGGGCCTGGTCCAGTGATCCTTGTTGTTGTTGGGGTTTCATGTTCTTCCTCCTTTGATGTTCATTTGATCTATTCATGAATCACGAACCACCCAACGTCGTGACATGGGTATGTTTTCCTCACCATTATTACCATTTTAAAACCTTTCAATTATCCATATGATTGGGAATATGGTGGTCCATTTCTTATGCTCTGATTTCCGTACCTCAACTGTATGTCACCCCATCAACCTGCACATCTATGTTGAGGTGGATGTGTCGAATCCCCCAGTTGACTGGTTTTGGATTATGGTTGGAACAATGTTTAAATTGAAGTAGGTCATAGTATTTGAGTCCTGGGGTAGATATAGCATGAAATGTAATCATCTAAGGAACCTGGTGTCGCAATGCAATGGTGAAGGGAGGAGCAAGTGGTTTGATCCGATTTTGAGGATACGTGAGGGGCAGAGTCAGTAGCCTAGTGTGGTTATTGGTAGGGATTCTGATTCTCAAATGAGAGGTACAATAGTAGTGGGAACAAAGGTAGTGGCCTCCTCTAATCCGCTGGTCAATGTAGTCTTTTATTGGCTCAAACATGATATGAGGGTGGGGATGGTGAGAAGTAGGCTGTTGACAGTGGTTAAGGTAATGGTGTTCTTAGTTCTGAAGGGCAGAGTATTGGTAACAATAAGGGTGTTGTGCAGGTTAAAGAGCAGGGGCTTGGGGTAGTGGGAATCTTGAATTATGCTGGATGTTAGGATCGATTGTCTGTTGTAATTTCATTGGTCTGTAATTCTATGATTTAGGATAGGGCTGAAGGTAAGTATGGTTTGCTATCTAATGTCTCCATGGGGAATCAGTTTTAAGGGCTAGAGAAGGAGGAGGTGGAGGAGGTCATGTAGGATAGTGTCAATTTGTAGACCAAGAGAACAATTTAGGAGGATGTTGCAGTGAATGAGGGTAGTGAAAAAGGGATCAGTGAAGGCAATGAATTTCGGGAAAATTCATAATTCTTAGTTTTGATTGACAATATTTGTCAGCTTCATTAGACTAAAATTTATCCTTATTAGGATATGTTGATTCTCGGAAAATGGGGTGATTTTTCTGATACAAACAATGAAAATGAGAGTGGAATGATCAGACCCTCATATAGTGATGCTGTTCAGGGAGGGAAGAAGATATTGATTGGCAGCCAAGAGGATGTGCTTGCATTGCCATGAAGATGGACAAAGATGGTCTAATCTGACCTGCCAAAGTTGATGCCCACTAGATCTTTTAATAAAAGTATGCAAACTACTAATGAACTCATTTCTTTGGAACAGATGAATCTTAGGAAGATGTATGCCAAGGTCATCAAGCAATGCGAATGGTCAGAAAGAGAATCAATGACTTTGGATGCAGCTTTTGTTCATGGAGGTGGTTTTGAGTTGGACTTTGATGGTATGTAGTCTTTATTTTGGTTCTGTGGAACTTGTTTTCTGAACTTTTATTTTATTTTAATAAATAGTTAGGGGCTTTGCCTCTTCTTAAGCTTTCTAGTCAAAAAATAATAACATACAAATATATTATACATATGATTATAAAAGTAATATTAATTTATACATGTTTATTCATTAACATTTAATTTTTTTAATATGGTTTGAATTCATATAATTAATATGTAATCATTTCCGTTTTAACGTACATAGATATTCATTTTTACTTTTTTAAATTATCTTTTTTACTTAATGAAATTTATTAATTTTTTTAAAATTTATTCATTATTTTTATCATATATCTCATTAAAAGATGCTACATATTTTATAATTTCATTTATCAATTCAATATATATCAAACATATATATATACCAACATTAATTTCACACAAATAAGTTTCTACATAATTAATGTAATCATATATGGAAACAAACAACTAAAATTTATTTAATTGAGTCCAATTTTAATATTCGTTTTAGAATTAAATTTTTTAATATAATGTATTTAATATATGTTTTCTTTAATCCAAAAATTTTATTTACTTAGTTTTTAATATTATTTTGGTTGTTATTATTTATTATTTTTTATTTTTTATTTTTTACAGTATAATCATTTTAATTGTTTATTAAAACATATTTTTTTAGTATGTTTGTAATGTTATGAATATGTTTTCATATTACTTTATATATATATATATGTTTCATTATTTTTAATAAATTTTATATTTTATAAAACATATCCAATTTATTAATATTTTTAATGATTACTCATTTTCAAATAATCAAATTCTAGGTTTTTTACATTTATTCATTTAATATTAAATATTATTTAATATTGAAAAAATATATTTTTAAATAAATATTTATAAATAAATATATAGTAAATATACAGAAAATATATTTTTAAAAGTATATATTTATAATTATGAATTAATAAATCCATTATTTATTAATGTATTTATATAATTATAAATAAATAATTATATATTTTAATTATTCTAAAATTATAATAAACATATTTAAATAATGAATAGATTTAGTATATTTATATTTATATTTATATTTATTTATTATATATATATATAATTATATAAATATATATTATTATATATAAATATTTATAAACACATTTATAATTTTTTTATTAATAATTATATTTATAAATATATTTCTATATTTATATTCTTAAATACATATTTATTTATATATTTATATATTTATAATTAAAAAAAGTAATATTTATTTTTTTTTGTAATTAAATACATTTAAATTATTTAATTATATAAATAATATAAAAAAAATTAACTATGGGTATTTATCAGCACTTTTTTGGATCTGTTAACGATATATGTTAACAATCACTAAAAACCATAATAATAATGTATTTTATCCACTATTATTTTTAGCACTGATAAACCCCATCTTGATATTATTAATATAACATTAACTGAAGAAACATCCCTCTTGACGTTCAAACTGTCGTGAAAGATCATTACTACGGATGCTCCCCCTATACCTTCTCTAAGATGAACTCTCTGAAATATATTGTATATTATTCTTTCTCAGCCCCCCTTTTTTATTAGTGTCATCGATCAACTCTCTCATGCATATATGGTCCAAATAAAGTTATTTTTTTTATTTCATGATTTTCCACCTCACCTCCTTGTCTTCAGAGCAGGCTGACTACCAAAAATTATGAAGCATCTCTTCAATGACCACCCCTTTTATTCAATCGTCCAATTAACACAACTATACTTAAACCGCTTTTTTCATTTTTTTGGGAGAATAAAATTAATTTTCTTCTAGAAATAATGTAATCATTCTTATAAAAATTTAGGTATTATTATCCTATATAAATTTACTCCTAGAATATGGAATTACATTACTAAAAAGTTTAGACATTGATGAAGTTGGTGGAATAGTTGGTTATAACATCATGTTTGTTATTCTAGTGAACATATTAAAACAAATATTTTTATTATATTATGATCAAATATGAATACCATCAAATAAGAGCTTAAAATGGAAAAAATTAATATTCACTTGAATTATCTTTTGTTTTTATGAATTATTTTTCAATATTTCCATTATAATATAAATTATTTGATCTTTATAATGACAAATGTTACATATAACAAGTCCCCACCAAACAATTCTAGAATGTTATTGATGATTTTTTTAAATATAACATTTTAAATTATTACATTTTATAAGATTAAACCCACGTTATTTCTGCATTGGGAAATGATTTCGTCACACATGTATTTGGTTGAGTATTTACAGAAATGTAATTAATAAATAATTTTTTATTTATATAAGTGGAAGAAATGGGGGGTGGGGGTTCTTAGCCTGGTTCCAAACTCACGATGTTTAAATTTTCAAGAGTGGTTCACATATATAATGGAAATGAGCCTAAATGACCAACCAGAAATTATACTACTATTTTTTCTTGTGTCTTTATAAACCAATATTAAATTCCATATATATCCCTTTCATGATAACATGTTAAATTCATAATTTATTCACAACTAACCATGATATTTCATATCAATCCTTACATGGAATCTTGGAGTTCTCCCTCAAAAGTGTGATGTGCTCCCACTTTCTTTACAGATTTATCATGATTCATGGGTTATCCAATTCGCACAGGTGTTGGTTCCCACTCTTCAACAACAATCTATACAAAATGTATGCAACTAGTAAAAATTTATTATGTTCATCCTCTACTATCACAATATCACTCAATCATTTATGATCATTTGCCTTCAAGTTGTATGGATGAAATATTTAGTGAAAAGGAAATAATTTTAATCACCCACCTTCACAGTATGTGAAATGGAATAAAATTAATTAAGACATATATTCTGATACCACCATTTTAATACTTCCATAGGGACACTAATAATCCAATATCTATATATGTAAATATATAATGATAATAATTAATCTATATAGAGATAATTCGATGGATATATTTAATATAATGTTTTAACCTCTAGCTTGAGTTACCTACATATTTTCTACACTTCTGGTCAACATAATTATATACACTTAGCTATGGGATTTCACAATTTATAATCCCATAGGGGGATATATTAATGCCTTATGTCATATCATTCTTCATTGCATAAATTATTTTAAATCAATAAATTACTTCACATGGTATATAATTTTAAAAATTATCTTCCAATAAAGATGAGTCTCTCATTGGATTTTATTTATTATATACTAGTCCACCATCTTCAAGGATTTTAGTGTCTCTCAACAGATCTCTACTCTTGCAGATTTATCTCCACATGAAAAACATGTTCTTATATTACCTAATAAAGTCATATTGGTAAAAAAGAAGATTTATTTATCCCCATAAATCCATGGTTGTTTCCCATAAGGCTCATCTTCTTCGTTAATAGTCATGAAATTTCAAAATTCATTCCTCAGACAAATATTCACTTCATTTATCATTTTATATTTATATTTAATCACAAGGTATTTTTAGATGTTTCATTTTATGGTATACATTATACTTTTATAAAAAAAATTATTTATTTTATCTATATTAAAAAATCAATATTGGTTTTACTAATGACATTTTAAATATTTTAGAATGAAAAATGCATTTATTGGTTTTTGAAATTTAATAATAAGTTTTTAATTAACTATTATTATTTAAGGATAATTCATATGAAATGGGCTTGTTGTAAATTTAGTGAATTGTTTATGAAATTAAATTTGAATAGTAAAGGACATTTTTATAAAGTTATTACATGATTAAATTAGTAAATTGTCATTTATGGAGAAAATA
Organism: Viscum album; assembly: GCA_963277665.1. Taxonomy (NCBI): domain Eukaryota; kingdom Viridiplantae; phylum Streptophyta; class Magnoliopsida; order Santalales; family Viscaceae; genus Viscum; species Viscum album. Next base: position 1,241,416,692 of record OY728156.1, on the reverse strand, counting down.
AAAATTTAATTTAATTTTCTAGAGTTAAAAATAATAAAATTTTACTCTAAATGTAAATATATTATTTTGATAAATATTATCTATGACTATATAGACTAATTAAATGTTTTTCTTTTACAGGTTCAACTTTTGTTTTATTTCAGGTGTTTAAGATATGATCATGTAGGTCTGTGTGTTATAGTACACATATTTATTTGTATTCCTAAAATACATGGTTTGGAATAATCTATTGAGAAATAGACTAACATGGAATCCAACATCACTTCTGTTGTTCAGAACAGGTTCATACTCTCGTTCCATTAATTTATATTCTCCATGAACCAGTGTCAAAATTCATTGATAACATGATATTCTATATTCTGTGGAAATATATTGTTTCATGTATTTATAATGAAATGTCAAAATTAGGTGAAAAAAGAAGAAAAACACTTTTCAATGGAATTATTCCCTAATTTAATAGATAAATTCCGTTTTCTGACATAATTAATACCACCTTCTTTTCCCATAAATCATAAAATCAAGAACCTCAACCAACAACCACATTTTTATATTAGGTATTTTTTTTCATGTCACCCTTTTGTGAAATGATAACATATCATGGATCATAATGGATAATATTCAAATGTTGTGTTCACCTTATTAGAATTATTCACGTCATTCACCTTTGATTGTTAATATCATATGTGTATTCTTTTATTTTTTTTATAAAATGAAAATTTAATGAGTTTACTAGGATGGATATTAATCAAAAATTGACACACACTAATCGTATGAAATATGTGTATAAAGATGGTGTTAAAGTGTATATCGTGTTTATAATAGAAATTCAATATGATCTTTCTAGAATCTTTTCTCCAGGTTTGTGTTTATGTTATTAAAAAAATTAGCATGGATTTCTTAGAAGAATGTTTGATTTTTCATAGAATGGATCTGAGCCATAATTATTGGAATAAACATTGAAAAAAACTAAACATACACACCTATTTGGGTGAAACTATAGTATTTGGATCATTTGATATGGATAACAAATTAAATGATGATGGTGGTCATATAGATAAAATGAAAATGGATATTTAAGATGACCATTGTGAGTGTTCAATGTTGATTAAGATGTTAAATAACTTTTATGAAGACTATTTTAGACTAAAAATACTAATTAATAAAAATCAGTTGTTTAGAAGTTATATAATATGAATTCTAGTAGTACATGGAACAAACATTACTTTATATAACTTCATATAATCTTGATTATTATATTTCATTAATAAAATAAACTTTATTGTCGAGCATACGATGTTAAATGAGTGATACGTTCATTGGGAACGATCTAAAAGAAAATTATTCTTGTTAAAATGATTTCATAATATTTTATAAAGGCCAGACATCATAAATAAAATTTACATTATATGTCTTCAATCAATACAAGAATGATAAATCTTTTCATTCTGAATTTTTATGGTAAATTTTAATAATTCCATGGTTTAAATCACTATATGGATGTCCAAAAACAATGAGAATCTTTCTCTTGAATGAAAATACTTGAATCATGGATGTGAAACTATTTTATCCAATAGACTATCCATAGTGGCAGAAAATTTGTTATGAATAATGTGAATTTTGAAATGATCATTGAAAATTCAATCATTTCCTATAAAGAGATAGTATAAGCCATTTTGGAGTACAGAACAGTACTCAACATATGTAGATAGAGAATTTGGTAAATTATGACATGCCACTGTGGTTATACTTGAAGTGTAAATAAATTATGTTTTAACAATTTATCTTTGTACCAATACAACCTAGTAATGATATTAATGCCTATTTGGATCCATTGATTGACAATATATAATTTATGTAGGATACATGTGTTACAATTTTTTATGCTCATGGATGTATATAACTCACATTTTGGGAAATATTTTATAAGATGATACATGATTTTTCAAATTAATGGAATTCCATTATACTAATGAACAAAAGGAACATTGGGTTGTCTTATTTTTTTAAGAGTGTAAAAACATTTTTTAGTTGAAACATCCCAACATGACTAGGTTTTTAGGACATCATAAATTTTTACCTCAATGACATAAATTACAATCCTAGAAGACAACATTCATTGGTAATACCAAATAATGTAAAACAACATATCCAATAATGATATATTAATTAATAAATAATGTAAAACACACTAAAAATAGCTTCAATTGACTGTATTCAAAAGACCATATTAAATCAAGAAGGAAGAGTAGAACAATTTTAATTGAATTTCCATGATTTTTTTTGAACATCAGCCACTTTCTTGATGTCATGCATGTAGAAAAAATATATTTTTTAATGTTTTATTGGAAGGCTAATAATTGACCGTAGAAATAATACATGGAATCCAGGATTGGATGGACAAGATTGACGTGGGGAAAATAGAAGATTTTACAGAAATGAAGGATGAATTTAGACGTTTCTCCATGTAGTAGCATAGACTCTATCCAGTCAATAAAATATGAAAATTTACATTTTACTTAATGCTGTTAATGTTATAGAGGGTTACTAATGAAATATAAATAATGTCATATCAATGAATAATTTAACCCTTAATGGGATAAAATAACAGGAAGTCATGTCTTCAAGCATGATTTTATGCCGTTCAATTTACTTTTTTATGCCTAGAAACTTTTGAGATAAATTAATGAAAATATGTTTTTTAAATCATTATTCAATAATGATATATATGTGGAGAGATTTTGATTAATGAATAAGATGGTGGGAATCATATTATTCGAATTATAGAACTTCTTACTACTATCATTTTTTATATATTGTTCCACTAAATAGTTCTCTAATTTAGGGATGTTTAACTATGTTATCCACTCAATTATATATGGATGTACCCAATTGAATAATATTTGATGATTATTAATGAGAAAATAAATAATTTATGTTAGACAGAAGTTTATATTAAGGAATGATATATTTTTGATGAACCTATTAAAATATATACCGATTACATATCTGATGATGATAACACCATTCTCCTAATGTTGTTTCAAAACCAATGACTTATTTGCTATGGTATTTTCTAAATATTTGTTTTTACAATTACTGTCACAAAGCTGGAGTATGGTCACCTTTACATTTTACAAAATAGTGAGGATTTGATTCATATATTGAAACCAAAAAATAAATTCATAGAGATATGAATCCATCAAGGTATGAAGGATGGATATAAACTAAACATCATAAAAAATTTACAGGTTGGTTCCAAAACCCAATTTTTTTTGTGTTACATAAAAATAGAAACTCAATTACTGAATGACATTGATGTCTAGCTATTGTAAAATTGAAAATATTATATTCTACTCCAGTTTTATAATTAACAATAATATTTTTTATAAAATTGAATAATATAATATTTGTATGATGAAAAATAGTTATGTTTTTCTTGTGTTGAAATTGACACAAACATATGTTTCCCTGGATTATAGTCCAATTTATTCGAATGTCTCATATTTCACCATCATCAAAAACAAAAATGATTTGTATTATAAAACTATCTACGTGATGATTTTTCTTTGAAAATGGGGAGATAACATGACTGCAATAAATATTGATGAAATGAGAATCATAAAAGTAAATATTATTGAAGAAGGGGAAAAGTCCAATTTTTTCATAATAGAATTACGAGTAATTATTTTTTTCATCTCTGATTCCACTAACAATAATTTGCTAACTTTCCCACAGGTGACTGAAGCAACACTAGGAAAAAAGTTGGAAAATCAATCTAGGATAAGTTATCCATTGGGAGATCAGAATAATTTCAAGGAAGTACCATTATAAGAAATATCTATTGTGTTGTAGGGGAAAACAAAGAGTGGATTTATATTCTCAATAGAGGATCCAAATACATTCATATTTTAAAAAATTAAATTGACTTAAATGATTTGGTAATTTTTATTAATATACAATTATTTCTTTCTTAATATGCTTTATTTACTACATTATAATCAATAAATAAATTAAATGGTTGACTACTCATGCAGTAAATGAATTTATCAAATGATTATATTTCTTATATGGGGGAACTACAAAGATTTTATGGTAAAATTTCAAAATAATTAGTTGATCAACAACATGTTAATGAAAAAAACATGAACTATGTAACAAGAATACTTTAACAAAAATTATCATGGAAACCATGAAGTGTTTGAAATTAGAGGTTGGATGGAACCAGCATGTCAAACATGTTGACCCTAATAAGTAATGTACATTAGTAATGTTGGTTCAAACATGAAAATGAATCTACCAATTGATATAGATTCATGGAACCATGTATATCCCATAAAGAAATAAACCTTTTGAAAATATATTAAGGCAATTTTATGATATAATTTATTTATTTTAATGAAAAAATATATATTGAAACATTGATTTACATTAAATTACCCCTTTTAGTGGTTTTTTATTTTAGAACATTTCATTGAACAATATTTAATAATGGCTAATAGAAAATCAATGAGAAGATTTCAGACACTCTTCACCATGTTTAATATTTGGGATGCTAAGGGAAATTTATATCCCCACCCATAGATTACATATGCACAGTATATAATTTATGAAACATGGAATGAATTTATAATTTTTTTTGCTGAAAAATTAATTAATCTGAATTGAAGTCAATAACATATTATTATAAAATATTTATTTTATTTATTTTTTTTAAAAAATTAATCTATAAAATAACAATGGAGTTATAAATAAAAATAACATTCATCAAAACCAATGTACCCATATTTTAAATAATGTATTGGGTATTCTTCACTATATAATAAAGTGAAATTTATATTCAATCAAAAATAAATGAATTATGTTATACGAAACAACAAATATTCATATTTTTATATGCATATTGATAAATCCATATACAAATCCAATTCCATAACATGTCATGTGCTATGGAATGAGTTTTTTGTAAATAAAGATGGTAAACAAGTACATGAAAACTCAAAAGCATTATAAGAAACAGAGGTAAGTGTTAAATTTTAGTAATTTTTTTGATTTATAATAGTAATGTTTAAAAATATATTTTTATGTCCATCTATTTATTTGTACAGGTTAGAAACAAGAATCAGAAGTGACCATACCTCATGAAAAACTACATTCAGTAGCATTTAAGTGGATAAAAAATGGTAGTGTTAGAGTTCTAGGATTTGGAGTGTCACCTTGAAAATATTTTGTGAAGAAAACCCCAAAAGACCATACATTTAGGATGATCAAAGGATTAAATCAATAAATACATGCTTCTTAAGATATTTTTTTGCAGCCTAATTTAGATGATGAATATATGTGTACTGATAAATGTGAACTAGTAGTGTAACAATAATCAACACATGGAAAAAATGACCTAATAATATTTTAGGATACTCATTCACTTCATTCACATACCTTACCGACGGTAATTATTTAATATATCTCTCACTCTCCAAATAGTAAATCAAGAAAATCCAAGTACCCTTATATTAAAAAAATTCTCATTTCTAATGATGGATTTTATTTATACATATCAAAAAAAAACTACACCGTGTTGTGAGGTGTATAATGTATATCATCATATGAGGCATGATGTATAATAAAAAATACTAGAAGATCTCATGGGAGTGAGGGTTGACATAGATCAAGAGTTGAGTGATTATTTTCCTATTCCACTTGATGAACCAGATATTACATTGGTCAATGATGCTTATGGAACATTTATAGGATGACAATATAATCTGACTTATATACATGACGTATGTCCATAATTATTCAATCAAATGAAAATTCATTAAAATTGAAAAAAAAGTATAATGTGAGATATGATATTATTGAAGGATAATTTTTTTAAAAAAAAAATTTATATCAAGAAAATAGGGTGAATAAACCAAGAAAACAAAAGGGCCATCTGGGAGTACCTTCTCCCAACAAGTTCAGCTTCAACATATCTTAACATTGGATGTTCAAGGAGATAAAATATATAAATATAGAGATGTGAGAAACATTTAATAAGAGGAGTAAATATTTTGAACCATCATTACAAATACATTTTATCTTTCGATTATAAATGATATTATAATGTTTGGAATGACACGATTCTCAATTATGAATACAAACATTAGGTAAATTTTCATAATCTTTTTATCAGACGAATCATCCACTATGATTATAAAATTTAATTCCCAGTCATATTTTCTATATGTGTTTATATTACTATTTTATAAAGGGGAAACCCAACGATATATGATTTTAATTCTTGAATCCCTATATCGTTTCTATGGGAGAGAATTATTTGAATGTGAATGAAATTGATAGTAATGGAGATGAACATTAAGATGAATTTAAGAGAGAAAATTGAATAAATAATCCTCTATATTACTATAAATCTTGGGTAAAAATATTCAATGTATTCATATGAAATACATTTTTCATTTTATCAATACTTATTTTTTATTTTGGAAGTAATGAATTATGATGGAAACCAATTTAGATACCCCAAATATTTGTTTTTTTGACCCAATGAATTAATTTCACTCATACAAACCACATATGTATTTTATTGTTAATTGTTTAGTCACTACAAAATAAAATTTGTAGATAAACATTATATTATATGTTTCAGATTTGTAAATAATAAATTTTTAATTAGAGGGAGATCTATTAATATAGGCCGAAACACTGTATGAGGTCAATACATGAATATATCATGAGTATGGATTTATTTTTAATGTAATCAAATTAAGGTATATATAAAAAAAATTAACTGTCAAAACATATTTCATAAGAATTTATATATATTTTTCATCAATTTTGTAGTGTATAAAGCATCATATCAACAATAATTGTTGATATTAAATTTTCAAATTTCTTGAAAGATATAATATAAAATCCAAATATTTACATACAGGAACATGTAATTTAAAAATGTAATTAATATTTCATATCATTTTTTTCTTTATATTTTACTATAAATACATATATTTCCAAAAATCTACACACTCTAAATAAGATGTAAATTTTTTTAGAGATGATTTACTAGAGTACATAGTTTATGAATGTTTTATGAAATCAAATATAGGTGATTACCTATTTTATTTGTGATCTAGTATGGGGCATGACCTTAGAAATGTATTTAATATGTGAAGTATTTGTATCAAAATGATTATATATTATTTATGATTTATTTTTCAACAAGAAGTGTAATGGTGAAAATGAATTGGTTTACATATGAATGGGAATAATATTTTTTGTAAGAATGTATTGAAAAAACACGAAGAGTTTAATTCCTAATACTAATTTTTTAAAATTTATAAAAATTTTATATACTTCTTAAAAAATTTCCAGAACATTTATATCGAAAACTTATTTTGTCGAATTTCAACATTAGTTCAAAATAAATGTAACATGCTCAAAACCAAGAAACAATTTTAGATTGTTTTAATACTTTAGAATAGTGATTTATAATTCATTTTTTATACAATATGAATTTATCATACATCAATTCAAAACAAATGTGGTTATTTTGAACCAATGTCCATTTTATCAATACAAAAGTTTCATTATATATTTAACACATTTCCAGATGTTAAAACCAATAAATGATGCAGATTTATTTTCAAAATTTATAGAAATGATCCATAATTTATTTTTCATATGTAGTAATTGACCATATGATACTCAAACACATTATTTGATTAGTATGACCTGATGTATGTGGTTTAAATATATAATTTTTTTGATTAAAAAGATCTCCAAATACCCAAAAATAATTAATTGAAAATATATTATTTTGAAACATTTATAAAATGGTCTATAATTCATTTTCAAATTTTAGAATTGACCAAATGTAAATTTGACACCTGATGTGGTTTCCATGACTTGATGTGTGTGTTTTGAATATAAAAGTGTAAATTTAGTTTATAATATGCATCAAATATCCAAAATCAATAATATATTTTCTATTTTTTTAAACATTAATATAATGGTATAAAGTTTCATTGATGTGTATGATTAAATTAAGCATCAATATGACTAATGATGTGGCCAATATGGCTCAAAGTGTTTTTTAATATAATGGTTTCATTTTAATTTTAAACACATGTCACACCACCAAAACAAGGAAAATGAGATCAAATATTCTAGAAACTATATGAAAATGACGTACGATTCACTTTTCATGTGTATGAAATTATTTTACACAAATTCGACACATGATGTGGTTGATAAAAAAAGCTTATATTGATTTAAATCTATAGAAAAATGGCCATAAATTCATTTTCGAACTATAAGAGTCAACCACTCATCAAACGAACACTTGATGTGGTCAGTATGACTTGAATTAATTTTTTGGAATATAAATGTTTTATTTCAGTTGGAAACATGAATAAAATATTAAAAATGTGAAAATGATCACAAATTTTCATTAGAAAATGGAATAGGAACATAATTTCTTTTTGAGGAATTAGAATTGAAAAAAAAAATTAATTCTAACACAGGATACCACTAATACGATCAATGTGTGTGTTTTTAATAGAAACATTCAAATTTATTTTAAAAAAGATTTCACATCCTATTAAATGACCAAATAAGGTCATATTTTTGTTACCTTTAGGGAAACAATTCATAATTTATTTTCCCATTGTAAAAATTGAGTTCATTCTAATCTGATACATGATGTGGTCATCATGACCCAATGTATGGCTTTTCAATATAAAAACATTCAAGTTTTATGAAAATCCCATATCCAAAACTAATAAGACAAACCCAAATTGTTTTGAAACATTAGAAAAATGGTCAATTATTCATTTTTTACCATTAAAAATTGACTACACATAATTATGACAACTAATGTGGTAATTGTGAATCAATTTTTTTTTAATACCAAAGATTCATTTTTATTTAAAACACAGATAAAATAAACACTCAAACAAATTATCTTTATTTGGTTTCTTTTTTTTTGGAAAATGTGTCACAATTTATTTTTTACATGGAAGAATATACCACAAATTTATCCAACACATGATGTGACTATTATTAATTAACGTACATTTTTTCAATTGAAATGTTCCCTTTTAGTTAAAAAATTATGCCACATCAAATAAAAATGAGAAAATGTTATTTAAATATTTTTATTCATTAGATAGATGATACAAATATTATTTTTCATGTATTGGAATTGACTGCACACAAATTTGCCACATGATATGGCCAATATAACTAAATATATTTTTTTTTCAATGTAAAACTATTATTTTTGTTCAAAAAACATCACATCTAAAAAACTATGAAAACGATCTCGGATTGTTTTCAAACATTTGTATAAAGGTCCCTAATTAATTTTTGACATAAAGGAAATGACCACACATCAATATGATAGCCGATGTGGTTGTTATATCATTAATTTTGTGTTTTAAATACAAAAGTGTCATTTTAGTTTATAAAAAGTATCAAAGATTGAAAAATGATCAAATGAGCTAAGATTATTTTAAAAAATTATGATAAAATTTAATAATTCATTTTTGAAATTTAACAATCAACCTCACATAAATCTCACAAATTATATTACCGATATATATCAAGGTTTATTTTTTTCTATACAAAGGTGAAATTTTAGTTCTAATCATTTCTCATAACACCAATAATAAAAAAAATAATACATTTTTTAAAATTTATGAAAAAATCCAAAATTCCTTTTTAGTTATTATAACTGGCCACACATCAATCTAATAGATGATGTGTTCGATATAACTAAAAGATTAAATTTTTAATACAAACAATCCTTTTTAGATAAAAACACACATCAAATATCCAGACCCAATAAAAAAGGGTGTATTTTCTAAAAACATTAGTAAAAAAACTGAACTAAATTTTTCACATGAAATTATTGGCAACCCTTCAATATGAAAAATGGATTTTTGATATGACTAAATTAATTTCTTTTTAATATAAATATATCATTTTATCTTAAAATTATTTTCACTTGAAAAAACTACGAAAAAATATATAAAATTGTTTTTCATCACTTGGAAAATGATCTATAAATGTTTTTTTGACATATTAAAATTTACCACACATAAATTTGACATTACAGGTGATCATTATGAATTAAAGGCCATGTTTTCAATATAATGAGGATAATTTTTGTTTAAAATGAACATCACATCACCAAAATTGAGAAAAAGCGATCATATTTTTTTCTCATCCTTTTATTCTATAATACATAATTACATTACTTATTATTTTATCATATAGAGATTAAATTAATTTTCAAGGAGTTATTCAATGATGATGAACATGATATAGTGTTATATTTTAAGTATTTTTCTTATAAATCATGTCTACTTGAATTGGTTCCCATTCCTAGTGATTTTTTTCTCCACGAATGTATGAAAATTCAACTTGACATAATTCTGAAAACAAAGAGTAATGGTTTGTGGAGTCATAATGAAACAAAACATAATAAAATACAAGGTGGATCTATTATGACTGAAATTATATGATTTTAGTTTAAAATTGAATTTTATATTTAATTAATTTATTTATAGTATCACTAAAATAAGAATTTTTTATTATAAATGTATAATTTTTCCTCATGTTGATGTGTTTTTTCCTACAACTAAGAGTATGATCATGATTTAGTGTTCAAATAAAAATTTATATTGATATTTTTGAATGTATGGGATAATTTATAATTACTCATTTAATGGTATAAAGTAATGTATGAAATTTTCAATAATATATGTTTTATTAAATTTGTGTAGTAAATTTTGTTACATTTAAACTATGTATTTACTCATGTATTCTCTTCATTTTGTAATATATTGTAAAATTAATTTAAAATAAAACTACATTAGTATAAGACTTTGTGAATGATTTGAAAAGAGATGATATATTGGTCCTTTATCAGTTCTAAACTAACATCAATAAAGGATCCCTTTTTATGATAAACATGGCCTCTAAAGGGGTGTAATGGCATGAACCCCTCCAGTCCATTACATTTTGAAAATAAGGTGTTAGAGGTGTTTCGGGAGGTCAGGGTGACTTGGGGGGTGCGTTTGGGTGATATTTTAAGGATAGCTAAAGTGTGATAGCTTTCGCACGGGAGGCACATGGTTTGTCTAAACCGTGCGGCCAAACCGTGCGAGGTTGGTGTTGGAGGCAGTGGCTAACACATGGTTAGCGCACAGTTTATATAACCATGCAGACTAACCATTCGAGTAGTGTTTGATGAGGTAGAAGTTAACGCACGGTTAGCGCACAGTTTCTAAAACCGTGCTGACTAACCGTGTGGGAACTTAAATTAAATCCTAAAATTGTGGATCGAACACATTTTTCCTTTAAATTGTTCGTTTAATCCCCTAAGAAGCCATAACTCAGGATTACCCTTCCTTGAAGGTATGAGAAGCTCTCCCAAGCATTTTAGAGGTGATCTGAAGGCTTCTCGTGGCAAATTGAATCCATTTTCATGAGGTATGTGATCGTTCTTGTTTGATTTCATAGATCTACATAGATCTACTCCTCCTCTTCTCTCGATTTCATATATCTATGCCGGTTATGGGTAGATATAAGTGTGTGGATGTAAAATATGATGAGATTTGGTCTTGGTTGTGATGGGAGAAGAGAGTTAAGGAGGATTCGTGGAGAATCGACCCGATTTCTTGAGCGTTCTTCGACCAATGTGGTTTTCGTCAAAAATATTTGAGGTAGGGGATTCGTTTCTTCTCTAATTGTGTATGTGAAATTGTAGATTTAGCATGATTTATTCTTTATATCACAATGAAATTGACCTAATTAAATACATGAACTAGATTAAAAGAATTGGTTTGATCGCGTGTTGTTGCTTTGTACTGTGATAACGGTTCGCGTCTTGATTTTCTAGATAGTGTGATATCAATGACTTGCTTGTTTGAATATTTTTCTTGATGAAATTTATAAAGAAAATAAAGCCGGAATTAATTGATAATTAATTTTCTAAAGATAAAGAGGCATGTAAATGAATCCTATTGTTGTTGTTGTTCTAATTTGATGTTAATCAAATTGATGCCGATGTGCATGTTTATTTTAGTTGGTTGGTAAACCTGAAGAATGTTGGTGCTTGTTGTTTAAAGGCATGTCAAATTAATGGTTTAATTAATTTGTGATAGCTATGATAGATTTATGGTTAGGTTACCCATAGTTGGAACCTACCATTAATGAACATTTTAATTCAATAGGGATTAAAGAACTGGTTGGTTGATAAAAGATAACGCTTGGTAGGTTTCGGAGTTACCCTATTTCTTGTATGGTTGAGTTCCTTGTACATTAGATCCATGAATGCTCATTATGTATGAAGGTTGGATGCCTTGTTAATGGGCTAAGAGCCCAATTGATGTGATATTTCCTATCCAGCTGCTTGTGTTATAATGTTACCCAGGAAGGGTGTTGTGATATATCGGGGCATAGAGTCCTTTTGGTTGTGGAAGAAGATGATGCATAGAGGGGCGAGATGCATCAGTTTATGTAGGTGGATGTCGCGGAGGACACCGGGGATGATGGAATGGGATGGATGTGATTGTTGGATTCTTTTTTATTCTCTTTGGCTGTTTATCTGCTTTAATTTTCCCTACTGCTCAAGGCAGCTGGCCTTGCTCAGCCTTCTTCCAAAGGAGGCGAAGACGCACAGGTTATGACAGGTGCTTTCCATGTCTATATTCTCAATGGAGGATGGGTCTACACTCTTATTATAGGTGGAAAAGACTTGAAAGGTAGTAAATATACTCACCATGTTGAGCCCCTTGTGTTAGTAGCATAGAATGGTTTTCTAGAATGACTGGGAGTATGAGAAAGTAATTCTGTAATGTATGTTTGAATAAATGGTGTTAACCCATGGGGATGGTGTTCACAGAAACATAATTATGAAGTTGTAATTATTTAAAGGGGAAAGTGACATTGGGTAGGATGCTAATGAAATTTAATGTAGGATTGTTCATGGTTAATTAATGTATAAATAATTAATTAAAAAATAGTGGAATTTATAAAAAGTGAATGAAGTAATCTAATAATGTTCTTTTAATGGTTGTGTTATTATAGGATGCCTAGTCTTAGAAGTGGAAGCTTGGTGTCCAAGTGGCGTTAGATACAGTTGTGCCTAAGACTAGGTTATGCCCATAGTTTGGTAGTGAGTTATAATATTTTCTGTACTTTTGTGTTTCTATACGCTACTCCACATTTGTTAGTAAGGGAAACTAACACCCCATGGATTCTGAACCCTTGGGGGTGTTTTTCCCAACATTATGGTGGGAGGAAGAATGGCTGCCTACCCCCTTGGCCCCACTCTCTTCTCTTGGTAGATACTTGTGCCATTAGGCATAGCGGTTAGGTTTCCCCATATATGTGTGTAGGGGGAAGTAATGGCTTGTGGTTATTCACACACATATATTCTAGGTATAGTTTCCTAAGGAATAATATAGGTGTAATGTGTATAGGCTGTGATGGCTTGAGGATCCTTATTCAGAGTATGGGCTGTAATGGATTGAGCTATAATACCCAATGTATAATACATATTATGTGGGCTGTGGTGGCTCCTGAAACCTACCTAGTTACTTTTTTTGTGAGGATGGTGTGGTGCTTCTCCCAGGTGTCTGCGGGAAAGCCTTTGTGGTGCACAAGGTGCAGATTGTGGAGCATAGCCCAGGTGTCTACAGGCAAGCCATTAGAGAGAGATGAATAGGACATATGTCGTTGTGGAAAAGTGGAAAACTAGTGGGGAAGTAGTAGCGGGGTAACCTTGATATTCTTTACTATAAGCTATATTATTGTAGGCGTTACTTGGTGAGAGTATCCATGGTGAGGTTGGGAACTTAGTATACCTATTTTGGTGATGAGTTAGTTTCACTTGATGTTCACTGGACTTTACCATTATTTCTTTACTTTTGTATGATAGGCTTTACGGAGGATCCTATTGAGTATACTATTATACTCACCCTACGTATATGTAAACTGTTTTCAGGTCACTTGGAACAGGTTGGAGATCACAGTGGTTTCTACTAGCATGGGGTTGTAAGAGCTGTCCGGGCATGTGGTTGCTGTTGTTTTAAATTTATTTTGGGTACTTGCAGTTTTCCCCTTCAGTTGTAGAACATTTGAATGAAATTTCATATATTCACTTGAGTTCCTTTTATATTCCAGGTCGGAGTGGAGTTGGTTGGGGTCTATCTTATCTCTCTCTTCCACATGTGTTCTTTTAGAGGGTAATGCCTCCCATTTTTTGTGTCACTATACCCTTGGTGCTAGTCGCCAACCTGGGGCCTACTGGATGCAGGAATCGGTGGTCATTATCTTCCCGCTCACATTGCCGGACCATGACGGACACACTTTGTCGGGAGGGGGTTCTGATAGAGTGATAGCAAAGGAAGGTTGAGGGATATGATGAAGTTTGGAGTTAGGAACATGTGAGATTGCATGGGTTGGTAGGGAAATAGTGTCAGTCTTGTTTACAAAGTGATATAAACACTGGAGACCGGCTGAGACATAGGCATTTAGGGCCCCATTTTATTTGATGTACGGACCTTTATGATTACAATGGATACTAAACAAGGTGATACTAATTGTAGGGTAGAGACCTAGGAAATGATCATGCATCATTCTTCTTTGTTTCTGTGTTTAAATGGGTAGACCTTGGGATAGGTTAACTGAAAATGAATAAAAGAAAACTATTAATTAATAAATTTAGAGTCTTCAATATTCCAGGTTTAGGAGCTATAATAGTTTGTTATTTTAAAGGTATGGCTCCAGGTCGACATCCTCATCAAGTTTGCGCAAGAAATGTCCAGCAGGCTATTCTAGCAGATCACCGCAGGGTAGAGGTTGATGACGACGACACTTGGAAGAAGACACTCTGAGAGTTTCAGTGCCAGAGTCTACAGAAGTATGAGGGCTCAGTTTCAGATGCAGTCACAGAAGATTGGCTGGAAGAGGTCGGTATAGGCTTCAGTTCGATTTGCACTCAGAAGGATCACTGTGTGTTCTTGGCTATGACGATGCTACATGGAGCTACAAGGAAGTGGTGGATCTTGTTCCTCGGGGATCATGAGGAGTCAGCGATCTCATGGGAGGAGTTTCGAGGCAAGTATATAGTTGGGTTCCTTACCTCGACTGCGAGGGCATCTAGTCTCCAGGAGCTTCTTACCCTTCGACAGGGGAGCTCAAGTGTTCGAGAGATTGGGATCCATTTCAGGAACCTTTTACGACATGCTTCAGACCTACTGCTAGTTGAGGAGGCTAGGGCGAGGTATTGTGAGGAGGTTTTGAGTCTAGAGATCCAGCACCAGGTCACCCCATTTATACTGAAGATATATCATGAGGTGCTGGTGAGGGCAGAAGTTGTTGAGAGGACTTTTTCCAGGACCTGATCGTCACGAGAGGGGAATCGTCATGATTCTTCATGAAGCTGAGCTGTGGTCTGGGATTCCCGGTTTTAGGGTAGACAGGTTTCCATTCGGCCATAGTTAGGTCCCACCCCTTCAAGTCCTGTTTCTCCAGATGCAGCAACTCTCAGGCCTATTCCTAGGGATCAAGCGCGTGTTTTTCTTGTGGTGGTCATGGCCATCAGTAGTGGGAGTTCCCGACCTATCAGAGTGGTCATCGTGTACTGGGCGCTATGCTCCAGGTTCTTCCTTTGAGGCAGTTCCAGCCGAGGTAGTAGTAGTAGCAGGTTGCACAAGATTTAGATCACCAGAGGGTATATGGGGCAGGTAGAGGACAGCCCCATGATTCTCCCCATCCTCAGAGAGTAGAGAGTGGTCGTGGTGGTGGTCATCATCAGGGTTAGAGAGGCCATGGAGGATGTGGCTAGCTTCAAGCTCTAGCACTTCCAGCGCTAGGTAAGCCAGATGTTGTTTTAGGTACCCTTTTTATGTTTTCTACCCTGGTATATGACTTGATTGATTCAGGAGTGACACATGACTTCATATCACCTATCCTTGTCCATGCTTTGGGACATGAGGTAGAGAGCCTTCCAGTGCCCTTGGCATTGACTACTCCAATTGGAGGTTGAGCTGACTGGTTTGATGTATGTAGAGACTGTGAGCTAGTGTTTGGGAAATACCGCTCTTGGGGAGATTTCCTATGTTTACGAGTACAACCATATGATTTCATACTCGGCATGGATTGGTTGTATTTGATGCAGGCTATCGTGGATTTCTTCATGAAGAAGGTCGTTTTCCTTGGTGATGATGGAGAGGAAGTGGTATTTGATAGTGAGCGAGATCCTAGGATGGGTCATAGAAGCATTCCATCCTTATCATCCATGGTGGATGAGATGATGTTGAGTTCTTCAAAGGTTCAGTAGTTGGGATTTCCTATGGTCGTAGAGGAGTACCCTGGTGTCTTTCCATAAGAGGTTGTAACATTACCCCATCGACGAGAGATCAATTTTGGGATCAAGCTATAGCCAGGAGCATCTCTTATCTCTATGTATCCATATAGGATGGCCCCTTCTGAGTTACGAGAGCAACATATACAGCTTGATGGTCTGTTGCATTGTGGTTTTCTTTGGCCAAGTGTGTCACCATGGGGTGCACCAGTTTTGTTCATGAATAAGTCCTACAATAGTTTGTGGTTGTGTGTTGAATATCACCGCTTAAACAATGTGAAAATAACAAATCTCTATCCTCTTCCATGGATTGATGAATTATTCGATCAACTAAAGTGTGAATTTTTGTTCTCATAGATCAACTTATAGTCAGGATATCATCAGATGCATGTGATTGATGAGGATATCCCGAAGACTGCATTCTGTTGTCTTCATGGGAATTATGAGTTCATTGTAATGCCGTTTGGCATAACAGAAGCTACAACCTGTGTTCATTGGATTGATGAATACTGTGTTCCGTGAGTTCCTAGACAATTTTGTGGTAGTTTTCATCGACAACATCCTTGTGTACTACACATCTGAAGAGGAGCATGCAGAGCATCTACACTCCATTTTGGGAGTCCTTCATCAACATCAGCTATTCAGGAAGTTCTGGAACTGTGATTTTTGGGCTCGAGAAGTCCGTTTCATTGGGCATGTTGTGTCCCAATAGGGAGTATCTGTGAATCCATCAAAGATAGAAGCAGTTGTGTCTAGGGCACCCCCAAGACATTGTCGGAGGTGTGAAGTTTCCTTGGCCCCACATGCTACTACAGGAGGTTCGTAGCCAATTTCTAACGAGTTGCAACTCCTCTAATAGCTTTGACCATGAAGGATCAGAAATTTATATGGACTAATCAGTGTCATTAAGCTTTCGAGTATCTAAAGGAGAAGATAGTATGTGCTCCAGTCCTTCACCTTCTAGCCGAGGGAGTTCATTTTGTTATCTTTTATAATGCTTTACGTCTGGGGTTAGGCTGTGTTCTCATGCATCAGAGGTCATTTGTTTCTTATGTGTCTCGGTAGTGGCGTCCCCATGAACAAAACTATTCCACCCATGATCTTGAGTTGGTAGCTGAGGTGTTTACTCTATAGTTGTGGAGACAATACCTCATCGGTGAGCGATTTTTTTTTTCACCGATCATAAGAGTTTGAGGTATGTTTTTTCCCAGCGCGACTTGAACTTACGACAGCATCGGTGGATAGAGTTCTTATAGGAATACGACTTCGAAATATCATATAATCCTATAAATGGGAATTTTGTAGCTGATTTGCTGAGCCAAAAGTAATGTAGTGATGATGTGCATGAATCTGATGATTCCTAGAGAGTAATGGAAGAACTTTAAGAATTGCATCTTGAAATGGGAGAAGATGGGGGTAGAGGCTGTCTTTTTCAGATGACGGTACAGTCATCCCCGATGAAAAAGGTGGAAGAGTCCCAATTGGGGGATCTTGAGGTGGAGGTCTGGAGAGACAAAGTTGTTTGTGGAGAGGCCCCTGATGGTTGTTCAGAGGATGAACAACACTGAGTGTTGTATCATGGAATGCTTTTTGTTCCCTTGACGATGCACGAGATGGTTCTCCGAGAGTTCCATAGTTTGCCTTTAGCGGTACATAATGGTGTGACAATAATTTATCGAGACATAAGGAGTCAGTTTTGGTGGCTTGGGCTGAAGAATGTGGTTGCAGAGTTTGTGTCTCGATGATTAGTTTTCCAGAAGGTGGAGGCCGAACACTGTGTTCCATGTGGTCTTCTTCAGCCATTATAGATTCCCCAGTGGAGGTGGGAGGTCATCTCCATGGACCATGTTATAGGTTTACCTCAAGCTCTAGGAGGACATGATGTTATTTGGGTGGTAGTGGATCATTTAACAAAATCGGTACACTTCATAGTGATCAAGGAGTCGAGATCAGTGTAAGTTTTGTAGAGGTAGTATCTATAGGAGGTGGTGAGACTTCATGGAGTCCCTAGGATGATCATTTATGATCAATATCTTTGTTTTACCTCTAGGGTGCGGAGAGGTCTCCAACATGCTTTTAGTTCATAGCTATGCCTTAGCACTACTTTTCATCCTCAAACGGATGGTCAGACAGATCGAACCATCCAGACTCTTGAAGACATGTTACACTCTTGTGTTATTGATTTTGGAGGTTCATGGATGAGGCACTTACCCTTGGTGGAGTTAGCTTATAGTAATAATTATCACTCCACCATCGGTTTGGCTTCGTTTGAAGCCTTGTATGGCGGACCTTTCCATTATCCATTGTGCTAGACTAGGGTCGGAGAGTCAGTAATTATTGCCCTGGAACTATTGAAGAATTCAACATAGATGGTTCAGGTGATTCGTGAGAGGATGAAGACAGCGCAAGATCATCAGAATTCATATTCCAATAAAAGAAAGAGACCCTAGAGTTTAATGTTGTGGACCATGTGTTTCTAAAGGTGACTCCCCGTCATGGGATGTGAAGGTTTGGTCGTGGAAATAAAATTTATCCCCGGTTTGTTGGACCTTTCTAGGGGTTAGCTCATGTTGGATCGGTGGCGTATCAAGTAGCACTCCCCCATAAGATGAGTCGGATACATGATGTTTCCCATGTATCAAAGCTCCATATTTATCTTCGTAACGACTTTGACATCATCAATTGTGGAGAGATCGATGTTGATGATGATGCAACCATTGAGGAGCGACCTGTGGAGATCCAAGACCGCAAGGAGAAGGTGTTGTGTGGGCATTCTATTCCCTTAGATTGTGTCTTATAGGGACATGGTGGAATGGAGGAGAGTACCTGGGAATGTGAGTCATAGATATGTACTCAGTACCCAGATTTTTTGAAGTTTACCTCTTTTAATGTATTGTTGTAGCTTTTGTGGTTATGAAACTTTAATGTTTATGAAATGGCTCCCTTGGTTGTTTTTAGTGGCGTTGTCTCTTTTGAGAGGTATCTCGATGGGTGGTTGTTTAGACCCTATTTCATTTTCTCATTATGTGGGTTTTGGATTCTTGAGGATGATAATGTTTTGAGAGGTATATGATGTAATGAACCGGACCTCTCCAGTACATTACATTGTGAAAATGTGGTGCTGGTGGTGTTCCGGGTGGTAAGGTTGACTTGGGGGTGCGTTTGGGTGATCTTTTAAGGAGAACTAAAAGGTGATATCTTTCGCACATGAGGTGTATGGTTTGTCTAAACCATGCAGCGAAACAGTGAGAGTTTGTTGTTGGAGGAAGGGGCTAACGCACGGCTAGCACACAGTTTGTCTAACCATGTGGACTAGCCATGCGAGGAGTGTTTGACGAGGCAGAAGCAATCGCTCGGTAAGACCACAATTTTTCAAACCGTGCGGGCACTTAAATTAGATCATAAAATTGTGGATCTAACTCATTTTGCCTCTATATGTTTCATTTAAGCCCCTAAGAAGCCATAACTCGATATTACCCTTCATTGAAGGTAGTAGAACCTCTCCCAATCATTTTAGAGGCGATCTGAAGGCTTATCTTCGCAAATCGAAGCCGTTTTCTTGTGGTATGTGATCGTTCTTGTTTGGTTTCTTAGATCTACTTAGATCTACTCCTCCTCTTCTCTCGGTTTCATATATTTATGCCTGTTATGGGTAGATCTATGTGTGTGGATGTCAAATATGATGATCTTTGGACTTGGTTGTATTAGGATAAGAGATTAAAGGAGGAATCATGGAGAATCGACCTTGTTTCTTTAGCGTTCTTTGACCATTGTGGTTTTCATCGAAAAACTTTGAGGAATGGGATTTATTGCTTCTCTAATTGTGTATGTGCAATCGTAGAGTTAGCATGATTTAGCTTTTGGATCACAATAAAATTTACCTAATTAAATACTTGAACCGGATTAAAAGATTTTTTTTGATCGTGTGTTGTTTCTTTGTACCGTGATAGCTCTTCGCCTCTTAATTTTCTATATAGTGTGATATCTATGCCTTGCTTGTTATCATGTTGTTCTTGATGAAATTGATAAAGAACATAAATCCAGAATTAATTAATAATTAATTGGCTAAAGATAAAGAGGCATGTAAATGAATCTGGTAGTTGTTGTTGTTCTAATTTGATGTTAATCAAATTGATGCCGATATGCATGTTTAATTCAGTTGGTTGGAAAACCTAAAGCATATTAGTTCTTTTTGTTTGAAGGCATGTCAAATTAATGGTTTAATTAATTTTTGATAGCTATGATATCTTTCTGGTTAGGTTGCCCGTAGTTGGAACCTACCATTAAGGAACTGGTTAATTCAAGAGGGATTAAAGAACTGATTAGTTGATAAAAGATAATGACAGGTAGGGTTCTGAGTTACCCTCTTTCTTATAAGGCCGAGTGCCTTGTACTTTAGATCCATGAGTGATCATTATGTATGAAGGTTGGATTCCTTGTTAAAGGGAAAAGAGCCCAATTGATGTGATATTTTTTTTCCTGCTGCTTGTGCTGTAATGTGACCCTAGAATGGTGTTGTGATATATGGGGGCATAAAGGCCTTTTGGTTGTGGCAGCGGCTGACGCCTAGAGGGGAGATATGCATTGGTTTATGCATGTGGGTGTCAGAGAGGACACTAGGGATGATAGAATGGGATAGATGTGATTGTTGGATGCTTGTTGGTTCTATTTGGCTATTTATCTGCTTTACTTTTGCCCACTTCTCAAGGTAGATGTTCTTTCTCACCCTTCTTCCGAAGGAGGCGAAGATGCCCTGGGTATGCCATGTGCTTTCCGTGACTAGCTTATCATGGGAGGATGGGTCTACGCTCTTACTATAGGTGGAAAATACTCGACATGTAGTACATCTACTCACCCTGTTGAGCCCCTGGTGTTAGTATCATAGAATTATTTTCTACAATGCAAGGGAATATGAGAAAGTAATTCTATAATGAATGTTTGAAAAAATGGTGTTAACCTATGTGGTTGGTGTTCACTGAAACATAATGATGAGGTTGTAATCTTTAAAAGGGGAAATTTACTTTGGGTGTGATTATAATGAAATATTATGTGGGTTTGTTCATGGTTAATTAATGTCTATAGAATTAATTAATGTACAGTGGAATTGATAAAATTTTAATGAAGTAATATAATAATGTTATATAAATGTTTGTGTTCTTATAGGATACCTACTCTTAGAAGTGGAAGCCCGGAGTCTGAGAGAAGATAGCTAATGTTGTGTCTAAGACTTGGATATGCCCATAGTGTGGTTGTGAGTTATAATATACTCTGTACTTTTTGTGTTTCTATATGATACTTCACCCTATTAGAAAGGGAAACTAACACCCCGGGGATTCTGAGCCCTAGGGGGGGACTTTTCCCCAACATTCTGGTGGGATGATGAATGGCTGACTACCCCCTTTGGCCATGCTCTCTTCTCTTGGTAGATAATTGTTCCATTAGGCACAATGGTCAGTTTTCCCCATATATGTGAGTAGAGGGATGTAATGGCTTATGGTTATTCACACACACATATTCTGGATATAGTATCCTATGAACTACTATAGGTGTAACGTGTATAGGTTGTGATGGATTGAGGATCCTCTCTCGGAGTATGGGCTGTAATGGCTTGAGGTATAATACCCGACGTATGATACATGTTATGTGGGCTATGGTGGATCCCAAAACCTAACTGGTTATTTTTGGTTGTGAGGATGGTGTGGTTCTTCTCCCAGGTGTCTTCGGGCAATCCTTTTTGGTGCACGAGGTACAGAATGTGGAGCTTATCCCAGGTGTCTACTGGCAAGCCTTTGGAGAGAGTTGCACAGGATATATGTCATTGGGGAATAGCGGAAAACCAGTGGGGAAGTATTAGCAGGGTACCATTTATATTTTTTTCTCTATTCTATATTCTTTTTTTCATTACTTGTTGATAGTAGCCATGGTGAGGTTTGGAACTTAGTATACTTGTTTTTGTGACGAGTTAGTTTCACTTGTTGTTCACTATTCTTTAGCATGCTTTCTTCACTTTTTCACGAGAGGATTCGGGGAGGATCCTACTAAGTATACTGTTATACTCACCATACATATATGTAAACTGTTTTTCAGGTCACTTGGAGTAGGTTGGAGATCAAGCTGGATCCTACTAGCTTGGGGTTGCAGGAGCTGTTCGGGCTTGTGGTTGATGTTGTTTTTACTTTCTTTTGGGTACTTGTAGTTTTTCCCCTTTAGTTATAGTACTTTTGAATGAAATTTCATATATGAACTTGGGTTCCTTTTATATTCCATATCTGAGTGGAGTTGGTTGGTGTCTATCTTATCTCTCTCTTCCTCATGTGTTCTCTAAGAGGGTAATGCCTCCCATTTTGTGTGTCACTATACCCTCGGTGCTAGTCTCCAACCCAGGGCCTACTGGAGGAGAGACTCTGGGGTCATTATCTCACTTCTCACATTGTTGACCTAGGAGGGTTACACTTTGTGGGGAGGGGGTCGTGACGGGGGGACATTTTTGGATCTTAAAAAACCAATGATAAATGTTTCTATTATTATTAATTGTTACTTCACTAATAAAGTGTCCCTTTATATGTTATTTTGTGGTTCCAATAAGGGCCAATGGAGTTTTATCATTCTTTAATTCATAGACTTTTTTTATTGATAAAGTCATATTTTAGCACTGTTAAAGTTGTTATTTATTGCAGAGTGTAGACCACTTATCGTTATCTATCTAGTATTTCTATGTAGAAGGTTCTTTCATGAAATAAAATCACTTATATTGTCTATATTATTATAATATTTCAAAACACACCATGAAATGAATATTGTGATATAAAATCATCTGATTTATGGATTTCCATTCTATGTTTTATATGTATAGTTTTATGATTAATTAATATTTTAGGGATTTTTTGATACAATATTTTTTTCATTTTAAATTTATTTTAAATTTTATTAATTATTTATTATCATGTCAATTATTAGATGATTATTATGACAATTTTTCAATATGAAAAAATATTTTTGATTATTTTGATGCATCCATGAATTATTTATGATTTTTCAATTGAATAGATCCATTATAAAAAACATTTAGATTTATTTTTATATTATTATATCTTGTGTATTTTTATATATGATATATGATATATTTATATTATTACATATGAAATCATAATATGTTCTGATTTTCATTTTGGTTATCTTTACGTTTTTTGTTCGTTAAAATTAAACAAAATCGTATATATTATAACAAGGTATAATTTATTTTTTAATATGATTATATTTAAATAACATGTTTCATGTTTTTTAATGATATTTATTAATATGGTACATAATGATAAATGGTGGTGTAATTTATGACATTGTACACCTCTATATGTGTATAGGTTAATGTAATTTTTAGAGTATCAAATTTCAAATTAATCCATTGATATAAGAATAAGATATTCATATTCTTATTTGTTATTTTAGTAAATGTTTTAAGAGTCATGAATTTTATGTTAAATTTATATTTAAATAATTAAATAATAGTTTAATGTGATAAATTTTACAAAGGAAATTGCACATTGTGAAATGTTTGATGAGTGAAAATTAATGGAATTAAGAAAACACTACCGAAATATCAGAGAATGAAATAAAAACAATAATAATGATGATTTGGCACAACAAAACAATATGATAAAGATTTAAACATATGATTTTGTTATATTTCTTAGTTTCTAAATATTAATTCAATGGAAAAGTTGTTTTATATATAAAATTAGATTAGAGAATTAATGAATTATATAAATAAGGATTTTTAGAATGATTTTTAAAATATACAAAGTATTTGTTTCTATTAAAGTTGTACCATATTATGTGATTTTGTAGAATTATGTAAAATAAAATGTCAATGATATTAGTGTTTTTTCATGATGTCTTTATGGAATCTAATTATTTGAATAATTATATGAGATGAATAAGGTTTTTAACACGCTCAATATCAATTATATAAATTTACATGGATGTTTTGATGAGTGTATGTTGTATTAAAGAAATTATTTAAATATTGTATTGAGGAAAATATCTCAAATTTTTTATGAGAATCTTTGAATCATAAGTAATGTTTTTTTTGAAATGCGTTATAAATAAAAGATGGTAAAAACTACTAAAATGATTTTTTTACCTTCTATTATAACAATGGTTGGAAAGAGTGTACATATCCACCAAGAGAGATGGGAAAATGAAGTGGAATTCCTTAGGTAGATAAAATTTGGGGTTTATGTGATATGAAAGAGATTAAAAACCAATGAATTAATTTGATTATTTATATAAATTTTTTATTCGAATAATTTGAATGTGTTATTGTGATTGATTGACAATGGATTAAATCTTCTTATAACTCTAGGTATAACTTATTGCACATGGATATTTTTAATCTCTTACCATATTCCACCATGGATGTGCATGAAGTAATCATGTATCATTATTTAATTGATCATTTCAGCAGATAAAATAATTATAAATTACACATATATATGTATATACAATTTCAGCCTCTTATAGAAGAATTCCAATGCTTATATGACTATATTATTTATAAATATAATGCATTGAAAGCTAGGATGTATGAAATTTATGATTCTCTTATTTTAACTATTATGAATTTTCCTATATTATGTTACATGTCTGACTGAAAAAATAGCATTGGATAGTAATTTATATTTTGTAACATTCAATTTGAGATTATAATACTAACATATAGTGTAATTTGGTTTTTCATTGACCATCATCGATTCATAGACACATATAATCAATTTTAGTTTAATAATTCATGATTTGAGAGAAAATAATGATTTGATATCACCTCTAAAATTGTTCTAAAGATAATAATTCACGTCAAAAGTTTCTACTTTGACTATTCAATTTGGGAAAAATTATTAGTTGATCATTTTTTGAAATGAATAATTAATAATATAAATTTTTACATAGTAATCTTGATGTTATGAACATTGAAAAGAATTTATGTGATAGTCTAGTAATTAAAATATTAAATGATAAGGGAAAATAAATATATCATCTTAGATCTAATAAGGGTATAGAATAAATGAATATAATGTTGGATATTTCATAAAATGATAATGGAAAGTATTCTATTGATGTTTATACAATGAAAAATTAAAAAAATTATCCACTCTATAGAATATTGAAGAATATGAAGGAATTTTATAGATATTCATGAAAAATTTCAATATTTGTGATCATTAAATATTTGAATTTGACTGGGATTAAAATTCAGGGGTCACATATTTATAATGATTAATTTATAACTTTGGCATTGAATAGAATGTTATCGGATAAATTAGTAGTTGTTGTAATTGGTTTTTTTACATTCTTTATATATATATTTTTAAAAAACTATGCATTATCAGTCATTACAATCATTAAAAAATCAATGAGACATTTTATTATGGAGATGATATTACATATATCGTTTTCACTAAAATGGTTAGTCTAACATAAAATGTATCATTGGGAGTTAACAGGTGTCTATACATAATTGATGGATGTACCCAATGTAGTGTTACTATAATCTTACCTATTTGTCATTACTATATTGAAATTTTACACTCATTCCATTTATGTTTTATTCATTTTTTTTCTTTTATAATTATATATCATGGTCATTTGAGTTATTTTGTGTGAAACAATGTTGAACTAGACTGATTTGTTAGTAATTGTCATATGTCCATTTATTATCTCATATTTTTTTCTAGTTAATTTAGATATTATTAAAACACGATTAAATTAATATGGATGTCTTAATGGTAATGAATATAAAATTATTATCATATATTAAATCATTTAATTTTCTAACTCAAGTTTAACAATTTATTAAAATATTTATTGAATCATTGAATAAATATAGTTTGTATAATAACAATGATTTTTTACTCAATAATGATTTTATAGATCATTTCCTTGAGATATTTATTAATAAAATAATGATACAATAGTTTAGTCAGACATAAAGCGATAAAAAGATATCAACTGTTTTCAATAAAGAAATAATTGATTGGTTTTCACACCACGTAAGATATTTGTCAATTTTATTTTAATAATCTTTTTATATAATTATTTTTTAAAAAAATTACCTTTTATATATATTCATGTCGATCCTAAATACTAATTATCGTTATGATGTTATTGTTTACTTTTAAATATTTAAATAATATACTCTTGAATAAATATAAGATTTTCAATTCATATACTACTAATTGATTAATGTTTTGCATAGTTTTTCATGAGGAAGGATTGAGTACATAAAATAGTGGCATCCTCTCTCACGGACCAACCCAACATCGATCAAGACACAAATACCCATGCCTTCTTTCATAAATCATGTGATAGCATCGGCTAATAAGTAGGCATGTCAAAAAAATTGGATGCATTAGCCTAATGTGCCTATACAATCATCCCAACATACACCAGCTTGCAATAATTCAAAGATATTAAAACTGAAAATGAAATTAATGCATACATATATCCCAAAACTAGAATAAAACTGATGTAATTAATGTTTATAAGTTGAAAAATACACACCATTAAAAAATTGTAAAACCATTGAACCATCTTAGAAGGATGAGATCACTACCAATCACAACTAGTGGTATTCACCTTTTCCAACCTCCAGTATAGAACCTGGCGAGTCTTGTCCCCTATGCCCTGCATGCTTCGGGTTCCCTAGGACTCTATCAAAATAAAAATCATCTTCACAAAATAAATTTTTTTGGGAAAGTCATATACATAGTTCAGTATAGAAATAATCCATAGGAAACCAAAAATTGAAATGAAACTGTAGAAACTGAAAGGAAATTGAATAATTGACCTAGCTAGAGGGAACCCAAATGAGAGATAAAATATATCTCAAACATCCTCAACAATACAAAACTAGTAGACTCATTCCACAAACCCTAAATATATAAAAACAACATTGAATCTAAAAAATAACCTATTTATACAAATCTTTGACTCCATAACTCATGATGTTATGACCTCATTGCCGAATACATGATCCTACTCATGGATTGAAATTATCACACACATAGGAAAACACATTCCACAATCTATTCCATCATAGATGACACTATTTCAAGAAATAAAATCTATATGTAAAATCCCTACCATACCTGATGGTATGTATGAGGGAATTTAATCTTAAATAATAACTCCCTTTATTATAACTGTTTCTCCCAATACCAGAGGTAGTATTACTGTGGTCTAGCACCTAACATAATGTCATATGAACCGAAGTCGAGAGCCCCCCCAACTTCTACAAAAAGTTGAGGAAGAACTACTCAAGGCCATTCACCATGAACATCCTATACAAATATAGAAAGAGTGGGTACATGAACATCACCAGTTCCCCATTTAATAGGGAGTACGACCTCCTATCCATACCATGAAACAACTTAAAAATCTCTAGGTTTCGACCATTAACTCAGTGTACTGAGGGATCTCTTGCTCTTAACTAGGAATTACAAAAAAAAAAGTCAAGGAACATGCTCCACGTAATAATTCTCTAATAATGAGAGAGATCATTCTCTAGAAGAGTACCCACTCAACATCACTACACCAAGATGGCGGTGTACAACTGCATAGATACTGTAACCACCCCTTGACACTACTTTGGAGAAAAACACATTAGATAGAGGGCCCACACCCTAAAAAACAGCAGAGAAAAAATCCATTGGTATAGAAATCATTTCCAAACAAGGTTGGTGATGAAAACTATATAGATCCAGTACCTGCACCCTGAAAATGAAGAGAAACGAAGAAAACATTTGAGGAACCAAACCCCGGTAAAATAGGAGAGTAACACTCAATAGATATATTCCATTCACTCGTGATTGAAAATTAATACCGCTCTCTGGCTAGAGGAACCACACCCTAGTACAACAGTGGAATACCAAACTTATAGTGTGGTCACTATGGTGGTCCTTCACTTTGAGCAGACAGGGGGTGCTAGCCCCATGCTTGAGGACCCACACCATGGTATAATAGGGGAGTACCTCTCTACCATAACATCACATATGGAGGACCCACACCCTATAACGATATGGAAATTTTTACTGTAATGATATAGGTGCCACACCTTACAACAACATGGGAATGTCCAGTCAATTGTTACATCCAATATGAAAAACCAACACACTGACATGATATGGGATTATTGACTTCATGGATAGAGAAACCTCACCATAGTGAAATAGGGGAGTACCTAATCTATCTTTCCAATGAGTTTGGACAGCCCATAAATTTTTATAACATGGTATCTTTGTCTCTAACTACATGAACGATATGTAATACCCATGCCCTAGTCCAATATGGGAGTTCAGACCCTGGGAGAACTAACTGTGGGTAGAGGACCCATTCACTCTTACTAGGAGTAAAATCTCTACTGATATTTTGGTAAGGGAAACCCACAACCAGACTCAAAATGGGATTACTATTCCTAGAATCTCTCAAGAAAACCCAAAAGATCTCTAACATCGGTCAAGTTACACTTGATGGTTCATCACTATTGTCATGGATTCCAACGCACCACAAACACAAGTAGGAGTCCAATAACTTTTTATGATAGGGTATCACCTCAATACTAGAATGAAGAGTATATGGGACCCATATAATGAGATGATTGGGAATGGTACCGACCCTAAAACCACACCAATGATTCACAAATATCACTACAAGATGACTAACATCACTAACACATTTTCGCGCCTAAATCATGGAACATCATATCTAATAGGCCACTATAGAGTCCAACATCACATTATACATCGAAAACGCCTCACCATAAGAAACACATAAGCTTCAATATGAGCTCCAAAAAGGAGAACATGGAGTGTATGGGGGTACACACAATGTTTCACCCCACCTAATTAATCCTTCGTGTCCCTTGTGGCATGACATGGCTATACATTTGGTCTTACAGAATGTGTAAAAGTGGTACATGACATTTATCACCTCACCCAAGCCTCTGGTTGTGTCTTTCCCCTACAATGCTCAACCAGTTATGTAACTGACATGGTGTGTACCCCTTGTACACAATGTTTCTTTACTACTTGGATACATTGTAGTATTACTTTCAAATGACCATGTTCATACCCAATGTCTGTGTACTCAATCCATATACTACTGCACCACTATGTACCACCAAATGGATTCGCTTGTCATATCCCTTGGACACAGGACCTTGGGATACTACATATCATGTAACTATGACACAAAGAATGGTGTCCCCTAATGTCAATGCCCTCAAATGGGAAGATCACATTTCATGTTCCTCTAAATTTCATGCAATGTGATCAAACATTATGACATTAATTTCCCTACGAGCCACTCAAATAACCCTAGCTTTCCCCTGAACATACAGATCGACCATCCAAGGTTTTCTAGTAGTTGTATAAGGGATCTAAAACAATAAATCCATGCATAAATAATGGTATCAGCACATGAAACTAAAACCCATGTTCTTAATGGAGAAACCCCAATGCTTTAGGGTATATCCATTCATCAAAGCTACTACACCATGATATAGGAGCAATTATCATCATGATCAGAGATCAGAGGCTCCAAAAACCCTCTTGGATTACACCAGTTTCTATATCACACCAAAGAAGGTATAATGGTTTCCCAATCCTATGTTGTGTGTGAAGAAAGTAGTGTAGGAGGTTTGGATTAATTGATTTAATCCTAATGAATCATTTAAACAAATGTTTTAACACCCCACCAACTCCACTCTAAATTGGAACTGTATGTTTATATATTTTATATCACTTCTGTGGTAAAAATGTCATTTTTTACTAATCTGTATCTCACTTTACCAATCTGACTCTATTAATCAGAGTTAATCCACTTCCCAAAACAAGTATCTATTGGCAACGCCAGAGCCAGATCCACCTCCCAGAACTCAAAGGTGCCTCACATTCACTAGTAAAATGAACTCATCTATAACACCAAAACACTATAATATTTTTTATAATTGACTAATATTCACTGTATTACTCATTTCACAAAAAGAAATCCTAGTTTGGGATATATTCATCTTCCTTGTGGATCTAAATCTATATTAAAAAACACCAACACAGGGTTCTACCAACACCTTACAACACTATATTTGAACCATAATAATGAAGGGACTTGAAAAAAGGACCACACAAAATTGTTCACCCATTACAAAATATGGGATGGAGTCCAGTGTTGAGTAGGAATATCACAGACTTGAGAGGATACTTCCTAAGGTAGCTGTAAACGAAACCACATAAATCTCTATGAAATAGTGTAGAGTTAGTAAAATCAAATTTATATTCATGAATATATATATATATATATATTAAAGATCCATAGTTGGGATAATTTAGAAAATTTATTAACATTTTCAAATATAATTATTATAGATAATTTTCATTTTTGTTATTGAAATAAAAGTGGGTTGATATTTATAGGGGAATGATGAAATATTCATTACAATTTACATATGTTAACTTATCATATTTGATCATTACTAGTGAGCATAGAGAACAACATCAATGAATTTTGAGGAATTATTTTTTCATCATGATTCCCCTTAAAAATAATAGATTAATATAATTATCTATAATGATATTAAAAATATTAGTTTTTCAAGGGAGGTTTATGGTGATGAAATCATGTTAAATATAACGGATAATATTATTATTGTTAATGTTGAATGATTTAATAAAATTACCAATCATATTTTAAATTATCTAATAAAAATTTATTTATAATATGTGAATTCAATTACAATTTGTACATAATTTGGAATAATTTTTTTATTTATAACTTATAACATATTCTATCTTTTCTTGGTATATTTCGATATATTAATTCCAAACACTAGTTGATTTAATGATACTATATGACGCACCACAATTCATATGTCTTAAATACGATGTATTTATACCCCTAATTCATCATATATGATTGTTCTATATATATTTACAACATCATATAATCAATACTTGAATAATATAAACTTTTAAAAATGATAAAAAAATATACACCTCATAAAAATAAGTTATATAATTCCCCAAAAAAATGATTTTTTATTAAATCTATATTATGGGTCTCTACATTATATAGTCTCAATTTCCTCACTAAATAGTCTCACTATCATATCATAAATTTTAATTAATGATAAAAATACACTATTATGAATAGGCACTAAAAATTAAATCAAATATTTCTACATAAATTTCAATATTTATTATTATCCAATTATATAATATTTCAATTCAAGGACAAATATTCAATATAAAAAACCTGAAATAAATTCTTTGAAATTTATATTTATATTTTTATCAACTACAGGCATTTTTTTATAATTTCTCAAAAAATGATTTTATAGCAATTAGTATGGAAATTTAATTTCAATTTCTATAAATGTTCTCACCCCCAAACCAATAATAGGGATTTATTTGAAATACCACTTTATTGGTGTCTTATTATCTAGGGATGGGGGGATCATATGGTGTATATGAGAAGTATTCATTGATAAATAATATGGTGTCATCATTACAATAATGACGGTATTGGAAGGTGTCTATCATTAGTATGTAATTTTTCATGTGCCAAAATAATTCAATACATATTTATACTAATTATTAATTTTAACATGTATGGGGTTCTACCATTGATGTCATAGGTCAATTAATATTTATGTTGAAGAAATTAGAATTTTAGATTACATAATTTTCTAGTAGGTATTACAGATAAACTTGAATGAAAATATTTTTAGTGATTATAAGTATTTATAATTTTTTTAAAATATAACTAATTAAACAATAATGGAAATACTTTCCAATGATTACTACCATTGATAAATAATAAAATAAAAATAGAATATTAATATAGTTGTTCATCCTAAATATAATTTAAAACCCACCATGAATTATGGATTCGTAGAGCCTCTATATATCGACTACTAATTAAATATGAAACTACTAATTAATATTGAAATTAGTAAATCATGATGTTTTTAATAGTTCTAAGAGTAAATAAATGGTTTTTTATACCACCATGTAATTAGAAAAACAGTAGTTAGAATACATTTTTCTTATAATGATACCCTATACTGGGATTACCACCAATTCTGATGGAGTACTCTCTTTTAGAGATCTAATTTTTCTTCATCCTTCTCCTCTCACTCAATATATGGTGATCTTATTCTTCCAATCCATTTCAATTAATCAAAACATTATGGTTTTCTTTATTCACACATTTCAATTATTATACAAATTCAATCCTCATTAGTTTTTTATCTAATGCTATCTCTCTCAGCAATATATATTTTCTACCTAATAGAATCTCTCTTTTATGACATTGGTGTTACCATTACATTTTTTCTATGTTGTCGTATAACATAGTGGTCTATTTATTCGTTCACATCGATTTTAAATTTTTTAAGGGATGTGATGTTTTAGTGGTAATACGTGCTTTAGGAGGAGAGACCATATAGATGTTTTTTTCTCTATTCATACTGTTGTGTCGATTGTATTTAACATATCACATTTTTGAAGGTTCCAGTCCCCCCCATTGAAGTTATACTAGTAGTGGTCCTTGATTTCCAATGAGCTTAGGTGTTGGTAGATGAATATATAGTGTTGGATGCAGTTTTAGTGGATACTTTTCAATGTGTGTTAGGAATTTTAATGTTATGGTATTGTTTTCGATGATGATGATGGGATTCTGATGGGACCACACCAAAACCATGGGCATGGGTGTTTATTGAATTTCCATGCATGTTATGTTTCTCATATGAAGGTTGATTGTATTTTTAGTTGAATTTTTGTGATGTATTTTGAATTTTGAATTAGATGAGGAATATTCTATATCCTCGTGGTTTTTCTGTTTTAAATATTTATGTAGTTTTAATTTTATGATTTTTATACTATATATGGTTTCCACTAAACTATAAAGTTTTTTAGAAAATAAAAAATTTGACATATAGTGGGAACCCATTAATTAATATGGAATTATAAACCCATACATTAGATAATCGTACTAAAAAATAAATACTTTTATCCTAAGAACCAACCAAACAAGGCTTGACGAGAATAAATAACATGAAACTCACAAAAATACATTAGTAAAAAAAATTCAATGATTTTTAAAGAATTTATAATCAATAACTTCAAATAAAAATATTGACTATCTACTGATGAGGATGATGCATAAAATTTCTCAGCTAATCCAAACATCCCATGAAACAAACTAATCTCTAACCGTGTTACTCTGTGAAACCACTATGAATGAACACCCACACAATTTCAAAGGGAGATTAGCGCTAAACGATATATATATTCCCCTTACTAGGGAATTCATACATGCACATGACATAGTCTAATGAGAATTGTGGATCCCTACATGTTTTGAACAAGTTCCTTGAAATCATTAAAGTTCATTAAGAATCATTTAATAATGAATCCAATAAAAATGAAAAAATAACCTCAAATTAATTATAAAAATTTATACGAAAAATAAATCTGGAAAATAATAAATAATACAGTATCAATAAAAATTTATAAAATAAAAATGGGATAAGAATATAAAATTCTACTAAAGAGAATGAATGATATTAATAAAACAAAAAAAATAAATAATGATACCTATATCTATATAAAATATTGTTCATACTCCCATTATGTCACCACTATGTAACCATTGACACTCAACCATTTTTGGAAAAACAAATAAGACCCACCATCCCTATTAGAAACCTTTAATTTAATCGATCTTGACAAAAGAATGTATATATAAACCGATTAGTTGTATGCGGGGTGTTGAAACATCTATATGGAAACTACCACTCATTCATTGAGCATCCATATATATTAAAAATAAACATTATAGTATGAAGATTATTTATTTTAAAACATCCCGATAAACATTTTAAATAGTATAGGATGAATGATGATAATAAATATAATCAATTAAAAAAGAACAACCATTTGGTGACTATGGTTTTTCCTCAACCTAGAATACTAATAATCTCATTGATTGAACCATCTAAAACCAATGTCAAGAACAATATTCGTGGGAATAAAATAACAAAGTTCCATTGGTAACCACATCAATAGAAGTTTTTGACTACTTTATGTTGTTTCATAGTCTAATTTCAGGGGAGCGAGGACCATTCTTAGGAAGTACAATTTATATACATTTTATCCATATACCCTTCAATCCACCATTATCTTCAAATTCACATAAATAAATTCTATATCAATCAATTCTCATTCCAATTCCAATGGAAAATAATTTTAGTGAAACCCCACACACCCATTTCATTATCAATAAGAACTTTTTTTCATAAAAATAATTAAAACATTCCTTATAAATTAAGGTAATCACACGTAGTTCATTAAGAAATGGTATAATATGAATCAAACTACCATCATATTAGTAGAAAATTTGGTATCATTTTTATCCCATGTGGGATGATACATTGGTATCCTTATAAGAATTAATAGAATCAAAAATCAAGAACCCAGACTCCCCCATAAATATTTATCAATGATTTAATCCCAAGAAACCCTTCATGATAGGACATTAAGAATAATATTCTTATAAAATTTAGAAGAAATGTTTTATAATAAATTTTCATATAGGATATAGTTTTAATGTTTATAATTTTTATATATAGGTACATTCTAAATCACACAGTAATTATAATGTAATAAGTGACATCAAAAAAACATTATTCCCATTTTAAAACAAAAAATGGAGAACAATTTCTTTTTCTACTAAAAAATGATTTTCAATGAAGTAGATCACGTATCATAAACATTAATGTTTTATTATTGAATTATTTTTAGAAATTAACTATTGGGATGATAATACTTACATTGAAATACCGAATATTTTTATAATTCATGTAATTGACAATATTTGTATTAAAATATGGATATTAAGAAACCTAGTTTTCAAAAATCAAAATCATTAGTATATACGTTATCAAACAACACTATTTGAACAAACATATCAATTTTTCCAGGAAATATTAAATAACATACTATGTAGTTTTACTCATTTTATGAAATCAAGATAAAAAATTAAATCTATATTATTTGGAATAAACACATTCCACAATTAGAATTAAGTCACACCAATTCATAAAAAAAAACATAAACCCATTTATAATAAGGATTACACTTGATTCATTCATTCATCTCAAGCCATGAAAAAAAATTTCTGGTCAATATATTAATGTATGTCTAACTCATTTTTATGGATCATAATTAAACAATCATGCACTATAAAAACTAAAAACCATGATACGTATATAAAAAGAATCACTATAAATTATCTGGGTTATCATATTAACACTAAATAAAAATATGTATATGTAAATAAAAACTGTCAATATTAGATAAAAATCGATGAAATATGTTCACTTGTGTAATGGGGATATTATGTTGTTGGTAATTTATATGATTAATATTAATTCTATTTTGATAGTTTAGAGTGTTTCATTTATATTTATCAATTGAATCAAAAAGAAATTATTTTACAAGGGATTTCTAATGTGGAGTTCCCTTATTTTAAATTTTAATGGTGTTGTGAAGATATTAGTAGTGATATACTAGGGTCTACAAGGAAAATAGTTCAAAATAAAGTAAGAACATTGATGTAATATCATAATGGAAATGTTTTTATTTATATATACGTAGCTTGTACCTATAATATTTTAGTCAAAATCATATGGTTTACTATTATGGTATGATGTTATTTACATTTACATATAATCTTCCTCTATCAATCATGTTGGATGTATCATAATAAGGTGAAAATATTTATTTTATTTACAAATTAAATCATGTATCTTTAACCATTAAATGGGAAGCCTCTTACTAGATTACATTCAAATGGGGTTGTTTATGGAAACACATCATAATCATATGACCCATATCTCATAATTTTAATAATGTTCGATCCATGGAATCTATCTCAACTAATCATCCATTATTTTATTTACCATTCTCACATAAAATTCAATCACATTGTCCCCAAGGATAGTTATTCCTAAATGATAACTGATCTCACAATTAAAATTTTAAGCCTTGTTCATTACATTTATTACCATTGTTTAAAGTAAAAATTTACTCTATTATTCTCTTAGTAATAGTTAGTAAAATTAAATATTATTTTATTAGAACATATCTATAATTAATCAAATTTTATTCACAAGTGGTAATATTATCATATACTACCATAATGGGTAACAAATCTCATTTCATCATGTTTCATATCCAATTGATATTAGGATCACATGTCTTAAAAACTAAATTATTATACTGTTAATGTATTTTAGTCATATCATACATGAAGCTTTAAAATTATATAAATCTATATATAGATAATTAAATACAATTTCATATACTAAACACTAATACATTGTCCATATATTCATTTTTACTATCACACAAAACATCTTTCTTTGCATTCCATATATAAAGGAATCTATGTAACTGATATATCCATACTCTTTTAGGACACGATAATATATCCTACAATATGAAAAATAAAACAAGAAATATATTGCGTTATTAGTTCATTGACTAGTTTCAAACCGCTAAAAGTATGATCCCGTTACTAGTATTATTCACTAGCTATTCTGCCAACTATATCCTATAATGGAAACATATCACTATGTAGACACCCTTACATTATAATCCATATAACTCAAGGAAATCCATATATGAACTCACCTAGTCTTGGCCTATTATCTTCATCAGGTATCCAAAAACAAAAATGGCACCTGATTTTTGATTTTATATTGATTTATATATCAATCTTAGCATTATCCAGTGATGTTTATCTTAGATGTAATATTAGTTGCGTTTATAATAATAATATACCAATAAGAATATATTCATGAAAATTCTATTTTTTTTAATTATAAAATTTTAAATAAAAAATACAATTTCTTTTTGGTTCATTTTTTCTTAAAATATATACCATAATATTAACTCCATGTGACCCAACATTCCATGTATGTAGCATACACACACACCAATTATAATCATAGGCCAAGATAAAAACCATAAACCATAACCCATAAAAATAATAATTTTCAGATCAATCTAAAAAATAATAATTAAATTTAATAAACAAAGACAAATATAATTTTTTAATTGGTTTTCCATTCATGCAGTTACTAGATAGGAATAAACATAGATTTAAAAAATGTTTTGACTAAAACTAGAATGAAATACTAAGGAAAAAATGATATGGAAAATAAAAAAAATCCTAAAATAACACTATGTAAATTCCCTATGTCCAATTATATTCCTATCAATTGGGATAGGTCACCAAATAAACTAATTTTTACCTCCCCATTAGAAAAAGGACTTCGAATATTAGTGAAGATCATATAATAACTAATGAGAATTTGATAAATTCAATAACTTTATAATTATATCGTGTATATTAGAGAACCACTATAATAAATCTATAAAATTAAAGTACAATAGATGGAATTATAGTGGAAAAAACCATAATAAATAACACTTACATAATATAACTAATAAAACCAATATAGGCCGTATAACTATACTAAACTATGTGATCATGAATGTGGAAAACGTTAAATAATAAAAATATAATGAAAAAGTAAATAAATAATATAGATGCTTCTACTATTCCTCATTGTCTCCTCTAGAATATGAAAAAAATCCCCAAAAAAGATCCTCGAGGATTCTCACAAGTTCTAGGGCCTTTTCGTAGACACCTATACGAAACACTAATCTTCACCTCCACAGAGAATTGTATATATGGATTGATCACAAAACAAGGAAGACACAATGAATAATAATAATAATAATAATAATAATAATTATATATGGTTACTCATAGATAATTTGAAATATATGTGTTAAAATGTATACACATAATTTAATTCATAATATCTGGGGATTGGGAAGCTACCCTAAAGATTGTATCATACTAGATTTTTATAATT
The DNA here is from genome assembly GCA_963277665.1 of Viscum album. Taxonomy (NCBI): domain Eukaryota; kingdom Viridiplantae; phylum Streptophyta; class Magnoliopsida; order Santalales; family Viscaceae; genus Viscum; species Viscum album. The sequence continues at coordinate 1,241,378,317 of OY728156.1, read as the reverse complement.
CCAATTTTTTGTATATATTTTACAAATGTTTGATCACATCATTAAGGAGATTTGTTGATTACCCATTCATACACAAAATGATTATCATTATAGAGGAATTTGTCATATTACCACCCACTTATGCATGTTCAAACATCAATTCAACTTTGGAACCACGCTTAATAAAATATTTAATATCAATCTTTAGGATATAATCTCATCTAACCTAATAAGTCATGAAACATACCATTTTCTAATGAAAAAAATACTATCTTGGAAATATTCCCCAGTAGCCAAGGTAGGTGTAGTGTCATGCCCGAGAAATTGTATTTAAATATATTAGGATAGTGATGTATTATTTTTAGAAGATAAATTATAAATATCAAAGGTGGATGGTGTGTGTTTGGGAGATATATTACCTCTATAGCACATGATAGTGACATATTCTATCTTGGAACATATATCATTCTATTAAAATCAGCTGAAATAGAAAAATAATAATATAATTTCTCTATTTTTCTTCTGGATGAAGTATAATATAACGTAACTAATATCTTAGTATAACAGTGAGGAAATAATTCATATCTCATTACATAAATCTCATTAGAAAATTTGGGTTTTGTGTGTATTGTTTTCATTTCATAATATTATATATAAGAAATGTTTTTATATTCAAAACATGATGCATGAACATTATTTTTATTATCAAGACAATTCATATGGGCTTGATTACAATTAAATTTTAATATAATTTAATGGTTTCTTATTTTATATCTATTCGACAATCTTACTCCAAATTTATGTGTTATAAAAAAATTAAATATCATGCTTTATTTCTCGTAATTATTGTCTCCAAAAATTTTATTTCTAAGACATGGTTTATATTTTATATATTGATGTTATATGTATTGATATTATTTCTTATAGTCAAATCCTATGATTCCAAATTATTTTTTAGTATATATTACTCGCTTGATTATGATTTATCATATGTTTATGATGAAAACCATAAGAAAAAAAGATATGTTTCCCCCATATACTGATTAATCTAAATATACATATGTTCTGATTTCCTCAATTTTTGAATAAGTTTAATATTTATGGTATTTATTTTCATATGTGCAGTATTTTTTGGGAGATGTTGCAGAATTATTATTGAAAAATTAATATTTTTTGTTGTGAAAAATAATTATTGGGAGAGAAATATATTTATATTTTTAGTTAAATGGTTTTATTAATTCTATAAAATCTATACCTAAATGGGTTTTGGGTTTTATGTGACTCAATATTTGTTATTTCTATTGAAATAATAGGTAATTTGGTTTGGCTTTAATTAGTTGGTATCGAAATAGTCTATAATGTATATGTTATTAACACCAGATCAGGTTCTGCAGTCTTGTGGAATATGAATTCATATTGAAGTAGGGTTTAGACACCATTAGATGTTATGATGTTATCAAATGAGAATATTTTGTGATTTATTGATTCCTTAATTGGTTAATATTATTAAGGATGTTTGTATATTCAAAAACATAAATAACATTATGAGGTCTTACATGATTGAATTTATATTTAATTATTGATATTTTTTGAGTTGTCTATTGGATTTTATGTAGAATACTTGACTAAGGTATAAATAGCTGTTAAAGTTGGTATATGGTAAGATATCCTAGCCACAATGATTAATTGGGTTAATGTGTTAATTGATTTTGGTAATATATGTTAATGTGACCTTTGGATATAAATGAAAATTGATGTTATAGAAATTATGGTTATTTTTGGCAAACATTAATATCTCTTTCCATGTATATATGATTAAGGTTTATTTACGGGTATGTGATTAATGTTTTTGGGGATAATTTTTATTTATGAGAGGATATGTTTCCTTGATTTTTTGGTTTAATTTAAAGTAATTTATTTGATAATAATTTTGAATTAGTAATTATCTTGGATTTTGGTATTGATATTAAGGTTATAAAACATAGGGATATTAAGGTAAAAATAAATTTTTATAGTTTATAATAATATGTATACTAAAATATAATGGGATGACATAAATAAATTATTGGATAAGAAATGTTTTGATAGATATTTCATATCAATATTTTAGGATAATTTTTTTATTAAATATTATAACTGAATTTTTTATTTTAAAACATAGTTGATTATAGGATCACTAAAATGCAGCTACAATAGGTATGTATCTTTGAACTTCTAAGTATCATATAAATCTAACGAATCATCTTTGGCACAGATGGTACTGAAAAAAAATATACATATTAATATTATCATCTAAAAATGAGTTTCTTATAATTAATGATGATAATGATGTCAATTTATGATTTAAATTTATATATTTATTCATGACTATTATAATAATAATACACTCAAATATTTACATTTTTAGTGAAATTAAAATTTCCAGAATGAAATTTATTCTTGGGTTGGGGAAATGTACCATGATGAAATTTTAAAAAAAATTTACATTAAAATAGATACAGTGCATAATAACATTTATCACCTGAAACATTAAACCTAAATAAACCATGATATATATTTTTCAATTAAATAAGGTCATTAATACTTTATGATAATATAATTTGAAAAATCATTAATAAAATATCATGATGTTTAAAAAAACCTATAAATTTAGAACCATAAACTAATTAAATAAATTTTCTTTAAAAAATCGTCTTTAAATTTCGTATAATTTCTTTAAATAATAATATGATGTGTTCTAATATGAATGAAATTATAAATGATAAATTATAATATGTTGTAATTGGAATCACTTAAAGTTTGTTTTATTATTTTTCATGGAATTATCTATTGATGTGATGTGTTAAATTGATCACATTTATAGGATTATTCTAATAAAATATTTAAACATGAATGAAAATTTATTAACACTCATTTGATTGCTATCGAATATGAAATAATATTAATAACATTTTTTAAAGGTTGGGGTCGAAGCCTCAATTTATTATTAAAGAAAAGAACTCTTTAGACTGGTTAGAGGGTGACACATTACATTTCATAAAGGCCCAAGGCCAAGTGGCCTGAATACTAGGGTAAAAAGCAAATTTTTTGGACCAAAGGACCCCTCGGTGAACATTACTGCTACAGTACTCGCACTGCTACAGTACCACCGCCACAATAGTGCCTGCTGCAGTCCCTCCACTGCGACAGTGCTGCTGCTACTACAGTCTGCCACTGCTATAGTACCTGGGAATTCTCCCCTGCCCTAATTTGATCTTGGGTCTTTTGGATGCCAAACTGGAGCCTGAACCACTAGGGAACATGCTCGTTGGTGAGGATTAATAACATTTATATTTTTATTGGAAATATATTTTTCAATATATCATCAATTTTAATATAAATGTAAAATTCCACAATTATATATTTTTTATTTTATAAAACTTTCATCGTTTTTGGAATCATGATGACAAAAAGATTGTATTGTAATTTTATAGTATTTTCTAACATATTTTTAGTAAGAAATACAATTTTTAATAATGTATTATCTTTTATGGAATAATAAATATATAAAATTGATTTAGAAACATATAAAGTCTTTTTTATACCAAATATGAATTTTAGGAGTGAAATTAATAATTTAAATATATTTTACTGGAAGATATAAACATATACTTTAGGTTTGGAACCTATGTAACATATTATTATAACATGAAATTATTTTTAGTTATTTTTCATTAATTATGTATTTATAGTGTTTCATTTGTTTTTTTATTGGTATCAAAGTTATATAAATGATATTTAATCATAAACATGTAAATATCATGGAAATCAATACTGTACAAATTATTTTGTCTAAATTCATTTCTATGACAAAAAGTATATTTTTTCTAGAAACTAATATAATAATTTGTACATTTGATAATTTATAATAAAATTAATTTAAATTTAATATATTAATGTAGTATTAGTCTTTTTAATTATATTTTCAAATTATGGAATTTCGTCAAAATAATTTTCATTCATAATAAAAAGATACGATGCTAAAATTTTGTAACCATGTTATATAATAAAATCTGTTGAACTTGTTAAATCAAGGGGTAATGGAAATAATATCATAAAAACATATATTTAAATGAGTGTATCTAGCATTTCTAAACATATACATACATTTTCATCATTTTTTTTGAAAAAAATGACCCAATATATTTTAAGATAACTTTTCTATTTTGAAATTATGTATGATGAATATTTAAAAATAGGAATGCCCTCACTTAAAAATTGTTTATTCAACCAAACCTCCAATGATAGAACATAGAAAAATATTCTTCTACATAATCTTTTTCCTTCTCATTCAATAATTACCCACTCAACCATTTGGTGGATTCATATCTCTATATTTTTCCCAAATTCATTAAAAGAAAAAAAGGTTTCCAAACAGATATTTGATTGTTTCATTGAATGTGACGACATATTATCACTAATTTTAACTACTCTTCCTGTTGAACCAATAATTAATTCATATTTATATCTCTAATAACATTAAAATAATATTGTTATGATTTTAAAATGATGATATTATAATAAAATCACATCATAATCACACTCATTCGTTGTGTCATGACATGGTTGTAAATTTAGTCTTACAGAATCTGTACAAGTGGTACATGACATTTATCACCTCACCCAAGCCTCTGGTCATGTCTTTCCCCTACAATTCTCAACCAGTTATGTGAATGACATAGTGTGTACCCCTTGTACACAATGTTTCTTTACTACTTGGATACTTTGTAGTATCACTTTCAAATGACCATGTTCACACCCTAGGTCTGTGTACTCAATCCATATACTATTTCACCACCATGTACCACCAAATGGATTCGCTTGTCATATCCCTTGGACACAAGACCTTGGGATACGACACAACATGTAACTATGACACAAAGAATGTTGTCCCCTAATGTCAACGCCCTCAAATGGGAAGATCACATTTCATGTTCCTCTAAATTTCATGCCATGCGATCAGGAATTATGACATTAATTTCCCTACGAGCAACTCAAATTACCCTAGCATTCCACTAAACCTACAGATCGACCATCCAAGGTTCTCTAGTAGTTGTATAAGGGATTTAAAACCATAAATCCATGCATAAATAATGGTATCAAGAAATGAAACTAAAACCCAAGTTCTTAATAGAGAAACCCCAATGCTTTAGGGTAATATCCATTCATCAAAGCTATAACACCGTGATATAAGAGCAATTACCATCACGATCAGAGATCGAAGGCTCCAAAAACCCTCTTGGATTACACCAGTTTTTATATCTCACCAAAGAGGGATTAATGGTTTTCCAATCCTATGTTGTATGTAAAAAAGGAGTGTAGGGGTTGGGATTAATTGATTTAATTCTATTGAATCAATTAACCAAAAGTTTTAACACCCCACCAACTTGACTATGACTTGAAACCCTATGTTTATATATTTTTTATCACTTATATGGTACAAATGTGAATTTTTACTAATCTATAACTCACTTTACCAATCTAACTCTATTCATCAGAGTTATTCTACTTTCCAAAAAAATATCTTTTTTGAAATAATATATGGAATATTTTTATATCAGGCACCGAGGAATCCCAGGGCCCAAAATCCCATGCCGACTTAGCAATTGGATTCATAAATATTCTTATAAGTATTTATAATCCTTAAAACGAAAAAAACAAATCACTAAATCCTCAGCAACATATTCATTTTCATGATTGAAAAGAAAAATACTTAGAATTAGAAGAAAACATGAGATCTACAATGGGACTTTAGTGAAATTGATCTCACCTTGGGTTATTGTACTGCCCCAAAACACTCACTCATGTGGACCACCAAAGAAAAACTACCACCATATCCAGATGAAAATAGGTCAACATCATTGAAATGTATGGCACGTGTCTCCCCAACTTTGATAGATAAAAAACACCAAGCATCGTTTTCCATCTTCTATTATAGGGTTTAGATGTACAAAAAATTACAGAACTGAAAAAATATATTCCAAACCAAAGGCTCTCATCCTCAATTAAATGAACTGCATCATCTAATCCATATGTATCTAATGTATGAATCTATTATAGAGCACATTATGGAACAAAAAAATAATATAGGTCCTCCCAAGTGTAAACAGTAGGTCTTATGCGGCCCTTCGAATGAAAATCCTGAATTACAAATCTTTAAGTGGAAAACCAACTAAGCATGGATGGTAGGCAACCAATCCTAAATAAGGAAACATAATAGTCTCAAAATATACCAATAAGAAAGTGTTCTATGAATGTTTATCCCTCTATTGAGTTTTTTCAACCAAATAAATATTAAAAAAAAGTATCTATTGGCAATGCCAGAGCCAGATCCACCACCCAGAACTCAAAGGTAACTCATTTTCACTAGTCAAAGGAACTAATTTATAACACAAAAAAACTACAATATTTTTTTATAATTGACTAATATTCACTGTATTACTCATTTTACAAAAATAAATTCTAGTTTGGGATATATTCGTCTTCCTCGTGCATTTAAATCTATATCAAAAAACACCAACACATGGTTATACCAACACCATGCAACACCATATTTGAACCATTATAAAGAAGGGACTAGAAAAGAGGACCACAAAAAATTGTTTACCAAATCCAAAATATGGGATGGAGTCTAGTGCTGAGTAGGAATATCACAAACTTGAGAGGACATTTCCTAAGGTTTTTGTACATGAAACCACATAAATCTCTATGAAATAGTGTAGAGTTAGTAAAATAAAATTTATATTCATGCATATATATATATATATATATATATTAAAGAGCCATAATTGGGATAATTTTGAAAATTTATCAACATTATCAAATATAATTATTATAGATAATTTTCATTTTTTTATTGAAATAAAAGTGGGTTGATATTTACAGGGGAATGATGAAATATTCATTACAATTTACATATGATAACTTATCATATTTGATCATTAATACTGACCATAGAGAACAATATCGATGTATTTTGAGGAATTATATTTTCATCATGAATCCCCTTAAAAATAATAGATTAATATAATTATCTGTGATGATATTAAAATTATTAGTTTTTCAAGGGAGGGTGATGGTGATGTAATCATGTAAAGTATAAGAGATATTATTATTGTTAATGTTGAATGATTTAGTAATATTACCAATCATATTATAATTTTTCTAATAATAAATTTATTTATAATATGTGAATTTAATTACAATCTCTACATAATTTAGAATAAATTTTTTATAACTTATAACATGTTCTATCTTTTCATGCTATATTTAGATATATTATTTCCAAACACTTGTTGATTTAATGATACTATTTGACGCACCAAAATTCATATGTCTTAAATATGATGTATTTATTCCCCTAATTCATCATATATGATTGTTATATATATATTTACAACATCATATAATCAATACATGACTAATATAATCTTTTAAAAATGATAAAAAAAATACACCTCATAAAAATAAGTTATATTATTCCACAAAAAATGATTTTTTTATTAAATCTATATTATGGATATCTACATTATATAGTTTCAATTTCCTCACTAAATAGTCTCACTATCATATCATAAATTCTAATTAACGATAAAAAAACAATATTATGAATAAACACTAAAAATTAAATCAAATATTTCTACTTAAATTTCAATATTTATTATTATCCAATTATATAGTATTTCAATTCATGGTCAAATATTCAATATATAAAACCTGAAATAAATTATTTTAAATTTATTTTTATATTTTTATCACCTACTTTAATTTTTTATAATTTCTCAAAAAATGATTTTATAGTAATTAATAGGGAATTTTAATTTTAAATTCTATAAATGTTCTCACCCCAAAACCAATACTTGGGGTTTATTTGATATACCACTTTATTGATGTCTTATTATTTAGGGATGGGGGGGCTCATATGGTGTAGATGATAAGTATTCATTGATAATTAATATGGTGTCATCATTACAATAATGACGGTATTGAAAGGTGCTTATCATCGATATGTAATTTTTCATGTGCCAAAATAATTCAATACATATTTATACTAATTATTAATTTTGACATGTATGGGGTTCTACCATTGATGTCATAGGTCAATTAATTTTGATGTTGAGGAAATTAGAATGTGAGATTACATCCATTTCTAGTAGGTATCACAGCTAAACTTGAATGACAATATTTTTAGTGATTATAAGTATCTATAATTTTTTAAAAAATATAACTAATTAAACCATCATGGAAATACTTTACAATGATTTATACCATTTCTAAATAATAAAATAACAATAGAATATTAATCGAGTAATTCATTATTAATATAATTTAAAAACCACCAAGAATTATAGATTCATAGAGCCTCTATATATCCACTATTAATTAAAAAAGAAAATAATAATTAATATTGAAATTAGTAAATCATGATGGTTTTAATAGTTCTAAGAGTCAATCAATGCTTTTTTATAGCACCATGTAATTAGAAAAATTGTATTTAGAATACATCTTTCTTATAATGAAACCCTATACTGGGATTACCACCAATTCTGATGGAGTTCTCTCTTTTAGAGATCTAATTTTTCTTCATCATTCTCCTCCCACTCAATATATGGTGAGCTTATTCTTACAATCCATTTCAATTAATCAAAACATTATGGTTTTCTTTATTCACACATTTCAATTCTTATACAAATTCAATCCTCCATATTTTAAATCTAATGTTATCTCTCACGGCGATATATATTTTCTACCTAATTTCATCTATCCTTTATGACATTGGTGTTACCATTACATTTTTTCTATGATGCAGTAAAACATAGTGGTCTATTTATTCGTTGACATTAGTTTTACAATTTTTTTGGGATGTAATATTTTAATGGTAATACATGCTCTAGGAGGAGAGACCATATAGATGTTGTTTTCTCTCTTCATATTGTTGTGTCGATTTTATTTAACATATCACATTTTTGAATGTTCCTGTCTCCCCCAATGAAGTTATACTAGTAGTGATCCTTTGTTTCCAATGAGCTTAGGTGTTGGTAGATGAATACATAGAGTTATATTCAGTTTTAGTGGATAATTTTCAATGTGTGTTATGAATTTTAATGTTATGGTATTGTTTCCGATGATGATGATGGGATTCTGATGGGACCACACAAAATCCTTGGGCATGGGTGTTTATGGAATTTCCATGCATGTTATGTTTTTCAAATCAAGGTGGATTGCAGTTTTAGATTTATTTTTGTGATGTATTTTTAAATTTGAATTAGATGAGGAATATTCTATTTCCTCGTGGTTGTGATTGTTTTAAATATTTATGTAGTTTTAATTTTATGATTTTTATAACAATATATGGTTTCCACTAAACTATAAAGTTTTTTAGAAAATAAAAAATTTAACATATAGTGGGAACCCATTCATGAATATGGCATGATAAACCCATATATTGGATAATCGTACTAAAAAATATATACTTTTATCCTAATAACCAACCAAACTAGGGTTGAATATAATAAATAACATGAAACTCTTAAAAATAAATTAGTAAAAAATTCAATTATTTATAAAGGATTTATAATCAATATCTTGAAATAAAAATAATAAATGTCTACTGATGAAGATGATGCATAAAATTTCTCAACTAATCCAAAAATCCCATGGAACTAACTAATCTCTCACCGTGTTACTCTGTGAAACCACTATGAATGAAATCCCACCCAATTTCCAAGGGAGATTAGCCCCAAACCATATCTAGATTCCCCTTAATAGGTAATCAATACATGCGCATGACATAGTCTAATGAGAATTGTGGATCCCTACATGTTTTGAACAAGTTCCTTGCAATCATTAATGTTCTTTAAGAATTATATCATAATGAATCCAATAAAAATAAAAAAATAAACTCAAATTAATCATAAAAATTAATATGAAAAATAAAGCCAAAAAATAATAAATAATACAGTATCAATAAAAATTTAACAAAAAAATGGGATAAGAATATATAATTCTACAAAATAGAATGAATGATATTACTAGAACCCAAAATAAAAAAAAAATATACCTATATCTATATGAAATGTTGTTCATACTCCCATTATGTCACCACTATGTAACCATTGACACCCAACCATGTTTGGGAAGACAAATAGGACCCACCATTCCAATGAGAAATTTTTAATTTAACCGAGTGTGACCAAAGATTGTTTATATAAACCAATTAGTTGTATACGGGGTGTTGAAACATCTATATGGAAACTACCAATCATTCTATGAGAATCAATATATATTAAAAATAAATATTATTGTTTGAAAATTATTTATTTTAAAACATCCCTATAATCATTTTAAATAGTATAGGATAAATGATGTTAATAAATATAATCAATTAAAAAAGAAAAACCTTTAGGTAACTATGGTTTTTCCTGAAATAAGAATCCTCATATTCTAGTTGATTGAACCATCTAAAACTAATGTCAGGCTCATTGTTCATGGGAATAAAATTCCAAAGTCCCAATGGTAACCACATCAATAGAAGTTTTTTACTACTTTGTGTTGTTTCATAGTCTAATTTCAGGGGAGGGAGGACCATTCTCAAGAAGTACAATTTATATACATTTTATCCATATACCATCCAATCCACCATTAGCTTCAAATTCACATAAAAAAATTATATATCAATCAATTATCATTCCTATTCCAATGAAAAATAATTTTAGTGAATCCCCACACACCCATTTCATTATCAATAAGAACATTTTGGCATAAAAATAATTAAAACATACATTATAAATTAAGGTAATCACACGTAGTTAATTAAGAAATGGTATAACATGAATCAAACTACCATAATATTATTAGAATATTTGGTATCATAGTTATCCCATGTGGGATGATACATTGGTATGCTTATAAGAATGAATAGAATCAAAAATCAAGAACCCAGACTCCCCCATAAATATTTATCAATGATTTAATCCCAAGAAATCCTTCATGATCGGACTTTAAGAATAATATTCTATTAAAATTGAGAAGAAATGTTCTATAATAATTTTTTATATAGGATATAGTTTGAATGATTATAATTTTTATATCTAGGTACATTCTAAATAAAATAATAATTATAATGTAATAAGTGACATCAAAAAAATATTATTCACATTTTAAACAAAAAATGGAGAACAATTTCGTTTTCTACTAAAAAATGATTTTCAATGAAATAGATCACGTAACATAGACACTAATGTTTTATTATTGAATTATTTTTAAAAAATTAAACTATTGGGATGATAATACTTACATTGAAATACAAAATATTTTTATAATTCATGTAATTGACAATATTTGTATTACAATATGGTTATTAAGAAACATCGTTTTCAAAAATCAAAATCATTTGTATATATGTTATCAAACAACAATATTTGATCAAAAATATCAAATTTTCCAGGAAATAATAAATAACACACCATGTAGTTTTACTCATTTTATGAATTTAAGATAAAAAATTAAATCTATATTATTTGGAATAGTCACAAATTACACACATTCCACCATTAGAATTAAGTCACAACAATTCATAAAACAAACCATAAACTCATTTCTAATAAGGATTACAATTAATTAATTCATTCATCTCAAGCCATGAAACATATTTTCTGGTCAATATATTAGTGTAAGTCCAAATCATTTTTATGGATCATAATTAAACAATCATGCACTACAAAAACTAAAAACCATGATACACATATAAAAAGAATCACTATAAAATAACTGGGTTATCATATTAAAACTAAATAAAAATATATATATATGTAAATAAAAACTGTCAATATTAGATAAAAATTGATAAAATATGTTCACTCTTATAATGGGGGAATTATGTTGTTGGTAATTTATATGATTAATATTAATTCAAGTTTGATAGATTAGAGTGTTTCATTAATAGTTTTCAATTGAATCAAAAAGAATTTATTTTACAAGGGATTTATTATGTGGAGTTCCCTTATTCTAATTTTTAAAGGTGTAGTAAAGATATTAGTAGTGATATAATAGGGTCTACAAGGAAAATGTTTCAAAATAAAGTAATGAACATTGATGTAATATTATAATGGAAATGTTTTTATTTATATATACCTAGCTTGTACCTATAATATTTTAGTCGAAATCATATGGTTTACTATTATGGTATGATTTTATTTACATGTACGTAGAATCTTCCTCTATCAATCATGTTTGATGTATCATAATAAGGTGAAAATATTTATTATATTTACAAAATAAATCATGTGTCTTTCACCATTTAATGGGAAACCTCTTACTAGATTTCATTCAAATGGGATAGTTTATGGAAACACATCATAATCATATGACCTGTATCTCATAATTTTAATAATGTTTGATCCATGGAATATATATCAACTAATCACACATCATTTTATTTACCATTCTCCCATAAAATTCAATCACATTGTCCTCAAGGCTGGTTGTGCCTAAATGATAACTGATCTCACTATTAAAATTTTAAGCCTTGTTCATTAAATTTATTACCATTATATAAAGTAAAAACCTACTCTATTATTCTCATAGAAATAGTGGGTAAAATTAAATATTATTTTATTAGAACATGCCTATAATTAATCAAATTTTATTCACATGTGGTAATATTATCATATTCTACCACAATGGGTAACAAATCTCATTTCATCATGTTTCATATCCAATTGATATTAGGATCACATTTCTTAAAAATTATTTACTATACCATTAATTTATTTTAGTCATATCTTACATGAGTATTTAAAATTATATAATTCTATATATAGATAATTAAATACAACTTCATATACTAAACACTGATACATTGGCCACATATTCATTATTACTATCACACAAAACATCTTTCTTTGCATTCCATATATAAAGGAATCTATGTAACTGATATATCCACACTCTTTTATGACACCATTATATATCCTATAATATGAAAAATAAAACAAGAAATATATTGGGCTATTAGTTCATTGACTGGTTTCAAAACGATAAATGTATGATCCCGTTAATAGTATTATTCACTAGCTATTCTATCAACTATATCCTATAATGGTAACTTTTCATTATGTAGACACCCTTACATTATAATACATATAACTCAAGGAAATTCATATATAAACTCACCTAGTCTAGGCCTATCATCTTCATCAGGTATCCATATACAAAAATGGAACCTGATTTTTGATTTTATATCAATTTATATATCAATATTAATATTATCCAGTGATGTTTATCTTAGATGTAATCTTAGTTGGGTTTATCATAATACGATACCAATAAGAATATATTCATGAAAATTATGTGTTTTTTAATTATAAAATTTGAAATAAAAAACACAATTTCATTTTGGTTCATTTTTTCTTAAATTATATACAATAATATTAACTCCATGTGACCCAACATTCCATGTATGTATCATATACACACACCAATTATAATCATAGTCCAATATAAAAACCATAAACCATAACCCATAAAAATAATAATTTTCCGATAAATCTTAAAAATAATAATAAAATTTAATAAACAAAGACAAATATAATTTTTTAATTGGTTTTCCAATCATGAAGTTTCTAGATAGGAATAAACATAGATTCCAACCCATGTTTCGACTAATACTAGATTCCAATAATAAGAAAAAAATGATTTGGAAAATAAAAAAACCCCTAAAATAACACTATGTAAATTCCTTATATGAAAATATATTCCTATCAATTGGGATAGGTCACCAAATAAACTAATGTTAACCTCCGCAGTAGAAAAAGGATTCCGAATATTAGTGAAGGTCATATAATAACTAATGAGAATTTTATAAATTCAATAACTTTATAATTATATCATGTATATCACAGAACCACTATAATAAATCTATAAAATTAAAGTACAATAGATGGAATTATAGTGGAAAAAAACCATAATAAATAACACTTCCATAATATAACTAATGAAAACAATATATGCCATATAACTATACTAAACTATGTGATCATGAATGTGGTAAACTGTAAATAATAAAAATATAATTAAAAAGTAAATAAATAATATAGATTCTACTACTGGTTCTCATTGTCTCCTATAGAATATGAAAATATCCCCAAAAATGATCCTCGAGGATTCTCATGAGTTCTAGGGCCTTTTCTTAGACACCAATATGAAACACCAATCTTCACGTCCACCGGGAATTTCATATATGGAGTGATCATAAAACAAGGAAGACACAATGAATAATAATAATAATAATAATATTTATATATGGTTACACAGAGATAATTTGTAATATATGTGTTAAAAAACATACCCATAATTTAATTCACAATATCTGGTGATTGAGAAGCTACCCTAAAGGTTGTATCATACTAGATTATTATAATTACAATTTGTTCTATGTATTTTACAAATGTTTGATCACATAGTTAAGGATTTTTGTTGATTACCCATTCACACACAAAATGATTATCATCGTTGAGGAATTTTCCATATTTCCACCCACTTATGCATGTTCAAACATCAATTCAATGTTGTAACCACTCTTAATAAAATATTTAATATCAGTCTTTAGGTTAGAATCTCATCTAACCTAATAAATCATGAAACATACCATTTTCTAATGAAAAATACTATCTAGGAAATATTCCCCAGTAGAGAAGGTAGGTCATGTGTCATGTCCGAGAAATTGTATCTAAATATATCAGGGTAGTGATGTGTTATTTTCAGAAGATAATTTATAAATATCATAGATTGATGGTGTGTGTTTGGGGGATATATTACCTCTATAGCGCATGATAGTGACATGTCCTATCTTGGAAAATATATCATTCTATTAAAATTAGGTGAAATAGAAAAATAATAATATAATTTCTCTATTTTTCATTTGGATGAAGTATAATATACCATAACTAATATCTTAGTATAACAGTGAGGAAATAAATCATATCTCATTACATAAATCTCATGAGAAAAATTGGGGTTTGTGTGTATTGTTTTCGTTTCATAATATTATATATAAGAAATGTTTTTATATTCAAAACATGATGCATGGACATTATTTTTATTATCGAGACAATTCATATGGACTTGATTACAATTAAATTTTACTATAATTTAATGGTTTCTTATTTTATATCTATTCGACACACTTACTCCAAATTTCCATGTTATAAAACATTCAAATATCATGCTCTATTGCTCATTATTATTGTCTCCAGAAATTTTATTTCTAAGAAAAGGTTTATATTTTATATATTGATGATATATGTCTTGATATTATTTCTTATGGACAAATCTTATGATTCCAAAAAAAAATAGTATATATTACTCGGTTGATTATGATTTATCATATGTTTATGATCAAAACCTTAAGAAACAATGATATGTTTCCCCCATACAGTGATTAATATAAATATACATATGTTCCTATTTCCTCAATTTATGAATAAGCAGAATATTTAGGGTATTTTTTTCATATGTGTAGTATTTTTTGGGAGATGTTGCAGAATTATTATGGAAAAATTAATATATTTTTTTGTGAAAAATAATTATTGGGAGAAAAATATATTTATCTTTTTAGTTAAATGGTTTTACTAATTTGATAAAATCTATACCTAAATGGTTTTTGGGTTTTTTGTGACCCAATATTTGTTATTTGTACTGAAATAATTTGTAATTTGGTTTGGCTTGAAGAAGTTGGTATCGAAATAGTCTTTAATGTATATGTTATTAACACCAGATCAGGTCTGCAGTCTTTTGGAATATGAATTCATATTAAAGTAGGGTTTACACACCATTAGATGTTATGATGTTATCAAATGAGAATATTTTATGATTTATTGATTCCTTCATTGGTTAATATGATTAAATCTGTTTGTATATTCAAAAACATAAATAACCTTCTAAGGTCTTACTTGATTGAATTAATATATACTTATTTTTATTTTGGGATTTGTCTGTTGGATTTTATGTAGAATTAATGAATAAGGTATAAATAGCTCTTAAAGTTTGTATATGATCAAATATCCTAGCCATAATGATTAATTGGTTTAATGTGTTAATTGATTTTGGTAATATATGTTGAGATAACCTTTTGTACTAAATGAAAATTGATGTTATAGAAATTCTGTATATTTATGGAAAAAATAATATCTCTTTCCATGTATATATGATTAAGGTTTATTTACGGTTATGTGATTAATGTTTTTGGGGATAGTTTTTATTTATCAGAGGAGTTGTTTCCTTGATTTTTCGGTTTAGTTGAAAGTAATTTATTTGATAATAATTTTGAGTTAGTAATTATCTTGGATTTGGGTATTGATATAAAGGTTATAAAACATAGGAATATTAAGGTAAAAATAATTTTCTTATAGTTTATACTATTATGATTACTATAATATAATGGGATGAAATAAATAAATAATTGGATAAGAAATGTTTTCAATGATTTTTCAGATCAGTATTTGAAAAATTTTTTTATTAAATATTGTAACAAAAAATTTTATTTTAAAAAATATTTGATTATAGGATCACTAAAATGAAGCTACAATAGGTATGTATCTTGAAACTCCTAAGTGTCATATGAATCTAATGAATCATATTTGGCACAAATAGTACTGAAAAATCGAAATATATACCTATTAATATTGTCATCTAAAAATGAGTTTCTTATAATTAACGATGATAATGTTGTCGATTTATCATTTAAAATTATATATTGAGTCATGACTATTATAATAATAATACACTCAAATATTTACATTTTTAGTGAAATTTAAATTTCAACAATGAAATTTATTTATGGGTTGGGGAAATGTACCATGATGGAATTTTGAAATTTATTTTTCTTTCAAATAGATAAAATGATTAATAACATTTATCACCTGAAACATTAAACTAAAATAAATCATGATATATTTTTTTCAATTAAAGAAGGTATTTAATACTTTATGATAATATAATGTGACAAATCATTAATAAAATAACATGATGTTTAATAAAACTTGTAAATTTAGGGACATAAACTAATTAAATAAATTTATTTTTAAAACTAGTATTTAAATTTCGTATAACTTTTTAGATAAAAATATGATGTGTTTTAATATGAATAAATTATAAATAATAAATTACAATATGTCGTAATTGGTATCAATTAACATTTGTATTATTATTTTTCCTGGAAGTATATAATGATGTGATGTGTTAAATTGATCTCATTTACATAATTGTTCTAATAAAAGATTTCAACATGAATGAAAATTTATTAACACTCATTTGATTGTTATCGAATATGAAATAATATTAATAACATTTATTTTTTTTAAAGGTTGGGGCCGAAGCCTCAATTTATTTTTAAAGAAAAGACCTCTTTAGACTGGGTAGAGGGTGACCCATTACATTGCCTAAAGGCCCAAGGCCTAGTGGCCTGAATACAAGGCTTGAAAGCCCATTTTTTGGCCCAAAGGACCCCTTAGTGAATAGTACTGCTACAGTACCTGCACTGCTACAGTCCCTCCTACAGTACCGCCGCCGCTATATTGCCTGTTGCAGTCCCTCCACCGCTACAGTACTGCTGTTGCTACAGTTCGCCGCTGCTACAGTAACCTGGGAATTCTCCCCTGCCCGGATTTGATCTTGGGCCTTTTGGATGCCAAACAAGAGCCTGAACCACTAGGGAACAAGCTCGTTGGTCAGTATTAATAACATTAATGTTTTTATTGACAATATATTTTCCAATATATCATCAATTTTCATATATAAGTAATATTAACCAATTTTTTATTTTTTATTTTGTAAACTTTTCATCCTTTTTGGAATCATGATGACAAATACCTTATAATGTAATTTTATAGAATTTTTCTAAGATTTATTTTTTTTGTAAGAAATACAATTTTTAATAATGTCCTATCTTTTATGGAATCATAATTATATAATATTGATTTAGAAACATATAAAATATTTTTTATACTAAATATGAATTTTAGGAGTGAAATTAATAATTTAAATATATTTTATTTGAATATATAAACATATACTTTTCGTTTGGAACCTATGTAACATATTATTATAAGAAGAACTTATTTTTAGTTATTTTCCATTCATGAAGTATTCATAGTGTTCCATTTGGTTTTTTATTGGTCTGAATGTTCTATAAACGATATTTAATCATAAACATGTAAATATCATGGAAATCAATACTGTATAAATATTTTTTCTAAATTCATTTATATGACCAAAAGTATATTTTTTCTAGAAACAAATCATATAATTTTTACATTTGATAATTTATAATAAAATTACTTTAAATTTAATATATTAAATTAGTATTCATCTTCTTAATTATATTATCAAATTATGGAATTTCTTCAAAATTATTTTCATTCATAATAATAAGATACGATGTTAAAATTTGGCAACCAAGTTATATAATAAAATCTTTTGAACTTGTTAAATAAAGGGGTAATGGAAAGAATATCATAAAAACATATATTTAAATGAGTGGATATTGTATTTCTAAACCTATACATAAATTTTCACAATTTTTTTGAAAAAAATGACCGAATATATTTTAAGATAACATTTCTATTTTTAAATTATGTATTTTGAATATTTAAAAATAGTAATTCTCTCACATAAAAAGTGTTTATTCAACCAAACCTCCAATGATAGAACTGAGAACAAAATTTGTCTACATAATCTTCCTCCTTCTCATTCAATAATTACCCTCTCAACCATTTGGTGGATTCATCTCTCTATATTTTCCAAAATTCATTAAAAGAAAAAAAGTTTTTCAAAAGGATATTTGATTGTTTCATTGAATGTGATGACATATTATCATTAATTTTAACTGCTCATCCTGTTAAACCAATTATTAATTCATATTTATATCTCTAATAACATTAAAATAATAGTGTTATGCTTTTAAAATGATGATATTATAATAAAATCACTTCATAATCACACTCATCCGTTGAATATAACATGTTCTAGATTTGGTTTTTTTTAACAACCTACATGAATGATTTTATAAATTAGTGTCATGTATTGTCAATGAAACATAATTATGATCATTATTTGATATTTATAAGGGAAAATTATTTTTTGTGTTGTATATTTTATTTTTAAAATAATTATTAATTTACTACATGTTATTTGTTTAAAATTGTTATAACAAGAACGTTGTGTAATTAATTTTCAAAAACCATTCCTAAAACACTCATTGAATGATCCACGAACATAATAGCTCATTATATAACATATATTATATTGACATAGATATTATGTATATTATTAACTCTTAGAGGTGGAATGATAACCAAAACTATTATACTAAAACAAA
Organism: Viscum album; assembly: GCA_963277665.1. Taxonomy (NCBI): domain Eukaryota; kingdom Viridiplantae; phylum Streptophyta; class Magnoliopsida; order Santalales; family Viscaceae; genus Viscum; species Viscum album. Next base: position 1,241,358,924 of record OY728156.1, on the reverse strand, counting down.
TAAAACTATTAACACTGATGATAAATATTATAAAAAAATGTAATATCTATGTAGTAAATGAATATAAAACATAATATAAATTTTATGAAATATAAATAATTTTTTACTGGATGCATAATGAGACAATTATTTTAATATATTAGTATATAGAATTTTTTATGATTTAGGAATCAAATTTAAGTGTTTCTTTGTCTCAAAATCAATTCAGTGATGCATATTCTTAACTGTCCACCAATTACGTTTATACTAAATAGTGTGTTCACTGTCCCAATTAATATTCTATCATAAATCCCATTTTATTTATTTGATTGAAATGTCTATTCGACATGATTTTTACAATTATCTTACTAATTTTTTAAAAATATTTTCTTAATTCATTCTCCATTTTTCGAGTTATATCATTTATCCTTTTGAAAGTGTTACTCTAAGACATTTTGATTTATAACTGTTGAATTTTAGGGTTTTATTTCGAATTATTTAATTTTATTTAAATTTATTATACATAATATATTCAATTATATATTCATTCAAAACATTTTTGATTCTTGGTATGGGTTTACTTTACAATTATATATTAATTTTATGAATTTTATTTCAAGAGAATGTTTTATAATCTATAACAAAGAACTAAATATGTTTATTGTTAATTTTTTATAAAAATTTTATGATTAATTTATAACCTTTTCAATAATTATAGTTATTCATCTTACATTGTTAGTATGTATGATCTCATCTCAATTTCCATTTCACTATTTCTTAAACATTCTAAAATGAGTATTTCAATACAATTTTATTTTATGCAATTAAATCTCTATTCCATATAATATTTTTTTATCTATATATATTATATATTTACAACAATATCAAGTTCATTAATGGTTTTAATCAATATAAAAAATGGTTTTGTTAGGAATAAAGAGAATAACTTCTAATTAATATTTTCCTTCCTTATTCGTATTCATTATATTATTTCATGAATTTCCATTAATATAATTAAAGGATTTACTATGTTCAATTTTCATTGTATTTTAGTTTCTTAATTTTTTTTATATAGAATGTTTTTTATGTATTCCACATGTTTCTTTTGTTACATTCTTTACAAAAAACTAAAAAAATATTGAATTAAATAATTATACTATGAATGATTCTTAATTATATAATTCCCATTCATATTTATCTAGGATCATTTCTATGGGTTTTTGGTTTTATAATGTAATTTTCATTCCCATTGTTTTATTAATTTTTTATTTTAATTATAAAGGATAATGTTTTTAAAAAATATATAAATTTATTTCATTCCAATTATGTGTTTTTATAATTTGAATTTGATTTACTACATATAAGATCATTTTTAAAGGTTTTTGTATATAATAATATTTTAAAATTATGGGTTCTAATGTCCTGTTTTCACACACATGACAGGTATTTTTACTTTGACTAATAGTTTTGTATTTGTAATCATTTTATATAGAACTTATAAAAATCATGGTTATAATATCAATTCAGTTTATATCGTAATCCAAAAAATTTATATCTCTTATAGTCGAATTTTGATAACTATAATCTTATTTATTTAAGTGTATACCCATTTTTGGAGATTTAATTTTGTTATTGACCAATCGACTCATGATGTCATTTTATGGGTTTTTGTTTGAAAAAAAATTTCTTTCATTGGTATTATATTCAAGATATGATGTTAGGATGAATGGTTGTGTAATTATTATATACGGTATCTCATTAGGCATTTATATGGGTAAAATATATTTGTCTAAATTTTTGTCAAATGTTTTATATCTCATTAGATAATTATTTTTATGCATGTGAATAATTATTTTGATAAAATTCATGATTTATATAAATTATTATTATTTTCATAGATTTAATAGTTATGGTGGTTGCATTTTTTATTTTCCTCAATGGTCTCATTTCATTTTATTCTGTAAACGTCACACACTAATTCAACATTTTCATGTTATTCCACATGCTTCTGTCATTCTTCGTGCCTCCTGTTTATAGCCACCTAACTTTTTATTCCTATTAAATAATTTAAATTTGATATCAAGAGGTTATATGTCCTTATATAATTCCATATTGAAAAATATCAGGATTCTATGTTCCATTAATAACATATTTCAACATTCCTTTTGTTTTTTCAATTTTATATGATATAACCATTTATGATCCATGATACATTTGTCTCTTATCAACCCCTTCAGCTTAACCATATAATATTTCTACATCCACCATATATGAAGATGATTATTATGTATAATATATTATTAATATTTTCTTGATTGTAGAATTTTATAGAATATTTTGATGACTTATTGTGGAATAATAATTTCTTTGTATGACAAAAAAATGTCCTTTAAGTGAGAATGATTTTATTTCATTATTTAATTGGTTTTACTAATTCTAAAAAAAATTAAAAAGGTATTAATTTTGTATGTGGGCCAATATAAGTTAATTGTATTGTAATTATATATATTTATATTTGGTGAACAGTAGTTGGCATCGAAGCTAGTATATAATAGATATCTTTTTAGTGGTAGATCTGGAAGTATGTGATGGGGTAATCTAAGTTGTTATTTAAAAAGGATAAAAATTAACTTATATTTTAGAATATTATTGAATTAAAACACTGTAATTGTTTTGGATACTGTTAGAGGTAAATTAGTTTCAGTTTGATCATATGTTCATAAAAAATAAATATAATCCTTTGGTCTTATTTGATTATATCTAAAATATATTGGTGATATTTGAGAGTTGTTTATATGATATTAGGTAAAATTATTTCTTATGTTTTATATAGCCCTTTGGGTTGACATGTGACTGATGTTGAGTTAAAAATGATTAATTGGGATAGAGTAAATTGATTTTAGGAATTTAAAATAAGAAATCATTTGGTATTGAAAATTAATTACGTGTCTTGAAATTATGATTAATTTAGGAAAATATTAACTTCTTTTAGGTATTGTATTTGATAAAGATATATTAATTTGATTTAAATAATTGATATTTTAGGATAAATAATAATTTTTGGAGCTTATATTTTCTTTATTTTTTGGTTAATAATATATTAAAAACATTTATGTTATATTTGAGTTTAATATCTTTGGGGATTAGGTTATTGATATTAAGAGGGTAATAATTAAGGAAATTTAAATTAAAATAAAATATTAATTATTTAAAACTATATTCTAACATAGTGTATCATTGGTTAAGATAATGGTGTCATAGGATGTGGCATTTTATGATTGAATATTCATATATACAATTTTATTTACAATGTTTTTTCATGGATATTATCACATCAATTAGGGTTTTAGTGCATGATTTATTATTGTCCTATGAAAAGGATGATTTTAAAGGTTTGACTTCAGATTTACTATGTCTTGTAACCAACTATAAAAATATATTTTCCCAAAATGGTTGTGAAAAATGAAAATCCAAAAATATTGTAAATGTATAAAAAATGATATTTTTAGTCTAATCGAAAATAAGGTTGTTGATCATTCATTTAAAATTATGTAATGTGTCAAAAATATATTATGAAAAAGCTAACGTGTTTTCATTTGGGAGAGAAAATAAAATTTTGAGGATGATATTGTTTTATTGTGGAAGAATAACATACCTTGTTATTTTATTATCTATTTTTCTTTTTAATAAATATTTTATTTAATATCATTTATTACATGAAACACTAAACTAAATTAAATTGTGATTTATATTTTTAAAATGAATGATTAACATTAATACACTATGGGAGTATATTGTTATTCATAATTAATAGAATTACAAGAATAACATCAATGAAATTAAAATATTAAAAATAATTAAAATTATTTAATTCAAAAACATTATTTTAAATTATTTTTATATTTTTAAGGAAATAAAAAATGAGTTCTAAATCTAAATAATTGATAAATTATAAATTTTAATGGGATATTATTAAAACCATTTAATTTTAAATGAAGTATTTTTCAGAAAATTAATTTTTAATGTAATGTGATAAGTTGAGAAATTTTAATGGATTATGATAATAACATGTATAAATGTGAAGAAAATGTATTAACTCTCAGTTGATTGGAATTTGATATGCAATAAGATTATAAAAAATATTTTTTTTCAATACAATAAATGATTTAAATTGTATTTTTTATGTTAATTTAATTTTTATATTCATAATTATATGTATATAAATTGTATAAAATTAAATTACTTTTTTATTTATCATGTCAAAATAAAAATTGTGTGAATTTTTTATGTTATACTAATATGTTCATTTTTTTGGTGAAATGTAAAAAAATATGTTTTTAAAAATACAATAACTTTTATTAAAACATTGTGATATACACATCAAATTAAAATTTTATAAACATTCGCATAAAAAAATATTTTTTATGAAGTAATATATATTATTAGAAATTATTTTCATGAACCCATAAACCTATATTAAACCTTCTGTAACATAAGTGATATTTTATTTGAAAAAAGATTTTTTTACATTAATTAATTAATAACAAGGTTCTATTTGGGTTTCAATTGGTTCAAAAATAAAATAATCCTAATTTATTTATTTATATATTAGTTAATTTGACGACAACCAATACTGTAAATAAATTTGGTCTGAATTAATTTTTTTTATAAATATATACGTCTAAAATTATTTTTTTATGTTATACCTTTATTATTTATAATTACTTTTTATCAAATTTAGAAAAAAAATCTTATTAAATAATTTTCATATGTGTATTTATGATGTAAAACCCAGGTTATCCGGTCAGCATCATTTTTCATCCTAAAAATAAGTTACTAAGGTAAATGTTAGTCAACATAGTATATTTAAAAGACATTGAAGAGTGTTAAATCAATTTGTAACGACACAAAATATCACTTAACTTCTATATAAATGAGTGTATTTTTTTCGTCATAAACCAAAAATTACCATATAATCATTTTTAGACAATGTAGACCCACATACCATTTATATGAAATTATATTTTTATTACGTAATAATTATTTAAAAAATATCACTTGAATCACTTATAACAGGATCCTTCTATCACCCCTTCACAAAAACCCATAAAGATATATTTCAATCAAATAAAATTACATATTTTATTCCCAAATAATCATCTTTCACATTGGCTGAATTATGGTCTCTATAGATTTCCTGAATTCTTCAAAAACAAAATGGTTTCCAATAAGAGATATTATTTATTATTATTATATATGGACTTCATAAAAATGGTTTTAATTTTTCTTCATCATAATAATTTTCCAAATTCTCATTTATATCATTAAAAACTTGTGAAAAATTTCAAAATTCATTAATAATGATGTTATTATTTTAAAATATCGTTATAATAAAACTCATCAAGTGGTTATAATATGTTCTTGTGTCAGCTGGATTAACAGACTACAAGAATGGTGATATAAATATCTATCATGAATGTTTAGTTATACATAATTTTTACTGTGATGTGATACTGATAAATAAATGATGTTTTATTTTTTTGGGATTAGTAATTGTGATTTTAATATTTAATTAACTGTTAATATACCACATATAATTCACTACAAATTAAAATGACAAGCATGTTAAAGAATTTATTCTAGAGAACCATAACAGAAACTCCCATGGAAAGATCCCAAAACAACAGAAATCATTATTGATATTTTATTATTCCACTTTTTTTATTACAGATATGATTAATTAATTATCTTGTAATAATAAAAAAACTATTATACAAAAACAAAAAGGAAAAAAATAAAAATATTGACATTGATGGTCAATATTAACTAAAAACATGTAACAACTATGTAATAAATGAATAAAAATATTTAATAAAAATTTTTATAAATATTATTACGATTTTAAAATAAATTTTAATTAGTATAATATTGTTATATTGGAAGTTAAATAAACTTTTTCCATGATGGAATCCATGTTATGGGTTTATCTTCCTCAATTTTCATTAATTTGGATATATTTTATGTTAGGAACTGATCATTTTTATTTTTCATTGAGGGTTCACAATTAAATTTAATTATTTAATCATTAATATGTTTTGTTTCATGTCATTTTAAATTATAATTTTTTTTCTATTTGATTCATATATTTCAGATTTTCATAAATTGGATCTTAATAGATTATACTTTCACTATTATTTATCACATATTCTTATACCACATGAAACACTATTGGTAAGGGTTTACATTCTATGTTTATAGTCATTTAAAGTATTATGATTCTACTTAATATATTCCCCATTATGTATCAAATTTGAGTTATTTAATTTTTTACTTATTCTAAACTGAATCTTGATGAATTTAATATCTAGTTTCTTTTTATATAGATATATATCTAGCTATGTGAATAAGGGTTTTCTCAACAGAATCATTTTTTCATAGGTATAATCATTCTTACTTGAATATTATATTTAGGGATAAGTATATTCTACTATTTATCAATTACATAAGGAATTATCACTTTATTTCTAGAGAATTATATCTTTTCATCAAAATATTTTTCTTTTATGGATCGAAATCATTATAAAAATATAATTATTTTGAAAAAATTCCCATTCAATATAATGGATTTTTTTTGACAACATCTATATTCTATATATTTATTCCAAATATTTTTCTATGTAATTAATTGATTTGTTAATTTAATTTTTTTTTAAATGTTAGTAAAAAATTCCATAAAATTAATATTTATAGAATTTTAAAGAAGTGTGTATATTGATATTCTTTTAAAAAACCATGAAATGAGACTATTTTTATATGATTACACAATTAATTAATATTTCACCAATTATATCCATTCTCTATTATCATTATTTTATTCCATATTTTTTTATTTTAAAAAGTAATTTCTATTTCCAAATGTTTAAAAAAATTTCATTTATAAAATTATGTATAGTTTTTTTGAATAATGAATGAATGTATTTAATTCAATTTATCTCTTTTTATCATTCAAAAAATAATAATCATTAAAATTATTTTATTTCAATGTTCTAATAGTTGTAATTATTTGAAATTAAGGTTCTCGATGTTTTCATTTCACAGCTATGAAATCGATTTTTTATGTTACACACATCCATTTAACCTGAGGATTATAATTTTTTTATATTAATTTATAGTATCTCTCTGTTTCAAAATGCACAATTACACATATTATAATACTCCTGATCTTCCATTATGTTACTTCATTATATATATATCTATTTGGATATTGATTTTTATTATTGAATGATCCACTATTGATGCCATTAAATGCGAGCTCAATTTAAACCCTTTTCTATCCACCAAATGGCCCATTGGCCTTCGAATTTTTTATTGTGATAAAGCCCATTTTTTAGGGATGAAGGGGGAAAACCCATTCTTTAAACCATTTTCTACACGTGGTTCTTCATGATATTATGTATGATTGATTTCACGTGGAAAATATATGTATGTTTTTTCATTATGTAATTTTTTGGATCCCATATATCCCTATAGTTCATTGGTTAATGTTGTATGTATAACGATATAATGGTGTTTATCCATTGTCATTGTTTTTATATTCCCAAAATGATGTTAATGAAATATTATTATGTTTTAAAAAAGGACATGAAAAATAATTTTATGTTCATTTATTTATATAAGGAATTTATTACATTATTATTTCCCCCAATTTAATGGTTTTATTTTCTTATGTAGGTTCTATACACTTATTACAACGTTCAATGAAATTCCACATTCCTATGTTATAGACCATGGTTCATGATTGCAAACTATTTCCTTTGTATTAATATTCCACAGTTTATATATGATATGTTGAGCATACATATCCATATATCATGCCGTATAGAAAACTCTTCTGATTAAATATTCATTTTAATCATATATTTCACATATAATTATTTTTTATAACATTAAAATGTTGTAACCCTCTATGACTCATGATAATTTTATTCATTACGTAAAATATGAGGGAAATATTATTATGTTACAATTTCATCAGGTTATAAGGAAGCATAATTTGTATGTTATATTTAAAAGGATGTCTTATAAGTATATTTTTTTGGTAGATTTAAATAAATTATTTTATAATAAGAATTTTTGGGTATATTAGGCTAAATATCAGTTAGGTAATGATGATTTGTAGTTATTTAGTACATGGTTCCCCCTAATTATCTATAATACTAAACAGAAAAGGTTTTAAATGTGATAGTGACAAAATATTATTTTTATTTTTAAATTATAGATAATTAATTTTTGCTAACATAGGTTGGTATCAATGATAATAGTTAATGGATATGTTTTTATCATTCTATCTGGATGTTTGAGCATGATCCATCATATTTTGTATCAAATAATGGTTCAAATAACATTATAGTCTGTGATTTATCAGAAGAAAATATATTTAATGTTTTGGATGCCATTAATGCTCAATAAGATTACGATTCACCATATTTTTACAACCATAAATACTATTTTGAGGTATTATATTGTTGGATTTAAATAGTATTAATATAATTTTTGGGGATATTTATTTGGTTTTACGATGATAACATAGTTGCAGTATATATTACCTTTTTAATTGGTATATTATCTAATGTTATTTTATATTTTTTTAATTGGTACATATGATTAATTATTTTTTTGAATATATTATTCTATAAAATATGGGATTAAAATTTAATTCTATATTAACAAATTCATAATATTTTGGGAATATATAAATATCTTATTTGGGACTATATATCATTAGGGTATCTTTTTTAGTATGTTATTAATGATGTTTTGGGATATATGCCTAATTTGGGTGTATAGGTTTCCATGATTTCATAGATTAGAATATTTTAATATCATTCAAAATTAATTCGAAATATTTTTTTTTTGAAATTAAGATATTTATATTCCGAGGATTAAACTGAAGTAAATTTAAAATAAACTAAATGATTTAATTTTTTAATTAACTTTTAAACAAAATTTAATTTTATAAAAATGATGGTCTCATTAGATAAGACAACTTATGAATGATTTTTCATATATATATATCTAATTATTATTTTTGTTGGATACTTTCAATAAAATATTGGTTTTAGTATATGGTTGACTATAGTACCAAGAAAATAAATATGGAAATGATATGTATCCAGAAACAACTGATTCATTGGACCAACTAATGAAGTATATTTGGCATAAATGGTTATAAAAAATGAAAATATAAACACGTTAATAGTATTTCAAATGATAATGATATAGATTTGTCACCGTTATATTAGGATTACAGTTATATTTTTTTAAGAGAGATAAATTTAAAATGTGATGATAATTTTTTTAAATTGGGCGCAATACAATACATTTTTAATTTAGTTCTAAATTTGACATCAAATATATACTATGTTTAATAGATTTTATCAAATAAAAATATATGAAAAAATGAATCATGATCTATATTTTTACAATAGATGGTGAAAATGAATACATTATGAGAATACAATGTGAAACATAATTAAAAAATTTACAATAATGGAAAAAAATTAAAAGATAACAAATAAATACTTTTAAAAACTTTTATTTTGATTCCTTATATGTTTATTTTAATGAATTATTTTATGTATTCTAATAATAATGAGTTGATAAAAAATTAATTCTTGTTTGATGGGATTAAATCCATTTAATGTAACAATGGAATATTGTAATAGAATAAATTTTTCATGTGATGTGTATAATTGACCATTTTTAATTGATTTTTTTATAAAAAAACTTTTGTGTGAAATTAAATATATTAACACTCATTTTTTGGTAATAGATATGAAATATTATTAAGAAAAAATTTATTTTGAAAGGAAATATGTTTATCATTATATGATCTATTTTATTTACAATCTAACATACACAAAATTTAAAATTATAATTTTATGATACTAACTTATTATTTGAAATTATCTAAAAACTATATTATTGTCAATATTTTGGATTTGTCTAAAATTGTGATTTTTTATTGAATAGTAATTTTTTAGTAATTTATAGAACCTTATGGATTCATAGTGACATAAATTAGAATTATAAAATTATAAATCATTTTTCTTACCAAGATATGTCTTTATGGATTAGAAAATTTTAATTCAAGAAAATTATTTTGATTTTTGAAACATATATTGGATATTTTTTTAGTTATGTTACATTTTATTTTAATTGAAAAACTATTTATTGGTAATTTTTCTTCAACTGAAAATTTTCAAGGCCCCCTATGGTTTTGGATTTTTTTATATATTAAATTACCCATTTTTTTTAATTATAAACTAATAAATTTCATTGAATTAATATATATATAAATGTTGGGAAAAATTTCATTTTCATGATCAATAATTTAATTTTATAAAATATATATTTATATGATATACAATATCTATTTTAGAATAAATTTTTATCACTTTTGGGAATTTAATTTCATAAAATAGATTTTATATTTGGAATCATCATGTATATATTAATTAATTTTTTCTCATTCGTTTTTTAATAAAAATAAATTACCGTGGTAAATGTGAGTCACCATAGTAAAGATTAAAATTAGGTAAAGGTATAAAATCATTTTGTGAGGAACTAATATAACATCACAAATTAACATTAAATGAGTTTAAGTGGTCTTTCATGACATAATAATATCTTATTATTATTTTTTAATATTTGGATCCAATTTCCTTGAAACCCACATTCCTTTTTAATATTATGTAATTTGTTCTACAATAATAACACTCCTCTTATTTATAAAGGGGTATTTAAGAAATAAAACATTAAAAACAGTCAAAATTCTAATTCCCTACATAATATTCACCATTTCCTTCCCAAAATATCATATCCCATATTAGGTGGATCTTGATCCTTTTATGTGTCCCAAATTACATCCAAACCAAGATGGTTTCCCATATGTGATATATTTTTTTCTTTGTATGTTATATGTTGTTATCATTCATTATCATATATCGTTGTCATAAAACTATTAATAATTTTCATATTTCATTTTAATATCTTTTAAATAATATGATTATTCTTATGGAATAATGAAATTATAGTAAAATTAATTGAAAAACATATTATTTTATTGATAATCGAATGTTCTTTTTTTAGTTCATTAACCACCTTAATTAGGATCATGCTAAATTTATATCAAGGATTGTTTTTGGAACATAATTAATTGTATGATATTATATTAATATTTAAATAATTTTTTGTTTTTGGTTTTTTAGTGTTAAATTTCAAATTAATATAATAATTAATATACAACAATTTTTTCATTAAAATTTATTGAAATTTTAATTCCATGAACTAAACCACTATGCTTGACCTGATGATACTCATAACCTCATGCACAGAACGCCATAAGAAAGAATATTTTGACTAGAAGCAATTTTTATAATTCCACCAATGGTTAGACAATAACAATAGTATCAAATCCTTGAAAAAATAATATTAATTAATATAATAATCTGATTAACATGACGAAACGAAATAATCATGATGATTGTTGATGTATATGTCATACAGTAAATACTGAACTAGGATCCCAAGGAAACAATCCTATAGATGTATAAATATAGTAAAAAAATATATATACAAATTTATGGTATCTCATAGGGTCTAACTAGTATTACCACCATGTCTATCATCCACATGTTAACCGTCTTCTACGAGCTCCATTCCCATGCTTGTATTCTTATAACTGAAAATTGTAGGTGCATCTAAATTCACATAGATGATGTGGAAAACACAACCCATTATGATAGCATCAATGATCCCTTAACATTAGTGTACCTACATAAGATATTATAACATGCTATTAAATCATATAACACCCATGAAAAAGTCATACTGAGCATCTATGCGCTAACCAAGGCACCACAAACCCCGACTGTACATTAATATTATATTTTCCAAAAAACTAAGTTTTCATTGAAATGTAACCAGGATAAGATCCATCCACAATCGAAAAAATAGATGTCCATTCCCCAGACCTATATATTATACCATTACATTCCATCATTTCCTATTGTTATCTCTTAGGGGAGGTGACATAGACCATCATGCTCCATATTCTCCTCGTGAGTTAGATCAGATAGACTATCATGCCATTATTTTAGGCTACATTGATTGTGATTCCCAACCATCTTACTTAGTATTAACATCATATCGCATGCTACACCATGACAATCTCCCACATTATGGAGACATAACCATTATGGGTTCAATCTAAAAGTAATGCACATTACATAGAACAACAACACACAAATACAATGTATAACACATAACACTATGTCATACCATATAAATGCACACATTTATTATCAAGAGCGAGGAAACTATATCCAAAATAATAAAACATGAAATTAGATTCAACATGGTTTATCATATCAACCGACAATGTCATATCATTAAAATTATCATATACATAACCATTTATTTTTATGTTTATTCTTACCTAATGGTTATAAATTTCTACATTAATGTTCACAGGGAATCAGCAACCGAATTATGTCCCCAAATTAGTCAATTCAATCTGAACTCTATGCATTACTAAAACTGATTCTGTTGTTTTATTTAAAAAAATTAAAAAATTATATGTGATAACATATTTTTTCATAAATTGTTCTAAAATATTGTATCATGTTATAGAATGAGGAAATAATTTCCTCCTTTTAAAAATCATAATATACAAGCGATAATAATTATGACCCACTAGAATAATCTTCGATAATCTCAAGACATTAATTAATTATGAATATTTTTAATTATTAATATTATTATTATCATTTATGAATTATTAATTCAAATTATCCATAATAAATGGATGAACTAGTTTCATAGTCCTTATGATAATAAGGTAAGAAATAAAATTCATTCTTATGTATTTTTACCCTCTCTAAAACAACACATTCAACTTTTGAGAGGAAAACAACCAATTCCGACAATCATGAAAACTACATGAGAATACAGTTTGATTGAAGAATAATTTATAGATGTCATATAAAGGAGTTTCTAGACATCATTAACTCAATTAAATATGAAGATACGAATCTAGTATAAAGTTCAAGATTTGTTTTGGAAAAATTCATTGTGGGATCATAAAATTGATATTCACAAATTAAATTCATTATTTAAATTTTTCATTGAAATAATTATTGAATTTGAAGAATTAATTAATTTTAAAATTAATTTTATAACCATAAACAAGTAAATGGGATACATTTCATTGATATTCAAATTCATGATTCATCAAAAGTGGTTACCATTTTAAAATGTTAGATGGAAGTGAAATTATTTAATTATTTTTTCTGAACATTGTACTAAATAAGAGTGAAATGGATATACACTTACACACCATTATAATTATTAGTTTTACACTTATACTCCTTATGTTAATATTATACCTATATTAGATATGAGAATCTACCCTTACACAATAATAAAATCAATCAGATGTCCCTTATATAACATAGTTCTTACCATTATGCAACCTTGATAACCCAAGATCTAACTTCACACAATGAATTGAAACTCCATAATACCTTTATGTTATTATATAGTTACATTTATACATAACTTTTAAATTTAGAGCTACTATTATACATTATATAAAATCTCTATCATACCATTACATTAGATGTAGGGACTTCAACTAATCCTCCTCTAACTAGATTCGTGCACTTACGTGGGATTAAGAATCCTTAGGTTCCCCTTATAGAACTCAAAATTAACCCTTAAATTTAAATGAGAACTCCATTACATATTGAATAAATATGAGATAATTATTTTTGAAAAATAAGGGATTCTGTTTCTATTTCATAAGAGTTTTAAATCATGAGATACCCTTGAACAAAGCATATTTCTAATGTAAGGATGATTATTAAAATTTAAAATTATTATTATTTTCACTATAATTCCCATGAATTAAAATTAGAGGGGTATTTATTTTATATAAAAATGGGGGTGTTAAAATTTCCCCCCATATAAGACTTCTATTCCTAGAGAAGTCCACTCAACAGTCTTACTAAAAAAGTTTAGGCCATCGATTCCGAGTATCAGCATCTCCCTACCATGTGTCCAATTTTATTCGTTCATGTTTCCATTATACTCATACAAGTGGCACTATCTCCCATCATAATACCTTATCACAAAAACATATAATATACACTGGGTATTCCACATATTATTCTTTAAGCTCAAAATTATTATTTTTACAATCCATAACAAGCATAGTGTTTAGTGTAACACCCAAGCTTCAATGATACATTTTCTTTTGATATAAATAAATAATATTGAACACTTTTTCTGATATTTTTTAAAAAATTTCAAAATGGAATTCATTTTACAATTCAGAATATCAAAATTATCTTATGATGAAATTTTTGTATTTTTTTAAAAAGTTTCAATTTTTGATGAATAGTAAAAAATACAGCATTATCATTAACAAACAGAATATTTCAATTAAATAACTATTTTATTTTAACCATATCATAAATTTATAATATATAAAAAATATATTTATACAATCTATCTATTAGAATCATTTTTATAATAGAATTAGATATAATAATTTATTGATCTTTTAAACGTCTTTTTACCCGCTTTCCCGCCACGTCTGCATGATTAAAATTAGACATAATTTTTTGATTTAATGAGTTGAACATAAAAATGTGGAACTAAATGGTTGAAATTTTTATGATATTTTTGACGTAATAGGGTCAACATAAGTTTTCTGTGAACAATAACATTAGAATATTTTTATTTCTTTACGACATTTAAGGATAAATCATATAATTTGGAAAATAAAATATTAAATATTACCTAAAAAGCTAAAAATACTATTGGATGAATAATTAGACCCTTATTACCCATGTTTCTAAATAAAATAATTTAATAGAAACTCTTCAATGAATATTCCATAGATATTATAAAAATCAAAAAATTTGAAAAAATAGAACACTCTCTTTTTATATATGTACATTGATTTCAATATTGAGATAACCTGGAGATAAAATTTATTTTAAATATATATGGAAATATAAAATAATTTATTATATCAAACTATTTTAATTTTAATTTTTATAGTTTAAATAACTATAATTAATGAAAACACAATAATGGTGTAGAAATTATTTTAATAATGGAAATATCAAAAAAATTGTCTTGAAAATGTTATGATAAATATAATATTAATTAATTAAGGTTCTAAAATAATTTTTTATTATACTATGACTTTTTAGGAGTATATTTAATGGTTTGGTAAAAATTTATATTTCTTTAATGGATATAAATATATGCAAATTAATGAATAGTGTCAAAATAGACACTATTTATATTTTATAAAAATAACATTTAATTAAAATATTTAATAATCATAAATATATTTAAAAACTAAAATTTAAAATTTAAAATTATTAAAATATCCTTATTTGTACATTTATGTGATATTTACACCGTATATGTAAATATTTAAAAGCTATTCACATTTAGAATATTACTACAAACAATTAAAAGATAATAAATTAATTAAGGATAAACCCAAATGATAAGGATCATAATAAAATCCATACATGTCGAAATTTTATTGGATTAGATGATATCGACCTATCAACATATTATCCTTTAAATAACACATTATTTAGATATTTTAAATAAAAATTAATTTATATTAAATTAGTAGTTTTGGTGTTTCCAAAAGTGCACATCCCCTCTCTCATAAAAGGAAATCCCTGGTTCTCAATTATTCACAGCTCAAAATCCATGTGGTTAAAGAAAGTTCGTCTAATTTCTCCCTAAATGTTCCCTAACTTCACCCTAATGTCCATACATTGGAAAAAAGTCATCTTATGGAGTCTTATTGTGCAAATCAAAAAGAGACACTTGAAGGAGAGGTATTTGTTTTACCCACTCATTCAATGTTATTTTCTTCCTCTACTTCCTTTCACAACGATGCCTCCATAATAATGTAATAAATCCAAAATCTAATATATTCATATATTTTTTATCACTACGCCACAACCATGTTTTCCTTTTAACATTCATATTAAAAACAATATCACCATGTATATGTATGTACAACATATAGTCTTCAGGATGTGGTGTATACGGTTTTCATCAATACATTATTTAGATGGGTATAATGATGAATTTAATGGTTTTAAATAATAAATATGACTTTATATTGTTAATTTATAATTAATATTCTATCTTAATCCATACGTTCCACCATTATTGAATGATACTATCACTTGTACGTATGTACAGCCTACCATCTCCACGACGTGATGAGATTTATCATACACTACATCCATTTAATAATGATTTTGAAAATGTATATAATGAATGAAAATCATATTTATGAACTTATTAAAGTTCACTATGTGAATAATATACACCATATTTATAATACACAAGACTAATGTGATAAAATAATTATATTAAAATAACCAAGTAGACACTCAAATTAATGATAATAATGAAATATTATTAACAAAACAATATGAGAGGATCATATATGATATCATAAATAATGGATATAGTTTTTGAATAAATTAATAACGTTATTTAACCATTATAAATTATGTTAAAAGAACTATTAGTAAGGGAGAGTATGTGTTAAGGGTTAATTTTACAATCTCATTATTATCCTAGATTGCTTTTATGTAAGAATTCACGGGGACATATTTATCATCCACATCCATATTTAGTAGAAATGAATTTTAATAGATTCTTAATATTATACTAAATTTTTTGGATGAATTTTTTTACCCATGTTACATTTTATAATATTACACTTTTTTGTATTCCTTACAAGGTACAATTTTATACTTTTTCGACAATGTAAGAGAAGAGTGTTATTTTACGGTGTGAGATGCTTTTCTGAAATTATGGTGTCGTAACATTTTTTAATATTCCATTATAATATTAAATGTTTTTTATTCAATGATAATATTTTCTTGTTAAATTATATGGATTTTTAAAGGGTTATTTATCTAAATAAGGTTCTAATAGTTTTATTAAAACATTTCATCTATTTCAACATACATTATTAGATCATATGATTAATTGAGTTTTATTTCAATTGATACGAACTATCATATTGTATTGAATGGATTTAAAATAGTTTGGTTGTGGATGTAGTAATTTTAAACCACTCAGGGTTTATGGGTAATGTATTAATATTTCCTAATCTATTTTTAATATAAATGTTTATGTTGGTCATGTATTTAGAAATTCATAAGAGGAATTCATTAGACTTAGTAAGTGTCCGATGAGTTTGCCAAAGCCCCTTGATGTATTAGTATGTATAATTAGGAAAGATAGTTTTTGTTTTTAATTGTTTATTTATGGTCACGGCCTGGGCCCTTAATTTCATGGTTATGATGTATGATATTATTCAATTCCTCTTTATGAGAATAGTTGTTGATTTTAAATTTGATAATTTACCTAGAAAAATATCCATGTTAATGGTTAAATGGAGTTAAATTTTTAATTAATTCTAAATTGAGATCAAGGTTATGTTTAAAATGTATGTGTTTGAATATTATTTATTTTCTTAAATTTTTATGCTTATTTATGATAGGTTGTTCTATATTTTTTATTCTTACTGAGCATATGATCTCACGCATTTGTTATGTTTCATTTTCTTAAGGATGCGAAAAAGTGTATCATGACGAACATGTAGGGATATTATAATGGATATGAGTGTTTTTAATATTTTATAATATTTTTTTTTCACTTCTTGATTTAATTTAAATTTAATGTCAGTATCTCGTTTTTACAGGGATTCTAAACTGATCGGTCCTTCAAGATTTGATCTCATGCGATCATGGAAATATAAAAAAAATAATGTCGTAGCTCTGCGCATATCTGGATGGGTTGTTAATATACACATCAGAGACAGTTTAGTATAATCAATGGAAGCTATACATTAAAAACATTGATTAGGGAACATTACACAGAGAAGTAATTTCATGATAACTATGTTAGATAATAAATAAATTTTGTTAATGTTGAGATTATGTGGGTATTCAATGAAATTCTTCCATATCTAGAAAATACATGTGTTTTTGGTCCCATAATTGATGTACCATGATGTAATAACTCAAAAAAGGTGTTTCGGGCATGACTTGGGGTGACCTGGTACACATCAACCAGACTTAATGAGCGCCTGGTTTGACAATCCAAGGGGATATTCATAAAATAATTGCCATTTTATTTTCATACCATTAAAAATTACTGAAATTTAAATATGTCCTCAACGAATCCATAGTTATGATTGTTATATTATATTAGAATAAAATTTTCAATTTTTGTTTTGTATTTTCTAATTATGAATTATAATTCATAACTTAAGCTAGTTATTTTATTTGAATATAAATATTACCTAGTGTAAGAAATGGAAATAAAAGGAATGCATGTAATCCATAAAGGGAATTTTCTCCAATGAATGATAATGATATTAGAGAAGTAGAAACAACTGGTGCTAAACAATATATAACTATTCTTGAAAAAATGGCTTAGGATATGAATAAAAACCATTCCAATATAGAGTTGACTGATATAAAATACAGAGGATCAATGTTATATAGCATTATGGAAAATATCCTCTCTATATTCAATGGGACTAAAAATAAAATTATTGATGAGAAATAGATATGTTTATTAGGGAAAATATTTCTTATTTTGTGGAATGATGAAGGGGAATTTTTTTCATGTTAGTTTGTCATCTCTCTAGAGAAATGGCTCAATGGTGGTAATTAATTCAATAGAATGAGGATGAATAATTAGATAATATGAAATATATGGAATTTAAGAAATCATTATTTGAAAAATAATTTCTCACGATCAAGGAGGATATATGGGGATGTAATTTCTGAGTCTAGGGTAGATGGTGGATGATAATTTTGAAAATTATGAATCCAACATCACATGTTTAGGAAGGCATGTTGCAGACTACAGACAAGGCCAATGAAGTAGGATTTATCAATTATTTTATGGATTATAATCATTCCATTGATGCAAATTGTTCTCAAAATATTAATCATCGTTCAAAATATTGTCTCATGTGGTATCTAGACAGAAAAAGAATTCTCCATGATTTATGAAATTAAATGAAATTATAAATTTTAATTTGTTTAGTAGGTCACTATCTGCATTTCATCTAGAATATTTATCGATTAGATAACCAATTAACCTAGCTCCCACGTAAAGGGGTTACATTTGTTTATAAAATATAGTTTGAATAATGATTTGAATAATTGAAGAGAGGATTAGTAAATTCCCCTATCATGAATTTACATTATAGAAATGATAGCTTTGGGATTTATAGTGATGCATCCTAGAATGTACTTAGCTATTTTATTATGCAGAATGATAGAGTTATTACATATGAATCAAGGTAATTTAAAATTAATGAAAAAACTACAAAACTCAAGATTTTGATATAGATAGAGTGATTTTATTCTATGATGATATGGACATTGTATCTCTATAGTTAAATATGTGAGATATATTGAAATCAAAATAGTTTAAAATATATGTTTTTATAGAAATAACTCAACATGAGACGAGGAAAATTTCTTGAGATACTAAAGGATTATTATTTCACTACACAATACATATAAGGGATGTAAAATAAGGTGCAAGATCCATTGAGTAGGAACCATCATGTAGTTTTAAATA
The DNA here is from genome assembly GCA_963277665.1 of Viscum album. NCBI lineage: Eukaryota > Viridiplantae > Streptophyta > Magnoliopsida > Santalales > Viscaceae > Viscum > Viscum album. Next base: position 1,241,339,217 of record OY728156.1, on the reverse strand, counting down.
AAATGACAGTTGAAAGAGATCATATGTTAATTGTTCTAGTAAATATGTATATGATAAATTTCATGTAATATGAAACATAACTACATTTTGAAATGGTGGCTAAACTATCATTACTGTAAAGGATAAATATTTATCACTATGATGATGTGAATTTTGAAAATAAAATTACTGTTTTCAATGATGGGAAAATGATTGAATTTATATATAAAGATGATATTTTAAAATTTGGAAAGAGGATTTGTGATCCCTATATACTTGAGAATATTATGGAATTATTGGATGATGTCATGGATCATATTTCACTATACAATCTTGTAGCACAAAGATTTGTAGATATTTAAAGGAACATTTTTTGTGGGACAACATGAAAAGGGAGATTGATGATTAAGTGTACGGTTTTTTTGTCAACAGGTAATGGCGGGAAGGTAAAATATTAGAAGAGTCTTGCAATATCTTTCATTTCCTATATGGAAATAGGAATACATTACAGTGGTAATTATAACAGGATTACGAAATAATCCAAGAGGAAATGATCTGATATGGCTTATTGCTAATCACCTTACCAAACCAACACATTATTTCTATAAGAGAATATATAACTCTATATCATTTAACAAGGTACTATATTAATGAATTCATATTACATAATCATGCACCCATATCAATTGTTTCTGAAGACGATCCCCATTTTATATCAATATTATAGACAAGTCTTTAGAAGGTTCAAGATAGTGAGCTTCATTTTAGCACTCCCTACCACCCACTAATTGATGGAAAATCAGAAAGTAATATTCAAACATTAAACGAACAATTTCAATTTTTCTCACCTTACATTCATGATATGTGGGATAAATATTTACTTATAGTATAATTCTCCTATAACAATAGTTTACATTAATATATTTTTATAGAACAATATGAACTGTTATATGTAAAGAGATGTCGTACACCAAGTTTTTGGGATGATGTTGGTGACAGAAATATTATATGCCTATAGCTTGTTGATGAAACAACATAAAAGGTGAGGATTATTCATACCCATATCAAAATAGCTGAATATGGGTAAAAGAGATATTTCATTGAATGAATAAATGATTTGGAGTTTCAAGTGGGGGATCATGATTTCTTCAATGAAAATCTATGGAATGGTGTTAAAAGATTCCACATGAAGGGTAATTTGTGTCCCATTTACATTAGACCTTTTGAAGTTCTAGTATGAAATGGAGCAGTAGATTACTATTTGGCAATGCCTCCAAGTGTATTTGGTGATCATGATGTGTTCCCCATATCAAGTTTATAGAAAAACAAGAAAGAACGAATACTTGTACATGTCTATGAATATATAGAACATGGAAAATATAATTATTATTGTGAAGATCCTATCATGAATCTAAACACTATAGAACGATTTTTGAAGAATTTGATGACATGATTGGTAATGGTTCTTTGGAGAAACTATAAAATGGAAAATTAGATGAGGGAACATGAGAACTTATGATGATGAACCATCCAAAAAAATTTATGATGTGATGTTTTGAAAATTTCATAGAGGAAATTTATGAATTAGTGATGAATGTAACAACCAAAGCTTCAACAATATGTATCTTTTTAAATAATTCAACTGCTTCTGCTTTACAGAACTATGAGTTTGAGCACACAATGTCAAATCAAACTAGCAACTTAAAAAGAGGATATGAATTTTATTATCAATGTTATGAAATTTATAGATTTCATTTCTGAAGATAAACTTCATTTTTTAATTCATAATGTCAAAATTAACTTATGGTGAAAATTTTGTATTCTTCTGAAACGTTTAAAATTTTGATGAATAGTTAATAATACGTAATTATTGTTAAGAAAGATACATTTTCATTTAAGTAATTATTTTTCATTAAATTGATTTTAATTTAATAATAATAATATATATATATATTATCTAATTTAGGCCATTAAAATCACTTTTATAACAGAATTAGATATAAAAATTTATTGAAATTTTGACCATCTTTTTACCTACTTTCCCACCACAACTACATGATTAACATTTAATTTAATTTTACCATTTCAATAAATTTAATTTTAAAAAATGGATATAAATGGATGAAATGAGTGTGAAATTTTTGATCAAATAGGATCAACTTAATTTTTTGGTGAATATAAACTTTAGTGAATTTTTATTGACTAACAACGTTTTGGGGTAAATCATGAAATTACTAGTAAAAATAATAATAAAATATAACCCTAAAACTTGTAAATATATTATTTAATTACTAAATTATACCATTATCACCTATGTTTACAAATGGAATCATTTATTGGACACTTTTCCATTAATATGGCATATATATTATAAAAATCAATGAATGTGACACTATGTATGCTGTCATTAAAGAAAATTAATTTTAATATAGGGATAAATAGTAAAAATTATTTTTAAATAGTATATGGAAGGATAATATAATTACCTATATCATAATAATATATTTTTAGTTTTTAGATATTAAATAGTTACCATTAGTAATGACACAATAGTGATGCATAAATTATTTTATTAACAAAAATATCAAATAAATTTTTTAAACAATGTTAAATGAAATATAATTTGAATTAATTGAGCTTCTACATAAATTTTATTTGGTAATATGACATAATATTAGTATATTTAATTGTTTACCTAAAGGTAATATTCTTGTTTTTATTATAATTTAATTGAACATATTGAATAGTGTTAAAACTCACACTATTGATAGTGTAGGAATTTTTTATATTAAATTAATTGAAAATAATTGCAAATTTTAAAAAATGAATTGATAATTATAAGGATTAAAATATTATAATATATACATTTACTGAGAATTAATATTACATAACTAAATATTTATAACCTTATAACATTTAAAATATTATTACCAAAATTAAAAGTTAATAGATTATTAAAAGATACTTCAAAATTATATAGTTCATAATATAATCCAATAATTTATAAAATTTGTTGCCTATGGTTATTTTGACCTATCCTAATCTTATACTATAAATAACTCACTTTGGGGCAATTTTAAATCAAAAATCATTTTATAATAATTTATTACTGTAGGACTTTTCAAAAGTACCCCTCAAATCTCTTATAAAAGGGAACATTTCCTTCTCTATTATTCATACATCTAAATCCATTGGTTCATCAAAAAACACTTATTTACCCAAAATACATCCATAAAATTATCATAGATTCCATACATTTCAAATAAATCTATCTTACGAAGTCCTTTCGTGAAAATCAATTTGAGACACTCGAAGAAGAGTTAACTGTTTTACTAACTCTTTCAAAATTATTTTGATCTTATAGTACCATTTTGAAATTTTTTTCCATTATAATATAATAACCCTATAATATAATATACGATGATATATTGTTATGATTTTTTTACAACAATATTCTTCCCTTTACCCATCCTACAAAACACCATATCACCATGTGTGTGTACACATGACTTACCGTCTCCACGCAGTGGTGTAAACGTTTTTTCATCTATACTTTATTTTGATAAATATATTGATGAATATAAAGGAATTAAACAATAAATATGACATGATATTATTACTGTATAATTTATATTCCATCAAACTCATTGCCTTTTTATATTACGGAAATACACCACCGCTCGTGTGTACGTATGACCAACCGTCTTCACGATGCGATGAGGTCCATTCTCCACTACAACCATTTATTAATTATTATGATAATTTTTATAATGAATGAATATAATATTTATAAACTTAATATCATTCATGATATGAATTATATACATACTCTGCAAAAAAATAACAAGACTAACCTCACCAAATACACATAAGAAAATGAAGTAGTTCATGCCTGAAATAATGATAGTACTGAAATACTATTATGAATAATATATAGGAGGATAATATATTATATCATAAATAGTGGAGATAGTTCTAGTATAACTGAATAATATTATTTAACAATTATAAAAGTTCTTAACACACCATCGTCTAAAAGAGAGTATGAGTTAATTATTAATTTCATAATATCTTTATTATCAGGGATTTATTTTACGTAAGAATTTACATGGAAATATTTATCATCTGTTTCCATGTTTATTAAATATTTATTTCAAAACATTATTAAGGTTAATTTAAAATTTTTTAAATACATTATTACAAATATTTTATTTTATAGTTTGAATATTTTTTTAGTTTCCTTATGTGGTACTTTGTTTGAAATTTTTGAAAAATTATGGGAACATTTTTTTAACAAATATGGAATAATTATATTTTACGCCATCATGAAACCTTATAATTTTTGAATCATTAGTCACAATCATACCAAAGTATTTTCATTAATTATATTTTCTTTTTAAAATTTAATTGATTTTAAAATCTGTATTTCTTTAAATATGTTTCTAAAGATTTAATTAAAAAAATTCATATATGTCAACATAAATTATTATATAGTATGATTTATTGAGGTTTGTTTCATTATATAGAACCTATCATATTTTATTTAAGGGTTTATCGTTAGTTTTTCTATATATGAGCTACATTTTTACTATTTTTGGTTTATGGAGAATGTATTAATATTTTTAATTATTGTTTTAATACGAATGTTTATGTTGATTATGTTTTACCCATTTCATAAGAGGAATGAATTGGACATAGTATGTGATAGGAAATTCCTGCTATATCAGATCAATGCACCGATAGGTCACATTAGACCATCTACTTTGGGTTTTTACCCATTTATTTAAGCTCATTGAGCGAGGCCTTGATGGTATGATTATCATGTCTAGCATTGTGCATTCTCTCCTTATGAGATAAGTTGTTGATATTACATTTGATTATTTGGCTAGTAGAATATCAATGTGAATGTTTTAATGTATTTATTGATTAATAATTTCAATATTATTCACAATTTTATGTTTAAAATGATTTTCGTTAAATACAATTAAATTCTTTAAAATTTTATGCTTATTTATTATAGATTCGGCAATATTATTTATCATTAATGAGCTTCTGAGATCACCCTATTATTACGATTTATTTTTCCCTAGGTTGTGGAGATATATATTATGAATGACATGTATGGATATTATATGGGATATGATTGTTTTTCAAAGGAGATACTATGTTTTTTTTATTTCATGATGTAATGTTAAAATTATGTTTGTATCGAGTTTTTCTATGGCTACTAAACAGATCAATACTTCGGATTTGATTTTGTGGGATCTATCCAATGTAATAAAATAATTCAAAAGCTCTGGGAATCTAGGGTCAGGGTGTTACATTGAGAATATACCACCAGTGAATAGATATGTGAAACACATAATGCATACCTCGATATGAAGAAAGACGATCTAGACATCACACCATCCTTGAAATATTCTTGGTAACGTTGAAGAGTCTAATAAAACATGACCATACCATCATATTCATCATTAAAAATTCGTGGCCTAATTGAAGATCTCATCCTTAAAAAAACCAATAACATATAATGAACAATTTTTAACTCCTCCTACAGTTGGTATAAGACATCCTCTATAACTAATACATGATCAATCTCTTCTAAATCACCTTCAATCTCTAAGAGGAATCCAATTGAAAATTGAGTCCCAAAACTACATCATCATATTCCTTGTGAAAAAAAATTTAAGAATGATATGGCCTACTATAAAAATACTAATTTGTTTCCATTAGAACAAAATGTTAGAAGCTGTGACATTATGCGAACAAAACCAAGGAAAAGAGATCACCCAAAGATCCAAAAAAATATAGGTAAATCAACTGAAGCATTACCCAAACTATGTGAATCATCTGTTTAGACTGTCTTTTTATCTGGTGATGATACACTCTTCTCAATCTGAGATGATTCCGTAGGTAATTTGGATGACCTTTCGAAATAGTGATGTAAAATGCGTGTCTCTGATAGATATCGAGTGTGTCTATATAAAAAGTATTAAATGAGCATATTATAATAAAAATCGATAATAATTAATACTATATTAAAACTCAAAATGGTCCTTGGAAACACTGTTAAAAATTACATCATGAACACCTTCAACTTTCAGATGGTTACTGAATGTGGGTGGATTAAGCAGCGAGAGAAGTTATGTTTGACCATTATACATTTCCAAGTAATGTACCGACACCGACCTTAGTATCCTTGATTTGGTGGTAACATTATTACCTCATTACTAGATACATGAAATAAAATAATAAATATTATTATAGTCTCTTATTATTTTCAACCATGATAGATACAAAAAATTAAAATTACATTTTAAAACATAAAATAAAGCATAAAATTTTCATTGAAAACAACATTATTCTATTAATAATATCATGATATATTAGTCATAGTACATTTATTGGAATCATAGGTAGTATAAATTAAATGAAATGGGTGAGCTCAGACTTTCTATGAGGGAATACATAAAATAAAAGCTATCATAATCAATATGTAAAGTTAATTAACTACAAAAACATTACCTTAAAAATGAAACATGACGAAAAATAATAATATTGTTGGAATAAATTATTATCATATAATGAAATATAAATTATCATAATAGAATAAATCGTATCAATGGACATCATAACAAATTAAATTATGACATTGAAATTACTAACTAATATCATAATAATATACCCATAATGTGGGATATTATAACCACATAGTCATGGCATAGTGAGAAGACATAATACATAAATGGGAAAAACCTCTACCAAATACCTATGATAGTTAGTCCCTTGAGTCCTATCTATGCATCAAGGGGCTATAGTGGGCACTTCCCAGCACTTACTAAGTCATATTAATTCCACATATAAAAGGGAAGAAAAATAATCATGTAGACATTTGTAATGGGAAACTATCATATGAATTGTTAACAATTTTCCAAATCAATATACATAATCATAAATCATCCGTAGATATGTGGATAATGGTATAAAATAGAAAATCCCAACTAAAAATGATCAGGAACTATCAATTATAAATATAATAATGGTATCATGATAACATATCATCATAGTGTTATAGGATAGCTAAAGGTTATTATCATTAGTGAATAGAAATACCGTCAAAATATCATTAAGAACATTCTTTAGGAAAATACCCTGTTCACTTTGAAATTCAATTTTATAATTTCATTTTAGAATACAAGAACATAATTTTTAAAGATATAATAAAAAATTTAGTGAATATGAATAGAAAATAAGGGTTAGGATGGTGGGAGATTTCATTCCTCTTGATTACGTTAAAATAAATATTTCATTCACATTTTTTGAAAAAGGTCTAAAAGTAATTCATTTGGAAAATGATGGAAATATTACATTTAAATTTTTCTCTAAAAATAATGACATTGGTAACAATTTTATTAATAACATTTATAGTATCTGTCACGAACCAGCCCGGGTCAACCCAGAACCGGTCACCCGAGCCGGCCCGTGACATGGCCTGAGGGGTGTTTTCGATCCCCACGGGCTGGAAACTAGTGTCGGGCATCAAAACTAAACAAGAGGGAAATATTTGTCCCAAAAGAAAATAAACTAAGCAGCGGAAAATAAATTGAACAAAAGCGAATACACAATGAAAAAACAACAACGATATTAACCTGACCACGACCAAAACTCCATGTGACCTCGTGGGTCACTCTCCAATACCACAACCAATGTCGCTCAAGGTGAAAAACTGAAGTTGCAACCTACAACAGAACTAAAAAAAAGAAAACACTATTGATATGAGTATTAAAACTCAGTAGGCTTGCCCGTTATCTTTTCCCAATCCACTACAACAAAATAAAGAAATTATCAATTCCAAGTTTGAACTAAATTATATAAAATATTGGTCTCCACACACACACTTCCATTTCTAATTCAAGTAACAATCCATTTCACTTTTTAATTTAAAAACATGTTTAATGATTGAATGTAACAGGTGCATTTCATTTCATTTCTGTGAGCATGTTAGAAATTAAAATTTCAATTTTTAGTCAAGGGGGAAAACCATTCACAACACACAACACACACTAAGGGAAATGGAAAAAAAAGTGGCACACATGGGCTAGCAACCAAACTAGACCTCTCAATCCTATTCCACATAAAAATAAACACTAAAAGAAACATGGGTCGAACCTACGAGATCTTGAACAATCCAGAACATACCATACACGTGACTGATCCTGAAGGCATGCCCTAACTCGATGATGTCATAACACCCAAACGCTCAGCATAGCCCTACATGGACAAACCAAGGGGCCCAATCCCCATGGAAACAATAACTCAATATTCCCCTACTATGGGGCCACTATACAGTGTGTAATTTGAACTAGTACAACAATCGTTCTCATAAGATTCACTCACTATAGCATGTTCCCATGTTAACACAAGTAATAAAAAGGGGTGCGTCCACAACATAAATCAATCAGTCACGATGCAAAAACATCACATACAGCTCACGAAGTCAACGCACACCAATGACCTCCCCTAATTGGGTTTTCCAAAATAATTTATTTTACTAAAGTGCCAAACGGGACTTCACCAACTTTAAAGCAAAACCTCATTTCTCATGAAAACCCAAAACAATTGTTCAAAAAAATTATTTATCCTTAAAACTAAAAGTATGTTTGAAATTCTGTGAATTATTTTTAAAGGCCAAATGGGTATTCTTTCAATACTAGGTGTCCGCTCATCAAGAAAATGTTTCAAGTGTTCGGTATAAAATTAACGGAACTTTTCACACCAAATAATCACTTAAAACATAATTATCTTATATTATTTCTCTTTCATTAAAATTAATAAAACGTCATGCAATTAGTAAATTCTAAATTTAATGGTGAGTTAAGTGGGGAACCTACCTCGACTCGCAAACCAATCATGATGATGCGACACGCCTCTCATGGGCGCACAAGCTGACAATCGTAGGACTGTCGAAAAACCATGTCAACGCACTGCAGCCACAATGATAAAAAAACATAAACACGGACTTAAAACAATTCAAACAAAAAAATAGCCAAACACTGCCTCGACATGCTTTCCAAACACAACTCGCACCATCTACATTTTTTTAAGGACTGGCTGCACCATTTGTAAAACACCACTATGTGACGCAAAAAGGGTTTACACCAAGAGCATGTCTTATTTTATATAAACACCCTACTTTAAAAACAAACGCATACTCAAAACTTTCAAAATACCACTTTCACGCCATCTAAACAATTAAATAAATCATTAAACTATTTATTAAATAATTTCAAGAAAAACCAAAAAGACTTCACACCAAAATACACATAAAATCCCCCTTTTGAAACTAAACATACATCAAGAACCATTTCACACCCGAGCCTACATTACATGAATGAATTGATAAATTATTTAATCAGCTCAAGGAACATTATTAAAATAATTTAATATTTATTTCAGGGGTGCGCAATAAGGCGAACACACCAAAATAATAATTTCCCACTTGAAAGCATGTCAAAACACTACAAAACTAAATTACACACCCAAAACATTGATCATAAAACACATAGATAAAAACAAATAACATATTAAATTAATCAATTGATACAAGGTTATGGAACCGCCTATGAGGTAGAAAACATCAATATCTCGGTGCGAAACCAAAAACGGATGTCAAATGCACTGCAAGAAAACACAAAAAATCCCTAATATAATGAACCGAACCAAAACAAATTTCAAAAAGCTACTACAGGATCAACAAGGGTGTCAAAGTGGTTTCAACTTAAAAAAAACTCCACAAGATGAAATTAAATGTACCAGAGCGGGGAAGGGGTTCAGATGCTAGTGGTGAGGGTGGCTGGAGGTGGCAAGGTAGGGGGTGCGGGGCCAGCTGGAGCCGGCATAAGGAGGCGGCTCGGGGTGGTAGTTTTCACTGTACGTCGGGGAGATGAGGGGGAAAGCTGAATACAGGAGGGGAGAGTGCCCAGGCACAGTGTAGGCATGGAGGGGGGGGGGGCACGCAACTTTGGAAATCAAAGGGGAACGGGAGGCCTGGAGGGTGGCTCGCCTATAGCGGTGAAGGGGGGAACATAGCGGGGGTCCTAGAGGGAGACATGCGGGCCAGTGCTGGGCGCTCCGTAGTGAACCGGAAGAAGAGTGTTGTATTGTGGGGGGGAGGAGATGTTGTGGAGTGAAAATTGAGGGCCAGTGAGATTGGTGGAGGTCGCCTAGCAAGGGAGCTGGGTGAGAGCAGGGCGGTAGAGACCTGCAATGGATGAGGCTGGGGAGTAGTGAGGTTGGGGTCCAGTGACGAGGCAGTTGCTGGCGAGGGGGAAAGGCGGAGAGTGTGAGGTGACTTCAGGCATGGAGCAGGATGGTGACGTGATGCCAGAAAGCTGCTGCCGAGCGGGAGGTGAAGGTGGGGAAGCACCGTGGAAGGAGGGTGAAAACCATGAGGCGACGTTGTGCAGAAAACCTGGGGAAGAAGGAGGGGGTGCGCCGGGTAGAATAAGGTTTCATTTCTTTTATTAATAAAAATAACAACAATAATAAAACCATAAATAAAAATAATAAAATATCTATAATAAATATAATAAAAATAATAATTAATAAAACTAAAAAAATAACTATTGATAATAATATTAATAACAATAATAAAAACAAAACTAATAAAAGTTATAATAATAAGAATAATAAAATAACACACAAAAACAAAAAATAATAATAATAACACATTGTTAATAATAATACTATTAATTACACAATAACATTATTATTATTTTTACAACTTAAACATTTAACCTGATTTTTTTGTATAAAAATTTGCTTATATTTAATCGTAAGATACTTGCACAGATACCCGGGCTAACGACGTGACTACCGCCCACTGTGTAGTGACCACGCATGGGTTCGAAACCTCCTAAATTTATTAAACAAAGAAAACTTTAAGTCAGGACCCACTCGGACCTTGTCACCATAACCCAGAACCACTAATTAAATAAAATAAAATGAAATAATGATTGGGGTGTGACAATTATCCCCACCACAAACACTTTCTACCCCTAGATAGTCACCCAATCGAATGATAAACAAAGCATGAATCAATGCCTGGGTGAAAACAAATGGAACCATAGTACAAGAGAATGGGATAACATGAAAGGGTTCTACCCACCACAAGATCTCAACTAGTGTGGAAATTTAAAACTCAAACACACCACCCCGGGAGGGGGTGGGGGCGATGCGGGAACTCCCAACTAACCCAAACTAACCTTTATAGCATGAGTGAAACAACCCCTATTCTAAAACATCACCATAGAAAACCCTCGAACACTAGATAGAAACCTCCGAGAAGAACCTAACCCAAAAAGTAAACTTGAGCATTTCCACGAACGTTGATCCCTCCATAGGCACATACTTCTCCAAAAGAACACAGCCAAACTGAGAATAACCCATACAAGGTTCAAACTCACTTTTAAAGAAAAATGTACGATTCAGATGATAATAATTAAGACAAAACAGACAGTTTGGATTACAAACGTACACATCCATCCCAACTTCACGATGAACCAATGGACCTACAACCACGCCAAGACGCTAACTCTGGAAGAATGATAATGGAAGGACTTTAAATGTTTCGTTGGGAACATGTAACACCCAAAACCCGAACTGAGGCTTCACACCCACGAAAACTCTTGACTACGCGTGAGATTCACCCCAATACCTGTGGTTGGGGTACTGATGGTTGAAGCATCTCCTGCCTCACAGTCAGGCACTAGAATCATCTGGTCACACTTTCTCCCTCAGGCGACGCTTCCTGCAAATCTTCTCTAAATGATCCAGACACCTGCAATGATGGCACGTATTTGGAGGGGTGTGACATGATGGCTTGTATACCATAAATGTCCATACTGACAGTACACCATTAGAGGATCTAACGAACAAGTAGATAGATCCACTGTAGAGAACTCTTTAGAAACAAATTCACCTGACACACTCTGCTCGTTAGATGGGGGACCTTCACGAGCAACCAGATAATGTGGATTGCCAACCGTATGTGCTCCAGACACTAACCCAACTAAGAACACCTCATGCACCAACTTCTCAAAAAATGATTCTCTCAAAAAGGGGGGACTTGCTGCTTGATGTCTGGATGAAGACCCCTAATGAAGGGAGAAGTCTTCATCTAGTCCTACAACACTACCTCGAGAAAAAGAGACAAAAGATCCTTGAAATGGTCAACATACGCTCTCAATGTCCCTCAGCCTTTTTGAATATGCACAAGATCTTCCATTTTTTTCTCCTTCACTTCTTCAGGTATTAACCATCAAACGAAGATGGATTTGAATACATCTCACGTCATCTCATCTTGCATTGACGGAATGGCAAGCAACTCCTACACGTCGAAAGATGTACCTTCAAACAGTCCCAAAACACCATGCACTCTGATAGCTTCGGGAGTTACCAACATCCTAAAAGTACACTCGACCTCTTCAAACAACATAACTACCTTTAACGGACCTCAATCACTGTTAAGTAAAGACAATGTCCAATAAGGACCTAAAACAATTGCGCATGACTCATCAGAATCCTTGATGACTTTTCTGGGTAACATTTTCTAAACAATATATAAAACATAGATCTAAAACTGATATCAAGCCATAGAAACATCAAATAAAATGCCTTCATCCAAAACTACCAGCTCAAAATAAACAAGAAAATACAAACACAACTCAAAATTTCCTCTTCCAAAATCCCCATTTCATTTTTGATTTCAAAACCTCCTTCATTCAAGGCCAAATTCCAAAAACCAAACCCACATTTCAATCCAAATTCAATTCGCAAAATTCATTTCCGATTTTAAAATCACTTTAGAAAAAAAGGTCAAGACTGTAATTCCAAGTGCACACCCCAATAATCCCCGGAACCGTTGCACATGTCTTCACCTGATTCCATACATACAAACCAACACACACTTCCTATGAATTCCCTCACATGTGCAAATGTCCAAAAGGGGTACATGAGGTTGCACTAAAACCATATCTCTACCGGTTCAAAGAAAACACTAGATTTTTAGACCAAGAGCTTTCAATTTTAAAACAAATCCAATTCACAAATTGAAAGCCCTTTAAAAGAAATTGTTCTCATTTAAAAAACCTTTTTTTTCATTTTCAAAAGTGCACTTACACCCAAAAGAACCAAGACACCCTTAAACTTGCACCAAATTACCAATATGAGTAACTAGTAGTCATGCTTAACCTGGAGACATGGTAGTGGGCAATGCCCCAAGCAAGAGCCAACAACTAGGAGGAACTTAAATCGTGTACTCGGACTCCACATGTGTAATGGCCCAGGTTTTTGGGGGTCCATTACATTGTAAAAATATGATGTTGGGTGTTCTGGGTAGTCTGGAAAAGTTATCGAGGATTCTCGGGGAAGTTTGACCCCTCACGGTAGATCAGAATAATGGTAGCTCAGCCTACCAGTAGCCGTAGCCCACCAGTAGCTTGGTCTAACGGTCTCTATAGCCCACCGGTAGCTCGGTCTATCGGTTGCTGCAGCCTATCGGTCGCTCAGCTACTGGTAGCTATCAGCCACTGGTAGCTCTTGGCCACTGGTAGCTCTCAGCCACCGGTAGCTCTTGGCCACTGGTAGCTCTCAGCCACCGGTTGCTATCAGCCACCGGTACCTCTCAGCTACCTATCGCTGCTTGCCACTGGTGGCTCTCGTCTACCAGTGGCTCTTTCCTACCCCATGGGTTTTCCAGTAGCGCCTCCCTTTTTCGCAAATTTAGCTTGTTTTAAATCCCATTAACAACCATAAATTGAATTTAATTAAATGTTTAATAGGCACTATGGTGTGTGCATCAGTTTTAACCGCCCCCAAAGGTGAGGAGACCTTTAATGACGTATGAGGCCATGTGGTCACCCCCGACTCCGCTCCTTATGCGATTTCATGTTCTTATCTCAACCATCCCCAGCCCTTATAAACAAAAGAGTTATCCCTGTGTTTCTTTTCTCAATCACCCTCCCATCAATTCGCCTGCTCGTCCTTGAGTTCCTGAGGCCCCACCCCTAAAAATTGCACATATTCTGTTCTTGGCGCGTGAATATAAACTTCGATCGTCGATCAATCAAATAGGTAATTTCTCCTTTGTCTCTCCCTTTTGTGTATCATGAGAGGTGGGCATGATTTTGATTCTATAGAATTGGGTGAACCAAACCTAAATGAAGATAATTAATGAATTCTATAGAGAATGAATAGGGAGGGGTGTGATCGATGATGCGGTTTTGTTTTATGATCTTCCATGATTAATGATTTCTGAATTTTCTGGGCTTATGCCTACTGAAAATCATGGTCGTTGGTGGTCTTTCTCTGTGAACTAATGAACCCTTACCTCTGTTGATGTTTAAATGGATTGTATTGTGTTTGTGAACCCTTTCCGTGTAAAATAATTTGGTTAATTACGTACATCCGGCTAAATAAAATGAAAGCACCAGGATCAATCCTTTTTGTGATAACCCTGGTTAAAGCACAGCGAAGATGAAATCATTGAGTGTGTTAAATCCTTTAAATCTGAAAATACTGGCATGGGAATGTTTTGTGTTGTTGGTGGTGGTTGGGTTTTTATTCCTTCACGGGCCGATTGACGGGTGATGTGAGTGGGGATGTGATCCCCTGTTGTTATGGTTTCGTTGGTTCTGAATTTAAGGTCATGCGTTACTTCCTTATATCATGAATTGGGGTGGAATCCTCTATTGTTGAGGAACCCATGGCTATACGAATTTTGGGAACATGGGGTAGTATCTTGGGTTTTTCCTTTGGTTCCAGTACTTCGAGGGATCTCACTTATCCATTCGTTATTGTGACTTTACAAGAGAACCATGTGTGAATGTTTATGTTGATGATTTATTGTACTCTCCCCTTAGCTTATGCTTATGCTTTATAGTTTCCTATGTAGGTGCAAAAACTAATTTAAACATAATTACCCAACTTGTAATCAAGAATGGGATAAATGGGTTTTGGATTGGTGTGAGTTGTGACTTGGTCATCGGTACTAATTATGTTCTTTAGGCTCGCTATAGAAAAACCTAGATTTCAGTGAGTGATTGTTATCTATACATATACTTGAAGTTTTGTGTTTCTTGTTCGTACCCCACCCAAATTGAGCACTCAGTGCCGAACACCCCCATTTCATGTGGGAGGATATTTTTTACAAAACTTCTATTAGTGGCTGGTTATTAGCTCCTTTCTACTCCCTTTCCCGGGTAGCTCAAATATCTTCGGGTAGGCTGTGATGGCCTGAGGTCCATTATTAGCCCAAGAATCTTTGGGCAGGGTAGTGTGGTGGTTGGCCTAGGTGTGTGCGGGCATTTGGTTTCCCATGTGTCTTCGGGATGAGGCACAGGTGTCTTCGGGCGTGGTAGTAGATCTTCTATCCCAGTTGTCTTCGGGTGTGGCGGTGGTTGTTCTGGCCTAGGTGCTTGCAGGCGAGGATACGTGTGGTGGTTGTGGCCTAGGTGTCTGTAGGAGGGATGTGCGATTGTCATCCAGGTGTGTGCGGGCAAGGTTTGGCAGTGGGACTGTGTGAGGTTATAGCCCAGGTGTGTGCGGGCGGGTTGTGGCAGTGGGACTGCAGTGAGAATGGCGAGATTGATTCGATGCGTAGGATGTCTTCAATAACTACTGGGAACGTGGCGTGGGGTACCCAAACATCGATGTGGTTTTATTATATATTACTTGACTTGCGTTATTTGGGGAGTATGCCTTGGTGAGTCTTGGGTGGTTAGTTTCCTTGTTGTGTTTTTGGTTATCTATTTTCCCACAGGGCATTAGTATTCCTCCCATCTTGTACATGAGAGCATTAGGTTTTTCCCTACGGAGTATACTTGTATGCTCACCCTACGTATATAAAACATCTTTCAAGTTTCCAGGAGGACTTCGGGGATCACGCAGGACCATAATAGCAGGGACCTTTGGGACAGTTGCTGTTGTTTCTTTTCTTTTATTGGTATTCTTTTTACCCTTTGGGTTTTGTGACTTGTATCTTTTACCTTTTTAACATGCATATGGGAATGGTTTATTTTCTGCCGTACATTAACTTTTAATTTTGGTGTTGTGGGATTTTATATCTTATCTCCCGATCATACTAAAAGAAAAAGGGTAATTCCTTCCATTTAGTGTGTGATTCTATTCCCTTGGCGCTAGTCGCCCCTCATGGACCTATTGAAGGAATGTTTCGGGGGTCATTATCTCTCCTTCAACATAAAGAAGGGCCTCGCAATCTGCTGACCCTTCCCTCCTTTTGGTGAAGGAGGGTTGTGACAACATGGGTCACTAATCCATGTAAAATCATAAAGTAACATCAGTTTTCCTCCGTTGTCATCCCTAAATCCGAAACAAATCAGAACGATACAAGAACTCAATTCCCAGACTACCCCTGGAGACTCGAGGTTCAGAACGGGCGAGGGTTCATGACGTCCTTCCCGTACCTACCTCTTGAGTCCCGACAGTCCTAATCTCCATCTACCAGACATCTCAAATAACAAGGGCTCCTTTGATACCATTTTTTCATGAACCAACCCGGGTTGACCCTGAACCGGTCACCCGAGCCGGCCCGTGACATGGCCTGAGGGGCGTTCCCGATCCCCACGGGCAGGCAACTAGTTCTGGGCATCAAAACTAAACAATAAAGAACGATTTGGACCAAAATAAAATAAACTAAGTATCATAAAATAAATATAACAAAAGCGAATAAACAAAGAACAACCAATAATGCTACTAACCTGACCATGAACAAAACTCCACGTGACCCTGTGGGTCACTCTCCAATACCACAACCAACATCGCTCAAGGCGAACAACTGAAGCTGGAACATGGAAGAGAACGAAAAACAAGAAAACACTATACACATGAGTATTAAAATTCAGTAGGCTAGCCTGTTATCTATTTACAATGCACTACCACTAAATATAGAATTTATCAATTACAAGATTGAACTAAATTATATAACATATTTTTTTTCCTCGCACACACATCCATTTATAAAACAAACAATAGTCCATTTACCCTTTTAATTTAAAAACAATTTTAATGATTGAAAGAAACAAGTGCAGTGCATTTTAAGACATTTCAGCGAGCAAGTTAGAAATTCAAATTTCAATTATTATTCAAAGGGGAAAAACCAGACACAAAACACAACACACACTAAGGGAAATGGGAAAGAAAAGTGGCACACATGGGCCAGTAACCGAACTAGATCTCTCAATCGTATGCCACATAAAAATAAAAACTAAATGAAACATGGGTCAAACCTCAGAGATCGTGAAAAATATAGAACATACCATACATGTGACTCATCCTAAAGGCATGCCATAACTCAATGACATCATAATTCCCTAACGCTCGGCATATCCCTACAAGGCCTAACCGAGGGGCACAATCCCCATAGCAGCAATAACTCAGTATTCCCCTTCTATGGGGCCACTAGCTAGTGCGTAATCTAATCTAGTACATCAATTGTTCTAAGAAGATTCAATCTCTATACCAAGTTCCCATGTCAACACAAGAAATAAAAATTGGTGCGTCCACAATGTAAATCAATCAGTCATGATTAAAAAACATCACATATAACTCACAAAATCAACACACACCAAATATCACCCCTAAGTGGGTTTTCCAAAATAATTTATTTTACTAAAGTGCCAAACAGGCCTTCAACAACTTTAAAGAAAAAACTCATTTCTCGAGAAAACCCAGAACACTTGTTCAAAAGAATTAATTTATCTTTAAATCTATAAGTACATTTTAAATTATATAAATTATGTTTACAGTAAAAATGGGAATTATTTAAATACTGGGTGTCCGCTCGTCAAGAAAATGATTCAAGTGTTCGGTATAAAATAAATGGCTCTTTTCACACCAAATAATCGCTTAAAAAGTAATTATCTTATATTACTTATCATTCATTAAAATTAATATAATGGATCTTTTCTTATATTATTCTTAATTTAAAGGTGGGTGCAGTGGGGAACCTACCTCGAATCGAAAACCAATCATGATGATGCGACACGCCTTGCATGGGCGCGCAAGATGAAGATCGCAGGACCATGGAAAAACCTTGTCAACGCGCTGCAACTGCAATGATAAAAAAACATAAACATGGACTTAAAACAATTAAAACGAACAAACAGCACAAACACCACATCGACATGCTCTCAAAACCCAACTCACTCCATATAAATTATTTTAAGGGCTGGTTGCACCAATTATATAACACCACTAAGTGACGCAAAAAGGGTTTACACCAAGAGCATGTCTTATTTTATATAAACAGACTACTTTAAAAAAACACATACTCAATGCTTTAAAAATACCACTTTCGTGCCATCTAAACAATTAAATAAGTCATTAAACTATTTATTAAACCATTTCAAGAAAAACCAAAAAGACTTCACATCAAAATACATATAAAATCCCCCTTTTGAAACTAAACGTACACCAAGATCCATTTCACACCCGAGTCTAAATCACATGAATGACTTGATAAATTATTTAAACAGCTCAAATAACATTATTAAAATATTTAAAAATTTATTCCAAGGGTGTGAAACAAGGCGAACACATCAAAATAATAATTTCCCAAATGACTGCATGTTAAAACACTACAAAAATACATTATACACCACAAAAATAGATCATAAAACACATTAATAAAACCAAATAACATATTAAATTAATAAATTGATTCAATGGTGTGAAACCAACTACAAGGTAGAAAACATCAATATTTAGATGTGAAACCAAAAACGGACGTCAAACACACCACAAGAAAACATTTAAAATCCATAAAACAATGAACTGAACCAAAACAAATTTCAAAAAGCTACAACAGGATCAACAAGGGTGTCAAAGTGGTTCTAAATTAAATAAAAACACCACAATATGGAATGAAATATACCGGAGTGGGGAAGGGGTTCGGATTCTAGTAGTTGGGGTGGCTGGAGTTGGTGAGCCAGGGGGTGCGGGGCCTACTGGAGCCGGCGCAAGGAGGCGGCTCGGGGGTGGCGGTTCACGCTGCGTATCAGGGAGAAGAGGGGACAAGGTTACTGTAGGATGGGCGAGGGCCTAGGCACAACATATGCAGGTAAAGGGGGGGTAGTGTTGTACATCAAAGGGGGACGGGAGGCCTGGAGGGCGGATCGTGGATAGCGGTGAAGCGGGGAACACAGAGGGGGTCCTGGAGGGAGATGTGCGGGCCAGTGCTGGGCGTATATGGCCCCAGCCTTAAACCATACTTAACCTTGAGTTATTACAAGATTACACATTGAGGATCTTTTCAGGTTTATAGTTTTAGAGAATTAGATCATGAAACTTGCATTACATTCCACATTTAAACAATGTTCTTAAATAAAAGACAGTATTCATTTTTCCCATCAACAGAAACATATTGAAAATAAATCATGGATTCTTTCTTGACACATCCTTGACACTATCATCACATCATGTACCTTTACCTTGACTTGTGAAAAACATTTCAAAAACTTGGGATGAGCATAAAAAGCTCAGTAAGGGTTATAAAAATATGGAAAGGAAACATGATTTCATACATACATAAGAATTATATCATAAATTACCCATAAAACAAATGCACTTTAACACACCTCATCAAACCATGAATAAATCATAGAAAACATAAGACATAAAGGTAACTTGAGGCATTCATAACATTCTTACGTAGGGAGTAATCGTCTTGGTTACGTTTGGAATACCCATCACAGTATATTCCCTAAATATCTTCAGAGAAACCTTAACGTCTCACTCCTTCGCGTTACCCAATGCAGTGGAGAGCTATATCGGGCTCACCCGCCCTTAGTTTATCACGGAACCACTCGTCTTCATAATAATGCCCAAGAACCTCAACATTATCGTATCACATAAAACATGCATAAAGGAAACATAACATTTCCACCTTTCAATCACAAGATATCAATACAAAACATTGATATAAAAACATTATGAAAACCATTTTCAATACCAAAATAAAAGAAAATTAAAACATGGTATTTATTTTTCTTTTAAAAAGAAGGTATGGCTTGTAGAGGAACCCGAAACTCAAATAATGGTCACGGCGGCGGAGAAGTCGTTGTCGCCGCATACGTACGACAAAAACATTCCCATTTGTCATTTAGTAAAATGCTTCGTATAAAAAAGATTCCTTTTGGATAAACGTAAAAGTCAAAGGGGTTTATACACTGTATAAAATAAGGTTGTGTATAAAACAAAATATGCCTCAATGAAAGGAGATTGAGACGAAGTCCCATACAAAGACGGTATCCTTGGTTTAAGGATAAATCAATTACATAATTATGTGTGACAAACGAATACACAAAATATAAGTGGATATTAAGTGTAAAATAATCAAAGTTCATTCACAAATATTCAAAGGATGACATATTCAATAACTACATGTTGAACCCAAAGAAATCGAAATTGGGTTAAGAAGTTCCCTTGACAGCCTAACGGCGTCACATCAAAATGAGTTGATGAGAGATAAAAAGTGTATCTCATCACTTGGACATAAAATTTACATCAATAAGGATATATGAGAACATATCCCAAAATAACTATATGTAAATTAAAAGACCCAACAAAATAAGTCTTTTAAAAAAGAGGAGGGTGAAAGGTTCCCTTACCGACTTGGGTATCTTTCAAAACATGCACACCATGAAAGAAGGACAGAAAATCATTGATGTAAATACTCATAAACGAAAGTATATTACACAAAGAGTAGAATAATGGTCAGTACATACACCACTCAATGGCAATTGTGGAAAATGTAGCATAAATCTCACGGGAATAAAAGTGAGATGAAAAATCCCTTACGAAAACTCGGCAGCCTAACGGTGCCACATAAAACCTACAAAAATGGATTGATGAGATCAAATTGGGTACCTCATCATATTAACATAAAGTTTATAGAAAGAGGAATATAAAAGAACATCCCCCAACATAACAAAGAGGAGCTTAAAATAAGTGACATAAAGGATAGTACTTAAAAAGAAAGAGAGAGGTTAGATCTCTTACGAAAATTCGGCAGCCTAACGGCGTCACTCAAAACATCCAAAATGGATTGATGAGAGAGAATAGGGTCTCTCGTCACATGAACATAAAAATTACAGTAAGTATAATATAAAATAACATCCCAATAACAAGAAATATTAGCTTTAGAGGGAATGACATAAAAGAGTGTACTTAAAAAGAAAGAGAGGAGTAAGATCCCTTACCTCAAGTCCAACTTGTCTTGTTCGTTTCTTTATATTCCTGAATAATAAACATTGGTCAATTAATAATTGGCTAAGTACCTCCTTTAGAGATTATTATTCAGTTCATATCACATATTATAATTTTATAATAATTGTTTAATAATGTTAGTTCATATCAGACGTTTTTGCCTATGTTTGGTACATGAGTCAAAAAATAAACTTGTTTGAGAAAATATTGCCCATGTAGTTATAAGTAAATAATTTCCAGAATAGTATAAATGATTAAAATATCTTATATATCCAGTAAATATTCATTCCATACTATTCCATATCATTTGGAGATAAAAAACGAAAAGCACCGTTCATGGAGATGGTAGGCCGTACGTACGCATGAACGCTACTTTCATTTTTAGTCATATTAATGGAATTAAAAAAATGAGAGAGATATATATATGTTATAATTCCATAATGATATCCATAATTTTGATGTAATATATTACATATATATCCATTATATATATGTACTTATAGTATTACATAACATTTTGAGATATGAAATGAAATGTACCGTTCAGGGAGACGGTAAGCCGTACGTACGCATGAATGCTACTTCCATTTCTATTTCAAATTTAATGGAATTAAAACATAATGATACATAATAGTATTTTAATTCCATTATGGTATCATATATAATATCATTAAATATATCCTTTATACGTACCACATATGGTATTAACGAATCAAATAACTTTGAGGGGGCGGTAGTCCGCACTTCCTTAAATGAAGATATCGCGTTTAACCATAATGGAAAGCGTAAAGGTATGCCCAAAATGAAAAATACAGAAGCTTAAGGAAATCATAAACATATTATAAATCATATATAAATATAGTGTCATCTTAATGGCCACCTTTTAAGGTTTTAAAAGAATGTTGAACAATCATCGTTTCGGGAGGCCGAAATTCGCCATCCACGGAAACAGTATGTTCTTTAACCATTAGATGTAGGTTTGTGAATGTTTAGCTCGAATACTTCTTATAAAAACATCCTAGTATATTTATGATACTGTATTTGTTACAAAAGAAATGAATAAAAAGTGTTTAGGGGGTTGGATAAGAAAAATAAAATAAAAGTACTCAAGTGAAGACATTACCTTAAAATCGGGTAACTCCCTTTGGTTTGAGCTCAAAGGCTTCCTTGGGAAGACTTGTGCCCAAAGTGAGGCTTCAAGGAGTAATAGAGGGAAGTGGGGAGACAAAATGGGCAGAGTTTGGTAGAGACAAAGGCTTTGGGAGTGTGGGTAAGGAGGTAGGGGTGGGGGCCTTTTATAAGAGGAGAGGAGGGGCACTCTTGTAAAGTTACAAAATGATACTTAATTTTCAAAAGAGTTTCGGATTTTAAAGGTCCCACATTGATTTATTTCGAGGGTAAGGTGATAAGGGTTCGAAATCCACTCATCCAATAGGTTTTGGACATGTGTAGGTATTAGATATTACATTATCTTTCCATTTTATTTAAATCGTTAAATAATGAGGTCATCGCTGCATCATCATGATGTCATAAATAATTTAATTTATTTAATGTCTAAAAATTATAAAAAAAATACTATGATGTAGGAAATATTTTTATATTTCCAATGAATATTTATAGTCAAAAATCTGATTTGTATAATCCCATGTAAAAATTATTTTATTAAAACATTTCATGTTTGTCTCATTTTTACTTTAACTTTAAATAAAAAGATATTAATGTCATTTTCCAACCAAACTGGCTTCATGGGGTCCCCAAGTTGACCCATGGGTTTTCTAGGTCGGCCATGACACATAAAATGATGTTAGGACATGTGTCAAGTTCATTTCATATTATTAATACATTATTTTTACCTTAAACTACACTAATTACCTCTAATCGCGATTAAAAACTTAATAAGTTACTATTCACCAAAAAATTATTTTTATCCCATTGAACCACATTTTAAATCTTAATGACAACCATGTATATCGGATTTTTGAAATTCAAAACACAAATATGGCAAAATATCATTTAAACGGAAAAATCATTTTTTATAAGTACCACTTAGTGGTTTCACTATTCATCAAAAATTGAAGTTTTTCAGAAAAATCCCAAAAATTCACCATAAGATATATTGGATATTCTGAATTCAAAAATGAAGTCTATTTTACAAAATTCAAAACATATAAGTCACATTAATTAAAAAAATGGATTGATGAGATCAAATACGGTATCTCATCATATTAATTTAAAGTTTATATAAAGAGAAATATAAAAGAACATCCCCCAACATAACAAATAGGAGCTTAAAAGAAGTGACATAAAGGAGAGTTCTTAAAAAGAAAGAGAGAGGTTAGATCTCTTACGAAAATTCGGCAGCCTAGCGGCGCCACTCAAGACATCCAAAATGGATTGATGAGAGAGAATAGGGTCTCTCATCACATGAACATAAAAATTACAGTAAGTTTAATATAAAATAACATCCCAATAACAAGAAATATGAGCTTTAGAGGGAATGACATAAAAGAGTGTACTTAAAAAGAAAGAGAGGAGTAAGATCCCTTACCTCAAGTCCAACTTGTCTTATTCGTTTCTTTATATTTCTGAATAATAAACTTTGGTCAATTAATAATTGCCTAAGTAACTCATTTAGAGATTATTATTCAGTTCATATCACATATTATAATGTTATAATAATTGTTTAATAATGTTAGTTCATATCAGACGTTTTTGCTGATGTTTGGTACATGAGTCGAAAAATGAACTTGTTTGAAAAAAGATTGCCCATGTAGTTATAAGTAAATAATTTCCAGAATAGTATAAATGATTAAAATATCATATATATCCAGTAAATATTCATTTCATACAATTCCATATCATTTGGAGATAAAAAACGGAATGCACCGTTCATGGAGACGGTAGGCCGTACGTACGCATGAACGCTACTTTCATTTTTTGTCATATTAATGGAATTAAAACAAAATGAGAGAGATATATATATATATGTTATAATTCCAGAATGATATCCATAATTTTGATGTAATATATTATATATATATCCATTATATATATGTACTTACAGTATTACATAACATTTTGAGATAAGAAATGAAATGTACTGTTCATGGAGACGGTAAGCCGTACGTACGCATGAACGCTACTTCTATTTCTATTTAATATTTAATGGAATTAAAAAATAATGATACATAATAGAATTTTAATTCCATTATGGTATCATATATAATATCATTAAATATATCCTTTATACGTACCACATATTGTATTAACGAATCAAATCCCTTTGAGGGGGTGGTATTTCGCACTTCCTTAAATGAAGATATCGCGTTTACCCATAATGGAAAGAATAAATGTATTCCCAAAATGAAAAATACAGAAGCTTAAAGAAAATCATAAACATATTATATATCATATATAAATATATTTTCATCTTAATGTCCACCTTTGAAGGTGTTAAAAGAATGTTGAACAATCATCGTTTCGGGAGGCCGAAATTCGCCATCCACGGAAACAATATGTTCTTTAACCATTAGGTGTATGTGTGTGAATGTGTAGCTCGAATACTTCTTATATCAACATCCTACTATATTTATTATACTGGATTTGTTACAAATGAAATGAATAAAAAGTGTTTAGGGGGTTGGAGAAGCAAAATAAAACAAAAGTACTCAAGTGAAGACATTACCTTAAAATCGGGTAACTCCCTTTGGTTTGAGCTCAAAGGCTTCCTTGGGAAGACTTATGCCTAAAGTGAGGCTTCAAGGAGTAAGAGAGGGAACTGGAGAGACAAATTGGGCAGAGGTTGGCCGAGCCAAAGGCTTTGGGAGTGTGGGTAAGGAGGTAGGGGTGGGGGCCTTTTATAAGAGGAGAGGAGGGGCACTCTTGTAAAGTTACAAAATGTTACTTAATTTTCAAAAGCGTTTCGGATTTTAAAGGTCCCAAATTGATGTATTTCGAGACTAAGGTGATAAGGGTTCGAAATCCACTCATCAAATAGGTTTTGGACATTTTTCGGTCTTAAATATTACATTATCATTCCATTTAATTTAAATCGTTAAATAATGAGGTCATCGCTGCATCATCATGATGTCATAAATAATTTAATTTATTTAATGTATAAAAATTTAAAAAAATACTATGATGTAGGAAATTTTTTTATCATTCCAATTAATATTTATAGTCAAAAATCTGATTTGTATAACCCCATGTAAAAATTGTTTTAGTAAAACATTTCATGTTTGTCTCATTTTTACTTTAACTTTAAATAATAAGATATTAATGTCATTTTCCAACCAAAGTGGATTCATGGGGTCCCCAAGTTGACCCATGGGTTGTATTGGTAGTCCATGACACATCCAATGAGGTTATGACACGTGTCAAGTTCATTTCATATTATTAGAACATTATTTTTACCTTAAACTACACTAATTACATCTAATCGCGATTAAAAACGTAATAAGTTACTATTCACAAAAAATTTATTTTTATCCTATTGAACCACATTTTACATCTTCATGACAACCATGTATGTCGGATTTTTGAAATTCAAAACACATAGATGGCAAAATTTCATTTAAACGGAAAAATCAGTTTTTATAAGTACCACTTAGTGGTTTCACTATTCATCAAAAATTGAAGTTTTTCAGAAAAATCCCAAAATTTCACCCTATGATATATTTGATATTCCGAATTCAAAAATGAAGTCTATTTTAAAAAATTCAAAACATATAAGTTGCATTAATTAATTTAATAATTAATTCATGCTGTCAGATCAAATAGCGTGTTTTTATGAAATAATAAGTATCAAAGGATTGACACTGGTTTAAGTCTGATTTCAAAGTGAAATCAATTCCAACGACCACTATTGGATTTAATGGAAAAAATATATTCTAATTTCAATTTAAAACCAATTCAAAATATAATCTAATCATATAAATAAATTAGATTAAAAAGTGGTTTTGAATTAAAATACAACATTTTACACTATTCATTAAAAAAAATGAACTTTATCGGAAAGATACCAAAAATATACACAAAGTAAATTTTGATGTCCCAATTCTTAAGAAGAGTTTTATTTGGTCCAAAAGGATGTATAAGAGTGAACAAAACTATATTTAATGACGGTTCTCCATCAAAAGGCGATAAGTGAACCTTTAGTGAAAACTAGGGCATATACGCCAAAATTCGAATTATTTCTGTATTTTATGCCTTTATCTTTTATTGGATAAATTTAAAAACATTAAAAAACATATATAATCATATTTTAGTTATTTCTATCCATTCCCTCCAATACAACGGCTACATGTTAACTACCATTTAAAATAATATTATTTTTTTATTAGAGTGCAACGTAAGATTCCCAAGAAACTCGTTGTTGCGTGTTGGGTACGCCATCGAGCATAGCGTCCCCTTTAAAGTCATATTAATATTTTATTCACAAATATGGATAAATATGAAAATGTCATATTATTTATTTACCTGGGGTGTTACAGGGCGCTCCATAGGTAATCGGAAGAGGAGTGATGTATCGTGGGGGGGGGGGGTTGGAAGATGCTACGGAGGGAAAATTGTGGGCCGGTGAGATTGGTGGAGGCGGCCGAGCAAGGGAGCTGGGTGAGAGTAGGGCGGTGGAGACTTGCAATGAATGAGGACGGGGAGTGGTGAGGTTGGGATCCAGCGGCGAGGCCGGTGCTGGTGAGGGGGCAAGGCAGAGAGTGTGAGGTGAGTTCAGCCTGGGCACAGGAGGGTGAGGCGAAGTCAGCAAGCCACTGCCGAGCGGGAGGTGAAGGTGGAGAAGCTCCGAGGCTGGAGGGTGAAAACCAGGAGGCGGTGCTGTGCAGAAAAATGAGGGAAAGGGGAGGGGATGCACCGGGTAGAATAGGGTTTCATTTCTTTTTTTAATTTTTTTAATAATAATAACTATAAAAATAAAACCATAAATAAAAATAATAAAATAACGATAATAAATACAATAATAATAATAATTGATAACAATAAAATAATAACTATTGATAATATGATTTATAACAATAATAAACATAAAACTAATAAAAGTTATAATAATAAGAATAATAAAAAAACACAAAAACAAAAACAAAAATAATAACAATAATAACACCTCATTAATAATAATACTATTAATTACATAATAACATTATTATTATTTTTACATATTATACATTTCACCTTCTTTGTTTGTATAAAACATTGATTATTTTTAATTGTTAGATACTTTCACGGATACTCGGGCTAACGACGTGACTACATCCTACTATGCAGTGACCGTGCATGAGTTTGAAACATACTAAACATATTAATCAACGAAAATTTTAAGTCAGGACACCACTCAGACCTTGGCGTGATAACCCGGAGCCAAGAATTAAATAAATAAAAATGAAATAAAGGTCGGGGTGTGACAATTCTCCCCACCACAAACACATTCTGCCCCCAGAAAGTCACCGAATCGAACGATAAACAAGGCTCGAATCAATGCCTAGTTGAAAACAAAAGGAAACACAATACAAGAGAATGGGAGAACAATAAAGGGTTCTCCTCACCACAAGATCTCAACTAGTGTGGAAATTTAACACTCAAACACACCACCCTGGGGGGGGGGCGATGCAGGAACTCCCAACTATCCCAAACTAACCTTTATACCATGAGTGAAACAACACCTCCGCTAAAACTTCGACACAGACCAAAAACCCCAAACACTAGAGAGAATCCTCTGAGAAGAACATAACCCAAGAAGTAAAATCGAGCATTACCACAAATGTCGCTCCCTCTATAGACACCTACATCTCCAAATGAACATAGTCAAACTGTGACTAACCCATACAAGGTTCAAACACACTTTTAAAGAAAAACGTACGATTCAGATAATAATAATTCAGACAAACCAGACTCTTTGGATTACAGACGAACATGTACATCACAACTTCAAGATGAACCAATGGATCTACATCCACGCCAAGACTTTAATAGTGGAAGAATGAGAATAGAAGTACATTAAATGTTTCATTTGAAACACAGAACACCCAAATCTCGAACTGAGGCTTCACACCCCCGATAACTCCTAACTGTCGGTGAGCTTCACCCCAAGACCAGTGGTTGGGGATTTTATTGTTGAAGAAACTCCTGCCTCATAGTCAGGCATTGTAATCATCTGGTCATAGTGACTTCCTCAGGCGATGCTTCCTGCAAAGCTTCTCTAGATGATCCGGACTCCTGCAATGATGGCATATATTTTGAGGGGTGTGACATGACGGCTTGTATTCCATAAACGTTCATACTGACGGTACACCATTACATGATCTGACGAGCCAGAAGTTAGAGCCACTGTATAGAACTCTTTAGAAACAAATTTACCTGACACACTCTTCTCGTCAGATAGGGGACCTTTACGAGCAACCAGATACAGTGGATTGCCAACCATTTGCGCTCCGGAGACCAACTCAACTAAGAAACCTCATGCAGTATCTTCTCAAAAAGTGATGCTCTAAAAAAGGGAGGACTCAATCCTTGATCTAGATGAAGACCCCTGATGAAGGGAGAAGTCTTTATCCAGTCCTGCAACACTACCCCCAGAAAAAGAGACACAAGATCCTTGAAATGGTCAACATACACTTTCACAGTCTGTTGGCCTTGTTGAATATGCACAAGCTCTTCCCTTTTTTTCTCCTTCTCTTCATTAGGTATTAACCATCGGATGAAGACGGATTTGAAGACATCTCATGTCATCCCAACTTGCATTGGCAGTGGGGAGAGAAACTCCCACATTTCCAAAGATGGACCTCCAAACAGTCCCAAAACAACACGCACTCTAATAGCTTCGAGAGTTCCCAACATCCTAAAAGTACCCTCGACCTCTTCAAACCACATAACTACCTTTAATGGACCTCAATCACCGTTAAGTATAAACAATGTCCAAGAATGACCAAAACAATTGGGCATGAATCATCAAAAACCTTGATGACCTTTCTAGGAAACATTTTCTAAACAACATATAAAACATAGAGCCAAAACTGATATCAAGCCGAAGCAACATCAAATAAAACACCTTCATCCAAAACAACGAGCACAAAATAAACAAGAAAATACAAACACAACTCAAAATTTCCCCATTCAAAATCACCATTTCATTTTTTATGTCAAAACCTCCTTCCTTCAAGGCCACTTTCTTAATACGAAACCCACATTTCAAACCAAAATCAATTTCCAAAAATCATTTCCCTTTTTAAAAAATCTTTTGAAAAAAAGTTCAAGCCTTTAATTCCAAGTGCACACCCCAATAATCTCATGAACCATTGCACATGTCTTCATCCACTTCCATCTATACACACCAATATGCACTTCCCATGCATTCCCTCACAAGTGAAATCGTTCATAAGGAGTACCTGAGGTTTCACTCATAACATATCTCTACTAGTTCAAAGTAAACACCTGATTTTAGACCAATACCTTTCAGTTTTAAAATAAATCCTTTTCAAAAATTTAAATCCCTTTAAAAGAAATTGTTCTAATTTCAATAAACCTTTTTTTTTATTTTCTAAAGTGCACTTACTCCAACAAGAACCAAGACAACCCACAACCTGCATCAAATTACCGAATTGAGGGACTGGTAGTCATGCTTAACCTGGCGACATGGTAGTGGGCCATGCTTGGAGAGAGTGAAAACAACTAGGAGGAACATAAATCATATACCCAGACTCCACATGTGTCACTAATCCATGTAAAATCACAATGTGACATCAGTTTTCCTCCATTTTCATCCCTAAATAAAAAACAACTTAGAACAAGACGAGAACTCAATTCCCAGACTACCCCTAGCGACTCGAGGTTCGGAACGGGTGAGGGTTCATGAAGTCCTTCCTATACCTACCTCTTGAGTCCCTACAATCCTAATCTCTATTTACCAAACATCCCAAATAACAAGGGCCCCTTTGATACCATTTTTTCATGAACCAACCCGGGTCGACCCTGAACCGGTCACCTGAGCCATCCCGTGACATGGCCCAAGGGGCATTCCTGATCCCCACAGGCTGGAAACTAGTGCCGGGCATCAAAACTAAACAAGAGAGAACTATATGGCCCAAAAGAAAATAAACTAAGCAGCATAAAATAAATAGCACAAAATCGAATAAACAAAGAACAACCAACAACGCAACTAACCTGACCACGAACCAAACTCCACATGACCCCGTGGGTCACTTTCCAATACCACAACCAGTGTCGGTCAAGGCAAAAAACTAAATCTGGAACCCGCAACAGAACTAAAAAAAAGAAAACACTATAGGAATGAGTATTAAAACTCAATAGGCTAGCCCATTATATATTCCAAATGCACTACCACTAAATAATGAATTTATCAATTACAGGTTTGAACTAAATTATATAAAATATTGATTTCCACACACACACTTCCATTTCAAAAAAAAGTAACATTCCATTGCACTTTTTAATTTAAAAACAATTTTAATGATTGAATGAAACAGGTGCATTGCATTTTAAGACATTTCTACGAGTAAGTTAGAAATTCAAATTTCAATTGTTAGTCAAAGGAGAAAAACAACACAGAACACACACTAATAGCAAAGGGAATGAAAAGTGGCACACATGGGACAACAACTGAACTAGACCTCTCAATCTTGTGACACATAAAAATAAACAGTAAAAGAAACATGGGTCAAACCTAGGAGATCGTATCCAGAACATACCATACATGTGACTCATCCTGAAGGCATGCCCTAACTTGATGACATCATAACGCCCTAACACTTGGCATAACCCTACATGGCCTAACCGAGGGGCCCAATCCCCATAACAGCAATAACTTAGTATTCCCATGCTATGGGTCCACTAGCCAGTGTGTAATCTAAACTAGTGTAGCAATCGTTCTTAGAAGATTCATTCACTATGCCAGGTTCCCATGTCAATACAAGCAATAAAAAGGGGTGTGTCCATAATGTAAATCAATCAATCACGATGCAAAAACATCACATACATATCATTAAATAAATGCACACCAAAGATCACCAATAAGTGGGTTTTCCAAAATAATTTATTTTACTGAAGTGCCAAACGGGCCTTCACCAACTTTAAAGAAAAAACTCATTTCTCAAGAAAACCCAAAATAGTTTTTCAAAAGAAATTAGTTATCTTTAAAAATAGAAGTACGTTTGAAATTTTTTGAATTATTTTTAAAGTCCAAACGAGCATTCTTTCAATACAGGTTTTCCGCTCGTCGAGAAAATGTTTTAAGTGTTCGGTATAAAATAAATGTCTCTTTTCACACCAAATAATCACTTAAAAATTAATTATCTTATATTATTTATCATTCATTAAAATTAATAAAACATCAATAAATTAAAAAATTCTAAATTTAATGGTGAGTGCAGTGGGGACCCTACCTCGACTCGCAAACCAATCATGATGACGCGACATGACTCGCATGGGCGCCCAAGCTGATGATCGCAGGACCGTGTAAAAACCTTGTCAACGTACTGCAACCGCAATGATAAAAAAACATAAACACGGACTTAAAACAATTCAAATGAACAAACAGTGCAAACTCCGCCTCAACATGCTTTCAAAATAAAACTCGCACAATCTACATTATTTTATGGACATGTTGCACCATTTATAAAACAACACAATGTGACGCAAAAGGGGTTTACACCAAGAGCATGACTTATTTTATATAAACACACTACATTAAAAAAACACATACTCAAAAATTTCAAAATACCACCTCCATGCCATCTAAACAATTAAATAATTTAATTAAATATTTATTAAATCATTTCAAGAAAAACCAAAAAGACTTCACAACCAAATACACATAAAATACCCCTTTTGAAACTAAACGTATACCAAGAACCATATCACCGCAGAGTCTTCATCACATGAATGACTTGATAAATTATTTAAACAGCTCAAAGAACATTATTAAATTATTATAAAATTTATTCCGAGGCTGCGCAAAAAGGGGAACACACCAATATAATAATTTCCCACTTCAATGCATGTCAAAACGCTACAAAAATACATTACGCACCACACACATTGATCATAAAACACATTTATAAAACCAAATAACATATTAAATTAATAAATTGATTCAAGTGTATTGAACCACCTATGAGGTTGAAAGCATCAATATCTCTGTGCCAAACCAAAAACGGATGTCAAACGCACCGAAAGGAAACACGAAAAATCCCTAAAACAATGAACTGAACCAAATTTTTTTTTCAAAAAGGTACAACAGGATCAACAAGGTTGTCAAAGTGGTTCCAACATAAATAAAAAACCCACAAGAGTGAATAAAATTTACCGTAGTGGGGAAGGGGTTCGGCTGATAGTGGCGAGGGTGGCTGGAGCTGGCGAGGTAAGGGTGTGTGGCCTACTAGAGCCGGTGCAAGGAGGTGACTCGGGGTGGCGGTTGAGGCTGTAGGTCAGAGAGAAGAGGGGACATGGTTACTGCAGGAGGGGCGAGGGCCCAGACATAGCGTAGGAAGGGAATGGGGGAAGCGATGGACATCAAAAGGGGACGAGAGGCTTGGAGGGATGCTCGCGGACAACAGTGAAGGGGGGAATGCAGCGGGGGTCTTGGAGGGAGACGCGCGGGCCGACACTGGGCGCTCCGTAGGGAACCGGAAGAGGAGTGCTGTATCGTGGGGGGGGGGGGGAATGAGGATGTTGTGGAGGTAAAATTGAGGGCCAGTAAGATTGGTGGAGGTGGCCTAGCAAGGGATCTGGGTGAGAGTGGGGTGGTGGAGACCTTCAATGGAAGAGGCTGCGGAGCGGTGAGGTCGGGATCCAGTGGAGAGGCCGGTGATGGCGAGGGTCAAAGGTGGAGAGTGTGAGGTGAGTTCAGGCTGGGCACAGGAGGGCGAGACAAAGACGGAAAGCCACCACCGAGCAGGAGGTGAAGGTGGGGAAGCACCTCCGATGGAGGGTGAAAACCTTGAGTCGACGCTGTGCAGAAAACCGGGAAAAAGGGAGGGGGTGCACCTAGTAGAATATGGTTTCATTTGTTTTTTTCTTTTTTTGTTAAATAATAATAACAATAAAAAAACATAAATAAAAATAATAAAATGACTATAATAAGTATAATAATAATAATAATTAATAACAATAAAATAATAACTATTGATAATAATATTAATAATAATAATAAACATAATACTAATAAAAGTCATAATAATAAGAACAATATAAAAACACACAAAAACAAAAATAAAAATAATAACAATAACAACACCTTGTTAATAATAATAATATTAATTACAAAATAAAATTATTATTATTTTTAGAACATAAAAATTTTACCTGCTTTTTTCGTACAAATATTTGCTTATTTTTAATCGTTATATACTTTCACGGATACCCAGGCCAACGACGTGACTAACGCCCACTATGTAGTGACCACGCACGGGTCCGAAACCTCCTAAACATATTAAAAAACGAAAATTTAAACTCAAGACCCCACTCGGACTTTCGTGTGATAAATTAGAGCTAATAATTTAATAAATAAAAAAGAAATAAAGTTCAGGGTGTGATAGTATCATAAAAACATTCTTGAAAATATTTTTATAAATTCTGGACATGGATAGAAAAGGATTTTCAACATAAGAGGGAGATACTGTAATCTTTTATTAAAAACATTTATTCAGTAATTTTTAGTACGATAGACAGAAAAATGTTACTATTACAAGGAAATGATAGGAATATATATAGTATATAAAAACTTATTATTTTATAGATACATAAATAAAAATATGTCATAAATAACTACTCAATCATTAAGAATCATGATAAACAATAATATATAATTGGATGACCTTCTAAAATTATGTTACATTTGATTCATAATCCCCATGAATGAAGTAACATAAAATATAAATTTAATATCAATTAATATTAATATATTAATAATATAACACATAAGTGGGTCACTGTATACACCATAAAGAATAAATAAGTGGTGAATATGACATATGTCTTAAAAATGTAAATTTGAGATGATAAACACTTATCAATTTACAAAAATATAAATAATATACCCTATGGATGAAATTAAATAAAATTAATATTTTAAAAAATCAATATAATTATTTTCTATATATAAATTATCAATGTATTTGTATATACACTAGAAAAAATAAATAGTGGTTGAATACGACATATGTCAAACAAAAGTAAATATGAGATGAGAAACTATTACCCTAGGTCTGACATCCAATGTATGTGAATGAAATTTCTTTATAACAAATATATATTTATTATAAATATATTATAATAATATAATCACATTTAGAAAAAAATTATTTTAAATTTATATACTATTTTATCATGTTCTTATTTACAATTCATTGATAAAAATAACTATTTTTTGGAATCACTGCTTCATTTTTTAAGAATATTTTGGTTTCTTAGTGTTGGTCACAATAATTTGATCATGGTCAAAACTTATAATTAATTAAATAATATATATCAATATTATATACATTCATTATAAATTTATAAATAATAGTACATAATTGTTATATATTAAAAAATGAGTAACAACATTCTTGGAGGTGGTAGGTTGTACATATGTGTGAATGTAGTTTTCATTTATTGATTGGTGGTACAAAAAAAAGGTTAATAATAATTCAGAATTATAATTTATGTATTAAATTATATACAATATATCTAAATTAAATTAATATTTATTAAAATCTATTCTAAAATTAAACAATAAATGAATCAAATCGCTTCGTAGAGGTGGTACTCAACACGTAAGCATAAGCGATGTTAACCTTTTCCAAAATACTATTAGATTATTAGTTAGATCATATATTATAAATAAATTACTATAATTTTATCACAAATATGATATATATACTTTTAATCCATAATTATTTCAATCCTTGATAGGTGGAGATGGA
Organism: Viscum album; assembly: GCA_963277665.1. Taxonomy (NCBI): domain Eukaryota; kingdom Viridiplantae; phylum Streptophyta; class Magnoliopsida; order Santalales; family Viscaceae; genus Viscum; species Viscum album. Next base: position 1,241,304,022 of record OY728156.1, on the reverse strand, counting down.
AAATGAATTACGTTAGTTTTCGAGGTGGTAGTCCGTAGTAATCATGGTCAACAATTTGGTTTTTCATTTGACAGAGGAGAAGAGGGATATTGGTTATTACATTAACATAATAATCCATGTATATGGGATATAATTATGATTTTTATTTTATAAAATTTAAATATTAATTTAACTAGTTAGAAAGGGAAAATAAATAGATATGCATGGTTAAGAACTATAACTGTTCTTTAGAAAACCACTTTTGTTTTAAACCTAAATCCATACTAAAATGGTTTTATGAATCCAAAAGGAACATTAGGTCGTGGGGAGGTATTTTAGCATTCTATCATGATATATGTTTTTATATAAAAACACATCACTATGTGTGGAGTGTAGAGGATATGGGTTTTCCATCAATACATGCGTTAAAGGACACCCTAGAATGTTTTGAAAGGAAAATGATATACCCACATTTTTTCACATGAAAAATGGAAAAAATTGATCATTATAGAATATTCATTTAGATAAGTATTAAATATGGTTATATAATAAAAATTGGAGATGTTTTTAATTATTTTATCCCATTATAATCTTAGTTTTACTTTTGTTAGACCCATTTTAACGTAGGCTATGATAAATAATTTTTATTGTTTGTACAATTTATTAAGAGAAAAAAATTTAAATTTTTATTAATTTAAATTAAGTAGTTTATAAATATTTTATCAATTCTTTAAAATATTAATTACATAATACTTACTACTAAATTTATAATTAAACCAGTAAGTAAGCCGAAAAAATAGTTTTCCCCGGAAGTGTTTTAAAAAATATTAACAAATTTTATATAAAAAATAAAATTTAAAATTATAGTAATGAATTTAATTGAATTAATAAAAAAATAATTGAAATAATATTACTTTTAAAAATTTTAAATTAAATATATCTTATTATATTTTTTAAATGAAGAGATAATTCATAATAAAAATTATTATTTTTTATTATTCCTCGATATTTATTTTAAAAAAATTTTAATAAATAAAATCTAATATAATTTTGGAAGGTTGTTTTAAATATTTAATATTAAATTTTAAATTTTTTTAACATTATTAAATTTTCATTCAAAATAAGTATTCAAGCCTCAATGAAACCACATGTTTGAGAAATATATTTGTAATCATAAAACTGTATTTATACATACCCAATGACTAAGAAAATAATTCATGATGGAAAAAAATTGGACTAAATAAATCATAATTAAATATAATGGAATTTATTTAACAATATTGATTAAATTGTTTTATTATGACATGAAAACATTACGTGCATAAATATTTTTTTCATAAAGACATTTTTTTTACTTTCATATGTTTTTTATTTTCATTTACAATTGATTTAAAACTAATGAATTTATATTCTTAATGTTTGATGTATATACATAAATAATTTTTAAAATCATATTCATATCAACCAATCCGTAATAATTTTGATAAATTTCGCATTAAATAATAACATTTGAATAGTATATTAGAGTTTGTTTGACACGATGTTGAATATAAATTTAACTATGTAATAAATAATATTTTTTAATGATGAATATATTATAAAATCTTTGGTTATTGAATTATTACCACTTAAATAAAATCATCCCTCTATATTATATTATTGTAATCATATGTATAAAAATTCTTGAAAACACATAGAAAAACATTAATTAAAAACATCCTCTGTATAAGCAATAAAGGGATGTTTGAAGGTCATCTAGAATAACACATAACTGAGTCTCCCCGAAGGAATGAATTATATAGAACTAAAAATATGGACATGGATGAAAATTATAAGTAATTAATAATAATTGTAGATACCATTGGTACATGAATATGAGTTATCTATAAAACTTCAATGACCAAAAATCCCAAAAATAGTATTGGGTGAAGTGGACATTGATAAATAAAAAATGAAGGTAAATGTACCAAATTATCATTTTAAGTTCCATTTTCTAATGTTTTAGAATTCATTTACATTCAATAAATAAAAAAACATAAAATATTCTTATTTGATATCATTTTATTCTAGAAGCCTAATTTTATCCTTTGTGTGTGCTTTGATCAACATCCTCTTCATTTATTACTTCAACAATTCAATATCCAAATTGAATTTTTTATGCCTAACAAACAAAATATATATTTTATCTAATCAGGCAATAAAAACAATAATATCGTGATATTTCTCATTTCATTAAAAAACCAAAATTAATTTTATAATATAAGGCAACACCCAAAATGAGAAAACATGAACATTAATATAAATAATTCTATACCAAAACTAATGTTTCGATAAGGATTATTCAATAAAATAAATAACCCAATATCCAAAATAACGTCAAAATTAAATAAATTTTTTAACCATAAGGATTTTCACATAACCTTCAAATTTCAAGAAGAAAATATATAAGAAAATTCTTCACAAATAATCCTTATTGTTAAAACTAATATTTATATAATCCTTAACAATAGAAAACGTATTCTTTAATATCAATATTAACATAAAAATGAAAATTATTGTATTCGATAATATGTTTCACAAAATCAATGTAAGATTTATCCATCAAAACATTTGACCAAAAATAGCAAAATATTATCAAATATATCATTCTACCAATGTAAGGGATTTCATATTTGTCTCTCAATGGTTTTGGGTTCATGTGCAATGACATTTCCACCTATAATGGTTTGTTCTCTAATATTAGGGTTATCCTTTTTTAGAACTATATTAATAAAATTTATATAAGGTCCTAAAATAATGATAACTACCCTAATTATTCATCATATATGTTTTTATCTCAACTGGTTTTTAGTGATTGTATTTAAAAAAAATTTAATTGAGTATTATTAACTTAACATCAATGATCATATTATCCAAAAATATTATTTATAACAATAAAACTAAGTCCTAAAAATAAAAAATAAAATTCATCAAATAACATTACCTATTAAAAATATGTTATACATAAGGATTATATATACAAAAAATATTTGTTAAAACTTGTTAAAAATCCCTGTGTTATTCAATCACATAAATTCTTAGAAGGTGTAACACCCCAAGATTTTATGAAAAATATTCTTTTTAATTTCATTAATGTCTTGTGTTATACTCTACACCAAAATGAGCTTTAACAATACACATCTCTGACCTGGCTTGAATTACACGCAATCGCGACCTTCCACGATAGCGTGTGTTGTACGCAACACTAAGTTTTGCTAAACAACGATATGCTATTAATATATTATTAAAACTAGCCGTTATGAATAGTAATAATGACTTTTTGAAATTTTTTAAATTTTATTTTTCATAATGGACTTCATTTATGGATTCGGAGTATCAAATTTAGCCTAAGGTGAAATTTTGGTACTTTTCGGATAACTTTCATATTCTGATGAATAGTGAAAATTACTAAATTTTAATTAAGAAACAACTTTTTTAATCGAAATAATTAATAGTGATAAATTATTAAGTTGAGTGGTTTTAAAGTATATTTAGAAAAAAAATTTACAATTTAATACAATGTTGGTCATTGGATGTAATTTCACATTTAAACCAGTTATAAACAAGTGTCAATCTTTTGATAGTTATTATCTCTTAAAAACACGCTATTTGTTGTAACAGCAGAAATTAATTATAAAATTAATTAATGCAACTTATATGTTGGGAATTTTGTAAAATAGAAATCATTTTTGAATTTGGAATATCAATTATAGCTTAGGGTGAAATTTTGGCATTTTTCTGAAAAACTTCAATTTTTGATGAATAGTGAAACCACTAAGTGGTAGGTTAAAAACTGAATTTTGCATAAAACTTAATTTGACTGCTTCTGTGAATGGAATTTCGAAAATCCGACAGACACGGTTGATATCAGTAATTAAATGTGGTTCAATGAGATAAAAATAATTTTTTGGTGAATAGTAACTTTTTATTTTTTTTACAGCGGTTAATAGTAAATAGGGTAACTAAGGGTAAATATGATATTACTATTACCCTAACACATGTCCTAATTCTATTGGATAAGTGTAATTCGACCAAAAACAACCTTATGAATATAATATGACCATTTAGGTCCACTTGGATTAGATTAAGACATTTAATATTATTTTATTTAATGAATAGTTAAAATAGTTAAAATCAATGTTTAATAGGTAAATCATTTTTAATATGGGGTTATACATAAGATAAATTAGACTATAAATATTCATTATAAAGATAAAAAGATTTCCTATATAATGGTATTTTCTTTGTAATTTTTAGAGATTAAATAATTAAATTTATTTGTGACACAATGATGATGCAGTAATTATCTTATTAATGAAATATTGACATAATTGATGTTATAAACACCACAATAAATGTAATTTGAGACTTTTTATGAATTCCACTAATTTTCTAGGTTACTATGATATATTAGTGTTGATTTAATGAACTTGGTTCGAACATATAATTCTGTTATTACTTTCACAAAAATCATATATCAAATAGTGTCAAAATTGACACAAAATAGTTTTTAAATCAAATATTATATTATTAATTGTTATTTTATTCATAAAAAACTATGTTTCGGCCTAATGACTTAGATAAGGATATATATATATTAATAATAAACAATTTGGGGTTCTTTTGGCATGTTATAGTAAGTGTATTAACCATATAGTGTAAGAAAACAAAAAGACACGGTAAAAGTTAAATTATTTAACATAGAGTTAAATCTAATTGATAAGGTTAAAATAATAACCTAAACTTGTCTAAATCCTATTGGTTGATAGTATTTCGACCCATCCCCACTTTATATTCTAAATAAGACCCTTTGTAACCATTATAAACCGATTTTTACTTTAATATAAAATAATATTTTGAGATATTCCTAAGGTGCCCCTCTCCTCCCTTATAAAAGGACACCTCCTCCCCCTCCTCCTCACACCAATTTGAGCACTCAAGCTCGGCCAAACCTGGCCAAAATACCTTCTCCAATTCCCTAGAATAATCCTAGAGGTCCTGGTCTTCTTCAAAGACCAATCTTAGTTCCCTAAGTGGAGGATTAAATGAGGCGTTTCAAAGAAGAGGTAATATCCATTACTGATCTTTTCAATTTCATTCTTCTTAAAATTCTTCTTCTTTAGTAGTTTCATGACAAAGTAATAACATCATTATTACTTACATACTGATATGTTATTATAAATATGAAACAGTCCTAATTCACCTTCTATCCATCTTACAGAAAAATGAAATCACCGCGCGTGCGTACGTACGGAATACCGTCTCCACGCCGTGGTGTAATCTATTTTCCACCACCACCTTAATAGGATGGGTATAATGGTGTAATGAGTAAATATATATGATTATTATAAAGTGATATTGATACTGAAATAGTCTACATACACTTCAACACAATTCCACGACCATGGGAACGATATCATCGCTCGTGCGTACGTACGGACGACCGTCTCCACGACGCGATGAGATTCATTCTCAATGATTAACCATTCATAAATGATTATAAAGTATATATAATAAGTACTAATGAAATATATTACATAATAATGATACTGGATTTATGTAAATTTATATGTATGTCATCTACTTAATTCCATTCACTTCAATAATGAAACGAAAACAGCGTTCATGCGTACGTACAGACTACCGTCTCCATGAACGGTGTATTTCATTCCATTTATCGATATATTATATATATATATATTCTGAATATATATTATATATAAATCATGTTTTACATTCTGGATATAAGTAATCATGATCCAAGTAATCATATTAATAATTACAAGTTAAAAACACGAACGACAAATGAGACGATTTTACCCAAAACGCTATTTTAACATTAATTTAAAAAAGAACGGGTAATATAAAGTCATAAGTGGACCATATATGATATAACAACAATGCATATAATTCTGGAATAAGTCAATAACATGATTTAAATAATTATACAGGAGGTTCGGACACTTACAAAGCAAGTCGGACCTAAGGTAAGGGAAATATCACAATCTCATTTTTTTATCCGAGATTGCTTATACTTTGGTATTTACTGGGGTGTATTTTATCATCCACATCCATGTTTCCTCAATATTTAATATTATTTCCATCCAACTACAGTTGTTTAAATCCAATTTTACCCTTCGGTGAGTTTTTAGTAAAAGATATGAAAGGAATCTTTTGTCGTTTTTCGTACGAGGTACTTTTTTGACTTTTCCGACAAAAGTACGAAGAATGTTTTTTTAACTTATACGGCATGAATGGATTTTTAAAAAATTATTTCCAAGAAGCTTCATTTACATGTTTTCATGTTTATTCAACTTCTTTTAGTTTAGAATTGTATGACATGTTATGAAAGGAAAAGTGTTTTTGAAGTAGAAAGGATATTTTCCTCAAGAATGGAGTTCAAGTGTTTTATCAAAAATATTTTCCATCTAAGATAATATGGGGTTCTGTTTCTATACCTATCATTACATTTACTTGATTATGTTGTGATGGAAATATTTTTATGAATTCCTTTATCTTCTATGAATTGTTTTATGATGTCATGATTTTTAAGATTCCTATTTTTTACATGGGTTATGCAATGATGTATGATTTATGATTTTGTGGCACACATAAGAATGGTATCATTATGAGATGGGTGGGACCTATATCTCCCTACAATGCATTGGGTAATGATTTTATATCTCATGAGATAGACAGGGCTGGAACGGTAGGTTATACCGGTTCAGTGAAACAGGACTGGAACGAGGGTGACTCGGTTCAGAAAGGGACTTTGTCCACTAAGATAGTCTTGGCAATGAGTCTTGACTAACAAGAATAGATTTTCTATGATTATGTGTGTATTCCACAAAGTTTCATGTTTTAAGTTATGATTATTGTGATTACATTTCACTGCAATTATTTATCCCATGTTATGAAATTATGATCTTTTTTGCAGGTTAAGATTTCCAAAAGTTATGTGCTTGTGTATACGATGAGATTTATATTAATTTTGTTTACCCTTACTGAGCATTTGAGCTCACCCTTTTATGTTTTCTTTTTTCCCAGGATATAAATAAAGGCTTTAGGTAGAAAAATGGAAGATATTTATGGGAGATGTTGAAAATATTTCACCACGATTAGAAGATTACGTTCCGAGTTTCCAAAGACCCTAAACTATTACGATCCTTGTGTGTGTGTTTTTGTTATGTACTAAGTATTCCGCAAAAGTAATGTAATGTTCATGTACGTTAGGCTTCGGGTCTCTACAGTTGGTATCAGAGGAAAGGTTTAGTCAACCTTTGGAAACTAGGATGTGAGAATGTTAGTGAGATCCCTAGAGATATTTCTAAGGTATGTCTAGGGATGTCTCTAAGGATAAGTATACGTATAGGATATTGTCCTAGTACTACGGTAACGATCTTAGAATTAAACCTAAGATGTTAGATATTAAGGGTACTCCCCCTTTATTATGATTTTTTCCTCTCACACTATTCTTTTTGGGTTTTAGAAAATGGCTGGAAACAAGGTGATTCACGATAATGGAGGATATGATGGACAATGGAATGATATTTTTCATGAGCAACCAAATGAAATGGGATTTGGAACTCCAAAAATCATTATTATGCCGAATCAGCAATCTCATAATATGATCAATAAAGTAAAATTTGGTAAGTTTCCTGACTCGGCTAATAAGAGAAAGATGGAGTTTCATGATGATCATAGAGGAAAGAAAGTTCAATTTCCACTATGTAAATCATGTGGGAAGAGGCATCAAGGAGAATGTTTCAATGGAACTGGAAGATGCTTTTGGTGTGGAAAAGAAGGACACAAAGCCAGTAAGTGAAACACCAGGGATGAGGATAATGGTATTGCTATGACATCAAAAATGGTTAAATGTTTTAAATTTGGAATGTACGGGCATTATGCAAACCAATGCCCTAAGGAAAAGTCTCATGAAGAGAATCAGTATGGTCATATGGGTATTATTTATGTGGATGATGATGAAGAGACTACAAATGATATGTGAGATGAAAGAATTGTTGAAGCTCGGTCAATGGTTTAAGAATGTAGTGGAATGATTACATGTTTATCATGTGTAATGTTGTATAAGTAATCTCATGGTACTATGGAATAAAGAGACATTAAGGATTGTTACACTGTTGTCTTTCCTTGAGTTTTGAAAGTGTATGATTAATGGTACCAGTATCCATGAATGGTTATTCAGATATTTTTGGAATGTAGATGATATGCGCATAATGAAGGGATAAGATGATAATGAGATGTTTGATTGTATTCAGGAGCTCATGATTGATATAAGGACTAAGTGATATCATGGTTTGAGTATATAGAATTTTGAGGATTTTGGTATGTGGAAGGTGTTAACTTTTAACTGCATTCATGTTTTCACTAAGGTTCAATGGGAATTCAAGAGAATACATGATTAAGGACTTTGAATGTTTGGAATGTGACCGACAAAACATATCTTATGATATATGGGGATCAACGATGGTATTAAATCTTTGGTAATCGTTTTCACTATATTATGAGAGTGGACTGCAGTATTATGGATAAGCCTAAAGATTATAATGGATTATGTTGAACATAAGTTGGTATTGATTAAGGATAGAAGATTTTCGATATTATTGATGAGATGTTATAGTAATGTAGTTTTAGAAAAAGGACAACCTGCAGGACGGGCGACATCCCATCGCGTCGGACACGGATGTGGGAATCGAACCCACAACCGAAGTGCGACTGTCCTTTATCCCTTATCAATGGCCTACAGGAAGTCCCTGTTTAGTAGAAACTAGTTTTATTTTATTAAGTGGTATGATATATGAAGTATAAGTTCATTTTAGGAACCATATATGATTAATCTCACTATAGAATGACTTATGTATATTTAATAACTTTTGCTAACCTTTTGTTTGAGATAGATGGAATGACCCTTCATTCTATCACATGATCTGCTAACCCTTCACGAATAACAAATTCAACTTCATTTACTTATGAGATGAAGTGGAAATTGTTCAAGGCATGAACAACAGTGAGATTGTACCAAAATAAATTAAGTATTTATTCTAATTCAAATTCTTCATCATTAGGGAAACGATCTTGAAAACCAAAAATGTTGTTCTAGTGCTCTTATATCTGATTAATCAGACGGTACCTTAGATCATCACAAATTTACGGATTTGTGATTGTTGGCTTTTCCATAGCCATGTTCTCTACCACTCTCCATCAGAACATGATGGTTAGATTTTTATTCCATATCCATATTTTCACCTATGTGGAAACCCAGTGATCAGTTTATTTGGGTAACAGTTACGTTTCATACTTTTGTTTTTAAATATTGGTTTTGGTATTCCTTTTTACGATGTGGGTTTGCATTAAAGGATCTTTCGAATAGTAAACCATTTATAACCCCGACGAATTTCGAGGGCGAAATTCATTTTAAGGGGGGTAGAATGTAACACCATGAAATTTTATGAAAAATATTCTTTTTAATTTCATTAATGTCTTGTGTTATACGCTACACCAAAAGAATCTTTAACAACACACATCTCTGACCTGGCTTGAATTACATGCAATCGCGACCTTCCACGATAGCGTGTGTTGTACGCAACACTAAGTTTTGCTAAACAACGATATAATATTAAGATATTATTAAAACTAGCCATTATGAATAGTAATAACCACTTTTTGAAAATTTTTAAATTTTATTTTTCAAAATGGACTTCTTTTATGGATTCGGAATATCGAATTTAGCCTAAGGTGAAATTTTGGTACTTTTCGGATAACTTTCATATTGTGATGAATAGTGAAAATTACTAAATTTTAATTAAAAAACAACGTTTTTAATCGAAATAATTAATAGTGATAAATTATTTATTTGAGTGGTTTTAAAGTATATTTAGAATAAATTTTTACAATTTAATACAATGTTGTTCATTGGATGTAATTTCACATTTAAACCAATTATAAACAAGTGTCAATCTTTTGATAGTTATTATCTCTTAAAAAAACGCTATTTGTTATGACAGCGGAAATTAATTATAAAATTAATTAATGCAACTTATATGTTGGGAATTTTGTAAAATATAAATAATTTTTGAATTCGGAATATCAATTATAGCATAGGGTGAAATTTTGGCATTTTTCTGAAAAACTTCAATTTTTGATGAATAGTGAAACAACTAAGTGGTAGGTTAAAAACTGAATTTTGCATAAAACTTAATTTTACCGCTTCTGTGAATAAAATTTCCAAAATCCAACTGACACGGTTGATATCATTAAGTAAAATTTGGTTCAATGAGATAAAAATAATTTTTTGGTGAATAGTAACTTTTTATTTTTTTTACCGCGGTTAATAGTAAATAGGGTATCTAAGGGTAAATATATTATTAGTATTACCCTAACACATGTCCTAATTCTATTGGATAAGTGTAATTCGACCAAAAACAACCTTATGAATATAATATGACCATTTAGGTCTACTTGGATTAGATTATGACATTTAATATTATTTTATTTAATGAATAGTTAAAATAGTTAAAATCAAAGTTTAATAAGTAAATAATTTTTAATATTGGGTTATACATAAGATAAATTAGACTATAAATATTCATTAGAAAGCTAAAACGATTTAATATATAATGGTATTTTATTTTCAATTTTTAGACATTAAATAATTTAATTTATTTATGCCACAATGATGATGCAGTAATTATCTTATTAATGAAATATTGTCATAATTGATGTTATAAACACCAAAATAAATGTAATATGAGACTTTTTATGAATTATACTAATTTTATAGGTTACTATGATATAGTAGTGCTGATTTAATCAACTTTGTTCGAACATATAATTCTGTTATGACTTTCACTAAAATCATATATCAAATAGTGTCAAAATTGACACAAAATAGTTTTTAAATGAAATATTATATTATTAATTGTTATTTTATTCCTAAAAATCTAATGTTCGGCCAAATGACTTAGATAAGGATATATATATTAATAATAAACAATTTGGGGTTCGTTTGGCATGTTATAGTAAGTGTATTAACCATATAGTGTAAGAAAACAAAAAGACACTGTAAAAGTTAAATTATTTAACTTAGAGTTAAATCTAATTTATAAGGTTAACATAATAACCTAAACTTGTCTAAATCCTATTGGTTGATAGGATTTCGACCCATCCCCACTTTAGCTTCGAAATAAGACCCTTTGGAACCATTATAATCCGATTTTGACTTTAATATAATATAATATTTTGATATATTCCTAATGTAACCCTCTCCTCCCTTATAAAAGGACACCTCCTCCCCCTCCTCCTCACACCAATTTGAGCACTAAAGCTCGGCCAACCCCTGACAAAATACCTTCTCCACTTCCCTAGAATACTCCTAGAGGTCCTGGTCTTCTTCAAAGACCAATCTTAGTTCCCTACGTGGAGGATTCCAAGAGGCGTTTCAAAGAAGAGGTAATATCTATTACCGATCTTTTCAATTTCTTTCTTCTTCAACTTCTTCTTCTTTTGTGGTTTCATGACAAAGTAATAACATCAGTATTACTTACATACTGATATGTTTTTATGAATATGAAACAACCCTAATTCACCTTATATCCATCCTACGAAAAAATGAAATCACCGCGTGTGCGTACGTACGGAATACCGTCTCCACGCCGTGGTGTAATATATTTTCCACCACCACCTTAATAGGATGGGTATAATAGTGTAATGAGTAACTATATATGATTATTATAAAGTGATATTGATACTGAAATATTCTACATACACTTCAACACAATTCCACGACCATGGGAACGATATCATCGCTCGTGCGTACGTACGGACTATCGTCTCCATGACGCGATGAGATTCATTCTCAATGATTAACCATTCATGAATGATTATAAAGTATATATAATAAGTACTAATGAAATATATGACATAATAATGATATTGGATTTATTTAAATTTATATGTATTTCATCTACGTAATTCCATTCACTTCAATAAGGAAACGAAAACAGCGTTCATGCGTACGTACGGACTACTGTCTCCATGAACGGTGTATTTCATTCCATTTATCAATATATTATATATATATATAAATATATTATGAATATATATTATATATAAATCATTTTTTACATTCCGGATATAAGTAATCATGATCCAAGTAATCATATTAATAATTACAAGTTAAAAACACGAACGACAAATGAGACGATTTTACCCAAAACGCTACTTTAACATGAATTTACAAAAGAACAGGTAATATAAAGTCATAAGTGGACCATATTTGATATAATAATAATTAATATGATTATGGAATAAGTCAATAACATGATTTAAATCATTATACCGGAGGTTCGGACACTTACAAAGCAAGTCGGACCTAAGGTAAGGGGAATATCACAATCTTATTTTTTTATCCGAGATTGTTTATACTTTGGTATTTACTGGGGTGTATTTTATCATCAAAATCCATGTTTCCTCAATATGTAATATTATTTCCATCCACCTACAATTTTTTAAATCCAATTTTACCCTTCGGTGAGTTTTTAGTAAAAGATATGAAAGGAATCTTTTGTCGTTTTTCGTACGAGGTACTTTTTTGACTTTTCCGACAAAAGTACGAAGAATATTTTTTTTAACTTATACGGAATGAATGGATTTTTAAAACATTATTTCCAAGAAGAATCCTTTACATGTTTTCAAGTTTATTCAACTTCTTTTAGTTTAGAATTTAATGACATGTTATGAAAGGAAAAGTGTTTTTGAAGTAGAAAGGATATTTTCCTCAAGAATGGAGTTCAAGTGTTTTATCAAAATTATTTTCCATCTAAGATAATATAGGGTTATGTTTCTATACCTTTCATTAAATTTACTTTATTATGTTGTGATGGAAATATTTTTATGAATTCCTTTATCTTTTATGAATTGTTTTATGATTTCATGATTTTTATGATTCCGATTTTTTACATGGCTTATGCAATGATGTATGATTTATGATTTTGTGGCACACATAAGAATGGTATCATTATGAGATAGGTGGGACCTATATATCCCTCTAATGCATTGGGTAAAGATTTTATATCTCATGAGATAGATAGGGCTGGAACGGTAGGTTATACTGGTTCAGTGAAACAGGACTGGAACGAGGGTGACTCGGTTCAGAAAGGGACTTTGTCTACTAAGATAGTCTTGGAAATGAGTCTTGACTAACAAGAAATTATTCTCTATGATTATGTGTGTATTACACAAAGTTTCATGTTTTAAGTTATGATTATTGTGATTACATTTCACTACCATGATTTATCCCATGTTATGAAATTATGATCTCTTTTGCAGGTTAAGATTTCCAAAAGTTATGTGCTTGTGTATACGATGATATTTATATTTATTTTGTTTTCCCTTACTGAGCATTTGAGCTCACCCTTTTATGTTTTCTTTTTCCCCAGGATATAAAGAAAGGTTTTAGGTGAAATAAAGGAAGATCTTTATGGGATATGTTGAAGATCTTTCACCACGATTAGAAGATTACGTTCCGAGTTTAAAGAGACACTAAACTATTACGATCCTTGTGTGTGTGTTTTTGTTATGTACTAAGTATTCCGCAAAAGTAATGTAATGTTCATGTACGTCAGGATTCGGGTCTCTACAGAAGGGGTCTCTAGGAATTTAAAATTATGATCAAACTTATACTCATAAACCCATGATTATATCAAAAACAATTATATTAATCCCCTATTAAGACACATACACTTATAAAAACTATCACAATCCTTATATGCTTTAGTATTCTTATAAAAAAAATACTATTGATGAAAATATTACCAAAAAATTATTCACAACCCCATATATATATTTTTCAACATTTTTTACTTTAGTGATTTGTATAACATAAGTCCTTTCTTGATGTCAGTTTTAAAAATTAAAAGAGGGAATTAAAATGAATAATATCGAGGTTATTAATAATTATGAAAATGAACTATAAATGGATCTCTTGGGTGCATGTTATTTTTATATATTGAAATTTTTACTTTTCCTCAGCATTTCATTGCACTATGCCATTCTTTTCAACACAAAAAGATTTCATGTCCCATTGAGAAAATCACATGGATTCATATTTCCAAATTTATACTATTAAAAAAATTGTACTAAATTTCCTCCATGGTCAACATCAAATAATCACTTAATAGACTCCATATTTGCCTTATTTGGTTAGTCTGAGAGGGGTTATGTTATAGGTTAATAATCCTATGTTATGATAACTAATTTAGTCTAAAAAAATATTTTTTATTAATTTTATTATTGCATTTGGTTGCCTATAATCACAATATTTTCTATAACATTGAAAAATAAAATAATAAATATAGGTTCAGGAAATTGAATGTGATAAAAAAATATTGTGACCAATACTAATCACATGTGAAAACAATGAAATCATTCATTTGATATGTAAATAGAAACCCCATATTTTCAATCAATGTTACATCAGGTTTAACTTATGTTATTTATATTCATCATCAATTTAAATCCTTTACGATGGTTCATAATAAAAATGTGAATTCCCCCATGTTAGTCCAAAAAAAGTATCAATCTAGGTGTTCTGCAATCCAACTAGTGATATACCATGTAATGGGTAAGTCAAGAACAACAGTCCATTTTCAAAGTAATTATCCCTAGGCACAACTATAATATATACACATCGTATTGTAGTATGCATGTAGGGATACATTTATAGAAACACAACTTAATCTATACCTTATAAAAAATTTAGGATGTTGTCCTATAATTTGTCCTATCATCATGGTTAGTCATTGGGATAAATTCTCTAATCAAAAATATCTTAAATCTAGTTCATAGGGTTTCTAATAGACATATTAAGATACAAACTATATATACCTTGACTATATTAGCCCATATTTGGTTGTAATGTTATTACATTGCTTCTAGATATGAGCGTTCATATCCCAATGAATCGAATATTTTTTTAGTATTTCAAAACTAGATACATACATGAATTTAACATTACATTTGAAAACCTAAAATATGACTTATTATTTCATTGAAAATACCATTATTACCTTAAAAATATCCTTGTTCAGCAGTCATAATACTATTCCTAACATCCGGAATAATGAAAACTGATGAAATAGATAATCTAAGATTCCCAGTAAGGGTAGCCACCCAATAAAATTTATAATAATAATAATATCAAGGTAAATAGTTAAAAATGACATTTAATCAACAAATTTAGAATAATGAACGATATGTTAAGAATAAATAATTTCTAAATAATGGATTATAAATAATCACATGACATTGAAACTTATCCACAAGTTTCATTACTTATACAATAATAACATATAAATCATTAACTAATCTAATAATGAAGGAAATCATAATTCTAAATCATCATCACTATATAGCTGAGGCCTTATTCCATGACATCTTACATAACAAGGTAAGGCCTCTACCAAATAATCAAGATAATATTTTTAATGCGACCTATATGGGTATCAAGGGGATATAGATGGATCCACCCAACATGTACTATATCCAAATAATTCCTCACTTAAATGTGGAGAAACATAATCATATAAATATTCAAATTGAATAAATAACCAACAAAACGTAATTAATTTCCACAATGAATAAAAATAATCACAAAAAATCCATTATAATAAGGAGACTTGTATAAAAATATTACATCCCCAGTTGAAATGATCAAAAAATCCATAGAAATAATATAGATTGTATAATTAAATCGTATACCTCATAGAGCATAAAAAATAAGGGGTTTTTTCCTTAGTGAATAGAACCACCAAAAGACATAAAAAAAATTCTTATAAAAACACCATTTTCATAATAAAAAACATCATAAAAAGAATCCTAAATATTTAGAAAAATATTTTATTTGAAAATAAGTGTGGAAACGTGAAAAAATTATTAAATCAATGAATTTTATTGATGGTTGGAAATTGTGTTGATATTAAGTAAGTTAAAATAATGTTTCAATTCACATTTTCGGTACAAAGTTATTAATTACATCATTTAGAAAATAAAAAATGATCCATTTAAACAATTTTTAAAAGATAATAAATGGAAAAAATGTATTTAATAAAATATTTAATGTATGTTGAAAAAATTTTGGAATTTTTTTCATAACATATTATATAGAAGATAAATGATTTTCAATTGAAAAAACAATGTATGATTTTATTAAAAAGGTTTTCATACCATAGGGATAAAAATTTTACAATTAGTTGAAAATTTTACGAATTAACATTACGGAATATAATTAATTAGTTTTTTCGATATATGTCATATCATTTTTTCCATAAAATTAATTACAAACAATCCAAATAAATGAAGAGATTGTAATCATTAAAACCTAACCAATTTGGTAACACATGAATCAAAAAAAATTGAATGAATTAATTTAAAATGAAACATTAAATACCACGAATATAAATATATTCATGCTAAAAAATATCAAAAGGGTGTATATAAGCCACCCAAATGATGTAAGTGGTGAATAAGGAAAATGTCATAGGGAAATAAATGTGAGATGAGAAACACTTTCATCTTCAGTAACAATATAATCAGAAAACCCATGAAATAAATAACAAACCTTGACATATTTAATATCATTAAGATACATAGACTCGTGATAATATGTGTCAAAGTGAAAATATATACATAATATATAATAAATAACTGATGAATATGACATATGTTCAATAGATGTCGAAGGAAGATGGGGAAGCCTTACCACTAAATTCCATCAAACATGCAAGAACCTCTAGTCTAATAAATACTAATTTTTTTTATAAATATATAATATAACTATAATCATATATATCATTAATTATATGATTTTTTATTATTCATTTATGACATTATCATTAACAATTCTTTGTTAAAAACACCTTTTCAGGTAAGTACTCATTTTTCATGTATGTTTTTCTTTGGTAGTTTATATCCCAATAATTTTATCTTGGTTTCATAATTTTCCAAATATAAACAATGATATAAATATTATATATATTAAATTCTAAATTATTTTTATTTTTCCATAATTTTTATAGATATAAAAATGAGTTATAACAGACATGGTGAAGAAAGGATGTACAAACATATTAATGATATATTCATTTTTTGAAGAATGAAAATAAATCATGGTAAATAGTAAATCACCATTTATGAATCATTATTATATCATATAATTATTATATGTTCATAATATACAACCTTATTACCATATATGTGAGAAATAAAAAAAAAATTAAATCATATCACTTTGTGGAGATGGTAGTCCACAATTACAAATGAGATACATTATAATTTTCCAAAAGATTTAATAATATTATGGTATATGTGATATTATAATTCAATAAGTATTATAATTTAATATATATCTTATATATATACTATATACATTATTATACCATGTCATGGCATGCGGTGATAAAGGTAAATAGCATCACCTTGAGGGGTGACAATCCACAAAACACATTATAAAAAATTTCATTTACCATATATTAGATGAGGAGAATTAAATAGGTTATTCCACTAAACAAAATAACATCTGAGTAAATTTTATATACTGGATTTACTATTTTAACATATTATAATATTATTTCAAGTAGTTAGGAGAAGAAACAAACTAAAAATGCATGGCTACTATATACACATATTCATTATTAAAGGACTTTAGGTTTATATCTTGATCCTTAATAAAATAATATTACAATAAAAAGGACTACATGAAATAGTGGGGGATTTAATTAATTAATTTTGATAGCTATTTTATGAGTCAATTTTGTCTCACAGTGCTGAGAAAAGAGGACGTAGGCACGCATTTATAACTATGGGAGAATACAAACATATATTTTTCTAAAACGTATATCGACATTTTACAAATTCAAAAAGGATCATGAATTGATCTTTCAAGTATATTATATGATATAAATTCTAAATATGACTTGTAAATATAAATTTTACAACCATTTATTTCATTATAACTCTTTGATTATTTGTTTAACAACCAATACAACTATCAAAACCCTAAATGAAATAATTAATTTTTAATTTTCCTACTATTAATTACTAAAAAATAATAAGATTATATTTTAAATAATATTAATTTTACTAAACTAAAATATTTAATCCATTTTATAAAATTCAAATCACAAAAGTGGTTTAATTTATTTTAAAATAAAACTTGTATGCATGAGAAAAAAATATTTTCCCTGTAAATGATTTCTTACATATAAAATGTGTTTATATTATAATTGTAAATGAAATAAATTATAATGACCTAAAATGTATTAATAAAAATATAATTAAAGTAAAATTATTTTTAAAAAAAATTATAATAAATTGATACCTTTTAAATTATATAAAATAAAAGTATGTATTTAATAAAAAAAATTATATATTATCCATAACAAATTAGTCATTCCTCAAAATTATAAAATATTCCCTTGATGATATTTTTTCTATGATTATTAAAAATTAAACTTATATTTTTAGATTAAATTTTATGAATGTGTAAAGATTTAACTTTTGAATCTGTGCACAAAACATAAAAAACAATTTTTTGTAAAATAAAGTTTCTATACATAAAACTGGATTTATTCATATATAATTATTATAAAAAATATTAAATGAACTATAACACATTTTAATAAATATATTTTATCTGTATATCATTATGATATTTCCCTAATAGTGGGAAATTTATTTATTTTTAATTCAAAAACTCACAATAAAAAGAAATAGGGTTTTATCTAAAATAAATTTATTTTACATTAAAAATTGTTTTTTATTTTTATTTATAATCCATTTATAGGTATTGATTTCATTTTATACATGTTTAATCAATATAAATTTAATAATTTACTTAGTCCAATTAATAATATAAATCTAATTACTTGGAGATTAAATTCAAATTAAATATTAATATTTTAATAACATGTCTTAGTTCTTTTAATATCATATATTTAATAAATAAAAATTATTTTATGTGGAATATATTAAATAACTCTCAGAGTTACATGTAAGGTGTCGAGATAAAAACATTGAAATATCCATGTTCTACCCTATCCCACAGAATGATCATCTAAAGCCATGGTACATATATATTGATCCAATATATATCACCCACCATAGGGTATGTATGTATCTCATCAACACCTCGATGAAGGAAATAGAGTAAATAACTATCTGATGAAAATGTATCAAATAATCATTTTACAATGACCACCAAAGTATCAACTCACCATATTCTAGCTATTCCACCATCAAGACACAATCTGTGTTATATTCTTGACTAGCCTTCACATCATCAACAAGAGAAGATGTAACTTTCACTAGAGTAAATTCCATCAATCCATAGTCCATGGAAGTATCCATCATCCAGTTAGTCAACATGATCAACATGTGTCACTATTACTCTGATGGATATTGAACAGGATCCCAACTTAACATCATGTTAGTGTAAGGAGAATCTATGATGAAAGTACCTTGACCTAGTGTGTATTACATATCAATGTAAACAACCAATATATTATCTATAAAGATTCCCTAACACATAATCAAGACACACCATGTGATGATAATGTAAGGGAACCTATGGTATATGTAGAAATAAAATATCACTGGAGAGATAGTGTTCACATTTAATTAAAGAGTGGACCACCACTTCTAGATCCAATTCATTGGAATGATTCATCTGCTCATCAGGCTGTATTTGACATGATTCATAAAATACACCCATATCCCACACTATCTATACAACTCCCAATCCAATAGCAGATACACTATTGTATATAAAAAATTTGATGCCTAGATTAGGATTATTTATCACTTGAGTTGAAGCCATCCAACTCTTCAACTTAGGAAATTATTCTTGAAACCTGTCTAACTACTTGAACTTGACTCCCTTATACTTCATCGCATTTATGAGTCCTAATAAATGAGAAAATAATTAGGTATAATATTCTTAATATCCAACAAAACTAAAAATATCCTAATATAAAACACATTATAGGGACATGTTTAGGACATCATAACCTCCACATTATCCTGTAATATTGATATACAGGTCTCAAACAACACGTTCCTCTAGAATCCCCCCCCACCGCATACAAATGTACTAATTAAATAAAATACTATAATTATTCTCATTACAAAGTTTGTGTATGAATATATCATGATGTCAATAATGCTACATTTTTCACGACCCGTCCTCAGGGCCCATGCAGTGACTACCCCAAGCCCACCTTCCATTGACTAGGGGATGGCGACTAGCACCAAAGGCGTAAATCCCTATACTGGGAAGCCATTTCCTTTATAGAAGTAAACACACACAACAGAGTACGTAACCAAAGGAAGAACAAAGTAATATTGTATACAAAAGTATGTGCTAAAAAGAAATGGGCCAGAAATACGAGTCCAGACAGTAAGTACAGTACAACTGAAAGACTAGTACAACATTAGTAAAGTAAATCAGCAACCACTGAGTCATCCTATGGGAATCCCACCTGAATGTGGGTACATATGGTCTCCTCTACACCGCAGGTCTGTCCGTCCGCTCCGTGTACGTCTTGCCAAGTGGTCCACCTCCGGGTTCCGTCCAGCTCTACAAGTCTCTACCACAATCAGTGTTGTCCGTCGTCTGCATCCAACACAACGTAGTGAGGGCATAGCTTGTGCAGGGGTGAGTATAACACTAATTAGTAGGGACCCCGGGACCCCCGAAGGTCTCCTAGAATCCACGAAGAATATACCACAAAAGGAATGATACAATCACGAAGTATCAACCAACTCTACATAGGTATATGCCCATACATATACATAGGTCATCAATCCCAGTTCAGCTTCAACTCTCGACCCTAAGCACAACACAGTCCACACATGAAATCAAGTTAATCACATCGATGGAAATGATTGAATGTCAAGGAATATCTCACATAGGAATATATCTTTCATATAGCGATAGAGATGATCATATGTATACATTTATTCATCCAAGATATCAGACCCATGTAGGATACAAGGCCAACTAAGCTGTCGGACCCACGCAGTATACCAGACCAGGTACTCTGTTAGACCCACATAGGATACTAGAACAGAAGTCAAATTGTCGGTCCCACGTAGGATACAAGTACAGTAGTGAATGCTATCGAACCCATGGAGGATGCCAGTATTGTTGTTTTCGTCATCGAACCCACGTAGGATTCTAGTACGGTTGTCGTCATCGTCTAACCCACGGAGGATTCCAGTACAGTAGTCATCACAGTCGCCACCATATCTAGTGTTCCCACACACCTCACACTCTATTCCGGGAGGGTCCGCTACTTATGAAAAGGGGGTTGTCACATAAACTATCACGAAGTCTAGAGTTGATGTACCCTGAAGTTCCATCTCGTCAAAAGGAACCCAATGCGATAGACGACACGTCAATCAGACGTCCAGTCAAAGAGATATTTGCTTTTCTGTTCCAGGGGCCTGGTTGGAAATACGCTCGTTCCAAACCTAGTCGTTATTCTAATTCATCCAAAACTCGCTTATATTAATGAAAATGAACTGCTTCATCGTGAGGGTCACAATGCCATAGACAGTTCGTCTATCGGACACGTGGTCATTAAGTTATTCACGTTTAATTGAAAACGGGCACAACCCGTTTTGCCCAGTGGGCTGGCGGGTCAGCCCGATCCGATTAAGTGGGTCCGACCCAGTAGAGGGTTAGATCGGCCTGGTGAAGCACATGGTCCGGCCCGAGGGGAGTGACCTGGCTTGAAGGGGTGGGGCGCGGTGCGGCACGGTGCGACCCGACCCGGCTGGTCGAGCGCTGCGGGGGGTTGGTGGGGGGCGGTCTCCTGAAATGGTGGTGCCAAGTGGCGCCAACCTCTTGTCCGGCCGGCGGATGCCGGCCGGTCTTCCCAGCGTGAGCGGCCCGCAATGGCGGGCCATGGTTCCTCCAGCGAGGCGCCCTCCTGGTGTCGCGGGTCAACCCAGCCCGATCTATCGGTTGCCGGCCGGATTTTCCACCGATCGTCCCGCGGAACATAGGTAGTCGTCCTCCACAGCATGGCGCCCTCATGGCGCTGTGGTCTCTTTGGTCTGGCTAGCTTTGCCGGTCAGTTCTTCATCGGCTGAGCGGCCCGGGGTTGCGGGTCGTGGTTCTTCCGCACACGGCCACCACCTTCTCTCGTCGCTACCTTTACAACATGGTCTCCATGGGAATCAAAAGAGACTATAGAGGGAATACGGGCCGTGTGTTTTTGGCCGCACCCTCCTCATTAGCCGGTAACAGTTGGCCAATGTTATTCCAATTAAATCAATACAGACGAGATAATTTATTTACTTATAAATTACATGCAACCCCTACCTCGAAAGAAGGTGCGTTCGTAGATGGAGTCATGGGGAGGCGGCATCAACTCGTTGACGTCGTGGAAAAAGGAGTCGAGGATGGTGCATCGTTAGTGTTCCGTGCATGTGGCTCCTTCACCTTTGGCTTGGTAGAAGATCGAAGGAGATGATCGTTATTCTTTGGCAGTTCTTCGTCGAAAGAAGAACCCTATTCTTTTATATCTCAAGTGTTCTCCCCAAAAATAATTTCCCACCAATATAATAATAACGTCCTCCCATAATATAACATTTCCATGAATTTCAAAATTAATTCAAAATGTAAATTTAATTAATTAAGGAATTAGAGTTGGCAATATTAATTGATGAGAGATGGAGAGGCTCCACATTTAAATGGAAGTCCAAATTTTTTAAGTGGGTTGTCAAAAATTAAATACAGTGGAGTGTTAATGGGGGTTAAAGGAATATGAAAGGATTAGGAATCGTGTGGTCCCCACCATACTAATTCCTCTCATGGGAGGTTATGTGGGTGTGGGACCCACCCCTAACTCCCCATTGTTGTAATTAACCAACATCTTTAAGAAAAATTGAGTTCTACAAATTTTATTTATTTTATTATAAATCCCTAAATATTAACTCTCAACTCACATAAAATGAAACTACAGTAATGGCCCCGTTAAGAAAATACCAGCATTGCGAGTTCATTGGGGTCCTCATATTTCAATTTCGAGCACCTGTTCAAAATATAGAAAAACCAGCACGTACGTTTGCTAAACGTACCCGAACACAATTTCAGAAATTGATTCCGAGCACACCGGTCCTCAGAATCATGTGCCGTCAGAAACCGTAGACTCAAAAAATTCCAAAGTATTTATGAAAAAATTTTCCTTGAAATTTCCCCATCTTTACATTACTCCCACCTGAGGGCTTTATGTCCCTGTAAAGCTACAACACACACTAGGGAAACAAATGAAGGTACTGAGCTCGCATTTGACCCACCCGCTCCCATGTGCTCTCCTGGAGGTTCCCTTGCTGCCAGTGAATGCCCACAAGAGGAATCTACCATCCATGTAGGACCCACTCATGTCATTCCTTGATCTCCACCAGGACCACCGTGAATGTTGCCTCGTCATCGATGTCTAGCTCCCCGTGATCGATGATGTGGATTGGGTCATGCACGTATCTCCTCAGCTGAGATACATGGAAAAAATCATGCACCTGGTGCAACTGAGGTGGAAGGGGCAGGTGGTAAGCCACCTCACCTAATCTTCTGAGTACCTAGAATGGTCTAATGAAAGCCGAAGATAACTTACCTCCCCGACCAAATCTTCGTAGACCTCGTCGAGGTGAGACCCGTAGAAAGACGTTGTCACCATCCTCAAACTCTAGTGATCTCTGTCTCCTATCAGCATAGGACTTCTGTCTACTATGTGCAGTCTTCATCTGCTCCTGGATGATCTGCACCTTCTCCTTCGTAGCATAAACCATCTATGGTCTTACAAGTGTTGACTCCCCTGGGTCAGCCTAGCATAGAGGTGATATGCAAGGTCAGCTGTACAGTTCCTCGTAAGGGGCCATCCCGATGGTGGAGTGGTTACTGTTCTTGTACGCAAACTCCACCAAGGGTATGTGATCCTCCCAGCAGTGACCAAAATCAAGGACACACGCAAAGATCATGTCCTCAAGAGTCTGAATGATCCTATATGTATGGCAATCCGTCTGAGGATGGAAGGTGGTGCACAGACATAGCTGCATCCCAAAACCCTCCTGCAACCCCTTCAATAGTCGGGATGTGAAATTATCATCATGATCGGAAGTTATAGATGATGGAACACCATGAAGCTGTACGATCTAATTAATGTAGAGGCATCCCAAGCTCTTTACTGAGCCCGACTCTCTGATTGGTATGAAGTGGGCCGACATGGTGAGTTGATCAATGATCTCCCAGATTGAGTCGTTTCTTATGGATGTACGTGGAAGCTCCACCACAAAATCCTTGGGTATCCCATCACACTTCCTCTCTAGGACCTCGAAGTGCTAAACTAACCTCGCTGGTACCTGGTGCTCCGCCTTCACTTGCTGACATGTTAGGCATCATGAAAGGAACTCTGCTACAACCTGCTACATTCTCGGCCACTTGTGTAGTTATCTGAGGTCATAGTAAATCATTGCCACTCCGAGATGTACTTCTAGAGGGGAAGTGTGAAACTCCCTTATCACTTCCTCTTACAGTGCAACTGGTACCATAATACGTCCCCTGAAGAGAATGATGTGCTCCACTACTTTAGAAAATCCATCAGGCACCTGCCCTGTGGATATCTAATCACGCCGCATCTCATAGTCAATGTCCCCACGATGTGACTCTCTGACTCGCTGAAGGAGTGGAGGAGTGACTGTGAGTGACTTTAGAAAGGCTGTTCCATCTCTATCCACAAAGGATATCTCCAACGTGGCTAGATGCTATGTCGCCTCTCATAGTAGCTAAATGCCCGATCTCCTACTAAGAGCATCACCTACAACGTTCCCCTTCCCAGGAGTATAGACTATCTCAAATTCATAGAGAAACTCGAGCCATCGCCACTATCTCAGGTTCAGGTCCTTCTGTAAGAAGATGTACCTGAGACTCTGGTGGTCAGAGTAGACTGTAAAGCGCTCACCCATTAGATAGTGCCTCCAAATCGTCAAGATGAAGACCACTGCTACTAACTCTAGGTCATGGGTAGCGTATTTCTGCTCGTTATTTCTCAACTGATGTGAACCACAAGCTATCATTCCTCGCTCCTGCATTAGGACACACCTGAGTTTGGTCCCTGATGCATCGTATTAAACTACGTACCCTACGCCCTCCTCTGATAGCCTCAAGATGGGTGCCCTATTCAATCTCTATCTCAGCTCCTGAAAGCTCTACTGACATCTATCTGACCACACGAAGGGTTCCCCCTTCATCATCAATGCTTAATGTGTTCCTGCTACTCTGGAGAAATCTGGCACAAATCTCTAATAGTACCCATCCAGACCCAGGAAACTCCGCCCCTCCATCACGCTCTTGGTGGCTCCCAAGAAAGTACTGCCTTGATCTATACTGGATCCAATAAAACCCCAGCCTATGAGATGGCGTGTCCCAAGAAGTGAATGTCTAGAATCTAGAATTGGCACTTCAAGAGGTTACCATAAAGCCGATTCTCTAAGAGTGTATCCAATACAACCCGTAAGTGGTAGGCATGCTCCTTCTTAGTATTCGAGTAAATCAGTATTTCTTCAATGAAAATTACGAAAAATCGATCGAGGTAAGGCTGGAAAATCATGTTCATGAGACTCATGAACACCGATAGAGCGTTGGTTATTCCGAAAGGTATAACCAAGAACTCATAGAGTCCATACCGACACCTAAAGGCCATCTTTTGCACATCCTCATCTCAAAATCTGAGCTGGTGATAGCATGAAATGAGGTCTATCTTTGAGAACCATCGTGCTCCCTTGAGATTATCATGGAGGTCATCAATCCTTGGGAGTGGGTAAATGTTCCTCATGATCACCTGATTCAGGCGATGGTAGTAGACACACAATCGCAAGTTCCCATCCGCGTTCTTGGTGAACAAAATTAGAGACACCCAGGGTGAAACACTAGTTCGGATACATCCCTTCTCCTGCAAGTCTTCTAGTTGTTCCCGTAGCTCACTAAGCTCGGTGGGAGCCATTCGATATGCAGGAGTAGATATCGGTATTGTCCAGGGGTAAAGGTCTATGTAGAATTCTACATCTCTATGAGGAGGTAGTCTTGGAACATCGTCAGGAAAAATGTCCGCATACTGATCCACTTGAATAGAAAAACTCGGACTCCACAGATCAAATGCTCCAAGGATGAGACTAGCCAACTGACATGTGATCGGCTGCCCTCTCCTCTGAGTATGTCACTCTTGCACAGCATAGGCTTCCTTCTCGATGGTGAAGGTGAACCTGGTCCCATCTGTGCGGACACACCGCACCTTGCACCTGATGCAGTCGATCTGAGCATGGACAGTAGACAACTTGTCCATACCCAAGATGACACTGTAAGGCCTCGATGCCACTACAAGAAGATCCCAGCCGATGATCTCACATCCTATAGTAAGCTCACATTGCTAGCACCAGTGCGTAATCGTCGCGTCTTCTCCCGTATGTGTCTCTAGCCATAAGGATCGAGCCAACGACTCCGTCAGAATCTCCGAGCTGCGAACAAGGGAAGTGGTAATAAAATAATAACTCACACCAATGCCTATAAGTACAGCAGTAAGGGTGGTGTAGACACATATAGTACCTAGAATCATCTAAGGTGCGCCGTGGTCATAGGCCTCGACTGCATGGAGCTGAGCCCGCCTCTCTCCGCCAGCTTGCTATGGCCGGGGTGGACCTCCTGGTGGTGGTGGTGGTGGTAGAGCCTCAAAACATCGTCCACCACCCGCTGCTCAACCATCTCCTTGTATAACTGGCTCAATTCCATGTGCCCCCAACAAACAAACCAGTATCCTGAGGTCTCCCACCTGATGGCCTTTTCCGCTTGGACCTCTGCATCAACTGTCTACTGCCCGCTGCAGAAGACTCCACTACATGTCGCCCTGCGGTGGGTCTCACTGCTAGTGTCGGCTTAGCTAGAAATCTCTCCCTAAGAAGGGCTCGCTCCAGCACTCTCTCCTGCGTCAGAAGAATGAGGGAGATCATCGAAGCCATGATCTCATGTCTGAGTCCATGCTCAATGGTCTAGGCCGTGAATAATGGGTCTCATACCATATCCGTGGAGTAGCGTGAGCGGTCAGTAAACCTCACTGAGTACTGAGCTACAGTCTTGTAGCCCTACTGCAAATGATGTATCTCCTGAATCCGCACCACACGAATGGTGGATGGGAAAAACTCCAAGCTGAAGAGACTCTCAAAGTCCGTCCAGGGTAAAGATGCCTTCTCATGCACCTGGAGAATCAGGCTTTACCATCTACCTACTGTTGCTTTCAGGAGACTCGCGACAAGGATCACCAAAAAGTCGGCTGGTGTCCCTACTAATCTGAAAACTCTGACGACAACATCCAGCCAGTCCTCAACTTCTTGTGCTTCCATCTCTCCGTGGAACCTGGGCAGCCTCTATCGCTGGAACTCATGCAATGCACTCAGGCAGCGTACACTCTGTGCTGCTGGGGCTAGTGGTATCGGTGGCCTAGTGGATAATGGTACCGCGAGTGCCTCCGCTGTGATGGGGCCCTGTACCGAGGCCTCATCGCTCAGGGGGCTACCATCTCAAAAATAACTCGGAACCCTAGCTGGCTTCCTTCATGGGGCCATACTGAAAAGAAACAGGTGCACCACGGTCAAAACAATATACATGGTGAGCTGACACAAAGTAATCACAATGAAAAATTTTTAAACACACATGCAATAAGTGTTTTCATGCACTGAGTCGGAAATCATAGGTCATGGTCCTGGTGTATGGATACGTCGGCCACCACTCCAACACTGGACTCCCTGATATGAAATCCACACTCAATACTCTTAACACTATTGCATCACAGTAAGATAGATCATACTCATATGTTCTGTAGTAGGACCAACTACTCTGATACCAATTTTTCCGGACCCATCCTTGGGGCCCGTGCCATGACTACCCCAAGCCTGCCTTCCATAGGCCAGGGGCTGGGGGACTTGCACCAAATGAGCAAATCC
Source organism: Viscum album (assembly GCA_963277665.1). Lineage (NCBI taxonomy): Eukaryota > Viridiplantae > Streptophyta > Magnoliopsida > Santalales > Viscaceae > Viscum > Viscum album. The sequence goes on along the minus strand of OY728156.1, from coordinate 1,241,275,936 downwards.
CTATACTGGGAATGCAATGCCTTTATAGTAGTAAAAACACAATAGTGTACGTAAATGAAGTAAGCACAAAGTAAAACTATATACAAATGTAAGTTCTGAAAAGAAAAGGTCCATAAATACAAGCCCAATAGTACGTCATGTACAAAAGAAAGAATATTACAACAATAGTAATGTAAAACAGAAACCACTGAGTCCTCCTCTAGGAATCCCATCTGAAGGGTGGGTACAGATGGTCTCCTCCACACCTCGGGTTTGTCCTTCCCCTTTGTGTACGTCTCTCCAAGTGGTCCACCTTTGGGTACCATCTATCTCTACAAGTCTCTACAACAATCAGTGATGTCCGTCGTCTGCATCCAACACAACGTAGTGCGGGAATAACCCGTGCAGAGGTGAGTATAACGATACTCAGTAGGGACCCCGAGACCCCCGAATGTCTTCCAAAATCCACAAAGGATATACCAAAAAAAGGAGAGATACAATTATGAAGTATCAAACAATAATAATTATGTTTATTCCCATACATATACTTAAGTCATAAATCCTTGTTCGTCTTCAACTCTCGGGCCCAAGCACAACCTCGTCCACATTGGAAAGCGAGACAATCACATCGATGAAAATGATTAAAAGTCAAGACTTAGCTCATACAAGTATATATATTTCGTATAGAGATAGATAAGATCATATGTATACACTGATTCATCTAAGCTGTCAGACCCACATAGTGTACTAGACCAGCTAAGCTGTCGGACCCACGTAGGATACTAGACTAGCTACTCTGTCGGACCAACATAGGATACTAGAACAAAAGTCAAAATGTCGGAACCACGTAGGATACAAGGACAGTAGTCATCGCTGTCAAACAAATGGAGGATTCCAGTATAGTTTTTGTCATCATCGAACCCACAAAAGATTCAAGTATGGTTTTCATCATCATTGAACCCACGGAGGATTCCAGTACGGTAGTTGTTGCAGTCGCAACTAGCTCTAGGGTTCTCGCACACAGCACACACGATTCAGAGAGGGTCTGCTCCTCGAGAAAAGGGTGTTTTAACATAAACTATCACGAATTCTAGATTTGTTGTACCCCGAAGATCTATATTGTCAAAAGGAACCCAATGCGATAGATGGTGCATCAATCGGACGCTCAGTCTGAGAGATATTGTCTTTTCTGTACCAGGGGCACGGTTGGAAATACGCTCGTTTCAAACCCGGCCAATTTTCTATGTCGCCCAAAACGCAATTAGAGTTACCCAAAAGGACCACTTCATCGTGAGGGTCCTAATGCCATAGATGGCATGTCGATCGGAGGCGCGGTCCTTAAGCTATTCACGTTTAAGTGAAAATGGGTCGGCCCATTAAGCCAAGTGGGATGGCGGGTCGGCCCGACCTGATTCAGCGGATCCAACCCGGAAGAGGGTCGGACAGGCCCAGTGAAGTGTATTGTCAAGCCTGAGTGGCGGGGCCCAGCTCGAGGGGGTGTGGCTCGGCGTGGCACGGCGCGGCCCGGCTGGTGGCGGCTCAGCCCGGCTGGCCGAGCGGCTTGGTCCGTCTTGCCGAGCGCTGTGGGTGGGGGGGTCTCCCAAACCGGCGATTCCACCCTCTTGCCCAGGCGGCCGAAGCCGGCTGGTATTCCTGGTGTGAGAGGCCCACACGGGTGGGCCGCGGTTCCCCTAGCGTGGCCCCCTCCGGGCACCACGGGTCTTCCCAGCCATGCCGGACGGCTGCCGGCCGGTTTGTCCGCCGAGCGGTTCGCGGAACGCGGGCTGCGATCCTCTGTAGTGCGACGACCTCATGGCTCCACGGTCTCTTCAGTCCGGCCGGCTTAGCAGGATGGTTCTTCATCGGCCGAACGTCCCGCAGTTGCAGGCCACAGTTCTTCCACACGCGGCCACGAGCTTTTCTCGTCGCCACCTTTCCAACATTGTCTCCATTGAAAACAAAAAATACTATAGAGGGTTGTTGGCCCATGTGCGTTCGGCCCGCACACTTCGCGTTAGGCATAAGCAGTTGGCCGAAGTTATTCTAAATAAATCAACAAAAACAAGAAAATTTATTTACTTATAAATTATACGAAACCCCTACCTCGAACAAAGGTGCGTTCATAGATAGAGTCGATGGGAGGCGGCATCAACTCGTTGAAGTCGGGGAGAAAGGAGCTGAGGATGGCACATCGTCGGTTTACCATGCGGGTGGATCCTTCCCGTTTGGCTTGGCTGAAGATTGAAGGAGATGATCGTCATTCTTTGGCGGTTCATCATCGAAAGAAGAACCCTATTCTTTTATTTCTCAAGAGTTCTCCCCAAAAAATATTTTCGCACAAAAATAATTATAAGGCCCTCCCATAATATAAAATTTCCATGAATTTTCAAATAAATTCAAAATTTAAGTTGAATTAATTATGACATTAGAGTTGGCAACATTAATGGATGGGAGATGGAGAGGCTCCATATTTAAGTGTAAGTCCAATGGATTAAAGTGGGATGTCAAAAATTATATAAAGGGGAGTGTTAATAGGGAGTTAAAGGAAGATTAAAGGATTAGGGATCAAGTGGGACCCACCACACTAATTCCTCTCATGGGAGGTTATTTGGGTGTAGGACCCACCCCTAACTCCCCATTGTAGGAATTGACCAACAACTTTAAATAAAATTGTGTTCTATATATTTTATTTATTTTATTTTAAATCCCCAAATATTAACTCTCAACCCGCATAAAACACAACTGTGGTAAAGGTCCCCTTAATCGAATACCGGTGTTGCGAGTTAATCAGTGTCCTTGGATTTCAATTCCAAGCACCGGTTCAAAATATAGAAAAAACCGCACGTACGTTTACTGAATGTTCAGGAACAAAATATCAGAAATTGATTATGGTCACACCGAGCCTCGGAATCAAGTGCCGTCAGAAACCGCAGACTCGTAAAATTCCAGAGTAATTAAGAAAAACATTTCCTTGAAATTTCCTGGTCTTTACAGCATTTGAGTATAAGAATAAATTAGGATTTCATCAATAAAGACCTTGATGTAAGTTTCATGATATGGATAGATGACCTTATTTATGAGATCCATGTACATTTTATGGGAATTTAACAGTCCAAAAGATATCACCAACTACTAATATGACCCATAAATTCTCTATAATTTCTCTATTAGGACGTACCCCCCTCTAACTTGAAATCACTAATATCCAGATTAAATATCACTCTGGGGAAACCAATGGGATCCATATAAATTATGAAAGAGTTAATTTATCCTAGGAATGTGATATGTATTCGTCAAAATAGAAATTCATCATTCAGTAGTCCACATAGAGTTTAAGACAAACATCTATCTTCTGGGAAAATAAAATGGGTGCACTCCAAGTTGAATTACTCCTCTTGGTAGAACCCTTATTCTAAATGTCTAACATCTGTACCTTGAGAACACTAGACTTGAATATCACCATGGGAGAAATGGAATACATCCATAGAACGAGTTGTATATGAGTTTAAAATAAACTATCAGAATTAATTCATGTTAACTAATATTTAAAGACATCCATATAATGATCTAAAACTGGGGGGGGAATATATAACCACAACCACTAATCATGTTGAAAGTGTAAAATATGAAACATGTGCCATAATTTTCCTAAGATGGTATATGTATAGACTAACTCCACCAAATCATAGTTATTATTCTCATTATATTACTTTCATATCTCATTATATTAAATTATATGTTGGTAAAAAATTTAGTGACAATAATGAAATAGAAGATATTCTTATCTAGAAATATGAGACCCATAGATTTCCACATATGAAAACAACTACAAGATACTTTTGGAATCACTAAAAATGGTCCTAGTTCCTCCCATTAGAGTACCAGGTGATTAAAACACAAAATAAAACATGACTGGTAAGAGAAGTAAAATATTTTATTTTGTAGAATAATATGAATGGGAAACTGTAGAGTCATAAAATTTATTACATTAACTGACCAGACCTTAATAGCCTCTACTATTTAAAAAATTAACAAAATTATTCATTTCATTCTTCAGCCTCTTAAGGTCTTCAGGTTCCTTGTAATCATGTAGAATAATAGAGATGAATTTTATAACATATTTGACTATAGTAATGAACTTATACAGGTTTATCATGATTTAAGAGAAACTGTTTTTACTTATGATTCACTACTACCAAAACCACCGGGCATGTTTGGATTCATTATTATATGCATTCTCTTAAAGGTTTAGTTGGAGAACAAGATTACCCACCTCTATAGATGAATTATATACCCTCATTGAATTTATTCATATAAAATTAAATTTATACTGAATTCACTAAAACATTATTGAATCATTTAGAATGTATAATAGGGATCCTAAGTAGATTATGAGTTAAAGAAGACATTCTCCTAGGACAATAACCATAACCTGTGGTATTCAAACCCTAGTACTAATGATTTTTATCTATCCATGAATTTTACTAATAGTCTATTATATATATATATAACATAACTTCATGTTCATTTTTTTATCATCATAGATATATAACATAATTGAGTAGAAATATATCTCAAACAGATATCCAAAATCATTAAATTAAATTAAATAACCAAAATAATGAAAAACGTATATATATTCATGGAATAAAAAAAATATATAGAATAATGATGAATAAATGGTCTAAAAATCAAATAAACATAAACAACAAAATTGCAATGGTCAATCAGAGGTTAGTTACACATTATTTGGCAACGAACATGGAAACTCCCCAACCAAAGTAATGCGCATCTGTTAGAATTCCTACATATTCTTGTTTATTTAAATAGAATATAAGAAAAATTATTCTTCTAATATTAATTTATTACTTTTAAACATGAAACAGCAGGTTTTAGACAAAGATCCAAATGACCACATCTACATGTCCCAATCTCCTTAAGCTTATGACTAGTAGTGAGGTTTAAAATTCCATCATTAGGGAGATAGAAACCTTAGAGCCATATCCCGATAAAATAATAAAAACAATTTCTTAATAATATTAACATGTGGGCACTAAAAAATAACAATATCAGATAACACACAAGTCATATAATAAATAAATAAATGGGTTCCCAATGTCGATTGATTACCAGACTGTATATTGATAAGATAAATAAATAAATAATGTTTTATTTTACCTTTAAGTTTGTCCAATACCATCAGCATCTCTGTTCTCCATTGTTCAACCTTCTTACAAGATCTCATTTCCCTTTCACAGAATAATATAAATGAATTCTTCTTATGTACTGAAATTTCCATATAGGGTGTATGTAATAAAATATAGAAGAACACCAATGTGTCCTTATGTTGAGTACACATGAATAGGTGTGTATAAGATGAAAAACAATGTATGTGAAAAAATAATATATACCACATTGAATGTTTTTATGCTAAAAATGTCATGAAAAACCTTGGATGTAAATAATTTTTCTCATTGTTGAGAATAAAATAGTATGGTCATGGAAAAATTACAAACCACGGAGCTGGAAAAAAAGCTGATCAAAAGTTTTACAAGATCTATACCTATAGGATGGACTAAAATATTCCATGATTCAAAAATTATATCTATCAGGTCATGTCACATATACCATCAAGCCCTGATGTGATCTCATCAGTTATATCACATAGATGATCATTCCCCCCAGGACATGTCACATTGAACGTAAAGCCTCACCATATAATGTAGTCATGTAATCATATAATATTTAGTGATTAATAATATAACTCTATAGGGCCATCTAGTGATGAGAGGCCTCCATCCATGGAACCATAAATAGGAAAAAATTAAAACTAAAATGATATCATATGGAAATTTTTCATATCATATAAATATATAAATAACATATCATTTGTGAGTAAAATCCATCCAAAACAATCAAAAATGTGATAAAAAAGTAAAATGGTTGTTCATGTCAATACAAAATGTCAAATCCTTAATATAATAACATTGAAGGCCTCAACATGGTAAAAAACATCCAATCATCTGGTTGTGAATGTTGACATTAATGTTATTCAAGTATTTGTCACCCAAACCATGTACACATAATATTAAGGTCAACACATTATCTAATGACTCTAATAAATGATCATATTATTTAATATCCTAAAAAAGTAAATTTTTTACATGAAATTACTTTTTTCTATTTCATTGATAATTATAAAGTATGATCCAATATTATAGTATGAGGTAATCATTTCGTCATTTGAGAATATCATAATGTAGATGTGATAATAATTTTCTACCTCTAGAATCGTTCTGGGTAAACATTAGTTAATAATTCCTTATCACACCTTGTTTATTTCTCAATAATAATCATTTAATAATAATTATAATATATATCCATAATAAAAGAACGAAATATTTTTATTGTTAATCAAGGAAAAATGGAAAATGAATGAATATTCCAACTTTGGAATTTTTACCTCTTTAAAATAACCCACCCAATAGATTTGAGGGAAATAGATAGTTCTCTAACACCTAGAAACAAGATGAGAACAAGGTTTTGTTAAAAAAACATTACATATATCAAATAATGTAAAATATAGTCCACCTAAACTGAAAAAAATGTAATTAAAGGTATGATAATGTTTTGCAAATGTTTTTAGAAAAATATGAGGTTGCAACATATAATTTGTTTCATATTAAATTCATCATTTAATTAATTCATCAAAATTATTATTGAATTTAATGGATATATATTGATGTTTTTAAATAGAGGTTACATCATTAAATCAGTCAATGGAATTAATATCAATTATTTTTATCTTTTGAATTAATAAAAAATATTTTGAACATCGATATGGATAAATATAACAAAAAAATGTTTTTAACTAATATCATTCCAAAATTAGAAATATGTAAGGGTATATTGGAATTAAAATTACACAATTTTGAATCAAATTGTCTAGCCTCATTCATCTAATGTTACCCTCATCATGCATTTAAAAAATGAGACCCACCCTTACAAATAAAGAGATTCCATCATCTAACCCTTAAAAATATAATTATATACCATTATATAGCATTTATAATGTATTAGAATCTTTCAAACAACAGAGAGAAACTATCCCATACAATTATTCATGGCCATTAGAACCTTCGTAATCCCTAAAAATTATATAGATACCCTTACACTAAAAACATAAACTCTCGAATACCTTAATCAGAGTAGTATGTATTCCAACTGTAAATTATGTTAATCCATATTTACCATTATAGAACTAGAATAATTCTTTGGTTACCCTTATGTGACTCTAGATTAACCATTACAATGGGCAAGGATGATTCATGGTCAACAAATGACACAAAGCACTTACCAATATACAACTGAGGAAAACTTCTCTTACCATTACAAAGACATTGAAAATTATGAGTTACCCTTATAAAAATCATACGTATTATACAAGGTTAAGTATTATATTTAAAAATAATTAATCTTTTACTAAAATGATTACAAAATAAAACTAAAATAGGTATTTGTTTTTTATAAAAATGACGATGTTAAAAAAACAGTTATGTTCTAGAAGTCATTTGGAAGAACCAAACCTTAAACAATCATAGAATGATACTATAACTTATTATATCATTATTTAAATAATATTAAATTACATTATTAATATATATATATATATATAATTTACTCATTAATGATAAATGATAAAGGGATCTGTTATAACAAAACAAACATGGAATAATTAAAAGTCTTAAAATAGATGATTAAAATTAACTTTAAATATGTAATAAATATATAATAAATGAGTATAATAGATTAATATACAAAATAATATTAACAAATAAAGTATTTAAATAGAATTTTAATGAGTCCGTGATAGTTATACATGAGGCTAGATCTCATTTGACCCATCAGAAATATATGTTATGGTATTCCCCCAATTTACATTCCCAACATCATATTTCAAGTAATATATCTAATATTATTTTTTGACAAGATGTGTTTATTATCCCATTTATTTATTTAATCATAAATCACTTTTTATTCATTTGATTTAAAGTAATTTTTTTTAAATTTATATCTTTTTTGATGTTCATAAAAATAATTTAATACATTTTGCGGGTGATATATCTTTTCATATTTTAATGATTTCAAACTATAAAAAATGTTATTTTTTTTCAATAATATCACCTATTTATAATGGATATTTTAAATTTATTACTATATTAGTTACATTTTTTTCATTAATTTTATTATTAACTGTTAAATTATTTCTTACGATCATTTTATATTGTACATGAGTTTCCTCAAATATCATTTCGAGTGAATACATTTTCCATTTTTCACATTTTTTTTACATTATATATAAAACTAAGAAGAAATCAATTTATAATCATTTATCATCGTGATATCATATTTTACTGCCAATTCAATGCATTATTATTTTTATTCATTTCCATTTTTCAAATTTTTTTGAATGTAATGTCTATTATCATTTCATTATGTATTTTCCATTATAAAATTAATGGTTAATATATTTAATGATTCAATAAAGGGATTTCTTTCCACATTTTTATTTTTATGTTACACCTAATATTTGATATATTTATATTAAAATATATTAATGGTTCTAATAATTGAAATAATTTTTCAAATTATGGGTTTCAATATTAATTTTCACCATGTTGAATTGTATTTTTAACATGACATATTAGTTTTCCTTTACTACCATTTTGAAATGGAATTAGAAAAATTATTTCAGTAATTTATATTCTATGATCATCCTAATCTCTTAAAGATCCATCTATTTTGTAGAAATATTATTATTATACCTCTATGTTCTTTTAATATTAAAATATTTTTAGATATTTGAATTTTGGTTTTTATTGATCTATTGTTTACATCATTTTATACTATACCACTTGAAAACTATTTTTATTCCAGGAATTTTTCAAGATGTGATGTATAATTATTATTAGTTGGAATGAATATATATGGTTTATAATTATGTGACTTGTTGGGTTTCAAATATCCATTCAATGGATGGGTGAATGTTGTATATATCTAATTAGATTATTATTTTTTATGCACATGAAATATTTTTATGTTAAAAAAATAGTGCATTGGCATTGTTATTATATTAAAATCATGTTACAGGAAAATTTTTGTGAGGCCTAAAACACAATCCATGGAACATATTTTTATATTAAAAACATTTTTAATGGAAGCAGTTACGGTTATCTCTATACATAATGTTATGCTTTCATTTTATAATCTATGCGACAAACTTTATGGTACAATTAGATGTTTTTCACATTACAATTTTATTCTACATGGATCATGATAATTTAATAATTCTTATGCCCTCATACTCCATGGATAATATTCGAAATAATGAGGTCATATTTTCTCTTATCATTCGTTACAGGAAACCATTATCACATTATGAAAATGTTAAGAATATATTTATCCAATGATCATGATTTCTCACATGATTTTGATCAAAAAATATAAAATGTAGGAAGTCTTTTCCCTTAATTCTTTTTTGAGATCACCCTTATTATGATTCCAAATACACAGGTTATATATATGGTTAATCTCCATGATATAAAAATATAGGAATCATCTATAGGGTAGTATTCTATAGATGTTTAATTCTTATTGTTGAATAATGAATATTCTTTATAATAGAGAATATTCTCTTTGGGTGAGAAAGTTATTGTGTTTTATAATTAAATGGTATTATTATTTATCAAAAACACTAAAACTAAATGGTATTTGGTATGTATGTGATTCAATGTTTTTTTTGACATTATAATAAGTTATGATTATGTTTGAATAGATTTAGTTTCTATTAAATACATTATGTAATGGATATGTTAATAGAACAAGATCCCATAGTGCATGAATAGGGAGTATGATAATGAGTATCCAAAAACCATTAATCCAAATAAAAATCCCACTAAAATCAATTTTAATAATTTCCACTAAAATTAAAATTTCTAAAACCTCACCATGAAATTGTTTTTTCTAGAAATGTCATGGTTTCCAAACACATAGACCATGACAAAGAAAACCATTTTTTTCGGAACAATATTTTTGAACAGTAACCATGATGAAAAATCTATACATAGATTATAACCATTATAGATATAATCTCGATGATGTTTTTACACCAATTCATTATCCATTTACAATTTCGAAAAGATATATATTCATTTCTAGAACAACAACATAGTTTCACTCATCTTGGAACCCTCAACCTATGCTATGTGGTGAATAGGAAAATCATGATATTGTTTACAATTCCATTATTTCTGTTATATACAATAATTATTAAAAAATCCATCCACCACCACATTCTTTTTATCAATACGCCTTGGGTGGCTAGACCACCCCATGGGATAGAATCAAAAAATAAGATATGGTTGTTCATTATCTAACAGTTTAATATATTAATTGTTTCGTATCCTTCAAATATCTTAACTAGAATCCACGAATTCCATAAAAAATTCCAAAAAATTATCATTCCCCTATATTATAAAATTTAGTTTATAGAGTTATATATTGTGGTAATAAAAAAAATCCTTTTTTACTATCAAAATTAATAAACGTTATAAAAACAATAAATTTCATCAATTATGTATGGGTTTAACTAATATATATTACATTTTGTGTAATAGAATTTTTTAATGTATATAACATATAATACTTTTCTATAATTAAAATTTTGGTTAATGATGTTAGTTGAAAATGGAATGTTATGATCTAGAGAACCTAAATTTGATGTTCCCCTATTATTGAGATGATATTTGAAAACTCTAATATCTCTGTGATTTGATGATAAATTGTCTATAAAAAACATATTATATTAAATAATATTTGAATCTATAAAACATTACTTTATATAGAAACCAAACACATCTATATTGTGTTCCTTAATAAGAAAAAATTTCAATTATTTTGTAATTAATCTAACATTAATGAATATAATGTTGAATAATACAAATATGAAAAAAAATTAGAATTGATTTTAATGATTTTAAAATAATTTATATCAATTTATATAATAATTTAATAATATTTTTGTTCTTATAACTTCCTTGAACATAAATTTAAAAAATAATATTTTTATAGATCATCTAGATGATGATTTAAAATAACGAATCAATTTATGCTAATATATCATTAGGAATCATAATTATTTTAATTTTTTGGGATTCGCCCTAAAAATAATCCATGATAAAATTCCCCTCAGTAACTCATAAACAAGACTACGTAGTTGTCGAAAATAATTCCCACTGACTCCATCAGTTGAAAAAACCGTAATTTTTTCTAATTTTTACTAGTACCAAGATATTTTATGTTAATTTGAAAATGTGTTTTCATGAATGAGGTCACACTATTAATATTTAATCTCAAAACATATCCATATATTTTCATTTATATATATCTACTCTATTATTAATAACAAATTAAATAAAATTATTCCAAACATAATATGTCATCTTACCATTTATTAATCTTAATATATTCATTTTCTTCATTGGATTATTATGTATGTTAATGGCTGATATTTTATATTATAATATTAACCAAATTTTATGCCATAATATATATTTTTTAAAAAAAATTATTATAAATAATCACTATTATAAATTCAAATATAACAAATACCCACCCAAATATATATTTTTTAATGGATTCTACTTGGATACAGTGTCCATTAAAAAGTTATAATGAATTATTTCAACAAGGGAGATATAAAAACATATAAAACATAATGAATATTTTTAATAAAAAATAATTAATCACTATAGAAAGACATAATTTTCTTTAAAAAAATTATCCAAAAATATATTATTTTCTGAACTATAAGAATCATTATGATATATAAAATTAATAATATAGAAATTTCATTTTTTACAATACCAAATTTGAATAATATTTATGATTAGTGTGGGAATTATTCAACCGATATTCATGATTCTCATTGTGTATAGAACTAATCTTTAGCAGAAATACCAACAAATATGAAACTTCAAAAAATCATCCCAGAATCACAAAATAGATAGTAAAAAGTGTAGTAAACATGATTTCTTACAAAAATGGTGATATCCTAGACATGGGGAGATTTTCATGAAAACCCGGTGGACCACATCAAGTGATTACAATCATCAATTGAGATCCACATAATGTTTCTAATGACTTTGAGTTATTACTATCCTTTTTATGATAACATGAATGATCCTAATTGTATCATACATAGTTCTAGGTCTATTATGTGAAGCCTCAACTATTTATAATGAAAAAGTGTGTTCAAACCGGAAAATAATACAACACTTCGAAATGGGCCATATGAATCATTATGGAATAAGTATTATTTTATAAGAACTCAACATTACATATAGACACCTCACATGAGCCTTTGAAATCCATTACACAAGATATCAACATGTAATCCATAATTTGTATCATATTATCAGACTGGTCATCCATTTGATGGTGATATGATATACTCATGGTCAACTAGTTTTCATGTGATTTTTTCCAAGATATACTTAATGGGATACGAAATCTTGGTGTCCTGGTTATATATAATACAAAAAATAATTACATGATTCATTATGAATTCTAAAATGTTGTGTTTGGATAGGTCTTCAACCATATTCTAAATGTAGTCAGTTTTTTCCCATTCACACATCAGAATCATTAAATAGTAAAATATATTGGATGGTCATTGGGATTCCTCCATGACATGCCTATATGTGAGGCCTCTAATGATGATATTTTCCACATTAATCTTTATTAAAAATGAGCTTATCTACATTTTCAAAAGATTATATATATTCTAGATTTCAAGATGAAAAATAAATCTCTAATGGTTTATAGTGGAAAAAATTTGTTCTTGTAATATTGGAGGAACCCCAATCCATTCTCTAAAAAGTAGTATAGATCTCCTCTAAAATGTTCATCAATCTATGGTAAACATACCATTATGTTTATCCATCATTTTTTAACATTAATAATAATATTTTTTAGCATCATTAACTTGATATAACAAACCAGGAATAAGATAGAAATGAAAACCCACAAAAAGAACAACCTTAATAAAATCTCTTTTCATGAAAGATGTTACTAACATTAACAACTATTGATCCAAGTCCTCATTATCTTGAAAATTTTATGACTTCCTAGTCAATGAATCTACCATATAATTTTTTCCCATTATATAAAACATGTCTATTTCAATAATATATAGATATATATATTTATATGATTTTCCTTTAGTTCCAATCCCTTTGTTCAAAAATGTGTTACAATATATCATGACTAGTGAATATCATAAATTCGTACCCTAAAAGATAAGGATTCGTAATATTTAAATCATAAAATCCAACCGGTAATTATATGTCATTTAATGTGTATTTTCTCATATGAATCTACAAAATTCGTTATCTATAATAAATAATATGAACTCCATACAGGAAAAAATAACCCATCCCATACACTGATGCATCACAGTTGATTATATGACCATGCTATGAATATTTTTATATAATGATATGTGATGATGTTATTTTATACATATGATAATTGAAATATTCATAAAAATTGTTCTCTTTTGGAATATAATAGCATTCCTTTTTCAATGCTATCATAAGTGACACAAGAGATGAAAAATCACAAACAATACAACTGCAATATGTTTCAATACTAAAGATTCAACATATCTAAATTTTTTTTAGGGTTTTCAAAAGATAACAACTTCAAAATTTTCTAGTTAAGTGGATCCTGAACTTTTAGAAATACAATATATAAGGAAACAGTCATATTGCATCTATAAATAAAACTATTTAAGATAAAAAATAATGTTCGTGGTCTTATAATATACCAAACACAATAACCAAGGGTGGTTCATGATCAAAATATTCCCTTGAAAGAAAAAAATATCTTATATTAATTCCAATATATTGGAATTACGATACGTATAAATGATCTAATTTTAAAATTCAATATACACCAATGGCGAACTAACAAGGAGAGGGAGTATATCCACATATTAAACATGACTGTATTCTCCTTTAAAGGATATGTTCATATTAACCTCCTCAAAAACATAATGTTGGTGATACCCTAATCATAAATCAATCATAGAGAACCATGATAATATAACCAATAGATCTAAAAATAATAAATTCATAGAATATGATACTAATTATTTATCACAACATGTTTGAGTTTAAAATAATCCACAAAAATACTAAGATTTTCACATTCAATATTTACAAAATGATTTATTTTTTCCCACAGATTTGTACCAATTTAAATAAAACAATTTCTTCAAAACTCTTCTATCTAGAATTTAAATTACCTGAATTTTTTTACTACCATACTATAATATCAATGTTTAATTGAGATGGTTATTTCTATAATATGAATTTTATGTTATACTAATCTTTTGTGATAGAAAAAATATATATTTTAATTTTTTCCAGTCGAAAGCTCATCAAAGATTGATGAATAATATATATGTTTTATTTGATAAATTGATTTAAAATTATACACTTAAAAATATGATGATAATATCCCAATAACATGAAATGTATTTTTGTTTATTATTACTTTCATTACAAAGGCTCTTATAAAGATATGTTCAATGCCATCGTGTGATGTGAAACTCGCCTTCTGGGCCTAACCAACATTATGAACCTTGTAGAATTTCAACCAATCCATTCCTAAAACTTGGTCATTGATATACATATATGGAGTCATTAATTAGATATCCAAATCATCCGCATTAATTTTTATAGAACACAAAGATAACTTAAAGGCTCAAAAAATCTATTTTCCAAGTGGTGTTTGATGTTTTGAAATAGAATGAAACAAATCAAAATATAAATCCTTTTTCAACCAAACATGTGAATAAATAAAAGTATGGGATTCACCAATATTAAATAGTTTTTACATGTTATCATAATTCAAAAGAAACATTATATTCACCACCAAAGAGCTAGATCGGTCATCCATACTTATTTTTTTCAGAATAATAAATATTGTTACTACCTCCCCCTAAACCTTTATTCTATAAAGAGATTGTATAACCTGCTGATTCTAGGTGATTCTTGAATAAAATTGGATTATTTGGTTCTAAGGGAGATATTTCTAATGATGATATTTCCCCATTGAATAATTGGTTGTTAGAGACACATGGGATGTATCGTTAGCACTAGAAATTGGATAATAATCATAGTAACATTAGAGATTTATCATCTTATTAAAAATGAGGAATGATATAGGTGGTGTTGTATAATATCTCTTGTTATGATAAGTTAAACTAAAAATGAAAAAACATGATTTACATGTGTTTTTGGAAGGAAAACAATTGTACTAATGGTGTAATTAATTGAAGCACAACCACTATGTATGTAGGTTTCCATATTTTCTTTATTCTCAACATTTGAGTTCTAATGTATTCCTATAGTGATAAAAATACTCCCAATAGTTATATTTATAGAAATATACACTTCCACTATAATAAATATATTTACTATATCTTTAAAATTATTAATTCAAACAATATCTATCATAGAGAGAATATCCAGTCATAACCCTTAATAAAATATGCATTCCATCATGGATACAGTAGCAACAACAATTGAAGGAAAAGTAACATATATTATTAAACATAGTATAAAAACTCTATTATAGAATGTTTTTCATTTATCATGATGTAAATATCAATCATTTATCATTTATTTAATGTTTGATGTTAGAATTTCCAAGTAATCAATTATTTGATGTTCTCCATTTAAAAACATGGTTTAATTTATCATTAAATGATAAATCCCACAACAGGCATGCATGATCCTATCAAAAATATTTTGTTAATATTCCATTCATCTTGGCCTTTGTGGCCATGAGTTTCAATATTTGAATCATTCTATCAATACAAACCCCCACCTTTTCAATTCGAGAATCCCCCTAAAATATTAGTAGAATCTATTTGTAAAATAGAATGTAGTTGTCAAATAATCTGGGTTCATCATTCAGATTTCCACTGTATATAGTAAGATAATCTAGGATGATGATTTGGAAAAGTTATTGGTTCCCACATGGATTGGGTGAAGCCACATTTTCAGTAAATTTTTTTGGACAACTCCTATAATTTATTCCAATATATATTATCTATAAATATAAATAACACCAATTAGTCACCCCTCACTAGAAACGTAATTATTAAAAAAATTCCATGTAACTATATGAAAAACATAATAAAAATAGAATTTCAAAAAACAAACCATTTTATTCATTTTCAAAAATAATAAAAACAGAATACAATTATAGTGGTAATTATCACTCTTAATTAATGATATGAAATAATCATCAACCAATCCTATGAATAAGAGATGAAAAACACTTAAAATCATATTAGAGGACTTTTATAAATAAGAAAAATTGGGAACTAGTAACTTAGAATAAATGTTTAGTAGTGTCTTTTTAATCTATAAATTTTGTGTTCCATCATTTTAATCTCCATTATACCATCTTAAGAGATAGACAGAACTACATATACTAATACCATTTATAACATCTCACCCTAACTCATTGGTGTGAGAATATTCATAGTACCCTTAACCTCAGGTTACATCCTTAATAAATAAAAGGCTATTTATTAATGTTAATGGACTAAGAAGAAAATTGGGGAATGATTTTCGCATTAGAGATAAAACCACATGAAAAAAATGAAATCAAAATATTTGATTCATGAGTATAACTTACAAAACCAAAATATTAAAATTGTGAAATCTATGATAATAGGGTGTTAATATAATAAATAATATCACCTGAAAAAACAATGTAAAAAATGACTCAGAAAAATTAAAATTTCATGATCCCAATGACCACCTTCTTTATTGAGAGTACCTATATGAATACCTAATGATATATGATACCTTTCATGCCCTCTATCTTAGTATTTTACCTATATAAAACAACTGATATTATTAATAAGGGGGTTAGTATAACACTTAGTAGTAAATCAATCGTGATTTCCCAGCATATGCCACTAGGTCAAGAATAGGTTATCATATTTAAAATAAAGTAGTTAAATAAACTTATGCTGTTAATGTAAATATAGAAGTGGAATACATGTCAAAAAAATAATTAACATTCACATTAACATTCATTTATATTTTTCATCACCATTTATAGTTTTACAAACACACCCAAAACCATCCATGGAATGAATCTTGGTGTTTCCCTTTATGTAGTTACTCCATATCCTCAATGCACACAAAGTCTAGGGTTGAACGCACCAACCTAACTATATCTTCTTTGAACACATTACAACACAATTACTCTAAATTCCATTTAGACATATTTTTTTAAAAATAATTATTCTTTTAAAATAACATCATCCAAAAAATTTCATTCTTCAAAGTAATTAGATAATTCTAAAAAAATTATCTTGAAATTTTAAAAAAAATTGTAATCCAAAAGAAATAAAATTTTTCATAAATATAAAACATGAAAAATAAGTTTCATTAAATAGATCACTAAATATTACAATAGTAGGTGAAACTAAAATATTTTAATAACTCTGTGAATTAATGATCTAGAAAAAGTGGAGATGAGAGATAGAAACCCACCTCTCAACATATGGAAAATATGAAGAAAAATACTATATAATTTCATATCTAGGCTCACATAACCTTAGATTAAATAGATCCCCCTGGATCCCATCATGTATCATGTCAAAAAATATAAATATAGAGATAAAAGACATGATCTATTGTTCTAAGAGAGGGGATAATAGTAACTCTAAGAAGAAAAAAGATGGAAATGGTCATAAAAAGCATTCCCAATATCTAATTCACATTGATTAATAAAAAAATTCCATCCATAAGAAAGGGAATTATCATCTTACCATAGGGGGATGGAGTTAGACACCCAAAAATAATATCTGAATAATGATGTTATAGAGGATTTATATAGATTAAAAACATTTTTGGATCATTAAATGCACATAAAATAGTTTTTCAAATCATCAATCAACAACTTACCTAATAATGAACAACATATAGAGAGTCTAATAGGTTTTGAAAAATGGTTTTTAATGAAACATGCCCAATGCATGGTGTAATTATCCCCCATATAAACCCTCACATGACTTTCTCAAATGGTTAAATAAAAAATTTTCCAACCTTTCTTCTCCAACTATCACCATCTATACACTCTAACCTATCATGTAAATGGTTTTGATAGACCATGATCAGACTATGCTCCATCTCAATGATTCCTAGCATCAAATTCCATAGTTTCGTAGACATGGTGGAATATTTCATCTAATCTCACTAAAACTTTACACCTCTATAAAATCTTCTGAAACACATTGAATCAATTTTGAAACTCGAAAACATTACCCCAAAAACTGCAGAACATGGAAATTTTAAAAAAAGTGAAAAGTACAAGAAAATATGTATATTACATCAAATACATCATAGACATTTTAATGAATATTTTATCTATTCACAGACATCAAATTAGGGTTTTCAGAATCTTTTCATTCTATAATCCACGAGTGGGATGACTCTCAATTAAAATTTACATCCAATTATTTATAGATGAATTTTAGTACTCATTATTGAACCATCCCATTTAAATATTTGGAAAAGCATCCACAGTACTCATAATATTATAAAAATCCATTGAAACCTTGATGTTGTCTAGTTTTATGTAACTGATTTCTAATATCTCTCTGACCATCAACCATGGATCCTAATTTTGTATGAAAACATATTGACAATAAAAATCCTGATTTTCATATTCATATTTGAATGCTTGTTATCCGGATTAGATTCTCGAGTTTTAGTAATTTTTATTTAAATTTTTTATTTCATTGGAATTATAGAATTAATTAATTAATGTGTTTTAGATATATAAATTACCAATTTGGAATTCTTAGTATTCTTAGAATAAATCTCATCAAATTAACCATTTTTATTGGTATTGAGGATGATGTTTTCTATTATTTATTTGATTCAAAATGGTTATATATTTTACCAAATTTTAAAATTGAATCTTATACATAGGATTTTTCTTGTATTTGTGCAAACAAAATCAATTATATATTGTCAAATTTATTCTCCTCCCCAAAAATATCTTTCTATGAATAATGTTGAGTATTTTCTCTTCATCATGTTACTTTATTGGGTGGAATATAACTTTTACACATCTATAAAATCCCCCATTATGAACAATTTCTTGATTGATTACAGGTTAGATATCATTCATTGAATTCATATTCTATTTTAATATCATTTCAATTATTAAAATAAATTCATTGAATTGGTATTTTAGAATATAATCCTTCTAATTTTACTCTTATAATTATATAGAATTTATTCATTAATTCTTGGTAAAAGTATCAAAAATCACCTGTTCATTATGATAATTTTTAATACCTTCATCACTAGAAATTTTAGCTTCCACTTTTTTTTCACAATCATCACTTTCCTCACGTATGGAAAAAATATAATCCTTTTATATTTGGATAATTAAATATAGTTTTTATTTGAATATGACATATATTTTTTTTTCATGTTCTTTAGTGGACATATTGTAATTCTATTTTATTAATCATTATACTATTCTTCCTTTAGTCATGGAAAATTTACTACAAAACATCACAGTTACCCACTACAAATGCACTTCAATGGTAAATTTATGATATACTCCCATGTTCCACTTTTCATATTTCCTGAAAATAAATACATGAATTAGTCATAATTATTACTCAATTAATCGTATAAATAATAATCATTTAATTATAATTAATAAAAGAATTCATTGAAATTTCATTCAAAGTGGAATTAAAGGAGGATTTGTGGTTATATTTTCCATTCATTTTGATATCAATCTCTCTTCTCATATCATTTTGATATCATTCATTATCAGATACTAATAATAATGAAAATTCAGGATTAATGTGACTAATTACATGGGGTTAATCAATGGACATCAACTTTTATGTTTTATTCTTTAAAAATAACTATCATTTAGTTTGAGAAAAATTAGTCTATTGTAAATATAAACATAGTAACACATATAGGAATATAAGAATTTACATGTTTTAGTACTCAATTAGAGTAGTTAGTCTAAGTAATAATATTGAAATATAAAAACATCACATAGAAAACTAGAAAATAATACATTATAGTTTATAATAAGAATGGTATATCTATCACATTTATTGAACAACAATCCTTTGACAGTTCATGGATACCTCACACAAAAGATATGATATTACAAAATTTGCAACAAATTAATAAACCTTCACTAATATGCATCATCACATGATCCCTATGCTACCTGTATTATATACAATTTTCTTTATATGTGTTAGTAATTATTTTTCATTGATTTATTTTAAATAACCACCAAATACAATATTTCTCATTATTTGGTCTACATATTTACATTGAAATAATAATATCTTACAACCACCCATGCACAAACATGACAATGATATAAAAAATAGATATAAAACAGAAGAATTAATCCCTTCATTTCATTCATATTAATTTAAATAATTATAATGATATGTAAATATTAGAATTGAAATATTAGTAATTATGGAATGTGTCCATAATTATATATTATTTATAAAATTTCAACTATTACTTTTCATATCTATATTTAAAAAATTTGAAAAATCACCACCACTTAATTCAATGTTAAATCAATATTTATTCCATATGAAATCCTTGCATATGAATTAACACAATAATTATACATTGAAGGAATTATTCCAATATAAATATTGGAATTAATTATAATAAATACATCAAACATTGTACTTCTTTAACCCTACATTAATTTTTAATTAATCGTCTTTCAATCAATATAAAAATTCATTCATTAAAACAAATGTGGAATCCTTTATTCATGACTTGAAGCATTTTATTTCTCATCATTAATTTCTTTTTTGAATTTTGACTTTTTGAAAGATGGTAGAAATATGAACCAATATCATGATATTTATATATTAAAATAACATAAAAGCATCCAACATCATATTTTGAAAAAATATTTTTGAATTAAATAAACAATGAATTATTTTTTCTTGAAATAATAGAAGTTATATACTAATGGAAGGCCTGTAATCATGAAATATTAAAACATCTAAGAGGATTCAGAAAAAATGTTTTTCCTCATACCCATGTATGGTTAATGCGTATTTCTAAGAGAAGTTACATGCCCATATTGTATTCAATCACCATTACTCACAAAATCTCATTACATGGAAGAAATTCACATAGAAGGTAACATCATTGATTCCAATTCAATAAAATCTCATTTTATGGATTCTATGAACATGAAATCTCATTGAATGTTTTGTAAAAACAATAATATACTATGGAAATAAATCTCATCTCATTTAGAGGATAGTGCTATAAATTCCACCAACACATGATATACATTTATTGAAAAATTGTACATAACAATTAAAAATAGGATCTATTACTACAATAAATTAGTGATTTTTTTTGATAAAATAATAAAACATTATAAAAATTTCAATTTATATTCACCATAATTTTCACCATTATAACAACAATATGATACCACTCATTGGGAAAAAAACTTAGTGAAATCAATCAAAGTATGATTTATATTTGATTTTGAGATATTGCCAAATTTTTTAAAAACATTTGAAAATATTACACCATCAATTATAATATAATGTATTCATTTTCTGGATGTAAATATTTGAAATATATATCTTAATATTTTCAGAGCCAATAATTGAGGCACAAGTAGTTCCTTAAGCCCATTAATCACAATACTGATATTGATAAAATATTAAATATTTCAATATCACACTTTTGTAGATTTTGTGATCATTTATTAAAACTCTAAAATGGATTGTTAGATTATAAATATCTAACATTCATTATGTTCATAATGAGGGGTTTCCCCATTAGGTGACATATTATTTTTTGGGGGTGGAAATTTGTGAAATGTTTTCATAGGAACAAATAAATAAATAAATAAATTTAATAAATTTAATTAACTTTATATGGAATGACATAAGAATCATAGATAAATAACATGTTTATCTACTCCCCATGGTTATCTACTTATCACAGGAGAACAATATAAGAGATATTATAGTGGAGATCTCAAATATATTATGTTCCATTGATCAAACTATTATTGCAAGGATCGCTAATGATTATAGGGTTCATGGATCTCATAAATGTCTACAACAAAGAAAACATTTTCCGCTAGTAGCCAATATGAACATGATTTAGTAAAATAAATTTATGTGGTTTAACAATTGTTTTATTATCCAATGATGAATGTGCCCTAATAAAATAGTAGATTGAACCAAACATTGATGATATTGTGGGTATGGGATTATTTTTAATCAAATTTAGTGATTTTACCAATTTATTAATCTGTTTCTCCTTGTTAATAATTACTGTAACACTCTAAACTTCCACGGTATGCTACACTTTGAATAGTACAATAGCTTGTGTTGTACGCAATTTCGAGTTCTAACACACCACAACCAATCAAACTAGCTGTTTTGAAAATCAATATCCACTTTTTAAAATTTTATAAATTTTATCATTCAAAATGGACTTCATTTTTAGATACTGAGTTTCGAAATTAGCTTAGGTTTATTTTTTTATTTTTCTAAAAACATTAGATTTTTGATGAATAATGAAAGACACTAAGTTATTGTTTAAAACCGGAATTTTATTTAAGTAATTATTAATTTTATTTATACTTATTTTAGGTCAAAATAGATACATAATATCTATATAAGTTCAATTTAATTCATTGGAGTTAGTTTATAATAATTTTAGTTACATAAAAATTTTATTGTACTTTTTACCATCTTTTACCCACTTCCTAGGAGCATTTGTAAATTTACATAAAACATAATATTACCGCTTCTGTGAGTTTCATTTCAAAAATCTGAAGGAAAATTTTGATATCAATAAGTAAAATTTTGTTCAATAAGATGAAAATAATTTTTTGTGAATAGTACGTTTTTACTTATATTTACCACGGTTAAAATTAAATAAGGTAATTAAGGGTAAAAATGATATTATTATTCCCCTAAATCATGTCTTAATTATATTGGATAAGTGTAATTATACCAAAAAATCTTAGTAATAATATATAATCCTTCATGTCCACTTGGATTAGATTAGAACATTTATTATTATTTAATTCAAAGAAGAGTTAAAAGAGTTAAAATCAATGTTTAATAAATAAAAAAAATTTAATATTGGGTTACACATAAGATAAATTAGACTATAAATATTATTTATAATGCTAAAAATATTTCCTACATAATGGTGTTTTATTTATATTTTTTAGATGTTATATAATTTAATTTATTTATGACACAATGATGATGCATTAATTACCTAATTATGAAATATTAAAATAATTGACATTATAAATATCCATATAAATGTAACCATAGACTTTTTATGAATTAAACTAATTTTCTAGGTTAATATGACATATTATAGTTGTTTAGATTAATTATGTTTGAAGTAATAATGCTGTTATGAATTTATAAAAAACCAAATACCAAATAGTATCAAAATTGACATAAAATATTTTTTTAAAAAATTATATTATTAATTGATATTCTATTACCCAAAATCTAAGGTTCAATGAAAAAATATATATAATGACAGGTGTATCATTAATTAACCACTTGGGGTTCTCTTGGTATTATATTGTAAATTTATTGACCATATAATATAAAAATTCTAAGAGACGTGATAAATGTCAAACAATTTAATTAAGAGTTAAATCTAAAAGATAATGTTAATATAGTGACCCAAACCTATCTAAAACCTACTGGTTCAGTGGTTTCTGTCATATATTCACATTATAATTTAAATAATCTATTTTGGAGCCATTATATACCGAAAATTATATTATTATAAAATAATATTTATAGTTTTTTTCTAAGGTGCCCCTCACCCCTCTTATAAAAGGGCACTCCCCCTTCTCTCTAATTACAACCTTCAAAGACATTTGGATCAGCAAAACCATGCCCAAATACCCCCTAAACTGTCCTACCTTCATCATAGAGTCCTTAAATTAGTCATAAAGCAAACCTATGGATCCCTTTTGATCCAACCAGAAGAAAAAACCCGTAGAAGATGTAAATATTTCATCACCTCTTTCAAGTTTCATTCGTCTTCCACTTCCTCTTTATTCGTTTTTTCATTATAAAATAATAACTATAGTATATTCTATAAACTATGATGTTATTATAAATATGGTAGAAATATATTAATTATTCTATCCATCCTTTGAATGACATTTCACCATACATGCGTACGTACGGCTTACCGTCTCCACGTCGTGGTGTAATTGTTATTCAATTAATTATTATTTTGATGGGTATAATAATGATGAGTAATTGATTAAAATAATAAATATAACATGATAATTATTTTTTATATATGATATACCATCCAATTTTATATTATTTTAATATCAAAAGAATGATATTATCGCTCGTGCGTACGTGCAGATTATAGTCTGTACGAACGCGATGAGATTCATTCTCCATCGTATCAATTCAAGACTAATTTTCATTTGATGGTTAAAAATAAAGCTTAAAGACTTTAAATAATAATGGATATGAATAAAAAACATCCCATACATAACAAATATGACTCAAATAAAAAATAATATAATGGAAAACGAATCCGTTAACACCCAAAAGGATGATAATACTTAGATATTATTGACAAAGCATAGTTAAAAGATATTATATGATATCATTTTAATGTATATTATTCTTGTATAATTTAATAACAATTATTTCAACATTATAAAAGGGTGTAACCTACCCTCTACAAAGTAAAAGTACAAGGTAACTGTTAATTATACAATCACTTAAATATCTGAGGTTGTTTATACGTAATTATCTACTTGGACCTCTTTATCATCCACATCCATGTTTCTTAAAAAATCATTTCAAAACATTATTATTATTTACTGCACAATGGTTTAAATTCATTTATACCCTTTTTTGTCTTTTATAAGATGTTTATAAATGAATCTTTCCGTAATTTACCAAACAAGGACCTTTATATCCTTTTTGACAAAATTAAATAAGAATGTCTTTTTTAACTTATACGGTGGGTGCAACTATTTTTTGCCGTTAAAACATCATCAAAGCTTCCCATAAAAACTTATAAGAATATTTTCAAAATAAATGTCTTCTTTATAAATTATGTGACACTTAAATTATATCAAAATAGAACGATTTATATCTCTAAAAAAAGGTTTTGATTTCATCTATGTCAACATCATTTGATGGATTTTAAGATTATTTGAAGTTGATTTATTATGATACAAAATTTCCATATTGTATTGGGGTTTTTTGATATGTTCGACTGTGGATATGTCATTTTTATACCATTCATGGTTTATGGGTAATATATTGACTTTTTTTATGCTAGTTTTAATATGAATGTTTATGTTATATTAAAAAGTATTCATATGTGGAATGCATTGGACATATAATGTGACTAGTGGAGCCCACTATAACTCATTGATGCATTGATAGGTCTCATGAGACCAACTAGTGTTTTGGAACAAGGACATGAAAAAATATTATTTGTAGTGTTGGCACAAGGCCTTGACTATGTGGATATGAAAGTCTGGCATTATGCATTCCATCATTATTATAGTGCCTATTGATATTGCATGTGATTATTCGACTAGTAGAATATCCATGTGAGTATGTAAATGTAGTTATTTTGATTTATATTTTCCATATTATGATGAAATTTATGTTGAAAATGATTTTGTTTTCATTTTATAAATTAGCTTAAATGTTTATGCTTATTTATGAAAGCATCTGATATATTGTGATCCTTATTGTGAATCTGAGCTCACCCCTTTCTATGTTTTATTTTTCCCAGGATGCGAAGAAGTATATTATGACTGACCTATAGGGATCGTCTATGCGATCATAGGGTTTTCTATGGATACATTTTTTTTGTAGTTTTCCATTTTATGAGGTAATGTAAACCTTATGAATGTATATTGTACTTCCAAGGCTGCTAAAATAATGGGTCTTTCGTGACATGATATTTTTTGATCATGCCAATGATACATAATAATGAAGATACTCTAGGATTCTGGGACCGGGGAGTTACAGTTGGTATCATAAGATGTTTAGTACCAACCATGGAAGCTAGATATAGATAAACTCTGATTAGAAAACATAGCCCTAAGATAGACTTTGAGGATATGTATAGAATAACTTATAGAATATTGGTATTGTAGAGATTTTGTGAGTCTTCCAGGAAATAAATCCATTTATGGATACAGACAGGTAGAGGATGCTCTGGCAGAGATGTACTTGTGGGTAAACATGAAAACACCACATTGAGCTAGACTTGGACGGGAATTGGTTCTCGACAACGAGCCTTGCTGCTCTCTTAGTTATAAAACTCATGGGGGATATGCCTAGGATAATTCAGATATTCTTTAAAAAACAATATGAATGGTTTATGAGTATATTCATCCTCAAATAAAACATTTTTTAGGATTATGGATTATATCCATAAACTATTCAATTTTTGTTATGTTTTTTTACAAGTTTGGAATTATGTATTTTGATTCATAAACTAATATAGTTTATTCCATTGCTTAGAAATTGCACCGTTTGGAAGGAATGGAAACTGTATCAATGCATGAACTCTATGTAAAGATTTCCCTCCTACTCAATATAATTATAGTGGAGCTGGTGATGCAATTGGTGCTGATTAGCAAATCACCATACTGGGACAACACACTCAGGTTTTGAATAATAACCATACCCGTATGGAGAACCCTAATTCACAGAGTGGGGGATAAATGTTTGATCCCTTTATGAAGAAACAATAACCAACATTCACCGGTTTTACAAATAAATTAGTAGATGAGCAACAGACAAATTCCATAGAGAAAATATTCCATGCCTTGGGGAGTAGTGAAAGGGAAAAAGTTTTCATGCCAGTTTACCACCTCACTGGAGATGCTGATCAATGGTGGTCCTTGATTAAAAACACAAAGGAAGATTATAAAGTATCAAATATATAATCGAGGGAGTTTAAAGATCTTTTCTTAGGAAAATACATTCCTTGTGACCATTGAGCGGATATGGAAAGGAAATTTCTGAGTCTGAGGAAAAAGGAGGATGAGAATGTTGAAAAGTATGAAGCTAACATTACAAGGATAGAAAGGAATGCTGTAGATTATACATGTACCCCAAGAAGTAATATTGATCATTTCTTTGATGGGTTAAAACCAATTCTCCGTTGATCGTTAGTCTGAAAAATCCTTTTATCATATGAAGATATTGTCTCATGTGCTATCAAGACAGATAACGAATTATATATTTCTTATGAGTATAAATAAAATAAAGAGAAGAAGAGATCTGTTGAACACTCTGGAAAAAGAAATGTGGGGATGAAAGTAAAATTTTAATATCTATCCTGCAACAAATGTCAAAATAAACACCATGGTACTTTCCTGAAGGGAATGGGAGTACGTTAGAACTGTGGTAAAAAAGGCCACCAAGCTCGTGAATGCAAGGGGATGAAAGAGGTTGTCGATGTTGAATTATACTATTTTAGACAAAGGTGGCATTATGTGAAAGAATGACCTAAGTGCCAGGGGAACATACATCAAAAAAGGCCAAGGGATAAAGGCCATGCTTATGCTACCACTACTGCTGAGGTTGAAGCTCTGGAAGACATAGTTGAAGGTAATTTAATGATTTCCACAAGTTTAACAAATGCTTTATTTTATTCTGGATCATCACATTCATTCATATCATCCCAGTTTGCTATGAAAATTAGATATTTGCAATTTTATTTTACAAGGGAGTTGTCAGAAAGAACTCCTAAGGGAATAATTATTGCAACAATGTTTTGTGAATCATTTCCCATTGGGGCATATAAATGTTCTTTATCTGCTGATCTCATAATCATACCCATGATTGAATTTGTTATAATCCCCAGTATGGATTGGCTTTCAGACCATGATGCAAAAATTTATAGTAATAAGAAGGAGGTTAATATTTTTGATGAAGATGATAAAGAACACCTTATCTTTAGAGTAGAACTCTCACCACCAAATTATTATCCAGATCCACCCCCAGTAGCTCAACTAAATTTAATTATTGGGGAGGATGAGAATGAAATAATTGTGGGTGAGCAAAAAAATTTCAAATAGAGGATGTACCTATTGTGTTAGAATATGTTGATGTGTTTTCAGAATATTTACCTGGACATCCTCCAGAACGAGAAATTGAGTTTTCCATTGATTTAATTCATGGATCAAGGCACATATCGAAGTCCCATTATAAGATGGCCACTGTTAAATTAGTTGAACTAAAGAAACAATTAGAGGAATTGAGTAATAAGGGATTTAATCGCCCTAGTGTTTCTCCATGGGGAGCCCGTGTCCTTTTTTTTAAGAAAAAGATAAATATATAAGTTTGTGCATTGACTACAGGGAGATCAATACTATAAAAATAATGAAAAAGTATCCCCTACCTCACTTTGATGATTTATTCGACAACTTCATAGAGCTCCATACATTTCAAAGATTGACCTTCGATCTGGATATCATTAGTTGTGTGTGAAGAAAAAAGACATTCTGAAAATAGCATTTCGAACCAGGTATGGGAATTATGAGTTTAATGTAATTCTGTTTGGATTTACTAATATACCCTCTGTCATCATGGATCTAATGAATAGAGTTTTCAAAAAATATCTTTATGACATTTTATTGGTATTTATTATTTTTATCTTCTTATACTACAAAGGCTTCGAAGATCATGAAAATCACTAGCGCATTATCCTGAAGACTCTTAAAAGACACGAATTATATTGGATTTTAAGCAAGTGTGAATTCTGGATTTAGGGGATTTTATTTCGTGGCCATATTGTCTCTAAGGATAGAATCTCTATTGATCCTTCTAAGACCTAGGCCATCCATGAATGGCTAGCACCGACGAGTATAACTGAGGTATGCGGTTTTATTGGTTTAGTAGGTTATTATAAGTGTTTCATCTAGAATTTTCCAGATTGGCTAACCCATTAACCAAGCTCACACATAAAGGGGATAAATTTGTTTGGACAAAAGTGTGTGAAGATTGTATCAAATAACTGAAGAAAAGATTAGTCAATTCTCTTATCATGACTCAACCATCGGGAAATGATGGGTTTTTTATTTATAGTCATGCTTCAAAGAAAGGACATGGTTGTTTCCTTATAAAGAATTATAGAGTTATTTCCTATGAATCACGATAGCTGAAAAATCATAAGAAAAACTATCCTAGTCATGATCTTGAGTATGCAGATGTAATATTTGCTTGGAATATTTGGAGACACTATCTCTATGGTGAAAAATGTGGGATTTATACTGATCACAGGAGTTTGAAGTATATTTTTTCTCAGAAAGAACTCAATATGAGGCAAATGAGATGGCTCGAACTAATCAAGGATTATGATTACAATATACACTACTACCTCATGTAGTAAAATACAGTGGAAGATGTTTTGAGTAGAAAGGATCATGGATTTTTGAACAAGATGAGATTTGAATGAGATCCTATTTTTAGGGATCCAGTAAAGTTAGACGTGGGGATAACCATGGAAGGTGAAACATACATAATTTTTCAAATGGTTTTCAAATCTTTTTTACTAGAATGGATAAAGAGTTCTCAGAATGAAGATGAAGAGTTCCAAAAGAAGACTAATGTTGTGAATGATGGGAGATTGAGTGAGTTTGTGTATGATCATGGAATTTTCAAATTTGGGAAAAGGCTTTGTGTCCCTTATATAACTAATCTAAAAAGAGAATTGATGGATGATGCACATAGTTCCAATTTCACTGTACACCCTGGTAGAAAAAAATGTATAGAGACTTGATGAAACATTTTGGGTGGGACAACATGAATGGAGATATTGTTGATTTTATGTCAAGATGTATTGTTTTTCTACAAGTGAATGCTAGAAGGCATTAGACTAAAGGAGTCTTGAAACCTCTTCCCATGCCTGAGTGGAAATGGTATAATATTATGATGGACTTTTTCATGGGACAACCAAAGACTCGTCGAAGGAACAATGCAATATGGGTCATTGATGATCGTCTTACCAAGTCCACACATTTTCCTTCCATAAGAGAAGATTTACCACATAAACCATTTGGAAGACTATATATTAATGAAGTTGTAAGACTTCATGGAGTACCACTATCGATTGTATCTATTCGTGATCCACGTTTTACATCGGGATTCGGGAAATGACTTCAGAAAGACTTGGATACTGAACAACAAATGAGCAGTGCCTACCACCCCCAAACTGACAGAGAATTAGAACAGTACATTCAACCCTTAGAAGACATTTTACGATCATTATCACTTGAATTTCAAGGTATGTAGGATCAATATTTACCTCTGGTAGAATTTTCGGTTAACAATATCTTCCATTCAAGGATTAAGATCACACTATATGATGCGTTATACGGAATGAGATGTCACAACCCAACCTCTTGGGACGATGTTGGGGAAAGAAAACTCTTAGGCCTAGAACACGTGGAGAAAACGATGGAAAAGGTAAAGGTAATATAAAACCACATCAAAGAAGCTCAAATTAGGCAGATGAGCTATGCTGATTACCGAAGGAAGGATTATGAATTTTAGGTAGGAGATCTTGTTTTATTGAAGGTATATCCATGTAAGGGTGTTATACATTTCGGTATGAAGGGAAAATTGTGTCCCAGGTACCTCAGACCTTTTGAAATTCTAAAACGAATTGCGGATGTATCTTACCATTTAGAAATGCCTCCAAGTCTCTCCAAAGTTCATGATGTATTCTACATATCACTATTGAGAAAATACATGCCTAACCCAACACATGTACTCAACTATGAGTAATTAGAACTGGAACCCGATCTTCCTTATTGCGAAGAACCTATAAAGGTTCATGATACAAGAGAACAAATGTTAAGAAACTAGACGACTCGTCTGGTAAAAGTTCTATGTAGAAACCATAAGATTGAAGAGGCAACGTGGGAACCTGAGGATCTTATGAAGAAGAACCACCTGAGTATTTTTATGTAGTAATATTCTTGAAATTTTGAGGACTAAATTATTTGAAAGTGGAGATAATTTAACACCACAAGCTTCCACGATACGCTTCTCTTTGAATAATACAATAGCTTGTGTTGTACGCAACTTCGAGTTCTAACACCACAACCAAACAAACTAGTCGTTTGGAATAGTAATACCCATTTTTTAAAATTTTAAAAATGTTATCCTTCAAAATGGAATTTATTTTTGGATTTGGAGTATCGAAATTATCTTAGGGTGAATTTTTGGTATTTTTTTAAAAACATTCAATTTTTTATGAATAGTGAAAAACACTGTGTTATTGTTTAAAAAAGACTTTTTATTTAAATAATTATTTACTTTATGAAAATTTATTTAAGGTAAAAATAGAAACATAATTCCTATATAAGTTCAATGTAATTCCTTGGAGTCAGTTTGTAATAATTTTAGATATATAAAAATTTTATTGACCTTTTTACCGTCTTTTACCCCTCTCCTAGGAGCATTTCAAAATTAATAAAAAAATTAATTTTAGCACTTATGTGAGTTGAATTCTGAAAATCCAAGAGACACAGTTCATATTAGTAAGTAAAATGTTGTTCAATAAGATGAAAATAATTTTTGGTGAATAATAACTTTTTACTTTTAGTTACCAAGGCTAAAATTAAATAGTATAATTAAGAGTAAAAATGATATTATTATTACCCTAAAAATGTCCTAATTCTATTGGATTAGTGTAATTTGACCAAAAACAACCTTAAGAATAAAATATTATCCATTAGGTCCACTTGGATTAGATTAAGACATTTATTATTATTTAATTCAAAGAAGAGTTAAAATAGTTAAAATCAATGTTTAATAACTAAAACATTTTTAATATAGGGTTTCACATAAGATAAATTCAACTATAAATATTAATTAGAAATTTGAAAATATTTCCTACATCATGGTATTGTATTTATATTTCTTAGACATTATAAAATTTAATTTATTTCCGACACAATGATGATGCAGTAATTTCCCAATTAATATAAATTTATATTTATTGATATTATAAATATACAAATAAATGTAATTTCTGACTTTTTATGAATTAAACTAATTTTATTGGTTAATATGACATATTTAGGTTGGTTCAATGATTTCTAATCGAAGTAATAATGCTGTTATAAAATTAGAAAAAACAAAATACCAAATAGTGTAAAAAATGACATAAAAGAATTTTTAAAACAAATATTAAATTATTAATTGACATTCTATTCCTAAAAATATAACGATCAGAAAAAACACTTTTATAATGATAGGTGTATCCTTAATGAACCACTTGGTGTTTAATTTGAAGTATATAGTATGTCTATTAACCATTTAATATAAAAATACTAAGAGACATGGTAAATGGAAAACTATTTTACTACGAGTTAAATCTAAAAGATAAAGATAATATAGTGTACCAAAACCTATCTAAAACTTATTGGTTGAGTGTTTTTTGACCCATCCCCACCTTATCCATAAGAAATCCATTTTGAGCCATTAGAAACCTAAAATAATTTTATTATAAAATAATATTTCTAGCTTTTCTTAAGGTGCCCCTCACCCCTCTTATAAAAGGGAAATCACCCTTATCTCTAGTTTACACCTTCAATGCCATTTGGCTCAGCCAAACCCCACCAAAATACCCCCTCAACTGTCCTCCCTTAAACCTAGAGGCATTTCTTTAGTCATAAATGCATTATTTGGAGCCCTTTTGATCAAATGAAAAGGAAGAACCCAAAGAAGTGGAAAATATTTTATCACATCTTTCAAGTTCCTTTCTTCTTCCACTTCCTATTTCAATGTTTTTCCCATTATAAAATAATAAATCTAGTATCTTCTATATACTTTGATTTTATTATAAATATAATACAACCATATTCATTATTCTATCTATCCTTTGAATGACATATCACCATACGTGTGTACGTACGACTTACCATCTCCACGTCATGGTTTAATTGTTATTCAATACATTATTATTTGGATGGGTATAAAAATGATGTTTAATTTATTTAAATAATAAATATAACCTGATAATTATTCTTTATATAGGATATAGCATCCAATTATATATTATTTTAATATCAAAAGTATGATATTGTCGCTCGTGCATATGTACGGATTACTGTCTGCACGAACGCGATGAGATCAATTCCCAATCGTATATATTCAAGAATAATTATCATATGATGATTAAAAATAATTGTTAAATACTTGATATCATTCTAGATATTAATAAGATACATCTCATCCATAACAAATACGACTCACATAACAAATAACAAAAAGGAAAAAAATCTGTTAACACCCAAAATGACGATAATACTAAGATATTATAAACAAAGCAATGTGAAATGATCATATAAGATATCATATTAATGTATATGATTCATGTATAATTTAATAACAAAAATTTCACCATTATACAGGCTTTTAACCTCCCCTCAACCAAGGAAATGTACATGGTATGGGTTAATTATACAATCTTTTCATTATCTGAGGTTGTTTATATGTAACTATCTACAGGGACCTCTTTATCATCCACATCCATGTTTCTAAAAAATGTATTTCAAAATATTCTTACTATTTACTAGATTATGGGTGAAATTCATTTATACCCTTGTTTGAATTTTAAAATATGTTTATAAATGAATATTTCCCTCATTTTTCCAAAAGGTCCTTTATAACCTTTTCGACAATATTATGGTAAGAATGTCTTTATTAAAACATATATGGCGGGTGTCGCTATTTTCTATCATTATAACATCATAAAATTATCCCTTACAAACTTATGATAATATTTTCAAAATAAATTTTTTCTTATATATTATATGACTCTTAAATTATTTCAAAATAGAAAGAGATATTTCCCTAAAAAAGGTTTTGATTTCAACTATGTCAACATCCATTGATGGATTTAAATCTTATATAAAGATGATTTATTAGGATACAAAACGTCCATATTGTATTGAAGGTTTTTTGATATGTTTGACTATGTATGTGTTATTTTTATACTATTCATGGTTTTTTGATAAATTATTGACATTTTGTATGAGAGTTTTAATACGAACTTTTATGTTTTGTTTAAATAATTTCATATAAGGAATTCATTGGACATAGTATGTGATGGGTAGATCCTGCTATAGCTCCTCGATGCATCGGTAGGTCTCATGAGACAAACTAGTGGCTTGGCACTTGGACTTGACAAAATCTTATTTGTAGTCTTGGCACAAGGCCTTGACTATGTGGTTATGAAAGTCAGGCATTATGCATTCCATCATTATGAAAGTGGCTATTGATATTGCATGTGATTATTATACAATTATAATATCCATGTGAGTATGTAAATGAAATTATTTTGATTTATATTTCCCATATTATGAGGATTTTTATATTGAAAAGGATTTTGTTTTTGTTATATACATTGTCTTAAATATTTATTCTTATTTAAGAAAGCTTCTGCTATATTGTTATCCTTACTGAGCATCTAAGCTCACCATTTTCTATGTTTTATTTTTCCCAGTATGCAAAGAAGTATATTATGACTGACCTTCAAGGATAGTCTATGGGATCTCAATGTTGCCTATGGAAACTATGTTGTTTTAGTTCTATATTTTATGATGTAATGTAAACCTTATGAATTCATCTAGTAATTCCAAGGATACTAAAATAATCGGTCTTTCAAGACTTGATCTTTTATGATCATGACAATTATACATAATAATGCACCGACTCTGGGCTTCTGGGGTCAGGGTGTAACAATTATAACATAATTTATTGAATGAAGGCCAAAAAAGTTTATAATATATATTCCTAATTATTTTGTGAATTTCATCCAAACTCTTCTTTTGTACATTGATGGGATTTTTTTGTCTAATAGTATAAATAATACATGTTAATCAAATTTTTCACTCTCCTTTCATGCCGCAACATATTGATACCATGGATTTTGGTTCACAGTGGTGCTCGTATCATGTTTTGATTATAGTGATGATGTATCAAGAATAAATTATAATTCCTTAAGTGAGATTCGATGTGAAGTGATGGGATGGATCTATTGGATCATTTCTCAAGAAATATGAATGTTTGGATTCATGGAAGAAGTATTAAAATGCAAAAAATAGGTCCGATCCATGATTTTCACCCACGATCAAGCATTTATTAGTGGAAAAAGGTGTGGGTAATGATTCTTGAAGCATATCAATTATTTCATGAAAATCCCAATATACATGTAATGTCATTTTCAAATACATGTATTGTCATGCCATGGATATGATGTGAGGGATTATATAGAGATGAATGTATCACAAGCCATATGACACATATCACATGTTTTGTGACTCAGCACATATCATGGAGGATATTGGACCACCAACATGACCATGTACACAGACATGTGAATACTACATGAGAATAACCGAGTATGCAGACACAAACATGTACGTGACACAACGTCATTTCAGGGGAACAAATACATGTACAAGAGCTTGGGAAGAGGTACATGTTTGAGAACATGATATATTTCAGGATTAGTTTTACATGATGTGTTCTATACTTATAAAACATGTAATTCATTGAGTTAACATGGAAATCTTGTTCTAATCTCTGTATAATTGTTTCAATATGGTTTTGTTCCCTTGATCCATCCCGATGAGGGTATAGTATGGGATTAGTTATTAATAATATGATTGTGGTCCTCTCTAAGGGATTATATTATGACATATTTTTACGAATCCCCCATGGACCCGGGTGTAATCTTCTATCATATTCATCCCACGGTGGGGATCTCGAAATGAGTATAACCCACCTTTCCCAGGTCTCAATCATCTACATAGTAGGTTGATATATAAGGGATTGTTAGTATATCCCATATACATGGGTGTGATTCCAATCTATGTCTTGATATCTTCCTAATCACACTATTTAATTCCTTATGGAAATACTTGATGATAATGGAATAATATGTAGACACCAAAAGTGATATTAGACGTGTGGCGTGAGTTCTCTAGGGTGATTTTTGTTCCATATTCATGCGTAGAATATTTGGAATGTAATTTAGTCATGACCACACCATGAGAATTAGTTTCAACCATGAGTGAATCTAAAAGATTATTTGTATATCAAATATTTTGATCAATGTTCATTGGGTTGATCTAAGTACTCTTAATGATTTACGATTATGAATTTCTTATTTTCATATTGGGTATTATTATACTCACCCCCACGAGATCCCACCCTGCACAAGACTTGTATTATACAGAAAACAAGTAATTTTAAAGGGTTCATAGAGGGATATGAGTAGACAATGAATAAGATTAGGCAAGACGGTCAATGATTCATAACAATATCCACATATTTATGTAATAATTTTTTCTACTTGGTTGGACTTATTTATAATTATCAGTGGCCTTGTATTTTGACCATATTGATTCTCGATATTTTCTATACATTGATTCTGGGATTTAGACATACGCATGAATTTGGTAACAATGATATTTTACACCTTATCATTGTATGGGGTAGGATCTGTTTGTTTTAATATTGGTAATATATTATAAGTCCTCGTATGTGAGTGTAGTGCCTACTCGGCGCATGCCTCCAACCCCTGTCATATTTGAGTGAGGCTTGGGGTAGTCACAATCATCCAATCATCAAATAGGTAGGACATGGGGTTTCAGGTCGCGAAAGAGGGTTATCCTAGGGGGTTTCTATCTTACAATTGTATTTTAGAGTTTTATCTAGATGTGTAATTGTATTGGACATTATGATAACACTGTAATATGTTTTGAGTTTGAATTTCATGCTAGAACCTATTGTTTTGTTATAGAGGATGACATACCCATACACCATGATGTTGATTACCTTCCTTTCGACATAATACATGTTGAAAATTTTTAAAGGGGAATTTTTTATATTCATCTTATAGGAATGGTTTTTGTTCCAATGTTCTTAGTATTCCATATGTTATGATATACTCATTAACCATGGTACATATTTTCTATTTCATGATTCCTCCATCTTAAATTCAATCTTATATTTTATAATATGATTTTGAGGATGATCCCCTATGTGGTAAGGCATCGATATAGTAAACTATTTATGGGGTAGTTCCTAAAGGTGGTTTTCATGTAATAACTCCACTGTTCATGTATAATACAATACCCACAGTACCGAATGATTAGGTATACATGTCATCATGCTTAATTAGTTTTAGATTTGTAGACTTTTTAGGATTAGGGTTTACAAATACACATATATAGGAAAGTATTAGGTTAAGGTTTTGGTGTGATTATTTTATCTTGGCAGGACACCTAAAGAATAGATGGTGGTCTTTTCAATGGTCATTATCCATGGTTCTGCAAGAAGATGGTGAAACCTAGTGGTTCTATCATACAATTAGGATAATGCTTCTTGGATAGAGTATGAGTTTCTATTTTGGGTAGATTAATATAATGATAACATGAAATTTGTGTGAATCAAATATATTTTATAGATATAGTAGGGGAACACAACTATAGCAATGTATGTGTCAAGGTTTACTAGACTCTAACGATACTTAATGGATATGGTTTTGGATCCTTTAATATATGTGTATAACATGGAGTGAGTCATACACTGATAAATATATGATATTTTGATACCATTATGAATTTCAAATTAAGATATGGTTCTAGGGGTCACCTTAATAGTATACAAATTTCAGATTGAGGAGACACTGGCAGTCGGTCCCAATAGTGGGAACCTAAGGGATGAGAATTAGGCAATAGGTATCTGATGGAAGATTTCTCTATTGGGACATGTGAGATGATTCAAGAGAAAATATCTATAAAGAGGGTCTAATGTTCATGGATCTTCAGATGGTCTATAAAACCTTTTGAAAGACAACGTTACTATTTAGATTTTTTGTTGAATCACGTAAGGGATTTCTTGACCAACTAGAGTGGTTATTGAGTAGTGGTGAATGGTTCACATAAGTAGAGGTAGTGGTATGAGTAGTTAGGTAAACATGAAGAATGACATAGTATAGTATTATGGGGACCATTAACAGGTGGAAACCACTTTTAGAAATTGGAAGCACCACCCCCAGG
This sequence comes from Viscum album, assembly GCA_963277665.1. Classification (NCBI taxonomy): domain Eukaryota; kingdom Viridiplantae; phylum Streptophyta; class Magnoliopsida; order Santalales; family Viscaceae; genus Viscum; species Viscum album. The sequence goes on along the minus strand of OY728156.1, from coordinate 1,241,237,674 downwards.
TGGTCCCCTCCAGGATTAGGGAGCCAGTGGACGGGTGTGAGGGTATACGTTAGTCGTTGAGTCCTATGTCATAAATGATCCAAGGAAAATTAGTGGTATGATCCATGTCTATTATAACTTATATACAATTTTAATTGAAAATCATATCAGCCATAATATCCCAACTACATCCCCTGTTCGAGACTTAGATGATCCCTATTTTGAGACATAGATGATCATTCTATGCACTTATCTTGAACCTTATGGTTGGATAAACCTACCATAGATGACTCAATGATTATAAATGTATCCTTAATTTTTTACCTAATGCTGTTAAGAGAGAATTAATTATTGGATATCTTTTTAAAAGTGATGATGCTTTATGAAATCAACATAGGCATATACATCATATATACCATTGATAAATAGGTGAACTATTTTAAGAAGAGGATGAAACTTCTCTACATTGATGGCATGAGGTTTTCTTTCATAGGTATGAAGGAGACCTATGTGGAAAATGGTGGAATCATACCTAGTAGGGCACCACCAATTACTCATCATTTGGATATAATAAATCTTGAATGAGTGTATGATATTAGGTATCATTTTCTAGTTATGGTGGTTGATTACATGGATTACATTTTTGAGGATGTTCTAGGATTACCTCCACACTGAGTGATAGTAATAAGAATTGAATTAAACCAAGATATGGACCTAGTATATGAACAATAATATTGGATGGATGCTATTGATTGTCGCAATATGAGGGTGTAGTTAGATGACTTGCAGATGAAGGGATCTAGGAGAATAAATTTATCAACTAGGCATCCCAATGGTTTTTACCCAAAAGGTTGATGGGATAATGATGTCATTCAGATATTTTCATATCCTAACCCAGGTGAAAATGAAAATTAATATCCACTAATAATGATCACTTACATATTCTAACACTATAGAAGGGAATGATAGTTCTCATATAATGACATTATATCCGGCTATCACTAGTTAAAATTACAATATAGTGATATATTGATGATGACATTATGATGTTTCTAAGATCCCTATGAGTACATGGTGATTTTGTTCAGTTGTATGATCATAGAAATAGTATTCTTGGGACACATGAACCATATCCTCCAATATTTATTATATTTCTTTATGGTCATCATCAACAATATGCTATTGTACAATACTTTTTAGGAAGTGAACATAATAAACATTAATATGGTTATATAAACACACTGAGACAACCAAAATTATAGGATGCTCTTAATGATTCAGAATTGAATTTAAGAGTCCCTCTTTCATGTACCTTTTTCCTCGGATGATTGTGTTTCAATAGTCTCAAATAAGGTCGAGGTGGTGTTATATTGGGTTCTAACCAAGAATCTAATGATGGTATGAAGAATCTATTTGTAGGAATGATATTTGGAGATACCTCTACCAATATTATTTTGGATATTATAATTTTTAAATTCATTGACCTATAATGTGATGAATTCATTTGGATGGAAAGGATCATGCTGAATTTTTAGTAGTTTTAGAATAGATAGAAATATTCCCACGTCTTATGATTTTCAAAGGATGGTATTAAATATGTAGTGTTATATGATGCTTCATGGACTATACATGGTTGTGTGTTGATGATGTGGTATGATGTGGCTACCTAGGGGTCATATTTGTTGACACTACTTGATTATTACAACACAACCCATGATATTGATTTTAGAAATTTATTCTTCATCCTACAGATGTGGTGACACCGAGTTATGGGTTAGTAGTTTATAGCCTATTTAATCCAAAATGGTCTCATTTGTATCTTCTCTCTAAATGATATTAACTTGTGATAATGGTTATTGAGAGAATTCCACAAATAATATTATTTCAAAATACTCTACTATCATTGGAAGGGGAACATGTTGGTGGATGAACTCAGTAGGATAACATGTTCTCGGTTGTTGGTTGAGGCATCATAACCTTATAATCGTTATAGTTTTTATTATAAGAAAAGTATGGTGATTAATATATTGAGTAAATGGTTAATAACCTATGTTTATATAGATATATAGGGAATATAATTATTCATATACCAAATTTGATACCTTATATAATTAGATACACATTGGACGCGCTCCCGATGATTTATATTGATGATGGATAACCCATTATCCTTTATAGAGGATAAATAATTGTTCCTATGAATTTATGTTATGTGGTGATGACAGATATACATACATAACCATTAAAAGTACATCAATGTTTGTAAATGATATTCTATGACCACTGGAATCATTTATGGTGGACAAAAACTAAGAAGTATATAGTTGAACTTATCCCTTAATGAGTGACTTTTCAGCAGGTGAAGGGTGAACACCTAGTTACAGCATGTTTAGATAAACTCCTTGAGGTGATATAGTGGAAGTTTCACGGGATATATATGGACAAAGTGATGGGGTTACCACATTTTTCTAGAGTAAAATATGCCATTTAGGTCATCATAGACTGACGCACCTTTTCACTGCACTTCATAAACATTTGAGTGTTGTGATCAGTATATGGAAAGAAATTCATTTATGTATAAGAGATAATGAGAATAAAAATATTTACATTTAAAATCATTTCTAACAATGATTCTCACTTCACATAAGTATTATGGAAATAATTATATGACTTATTTGGGACACAGTTTCATTTGAGCATGGATTTTGAACCCTAGAATGTCAGACAAACACAATGAACAATTTAGAAATGGAGGACTATTGATGGATTGCATGATGGAATTATTCAATATTTTGGAGGATCCAATAATCAAGGTGGTGTTTACATATAATAACAGATAGCACTATTCCATCCGCGTGTAAAACATTTAGTTCTTTTATAAGAATACATGCAGTTCGCTAATTCTATAGACTGCTCCATGTGAGTCATCACTCATGGGCCCATTCATTATATGAGCTATGACCAATAAGGTTTATATATCCCATGAGTAGACGAGTACTACAATGAGCCACAAAAAACACTATGTGGATAGCAGACAGAAGCTTTTGGGGTTTGAAGTGGGAGGTCATGTATTGTTGAATGTATCACCTTAACAGGCATTATTGAGATTTGGATGGAGGATGAAGTTATCCCATAGATTCATTAAACCATTCCAGAAACTATGTATTATAGTTGACGTTGGATACTACTTAGTTGTACATTCATAGTTATATAGTGAACAAGACGTCTTCCATACGTCACAATTGATGTGATTTTCAAAAGAACCATATCTTGATATCAAGTGAGGAAATATGGAAATCAATGATGGGATACCTTTATAAAGTAGCTAGTTTAGATGGATTTTTGGTAGTATAGGATCTCCAATAGGTGAGTTATTAATTTTTTATGGGAATTATGGAATGATAGGAAGATTCCAGAGAGAAATAGAGAATACAAGACTCTAAGGTGAGTTTAGTACCAAATCCACATTGAGTAGTACTTTATTATTTTATATAAGAGAAACTATAAGGCTAGGAGAGTGAGATTTCTTATTTTATTTTATATAAATCATTGAAATATATCTATAAATATTTATATACCTATGAACTATGAAAACCCTTGATCCTAATCCCTATTGAGCAAAAAATTTATATTTGAAAATAATATATAGATATATTAATATCACTCATTCTTTGTTTTCATGAAGTAGTTGAATAAGTATTAAATAGTTTCTCTGATAAGAAATATGACACTGTTGTTCAGTACAAATAGTGAATATTATCCTAGGCATGTCATATAATATATTAGTGTCATTATTTTTTGAATGAGTCAACATTGGAAATAATATAAAAAAATAAATAGATATTTTCAATTTATTTAATTATTTTGATCAAAAAACCAAATACTCCCATATATAACATATTATGGGTGAGTTCTAGTGTTATTAAGATAGCCATATAGACCTAGATAGTGGATCTTAGTGGGTAATTGGAAATTAATCCATTATCTCAAGGAATACCAATGAAATTAGACTCTATGTATCTCACAAATAGCTATGAGGTAAGATACATTTTCCCTTCTGTCTAATGGAAAAAAAATTATTTGTTTTATTTATGTGGATTTAGCGTTGATTTATTATCCTCTATTTAATGCACATCAATAAACTATCATATTGATTCACGGATCAATAATATTATGGGTATGAGATTATTTTTCATAAAATTGAAGGAGTTATTGTACTTTCTAATCATTATCTCATTTTCATCATTATAAAAACAATGAATCAAGTAAAATCTGAAAATAATACAAGGTACCTTCCTCAAGTTTGTGTTTTTTATTTCATACCATTTCCAGCATTCATTCATCGTTGACATTCATTTTGGATGGTGGTTTTCCAAATACTTAGTAATCAATCATTACAAACCTATTTTTTAGCATAATAAATTGATACCACAAATTCGGGTTAGCAGTGATGGTGGGATTAATCATTGGTGATAGTGGTGATAGATCATGATATGATTGTAGTTTCCCTTTTAGATTGAAATTTCAGGGAAATGATTGGGTTAAAAGATTGTTTCCCAAAAAAATCGATTGGTAGTAATCTAATGGGATGCGATGGAAAGAATAAAATGTACAAGATCCATGATTTCATGTAGGGATCATGATTGGATTGGATTCTTGTTGTATAGGTGAATATGTGTAATGAAAATACATGGTTTCTAAAAAATCACAAAATACAAGGTGTGTAATCTCAAAAAACACAACATGTGTAGACCTATATGAGGAAATAGTGTATTTATGGAGGAGAAAGTTTCACAAAACTTGTTACCATCTCAAATGCTATGTAACCTCTACATAGAGACTCATAATGTATCTTAGATGGAACATGGCCACATACATTATATTTACCTTAGGAACGTAAAGAATATATTTGTGAGACCCAATACCTAGACATTGGTCAGTACATAACATGATATCTTTACATGGGCATGATCGGATGTACATTGGAATCGGAAGAGAAACAAAAGTTCCTACAAGGGTGGGTTTGGTATTAGAGATACATAGACTGTAACCTACATAAACATCATATAATTATTCCAATATTACATGGAAACATTATTTTTTTAGTGTGTACTTGTTTTGGCATGGTTGTGTTCGCTCATTCCATCTCTAAGAGGGAATAATATTATATTATATTATATGTATATTATTATGGGAAACTATAAGGTATTAGTCTCATATAGAGTTTCTATAACCCCTTCCGACCATTATGGAAAACTTTATCCATATTATCCTCAGATGGATTTATCATAATTAGCATGATTATCTTTACCTGGTTGTAAATACCATACATATGAGGTTAATCTATATTGGGTTTCTAGTTTACGCTATTTCCCTTGATGTGATCCTCATCTACATATAAATGTCTTAGTGAAGGTTGAATGTAGTTACTTATGGTGATATCAGATATGCATGTAATCTTTGATGGATTACATATATGATATCAAAGACATAGAGTGAATTATATCAGGTGAGTGAGGCTACATACTGTCAAGAAAAATAATAGGTGGGAAAACCATTTTGACATTACCATGAGACATTATGTTGACCCTGAGTATATCTGGATGTATTATTTTATGTGTCATATTATTTTTGACAGATCCTCTAATGATATCAATACCCTTTATTATTTATTCTTATGGATTTCAGGGTGTCCTACTTGGTATTTTTATAATCAACCCAACATGGGTTCTTCCCGAACATGGAATGTCTTCTGTAACTGGACGACCATTCGATGGGGTTATCAGCAGACAAAGAGAATACCTATCTCGGTTTTTGGCATGAAGGATTGTGGTTCATTCTAGGAGCTACATTTTACCATAGTTCCTTATTACTATCATTTTTGGCATCATTATAGTTTTTGGTGGACATGTATCTTTCTATTATTTATTCCTTGTATTTAATATATTGTGATAGTGGGGATTATATTTAGGAAATTTTATATCAATTTTATTTTATTTTTCCCCATATTATAGACTTGGATACACGTGTGTTTCCCTATTTACGATAGGATAAGGCCTACCAATTGAGTGTTATCCCTATTAATCATTAGTCACATTACCCTAATATATTCAAGGTATAGTTTTTTTACTCACACTCTACTTATAGAAATCCATGTAGTCTCTGGTCGGTATGTTCATGACATATAAAATGATCAATCCCTATATTGATGGTTTTTTAACTTATCCAAAAACATAGAGGATCAAAAATGTTGAAAATATATACCGTTAAAAGTATCCATTTTTTTCAAATTTTTATTACCATTTTTTTAATATAATTCATTTAAGGTTAAATAGATTTTAATAGTATGTAAAAAATTATGGACACCTAATTGAAAAATATGATTAATAATTTGAACATATTTCACTATATGGAAACTTGTATAATTAGGATACATTGTTTGATGTGTCATCTGAGTTCTTATTGATTCTTTGGGAAATTTATATTATATAGTAGTAAAATGAGGGTTTCATTTAGAAATAATAACTAACATCAGACCAATTCATTGTCTAATATCCTTTTCAAAAAAAAAAATCTAAGATATTTAACCTCCATTTCTTACATGATATGAATAAAATGTTATAATTTAGATAACTAATTGGCAATAAAACTGTTACAACCCATCCTCGGGGAACGTGTCGTGACTACCCCAAGAATGCCTTCCATAGGCCAGGGGATAGCGACTAGAACCCTTGGTGAATCCTTGATAAAAAGGGAAGTGATTGCCTTTAACCTACAAAACACACACAGTCTGTACACAAGAAGTAGAGGAAACAAGTACTTAAATCGAAAAGTAAGGTGTGATGGAAGTAAGTGGGCCATTATATAAACCAAACTGAACAAAAAGTACAAGTACATGTAATAAAGAAAAAAAAACTCTTGGATCATCCACCAGGAAATTATTTTTGAATGGTAGGTACAGAACGTGAAGAACTCATCCCTGTGGTACATCCCTTAAAGTCCATCACCGAGAAGTATCTATCTGTCACCCTCAGCCTCGATCACTGCTGTCCATTGTCATCACAGAACACACCATGGTGTGGGAAAAGCCCGTGCAGGGGTGAGTATAACAATACATAGTAGGGGACCCCGAGACCCCTGATGATCTCCCCGAATCCTCAAAGGATAAAGCACAGTAGAAAGATACAATCACGAAGTATCAACTAACCCATCTTAGGTATATGCCCATACATATACCTAAGTTACCAGTAATAGTCTGACTCCAACTGTCGAGCACAAAAACAACCCAATCCACAAAGGATGTAAAGTCAATAACTACAATGATAATGGTTGAAAGACATGACTCAGCTCACACGTGTATACAAATTTCATAGTGTGATAGAGATGATCATATGTAGTCACTAATTCAACCAAGCTGTCAGACCCACACAGGATACAGGACCGGCTAAGCTGTCGGACCCACACAGGATACAGGACCAGCTACTCTGTCGGACCCACACAGGATACAGGAACAAAAGTCAGAACTGTCGGTCCCATGGAGGATCCCGGTATAATAGTAATCACTGTCGATCCCACATAGTATTCTAGTACAATAATCTTCAATGTCAAACCCATGTAGGATTTCGGTATAGTAGTCGTCGCAGCCAGATCTATGGTTCCCATTCACAACACGCTCGATTCCAGGAGGGTCAGCTCCTCGAGTCAAGTGTCAATACATGAACTACCACAAAGTCTCTATTTTATGTATTTCGTAGTTTTGTCTCATTAAAAGGAACCCAACACGACAGATGGTGCGTCAATCAGACGCCCGGTCTGAGAGTTATTGGCATTTCTGTTCTAGGGACCCGGTTGGATTTACGGTGGATACAAACCCAAACGTTTTGGAAATTTGTCCAGAACTCACTTATTATATCTAAAAAGTATCTCTTCCTCGCGAGGGTCCTAGTTCCACAGACGACGCGTCGATCAGATGCGCGGTAAAGGATTTATTCGCATTTAAGAGAAGACGGGCCCTACCCGTCAAGCCCAGTTGGTTGGCGGGTTGGCCCGACCAGGCTCGGCGGGTCCGAACCGGCTGGGGGGTCAGCCCGACTCGACTCAGCGGGTCCGACCCGGCTGGGGTGTCAGCTCGGGCCGGTGGGGCACAACCTACCTGCGGACCTGGCCTGCGCTACGGGCTGGTCCGGTTCGCCCAGCGGTGCCATGCAGCACCGCCACCTTAATGCCCTACTAGCCGTAGCTGGCCTGTTCTACCCAGCGGAACTGGCCGGCATGGCAGGCCGTGGTTTTCCCATGCAGCACCTACGAGCACTGCGGTTTTCCAGCCTGGCTGGTAGGTGGCCGGCCGGTTCTCCCAGCAAAGCGGCCATGGATACGGGCTGTAGTATTCTTCGCGTGGCGCCTGCGGGCACCGCGGATCTCCAACCCGACGGGCAGGCGGCCGGCCGGTTCGGTTTGGCTGAGCGGCCTGTGGATGTGGGCCACCTCCTCCACCTCCACGTAGCACCTGTGGGCGCTACAGTTTCTCCATCGGGCTGGCCGGTTGGGCGGCCGATCGTTCTACGTTCTAGGCAGCCCGACTGGCCACCAGCCCTCCATGCGACCAGTGCATGGCCCCCTCTACCGCCGCCACCTTCGGTCACCGACACCTCTTCAATTGTAGTGGCCCGCATGGCCGCGACCCCCATCCTTCATCACGGTGCTACAACACAACACCTTACCGGGACCGCCTCTGTCGACAACACAAACAAGGTTCAACGAAGGGATGTTAGGCTATGTTTGTTCCGCCATCGCCCTCCATGTTAGGTGATAACAACTTGGATACCGTCAATCAAAAACAAATGTCTACGAATGAGGATATATTTAATACATTAAAATTAATCAAATCCCCATTCCTCGTATTTTTTTGTTGAACGTTGATGAGTCACGAAAGTCGGTCGTTGTGGAAGACGGATGGCATTCTATCAACATCACAGGGGATGATGTTGTCGTTGGTGAAGTTCTTCATGGGTGACATCATCCCTTTCTTGCTCCGGTTGGAATGAAAAGAAATGAGTCATCGTTCTTCTGTGGAAATGGAATTCTTCGTCGAGAGGATATCGTTCTTCCAAGCATTCTACCAAAACTCCACTAATTCTCCCAACCAAGGAAAAAAATATGCCAACCATCATATTATAACACATATTATTATTCTCACATAATGAATTCAAAATAATTCAAATTAAATGAGCCAATTATTTAATTGCAAGCTAGATTATTAATTGAGAGAGTGAGTTGGCACATTAAGTGGGAAGGTGGAAAGACTCCACCATAAATTGGTAGTTAAAGAGTTTAATGGGGGTTCAAGGGGAGTTATGGGGTTTGAGCTCTTTTGGGACCCACTACAATATATCCTCCCATGAGAGGTTATGTGGGGGTGGACCCCACATCTGACCTACATTTGGAGAAAATAACCAACACCCAAATAAAAAAATATGTCACAAATAAATTTTAATTTAATGTTGAGAATCCAAAAAAATTAACTTCCACTCTAGATAAAACACAACTGGGGTAAAGGTCTCCTTAAACGAATACCGGCGCTGCATGTTCATCAGTGTCCTCAGATTTTTTTTCTGAGTATCGATTCAAAAGATATAAAATCTCACACATACGTTCTACGAACGTACCCAAAAAAAAACTCCAGAAATTGATTCCGAGCACACCGAGCCTCGGAATCAGGAACCATCCGAAACTACGGACTCGTAAAATTCCAATGTATTTAAGAAAAAAAACTTCCACATGATTTTTGGGTCTTTAAAATTTACCCACCTCATGGATTTACATCCCCATAAGATACAACACACACTAAGGGAACAAATGGGGGTACTAAGTAGGCATCTGAGCCTCCCGCTCCAATGTTCTCTCCTGGAGGTTCTCATGCTGCCAGCGAATTCACACCAGAGGAATCAAAAGTCCACATAGGAATCGCTGCTGATGATCCTAAATCTCCACTGGAACCTCCATGAATGTCACCCTGTCATCGATGTCCAGCTCCCCATGGACTGTGATGTGGGGAAAGTCAAGCATGTATCTCCTCAGTTGTGATATGTGGAAGACGTCGTGCACCTGATGTAACTTAGGTGGAAGGGCCATGTAGTAAGCCACCTCACCTACTCTACCGAGGACCTGAAAAGGTCTGATGAATCACATAGATAAAATGCCGCCTTGGAAAAATCTTTGTCGACCTTGTCAAGGTGAGACCTGTAGAAAGATGTGGTCACCATCCTCAAACTCCAGTGGTCTTCGTCTCCTATCAGCATAGGCCAGTTGTCTGCTCTGTGTAGTACTGATCCACTCCTAGATGATCTGCACCTTATCCATCGTAGCCTGTACCATCACTGATTCCACATGTGCTAACTCCCCTGGATCAGTCCAGCACAGTGGTGATATTCAAGGTCATCCGTAATGTGCCTAATATGGTGCCATCCCAATGGTGGAGTTGTAGCTGTTGTTTTACGCAAACTCAACCAATGGTAAGTGATCCTCCCAGCAGTGACCAAAGTCAATGACACATGCACAGAGCATGTCCTCGAGATTATGAATGGTCCTCTCAGTCTGACCATCTGTCTAAGGATGGAAGGCAGTGCTCAAGCGATGTGGCGTCCCAAAAGCCTTATGCAACCCCTTCCAGAGCCGAGAAGTGAAATGAGCAACCCAATCGGAGATGATCGTTAATGGAACACAACGAATCCGTAAGATCTCTTGTATGTAGAGGAGTCCCAAGCTCTCTAACAAGCCCTGATCTCTGATCAGTAGGAAGTGGGACGACTTAGTGAGTCAGTTGACAATCACCGAGATAGAGTTGTGCCCTCTGGATGTACATGGAAGTCCCATCACAAAATCCATGGATACCCCATACCACTTCAACTCTGGGACCTCTAAGGTCCTAACCAAGCCTGGTAGAACCTAGTGCTCCACCTTCACTTGTTGATAAGTGAGGCATCATGAGAAAAACTCTGCTACTAACATCTTCGTACTCGGCCCCCAGTGCTATCATATGAGGTCCTGATAAATCTTCATCACTCCTTGATATACCACTAGAGGGGAAGAGTGGATCTCCCTCAACACATCCTCCTATAGTGAAACTAGTACCATGGTACGTCCTCTAAAGAGGATGACGTGCTCCCCACCTTCAGAAAACCCATCAGTTGCCTGTACTGAGGATATCTAAGCTCATCATGTCTCACAGTCAACGTCCCCACAATTTGCCTCTCTGACTCGCTGATGAAGTGGAGGAATGACTGTGAGAGACTGTAGAAAAGATGCTTCATCTCTATCTACAAAGGATATCTGCAGCGCGGCCAGCTGCTTTGTCTCCTCTTTAAGCTGCTGAATGCCTGATCTTTTGCTGATAGCATCTACTACAATGTTTCCCTTACCATGAGTATATAATATCTCGAAGTCATAGTCCTATAAGAACTCGAGCCATCACTGCTATCTCACGTACATGTCCTTCTGCAAGACGATGAACCTGAGACTCTGGTGGTTAGAGTAGACTGTAAAACAATCACCCATCAGATTGTTCCACCACATCTTCAAGGATTAGAGCACTACTGCTAACTCCAGTCCATGGGTAGCATAGTTTTGCTTGTGTTGTCTCAACTTCCATGATCCATACGCGATCACTACTCACTCCCGCATCAGGACACACCCGAGTCCAGTCCTTGATGCATCATACTAAACTATGCACCCTATTCCCTCCTCTGGTAGCCTCACGATGGGTGCACTGGTCAAATTATGCCTCAGCCCTTGAAATCTCTACAGGAATATTTTTGAACACACGAAGGGTTTCTCCTTCGTCATCAATGCTGAATGTGGTGCTGCAACTCTGGAGATGTCTGACAAAAATCTATGATAATACCCACACAGTCCCAGAAAACTCTACACCTCCTCCACACTCCTGGGTGGTTCCCAAGAATATACTGCCTCGATCTTCACTAGATCCACTAAAACTCCAGCCTCCATGATGACGTGTCCTATGAAATGAACCCATCGAATCCAGAACTGGAACTTCGAGAGATTTCCATTAAGCTGGTGCTCTCGAAGTGTGTCTAGTACTACCCACAAATGGTCCATGTGCTCCTCCTCAGTAGTCGAGTAAATTAGTATGACGTTGATGAAGACTACGGCAAAGAGATCACGGTAAGGATGGAAGATCCTGTTCATGAGACTCATGAACACTGCTGGAGCATTGGTTATGCCGATTGGAATAACCAATAACTTTTAATGGCCATACCGAAACCTGAAAGTCATATTATTCACATCCTTGTCTCTAACTCTGAGCTTGTGATAGCCTGACCTGAGTTCTATCTTTGAGAACCATCATGATCCCTTGAGATGATCAAAGAGGTAGTCAATCCTCGAGAGTGAGTTCTTGTTATTCAGGGTCACATGATTTAGGCGATATTCATCGACACACAGTCATAAGATCCCATCCTCTTTCATGGCGAACAAAATCGGAGATGCCCAGGGTGAAACACTAGTTCAGATAAATCCCTTCCCCTGCAAGTCCTCCAGCTATACACGTAGCTCATGAAGCTCAGCGGGAGCCATCCGATATGATAGAGTCGATATCAGTGATTTCCCAGGGTACAGGTCAATGTAGAAGTCTACCTCTCTGCAAGGAGGTAGTCCTGGAAAGTCGTTATGAAAAACATCAACGTACTGATCCACCACAAAAGGAAAACTCAGACTCCACACATCAACCTCTCTGAGGATGAGACTAGCGAACTGATGTGTGATCGGCAACCCCCTCTTATGCGTATGTCCATCCTATGATGCTTAGGCTCCCATCTCAGCGGTGAAGGTGAAATTGTTACCATCTATGTAGATACACCACACTTTGAGTCTAATATAGTAAATCTGAGCATGAAATGTGGATAACCAGTCCACACCCAAGATGTCGTCGTAAGGACTCGACGTCGATACATGAAGATCACAGCCGAAGCTCTCGCCTCCTGGAGTAACTTCACACTACTAGAAATAGTGTGTAATCATCGAGTCATCTCTCTATGGAGTCTTTAGCCATAAGGATCGAGAAAATGGCTCTGTTAGAATCTCCGAGCTCCGAACGAGGGCGGTGGCAAGAAAATAATGACTCACACCTGTGACTATAAGTACTGTAGCAAGGGTGGATTAGAAACAGATAGTACCACACATCATATCAGGTGCATCGTGGTCGTAGGCCTCGACTACCTAGAGATGAGCCCACATCTATCTTCCAGATACCCATGGTTGGGGTGTACCTCTTGGTGGTGATGCTGGTAGAGCCTCGAAACGTCGTCCACTACTCGCCACTCGGCCAGCTCCTCTACCACGTCCGCTTGATCCCGGTGGACCTCCTTGGAGGAACCTATGCCTCTGACTAAGAGGTCCATTTACTATATGTTGCTCATCTGCATGGAGGGTCGGGCTGTCACGAGCCATGTGGCCCTACCCGCCACATGCATAGCACTGCCTGATCCTCATATAGCTAGCTTTGTCTCATGTGCCCCGCAAAACAGAACATGTTTCCTGGGGTCGCCCACCTGATGTCCTGGTCTGCTTGGACCTCTACCTCATCTGTCTACTACCGGCTGCAGAAGACTCCACTACGTGTCACCCTATGGTGGGTCTCACCGCTGGTGACTTCTCAAAGAGAAAACACTCCACAAAAAGGGCTCTCTCCAGCACCCCTGCCTGCATTGGGATGCCGAGGGGAATCATCGAAGCCCTGATCTCATGCCTGAGTCCCTTCTCGATGGTCCAAGCCCTAACAAATGGGTCTTGCACTATATCTGTGTAGTAGCATGACAGGTCGGTGAAACTCACTGAGTACTGAGCTACTGTCATGCTGCCCTACTGTAGATAAAGTAACTCCTGAATCCACACCACACAAAGGGTGGTTGTAACAACCTCTGAGCGAAAGAGACTCTAGAAGTATGTCCAGAGTAATGATTCCTCGTCTTGCACCTGGAGCATCAGGATCCACCATTTTCTTTCTTCTACATGCAAGTGAATCGCGACCAGGATCACCATGATATCGGATAATTTCCCTACCAATATGAAAACTCTAACGAAAGCCTCCAACTAATCCATAACTACCAGTGAGTCCATCTCTCCTCGGAACCTGGGTGGCCTCTGGCGCTGGAACTCATGCATCGCACTCAAGAGGCATGTACTCTCTGCTGCTAGAGCTTGTGGTATCGGTGGCCCAGTGGGTAGTGGTACAACTAGTTACTCCGCTATGGTGGGGCTTTGCACCGAGGCCTAGCTGCTCGGCGGGCTACTGTCTCATACGAAACTCAGAACCCTAGCTGGATGCATTCGTGGGGCCATCTTTAAAATAAATAGGTGTGACATGATTAAAACAGTATACCTGGTGAGCTGACACAATGTAATCACGAAAAAAATGTTTTCAAGGAATCACCCACGCAATCAGTTTTTTTGTGCACTATGTCATAGATCAGAAGTCAGAGTCCTAGTGTTTGAATACGTCAGCTACCACACCAACACTGGTTTCCCTAAACTTATAAGCACATCCAAAACTCTTAACACTATTTCCGTTAAAAGAATCAGAGTCCATGTTCTGCGGTAGAACCGACTCCTCTGATACCAATTTTTCATGACCTCTCATTGGGGCTCGTGCCATGACTATCCAAAGCTCGCCTTCTATAGGCCATGGGCTGATGACTAGCACCAAAGGCGAATACATGATAAAAAATGAAGGCATTGACTTTTAACGTGTAACACACACATAGTCTGAACACATTCAGTAGAGGAAACAAGTACTAAAATAGAAATGTAAGGTGTGTTGAATGTAAGGGGTCTAGTATACAAACCAAACTGAACAACAAGTACAAGTACAAGTAAAAAAGGAAAAAAACACCTGGATCATCCACCGGGAAGACCTACCTGAAGGGTAGGTATAGAACATAGAAAACTCATCCCTGCAGTACATCCTGTCTAGTCTAGCTCTGAGCAGCCTCTGTCCATCACCCTCATCCTCGATCACTACTTTATATCGTCTGTACAGAACACAAAAAGGTGTGGGGGAAGCCCATGAGGTGGTGAGTATAACAATACATAGTAGGGGACCCTAAGACCCTTGAAGGTCTCCCAAAATCCACAAAGGATAAACCACAGTAGAAATATCCAACCACAAAGTATCAACCAACCCTACTTAGGTATATTCCCATACATATACCTATGTTACGAGTCATAGTCCAGCTCCAACTCCCGAGCCCAAACACAACCCAATCCACAAATTATGTAAAGTAAATCCCCACGATGATAATGGTTGAAAGAAATGACACATATCAAAATGTTATTCATCTTTTAAAGAGTGATAGAGATCATCAGATATATTCACTGATTTATCTAATCTGTCAGACCCACACCGGATACATGACTAGCTAAGCTGTCGGACCCACACAGGATACAGGACCAGCTACCCTGCCGAACCCACATATGATACATGAAAATAAGTTAGAACTATCATACCCACAGAGGATCCTGGTATAGTAGTCATCTCTGTCGAACCCACGTAGGATTCCAGTCAAATAATCTTCACTATCGAACCCACCTAGGAATCAGGTACAGTAGTCGTCGCAGCCAGCTTTAGGGATCCCGCAAATACCATGCTCGGTTCCAGGAGGGTCCTCTCCTCGAGTCATGTGTCAATACCTCAAATATCCCGAAGTCTCGAGTTGATGTATCCCATAGTTCTATATTATAAAAAGGAACCCAACACGACAGAAGGCGCATCAATCAGATGCCCGGTCTGAGTGTTTTTGGAATTTCTATTCCAGGGGCCCAGTTGGATTTATGCTCGATCCAAACCCAACCATTTTCAAAATTTTCCCAAAACACACATAGAGTATAATAAAAGTACCACTTCATTGTGGGGGTCTCAGTTCCATAGACGACACATCGATCAGACGCGCGATGAAGGGGTTTTTTGCATTTAAGCGAAGACATGCCCGACCCGTCAAGCCAAGTGGGATGGTGGGTCGGCTTGACTTGGCTCGGCAGGTCTGACCCAGCTTGGGGGTCAGCCCAACCTCGCTCGGTGGGTCTGACCCGGATGGGATGTCGGCTTGGCCTGGTTGGGTGCAGCCCACCTGCGGACACGGCCCGCGCTGCGGGCCGGCCCAGTTCACCCGATGAAGGAAAGCTGCGCTGCCTCCTTTCTCCCCGGCCGACCGTAGCCGGCCGGTTCTTCCAGGAGCACGTGGCCCACATAGCGGGCCATGGTTTTTCCCTCGCGGACCCTTCAGGCTCCACGGTTTACCATCCTGGACGGCAGGCGACTGGCCGGTTCGCCCAGTAGAGGGGCCCATGGAAGCGGGCCTCGATCTTCTCCGGGCGGTGCCTGCAGGCACCGCAGATCTCCCGCCCGGCCGGTAGGCTTCTTGCCGGTTTGGTTCGGTCGAGTGGCCCATGGATGTGGGCCGCGTACTCCACCTCCAAGCAGTGCCTGCGGGTGCTGTGGTTTCTCAAGCGGGCTGGCCGGCCGGTCAGCCGGTCGTCCTACGATTCGGGTGGCCCGAGTGGCCGACAGACCCTCCACGTAGCCGGCTCACGACCGCCACCACCTCTGGTCATCGGCGCCTCTTCCTTTAGTCATGGAAAACCTGGCCGCGACCACCTTCCTTCAGCGTGGTGTGACGACACCACACCCTACCGGCTCCACCTCCATCGTCTACATAGACACGGTTCAACGGGGGGCCGTCAGGCCGTGTTTGTCCATAATGCACCCTCCACATTAGTTGATAAGAACATCATCACTGTCAACCAAAAACAAATGTTGGCGAACTATGATATAATTCATCCATTAAAATTAATCAAATCGCCCTAACTCATATTTCATCATTGAACACTGATGAGTCGCGGAATTCAGTCATTTCGGAAGACGGACGTCGTTCTGTCGATGTTGGAGGGGACGACGTTGTAATTGGAGACATTCTTCACGGGCGGCATCTTCCCTTTCTTGATTCGGTTGGAAAGGAAGGAGATGTGTCATCGTTCTTCTGTGGAAACATCATTCTTCATCGAGAGGATATCGTTCCTCCCAGAGTTCTCCCAAAACTCCACTAATTCTCCCAATGAAGGAAAAAAATATGCCAACCATAATAATATAACACATATTATTATGCTTACATAATGAATCCAAAATAATTCAAATTAGATGAGACAATTAATTAATTTCAAGCTAGATAATTAATTTAGAGAGTGATTTGGAACATTAATTGGGAAGGTGGAATGGATCCACCATAAATTGGGAGTTAAAGAGTTAAATTGGGGTTCAAGGGGAGTTGAGGGGTTTGAGCTCCTGTGGGCCCCACCACAAAATATCCTCCCATGGGAGGTTCTGTGGGGGTGGGCACCACCTCCATCTTCAGTTTGGAGAAAATAACCAACACCCAAATAAAAAATTATGTTACACACAAATTTTTATTCATTTTTGAGAATCCCCAAAAATTAAGTTCCACTACTGATAAAACGCAGCTACGGTAAAAGTCTCCTTAAGTGAACATCGGAACTGCGAGTTAATCGATGTCCCTAGATTTCGATTCTGAGCATCAGTTCAATAGATAAAAAATCCCACACGTACATTCACTAAACGTACACAAAATAAAACATCATAAATTGATTTCGGGAACATTGGGCTTCGGAATCAGGCGCCGTCAAAAAAATGCGGACTCATAAAATTCCCTTGTATTTATGAAAAAAAATTTCCACAGGTTTTCCGGGTCCTTAAAAAAACATATCACATTCCTTTTATGATGATATTTTAGTAATTATTAAAAAATTATTTCAATACATCAAGGAACTTATATGTAGAAATATAAATAGTATAAAAAAAATTAATATTTTGAATCTTCATCTTCACTTTTTGAAAATTAATGGAACAAGACAACCCAATAAGAATTTTAATCATCATATCATATAGGGAACAAACCTTCTCATATATTGGTATTAATCCTTTTTAAATGAATATTGGTTACATTAAATAATCACAGACCCTAATAATTTATTTCCTTTTGATATTTAGAACACAATCTTCTAATTATGTCAAATATCTTTTACATCTCCCCAATGATATTCCATTATAGTAATCTACATAGGCATACCCTACGTAAAACTATATTCAAAACCACAAGAAGAAAACATATGAAATTGTGATCTCTTATTCCCATCAAGGGTAAACACATGAGATAACAATAAATGATCAAATAAAAGAATAATATTATAATAAGGGTATGCAATCATGATAAAAAAATTATAATTTCTTACCCAACATGTTGTGGATAATTAAATTCATTCATGGTATAGAAATTTATCAATTAAATAAAATTGGGAAATAAGAGTTAGAAATAATTATAAATAAATCATAAACAATAAGATTATTTCATCAATATTTGAAACAATTATATATATATTATACCATTTCATGTGTTGAGGTAAAATTCTGAGACCGTCAACATAATGGATTAGGACACCCATGTTTCCTATAATAGATCAGGAAACACATTTTTTCCATTATGGGTGAGGACACACCAATTACAAAATGTGGATTAGGTATCCCTATTTTCCCATTGTGGATTAGGAAAAACCTTTCTTTATTTTTGGCCAGGATCGACATATTTTCCACTGTGTATTATAACACCCATGCTTCCCATTTTTTCAACACATCATCTTGTTTCATATTTTCATCTCATTAGATATAAATTTTTATTCAATGAATTGGAGAGATATATAGGTCCCCTATCTAATAATGAAACCCAAATTTATATCTTCCATGTTATCATAAACATTAATTATATCATAACTCATGAAATGAAGTGGGTATTACAAAAATTCCATCATATCATTACCAATGGAAAATATATAGGTTTCAATGAATGTTCAACATATCATATCCTATGAAAATATGAATGTTTTAATCATATTATCATTGAATATCCCATGGAAGAGAGAAATGTTTCATAAACAACATTTCATCCTAAATATAAACTATTTAAAATTTGAATTTGAATAACATCCTTGGAAAATATACCTAGTAAGGAAAAATTATCATCATCATATGAAATATTTGATATAAAATGACTTTTATGGATCATTTAAAACAATTCATGTGGTTAATATCATTTCCACTATAAAAATAATTATTCTAAAACATATAACAATTTCAAAATAAATTTATTTCAATATATATTTTTTAAAACAAAAAATATTACTAAATTTTATTGAAAACATTTTCATATAAAATATTTTTGACAAAATTTAAGAGAAACACGAAATTATTTATCAATCACGATGGTGGGATATACAATTCCGGCCGTGCATGATAAAAACCATGATTTATTTCACATTTCTGTTAAAATACAAAGTAGAATTGTTTATGAAAATTACATGAATATTTATATTAAAATATTTTGTAAAAAATATAATCATGGGTAAAAGTGTATTTTTTAAATAATAAGTCAGTAACAAAACATATTTGAAAATATTATTAGAAATACGGGGTTAGTAGAAAAACAAATTGCTGACCCAAGATATAAATGAAGAATTATTTTCTTGAAAACATTATACTTAATAATTTTTATTACCAATGATTAAAAAACTAGTAAAATTGATTGAAGTTATATTGAATAAGAATATGATAATAAAAATAATGATAATTTTTTATAGTTATATAATAATTTGTAAACATTATAGAATATTTCAAAAACAATCCCAAATACAATGACATTGCAGAATTAAATTCTTACCACTTTGGTAACATTGAATCATAATCCCCATGTATGTATAATATGATATGAAAAATAAAATATCATGAGTATGGATAAATTGATGATATTCTATGAAAAAGGGATGTATGTACACATCCTAAATGAATATAGATTCCTTACATAAAATACGTCTCAAGGATGAATGATTTAGATAAAAATCACATACCGATTTTGAGAATTTTGAACATTAAACCCCAAGAAATAGTGATCCTAAAAAGGATATATAAAAAATTATATTTTTATTTTGAAGAATCTTAATAAATTTTAAGGGATTTATTTACATGAAAAAAAGAAAAATGTGGCTAATATGTCATTTTTCTGTAAGAAAGTAAATGTTGTATGAAAATATCTTATGATATGTCTTGAATTCCATTGGGCATTTAGAAAAATCATGTAAAATATGTTTACATTTAATATAAATTTTAAATTAATAGTATCTAAATATTTTATACCATTTATAATTTTCTCATGTACCTTAATTTCCTATTTATTAATAATTATTTTTAATGTTACATTTTAGGTAATAACAACATTATTTATCATATTTGTTTAGATGTGTTATTTTTTACACTATAACATGGATTTTGGATCCATCATATAAAAAATTTAAATTGTGATATAAATACTATATATATCTAGTATATATATACTTATTATAATCAATAAAATTTAGTGAATGGAAATGATAAAAATAGTTCATGGAGAATTGGTCCTATTTATTCATGAACACTATTTTTTCTAGTTTATATTTTTTTGGAAGAATGAAATGTAAATTATATAAATTTTCATTTCATAATCATGGTTTTTTCATATATATCATATAAATTCAATAACCCAATCATATTATATTCCATCTAATGCATGGGTGGATAACATTACTTCGCAAGGATGTAGTATTCCATATACAATATTGTTGTTATCATTACCCAAAAAAATTGAAGGCACAAAGGTATGTGTGATATAATAAATAAATAATAATAATGACATCATAAATATCATAAATATAATATATAAGATATAAATATATAATTACTATCAACCTTGATTGGTGGTAACACAAAAATAATCGGCATTAGTTCGAGAGTCAACTGACCTCCGTACACACAAATAATGATTTTCTAATCCATTTGATTGTAGTGTGTGTGGTTTTATTACCTAAAATTAACATAAATATATATTATTATATGTAAGATACTGGGGTTATTATATAATAATGTAATAATTATTAATTTAATATTGTGGATATGGAATTTAAATTAAGGTTCCTATTAAATAATATTAACAATTCTTGTTTTATTTGATTTATATTTTCACTAAATTGTTACTATGATGATATTATTAAACAAATTAATGATTTAATGGTTATTTTAGGGAATCTGGCATGTGATTTTGATATGGTTTTGTTAGAAAAAATTGATTATGAAGTGTGAATATGTTTGGAGATTTAATTCCCTTTTAAAATTGTTGAGAATGAGAATTATTATAAATACAAATAAGTATTAACTATCTAGGGGTGTCCATTACCTAATGTGCCTCAAACACAAATCAATATTTTAGGGAAGGGATAATTTTTTTGAGACACACCTCCACCATACAAGAAAATTATACATTTTTAAGATGTAATTTCATAGTCTTCAAGATTACTCAATTATACAGTTTTGGTTTTTAACATCATAAATTTCATTCTTTTACTTACATAGGTTATTTATGAACTAATAATATAATTAATATGATTATTACTTGATAATTTTTATAAATTTATTTTAAACTAAATCATTTGTGTGTTTAAAATTAATTTTTAATCAAATACATGTAATAAATAAAAATAATCTTTTAACTTCAATTTTTTAATTAATTTTAACTTTAATCACTAATAAATATGTTAAATCATTAAGTTTACATTATTATATAATATATATTATACTAAATAAATTTTTTTAATAAATTATTTAAAATTATATTATCATAATTGGATGAATTTTATTTATAATTTATCCCAAAGACACAATGATAAAGCGACAATAAAAGACAAAATAATGAAATATTTATAATATTTTAATTACAAATTTCAATATGAAGATTATTCCTTTGAAATATTTAATTAATAGATGTATAATGTAACAATTAATAACTCAAAACCAATTTGAAATATAAATTATATTTTTAAGAAATTTAAATTAAAAAAAAATCAATTAAAATTCAGTATTTTTCATTATTCATAAAAAAGAATGAAAATTCAGAAAAAAATTAAGAAAAATATCATAATATACAGTGGAAATGATGATTAAAAAATAGTGCTTATTATATATATTTTTTATATTATTAGTGAAAAATAATTTTTAATTTTAATCAATAAATAACATAAATATTTTTGAAAAATATATATTTTAATGAGTTATTTAATTCTATTAATAAATACCATTTCAATGGCTACATGATATATTAAATAATCCTATTAATAACATATTATGTTTTTATAAAACTTATTCTTTTTCTGTAACACAAGATATTCAGGAAAATCGTTAATTTTTATGATGCATAATAACATAGTGTTTCATGTTATGAAAAATAAAGAATATATTTCATGTAACACAAAATATAAATATACATTAAATTAATTTTAAAAAAATATTTTACAAAATTTCATGGAGTAAAGATCTACCAACATTAAAAATAATTTCTCTCTTTAAATTAAACTATTTCATTAAAGGATTGCGATTTGTAAAATTCAATCATAAAAAACCCAAACCATACTAATAAAGAAATAAAAATTCTTCTAAAAATATAATTATGGAAGAATAATTTTTAACCAATGAAATTCATTTATGAGTTTACACATAGTAGAATATATGCCAGAAGTAATGATTGGGACCTAGATATGAGGTGTAATCAATGATAGAGAGAGGATAAGATCACTAATGGCAATAAATTGGGTAATGAAGAGAAATTTAAAATCCAAAAAACCAAAAATTTCTGATGATTTGAGGAACTACTTGATACATCATAAATTAAGGTACCGGGATAAAATTTACCTTTCTGGATCCTTTTACTAATTTTTGGGAATTCATTTTCCTTCTAGACAGAGAATATATAGAAATGTAAATACTACACATCATTTTATTTTAATGGGAAAATTTCATCCTTTGGTTGTTCTGTGATTGACTACCAAATTATCTCTTAATCCTAGAAATGAATGATTTTTCTATTCATGAAATATTATTATATTATTATATAAATAGATATAATGATAAGTCATTTTTCATTTCTTTATTTATGATTAGAATATAATATTTATACCAAGTTGTGTATAAATCATCATATGATGATTTAATACATGAATAAACAAAAGGTCATGTTATTTTCATCTTAAACTATCCATTAATTGTTATCCATATAACCCCTAAATAATTTGATATTTTTATATATGGTCACATAATTTCCCAAACACAACAAAACATTAATCATCCAAATGTACTAATTTAGTTCGTAACAGTTGCCTGTCATATATGTGAATTCCTTGGTAAAATGTTTTCTTGAATCATCATAATAATAAAATTACCATAAAATATCAATTAAGACATTAATTCTTTCTCAAATATTGAATAAATTCATAGATTATTGAACATATTCCATAAATAAAATAATATTGTAAACTCTATCAATGATAACATAAAAACATTATAAAAAAATTATTTCCCATTTTTTGGGAAAAAAATGTTATTCCACATATTATTTCAAATGCTAAATAAAAATATTATAATGAACAATCCTTATATATGTCATAATTATTGGATTTGAATTGCGATAACTTAAATTATTCAACATCATCGTTAATCAAGTAACTAGAATTCGTTGTCTTATTCCCTAATACCTATTTCCCTTAACGGGAAAGAAAAATCTTTACATAACATTCATAAACCTCTATATAATCATGCTTCTCACGTTTAATGTAAAAATTACATGTAAAACATCACATAAATTTCATAACTCAGTTTTAGTCATGTCATCATCAAAATAAAACTATTACTTTTACAACATTCATGATTCTATTTAAAATATATCCTCTTAGGACATTAATTTTATTTTATTCCCAAACATTCAACTTTTAAAACACTCAATCATTGATAACACCACAATTAATAAAATATTCCCATACATTAAATTAATATAATTTTTAATTTTTTCATGGAAATTTCTTATATTGTGTCACTAATATCCACACATAAAAATCATTGTTAATACATAGAGACATTACCTTTAGTGTGTCATTCCAAAACCTATCATAAATTAAATTGAATATTCTTTTCTTTTTTATTTATAACACAAAATCCCTCTTAAAACATTGACCTTATGTTATTTGGTTAGTTTGATAGTTGGTTAAGGAAAAAATATCAAATCATGTCCCATTATAACTAACATGGGACAAAAACTATATCTGTTTCTCCATTCATCATCAAATATTCCAAAATTTTATAAAATTTCATTTCTTATTCTGTTTTATTATGTTACTTATGATTCCAATGATTAAATAAAACCAAAATGTTTAGTGTGAGAAAGTATATTACTAATGGGAAACCAAATAATCAGTATAATAAATTATATAATGTTTAAATAGTTTCACCTTATTCGTTAATCTATTACACCATAGGTTTATCCTGAGTAAATCATAGTCATCCTATATTTAAATATTTCATTATGGTTTATAAAGTGTTGGTGAATCTCTGAGCATATCACCGGGGAGTATAAAACCAAGTGAGTGGCAGGGCCTATTATTATTCCCCAGTTCCTGATTGAGTTTAGATCAATA
Organism: Viscum album; assembly: GCA_963277665.1. Lineage (NCBI taxonomy): Eukaryota > Viridiplantae > Streptophyta > Magnoliopsida > Santalales > Viscaceae > Viscum > Viscum album. Next base: position 1,241,213,074 of record OY728156.1, on the reverse strand, counting down.
CCGAGATATCATGGGTTTAACCCCTAGTTTCATCTATTCCAAAGCCACAACCACTTATAGTATTCAGAATGGTATGCATTACTGGGAAACCACTCACTCTATCCTTTTCAAAAAATCCATTACATTTTACTGTACTTTAACTCATCCTTGGACTTATCCATTCAGATAACTCTAGAGATATCCTTAGAAATTCCAATAGGGATATCTGTAATGTTTCCTCAACATATATTACTATTCTAAATAAACCATTACCTTGATAACAATTATTTAAACTCATGCTTCTCACACAAAGTTATTACATTTAGCAAGATTAATATTAATTTCAGTACAAAAGCAAACACCCACGAACTATAATAATTTAGCGCCTATGGAATTGTGGAAAATAATTATCGAATTTGGTGAAAGATAATATAAATATACCAAAATTTAATCTCCCATAGTAATCCTCTTATAAATACCCTACTAGACACTTTTTTCATATTCATGGGAAGGAAACATAAGAATAGTTTAGCATAGTATATATGTGTGGGTAAACATATGATATATCATTATTTTGTTATATTAATAAATAGGATATTTAAAAGGTTATGTGGACATTAACACAACTTAAAATATTCATACCCAACCTATCATGGAAGATAAACATGATTTAGAGAATATAACATTGTAATTTCAGAAAATGTGGTCCATTTGAGAGGGAAATCATAAAAATAATTAACTAACCATAATTATATATGATATAAGTGTGGAAAAATAAATAATTTAGAAATCCATTTCCTGTCTTTTTGTTTACTACCTCGGTGATCGACATAGTGGATCAGGACGTAGCTGGTTACCACAATGGTTTGAGAAACTCTTTTTTCCAATTATGCATGAGGACACACATGTTTTTCATTAAGGATCATGACACACAAATTTTTCATTATAGATCTACAAACACCCCCTCCTATTATGTATAAGGAATCATATTTTCATTATTGTGGATCAAGACAATCTTATTTCCCATTTTGGATCAAGCCCATCGACTTGTTTTATATTGTCATCTCATGAGATACTAATATTTACCCAATCCATAGGGGGGAGATGTTTGACTAAATTTTCAAATAATTAAAATCATATTTATGTTTCCCACATGATCATAAACATTCCTCATATCATAACACATGAAATTAAATGGGTATCACAAACATTTCATCATATCATAAACCATGAAAAAGTGATAGGTGTCATAGTAATTTCATTATATCATAATCCTTGAAAATAAGTGAGTTTAAAAAGCATTATATCATGTCATATCATTGTGTAAGAGAAACAGACATCATAATGAACTCTTCATCACAATAATAAACCATTAAAATAATGAATAACAACTGTATCATTGGATCATATCTATAGTAAGGTCATAGAAATATCAGTGAAATAAATATTTTATGAAAAATGAATTCGGTCAAACATTTAATACTTTTTTTGAATAAAATATCCTTTCCACTTTTAAAATAATTTATCAACATTGTAAATAATCTCTAAAATAATTTTGTTTGAAATAAATTATTTGAAATCATATTTTTATCAAATATTAATGTAATCATTTTATTTAGAAATATAATTGAATTATATTATGTTAATCTTGAAATAATTTAGTATTAATGTCATCAATATATAATGTACATACCATTCATGATAAAAATAAATATTATTATTCAAATTTCTTTAAAATTCAAATTATTATTATTGTTGAAAATAACAAGAAGAGTCCTTTTAATATATTTTTAATATATTTAAACAAAATTATATATTTTTAAAATAAATTAATAATTGAGTAATAGAATATTTTTGATATTTTTTTTGAGAAAAATTGTTTTGGATGAAAAAAGATTTATGACTGAGTAGGAAAATAAATTTTTATTTTATTAATAGTGCTTTAATAATATTTTTATGTAATTTTTTTTGGTGAAATGATATCATTACATGAATACTTCATTTATAACCAATTTTTAATAATATTAAGCATAATTTTAGATAAGTAGATCAAAATATTCCAACATTGGTGACTTATTCAAAAACAATATGGATAAACTATGAGATTGTGACATAAAAAATTACCAGTTTTCTAATATTGAATCATAAGACGAATGAAATAAATACATAAATAGACACCCAAAATATCATTAGTATTAATAAAATCATGATATTAAATTTTATTTTGCCTTATATATTCTTAGTCAATGAATAATGTTTCATAACATAACATACATAAGAAAGAAGAAAAATTGGGAGAAAAATATGTTATAAATTTGGTAACTTTTGAACTGTAATCCCCATTAAATGCATATACTAAAATTAATATTTAAATATAAATATAATTTTTCATTAATCATAAGATACATTAAATGGTAGTATATACACCACATAAAATAAAAATGTGGTGAATATTGTATTTATCTCACCCAATGTAAAATGTGAGATGAATATCTCTTACCTTATCTATTTAATTCTGTCGTACACATTAAAGAATCCTATTAAATAAATAGTAGTTTCTTATACACATTAACTAAAAAAATATATATATGTCACACCATATATAATTTTCTTATTCACTTGATTTCCATTTTATTATAAATTTTATGCTAATGTTATATTTCAGGTAATAACAACATTTGTTTTCATATAGGTTTTGATTAGTTATCTATATGTTTCTATAACATTGATCATGGTTCTATAATCTTATAAATTTTAAAAAGGTTATAAATATAATTTATATTAATTATATATTTATTTAGAGTAATTGATTAATTTTTTTAAAGGAAATGAAGTACACCATTTATAGAGATGGTAAGATGTACGTAGGAATGAACACTATTTTATCATTTTCATGTTGATTTAATGAAAAAAGTAAATTATATATATTATAATTATATAATAATTATTATGTCCTATAAATCAGATTTTTTTTCATTAAAACCATCCATAATACATTTGAAGTAAATCATGAATGAATCATATCGCTTCAATTGATGGCAGTATACCATACAAACGAACGACATTATAATATTCCCAAGAAATGTAACTCATGAATTAATGTGTGATATAACTGTTAAATAATTATAAAATAATAATAATAATAATAATAAATATCAGAAAAATTATATTAATCCTTCGTTATTTCTAATATTTATCAGTGGTATTAGAAAAAAAGGCACTGATTCGTGTGGCGGTAGATCACTGTACACAAAAATAACGATTTCATGACCAATTTGATGGGATTTTGTTTGGTCTTATGAATTTTCATAAACATAACAACATAAAATTATATATAATAAACATATGATATTTTATAATAATGTAAGTATAATAAATTATAAGGTTGTTAAGGAAATAAAATATCAATGCTCATTAATGAACATTAAAATCTATTATTGTATTATCCATTGTTTTTCACTAAATTATTTTGAGGGTGGATTTATGTTCAATGTAATTCTTATAGAATGAGGGGAGGGATGTTGTGGATTTATTTTCACAGGTTTTTGTCATGCCAAATGTCTTGAGAGGTGTGAATAATAGGGGGAGTGAGTTCCCTTCTACACTCGAGCAGATGTGACATTCTTGTAAATTCCCATATTTATTCATTAATTAGGAGGTCTACCTTATTTCATGTGGATCCATAATATATAAATAATAATTTTTAGGATTTATTTGGTTGATACACACCTCAAACAAAAAAAATAAATTTTTATAATGTTTTTCTTTAATCTTTATGATTACTCAATGGAACCATTTTTGGTTTTTAGCATGAAAACATGCATCATTTTATTTACATATGTAATTTAACCTTATTTATATAATTAAAATGTTGTAGATTAGATGATTTTTACCTCTAATTATAAATATAAATAACATTGATGTGTCAAATTAATTTTTTTAGAAACACATTTAATGCAATTCATTACATTTAAATCTTAATACATTTGATTAATTTTTACTATTTTAACTAATAATTATTATGAAAAAATTAATTAACATTATTACATAATAAATTTTATTCTAATTCTAAAAAAGACTTATTTTAAAATTAAATTAACAAAATTCGAAATGTTTAATTTAATGTTAGTCCCATAAACGCACCGATAATTTGGTGATTTAAGTAGAAAGTGATCAATTGTTTAAAAAATTATTATATCCAATTTAAATTTGAAATTAATTATAATAACACAAATAGGATTAATAGTTTTATAATGTAAATAATAATAATTTAAATATAGTCTAAAGCATAATATAATATAAAAGTTAGTTTTCAATTCAAATTAATTATATTTTTGTATTCATTATAAAATGAATTTTTTTTACAACTAAACAATTTATCCTAATATAATTATAAATATAGATTTAAAAATAAAAAATATTTTATATCAATATTTTCCATATATTAGTAAATATAATTTTTAGTAAGAGCAGAGAAAGGGAAAACACAATTTTGTTTGGGAAAAATGTTTTTTTCATAAAATATTTATTTTCTTTTAAATATTTATTATTTTAGTTTTAATCGATAGATAATTATATTTTTTTATAAACAATATATTTTCATAAATTATTTATTATAATTCATACACACAAATCAAATGCGTATATGATACTTTTTATAATATTTTTATAATATAGTGTCATTCTGTAATACTTGGTCTCCCATGTATCACAAGATATTGAGGAAACTCGTTATTTCATGAAATGAACAATAATAGAGTATTGTGATTTATTAAAGCATAACTATGTCATATTTTTTATATAAATTATCGAACATATTTAATTCATTAAAAAATATTTAAAAAAATATTGAGGTGTCACATACTAGGCCCCCATTAGTAAAACAAGATTTCATAACACTCCCATATAAAACCATGGTGAAAAACCCAATATGATGTGTGATAATAATTCAAAAATATAAATTACAATAAAAGAGTAAATAATTCTTTCCCCTTTAAATATAGAGTGATACTATAATATTGAGGTCATTTTCTTCTGATAAATGTATAATTTACCATTCATCACATCACAATAATTTAAATTTGAAAACATATTACAATAAAATTAAACCAATCAACGAAAGTGTGATTTTTAATCTAGACAATAACACAAAATCACATTTTTGATAACATTCAAGTACAATTATATAAAAAGGGTTATCAACTACCATTTCAATTTAGATTCTTAAATTTATTATACAATAAAATTTATATTATAAGGGTTAGAAACAACATTACCATTACCATGTCTGTAATCTAAATCAATAAAAAAATTATATAAGAGTTCATTCCATTATATTTTTTTTGTGAACCAAATACTATAAATAAAATATTTACTTTAGTCATTTAAAATATTTATACAATATAAAAAACCACTAATAGGTTGTGCCTATGAAATATCAATTCATTCCTCAGTATTAGAACTTAAAGGTTTGATATAAGACGATTACTATCATATGGGATAAAATAAAAACAAAAAAACACCAAAACGTGATCATTCTATATACGGATGCACCCTAAACCTTAAAAAATGAATTAAATTACATTTTGTAACCATAACTAGTTTGGGAATAATTGATAGATAATTTTAATTCTAATTTTTCTTCAATTCCTCCTTGGGATTATAACAATCATAATTCCATTTAAATATGATCTCCATATAGGGAAACATCATCGTAGAGGAATATAGTAAAATTATATCAAGAATGAAGCAAATGTGATACCCTTTCATAACCAAAATAATGGAATTTCAAAAACATTATTGGGGTTTCACCGAAGACATAATTAAATTAACATTTTTTGGGGGAACTAATATTTTGTTCGTTGAATCCACTAAAAATAATATTTTTACATATAGTTTCAAAAAAGGGAATTCAAATATATTTTAATACAAGTGATTATCCTTTAGAGTCAAAAAATTCAATTATGATTACCATGATGTTGTTTTTCTATGGAATAAAAAATAACATCATCTAAAAAACCATGACAAAGGTAATGAGATATCTTCGGATGATACAATTCAACATGTCTATAGTTACTAAACAATCATTCAAAAGAATAAATCGAATCATTATATATTTATAATCCCTATAAATATTTTTTAATATATCCTTAGGAATATATAACTAATTTAATCTCAATTGGTTATATACTGATCATAGATCAATTTTCGAGGATCAAATTTCCCCTATTTTATAAAGGAGGGTTCAAATGTATATAATGGGTTTTTATTCATTATAATACCCATTTTTGTATTCAAATAATCAATACATAAATTAAGTCTATTTGAAGATTTTAAGAAAAGGGATTTTTGGAGACATAGGGTGAAATACTAAAATGAATGGATGCATTAATATTAGTATATGCAATTAGTTTTTTAAATTCTAATAGTATAGAATGGACTATACAATTAAAGGATAAAGAAACTAGTATTATCCCCCAATGATATTAAATTAATAATTATACAAATTTCAGGGGTGTGAATAAATATAAATTATTAACTATGACATATAGATAACTGTTAACAACTAGATGATATATCTTCCATGTAATTTCATAAAATGAATTAATATTAAGATTAATAATTTTACTAATATGGATCAAAATATCATAGAGGATATATGATTCTATATTTTATCATATAACATAACCACCCAAAAATTTGTGGGATTTTCCATTAATATAGATAACCACTACCGTTAGATGATTTTAATCAATATCATATTATCATAAAACCACTCAATCCATTCTCCATTAAATTTTTATTATATTTAAGTTAATAAAAATTAATTCCCACACAACGTGATCATCATACATAAAAACATGACTGAATAACATTTGGAACACCATTCCATCATGTTTTCTAGTTGAAAAATAGTGATATTGATAACACATTGTCTCAATTAATTTCCAAGATTATATGATCAATTTTTTAGATATTTAAAAAATTGAACTTGTAGCAGATAATAATTTATTCACCATAAATGATGTGGTATGGATCTTAGCATTCACAGTTGCAATCAAGAATATTGATTTGGAAAGTGTATAATCTATTAAAAATATTAACCAATATTCAATAATAACAATTTCGTTACTACTAAGATGATAATAAACTACATATATCATTTTTTAAAAATCTATGTGTTTGAGTCTTTATGAATTTAGTAACATTTGAATATAACATATAGCATACCTTACATCCAAAAATTTGATAATTCTAATAAATTATCTACATATATCCTAAATACAGATATAAAGAACATGATATTAACATCTCCAAAGAATTGGGAATTGAATTACATAACTTAACATATTGAAAGAATAAAAGAGTCTTATAACATATTGATGACAATGAAATGGAATTGAGTAATTGTTGAAAACGTTTAATACATCCCTTTATGGTTCTTCACATATTCTATTTTAGCTAGATAATGTACTCTTCCTTCATCCTACTATAACCGATATAATGTAGAGTATAGTAATTTTAATAATGGATAAATTAGACATAATTAATTTATTAGGAAATTTAACAAACATGATTATGTTAAATTTGGAAACCATGATTAAATATCTATTTAGAATCCTGTTTCAAATCACTATGACATTATATTATCATTATATATTAGTCAACAATATATATATTATAATACAGTAAAATGGATCCCATACTCCATCACCTTGTATTTATCTTACCAATGATCCAATAAATCCCTATCATTCTATGTGTTTATGTTATCCAAATAAAACAATTCAATAAATAGATCCCTAAAACTATTCCAAGAGAAATCATCCATAAATTTTTCTCATACAATGGAATACAAATATTACAACCTTAAAATTATGAGCATATAGCTGGAAAAATTATCATTTATTGTTTTAAGAGTCAAAAGAAAATAAAAAATCCTAATGATCTTCTTTATAATCTCTTCAACCTCTTAATGTCCGTTATCCCCTTGAAAATAAGGTATGTTCTATGAGGTATTTTTTTTGGAAAATAAATTGATCAAGTATGTTTCAACATTAATTATCTACAGAATATATAACTGGAAATAGTTTCCATATAATATTTATTGTGTTCACATAAGCCTTTCTTTGTAGAAAATTATTTAGTATTTTATATCAAGGATTTTGTAGTCCTCTATTGGGACACATATTTCTATATTGAAAAAAACAATATATAACTCTAATAAAACATCACCTAATGTTCTTAATGATATATGATTAAAAAGTTCCACTTCCCCATGGGGATTTTTTTCAAAATCTCGTTGAAAAATTAACCATTCCATATTAAGATTATAAAAATAATGGTTATTAAGATTCTAGTGAAGAGAAACAACGATTGACATTAAAAACAATATCCCACTTGAAGACTTATTTTTTAAAAAAATTTAAAAACTCCGTAAACTTTTTAATTTCAAAACAGTATCCCTTATGGTTTTTATTGTATAGTTCTCCACTATCATCACACTATTTATTCAATCCCCAAACTTTAATGATGTTTTATATATATTTTGAACTAATGTTATAGTGAACATATCAACTAAATATTCGCTTATGGATTTTTATAAAATCTATAACACTTCATCTTCTATCAAGTTTCTGATAAAGTGGTATAATAAATGAATATACTTTACCCTTTTATGGAATACTATTTTATCTCCCAATAAATATCACTCATATTTTCACATAATATGATCCATCTTTCCAAACATATTATAGTTTCCTTCTATAAAGACTTCAGACAATTCAATTTCTTCCCCACTGTTATCAAAACTACATAATCTTATTCAATTTTATTAATATTAGTTATATTTTCCCCTCATGACATCAAACCTATATCTTTTTCTCTATATGCAATCAAAATACTTGTCATGTTGTTTTTGGTTTTCGAATCTTCTATAGACTCCACATTCACAATTGTTTTTTAATAAATCATCATCTCCAAAACATGAAGAAAAATGTTTCATTCATTTTAACTAGAATATGGTAGTTTAATATTTTTTCAATGTTTTATTCATGGTAAAGACATAAATTAACATAAAAAACTCTTTAAAAATTCTAAATTTAGCTGTGTAGATAGGATTTTAAACATTATGATATTCCAACTGATGAAAATTAAATTTAATCCATGTAAAAATATTCATATTCTATTATTTGTTCCTATGAACTAGACAACATTAAATTTCCATCAAGAGGGGTATAAACTAGATTATATATGGCCATTAATTTATTTTATGATCTCTAGGATTTGTTTCAATTGGATATTAACATGGTTTTGTTTTTTCGATCACATTAATTCCTAATGCACATGATTTCATTATCGATTTTTGGATATTTGATCATGGATGATTATTACAGATTACACATTGAGTTCTTATGATATAAAATCCAAAGAAACATAACATAAATTTCCTTTAAAAAATCATGTCATATGATTAACATTACATAATATTATTAATTTGAGTAAAAATAATGATATGTTTCTCTCCTTTTAAATTTATATTCACTTATAAAATTTTTGAATTTGAAATTCAATATTCTTGGTTATTACTTATTTTGAAGATATTATTTATTTAAATTTACAATCCATATTATTATTAATATAATTTATAAATACCAAATGACAATATATGTAAATATATTCATTAAAATCGCAAATAATGGAAGTGTTTCTTTCAGTCCATATGTTATAGGAATGTAATTTTCAATTCCACATAACCTAATGTAGGTGGAATGTTTTTGTTATTAACTAATGGTCAGAATATATCCATGTAATAAACCCCGTATTTATTTTCAAATCACATTACAAATTTCCAAAATTTATAATATTTATTTTTATTATCCACTTACTTCAATAAGAAAAACCTACAAATTTTTACGTTAATTTTCTCTTCTGGAGTGTCAGTAATATCCCAAGTAATATTAAATTTCATTGATGGCATTAGTTGATTTATTAATAACATCCAATATATGAAATAATTAGGTGTGGTAGCCTCTTAAAAGATATATATAAACAATTTCCATTTAAATTAAATTCTTTATTTATACTAAAAATCATCAATCTAGAATCCAAAAAATGGTTGATCACCTCAACATAATATTTTTTAATTTACTTATTAAATGTAATCAAATATTCAATTCCATTTCCCCTTATAAGTTCACTAAATATTTAATAGATCTTGAAATTTAGTACATTTATATTATTGGTATAACCCCTATAATTATATTTATTTCATATAATTTTGTCAAAACATTATCCCTTCTAGTTCATTTATACTAATAAACATTAATTTCAATAGATTATTCTCCCCTGAAGTTCTTCCTCAACAAAGTTTCAATCCATTCATGTAACCCCTTCATTGAAGTGAACATATTGTCTTGTGATGACTTATATTTTTTCATCATCATAAAGATAGTAAACAATTATCTTATAAACATACCTAATGAGTAAAAATGATTGAGACTTAACCAAAATATTTTCATGGAAATTAGATTCATTATGAAGATATTTCACATTTCTAATGTCCACATGAAGGCCAACATCAAGTGGTTTACTGGGAAATAACCCTCGAAGAATTTATTACCAAATAGTTTATGTTGTACTAATGATAACAGGTTATATAAATGTATTATGTGTCTCCACCCAAATTAACATGCACATTTCATAATGATGTCATATACATTGGTTATTCTGTTACTGTATAATTTGTAATGTTAGACACTCTGTTTTTTAATTGTGTTTTTGGAACCATTTTCTAAAAACCTATTAACTTAATCCAATAGATGTCTTTTATGTAGTATATAGTGTCCCAATCGTAATTGGTTATATGATAATTTTTAACTTTTATAACTATTCTATTTTTGTTATATATTTTTATTTGATAAAATCTAGAAAAACAGTAGTCTTATGTTTGAAAATATAAATCAAAACATTTTGATTAGAATAATCAATTAAAGTAAAAATATATATTAAACCTCTATGTGATTGAATGGAGGTAGTACCCAAAAAAAAGAGTAATATGGTACAAAATTTTAAGATCTGGTATTCTATCCATCCAAGATAACATTTATTCATTTTATTTACCTAGAAAAAAATTACAACCTTAAAATTTGCACGTGTTAAATAACTAATATTCCTTATTTCGTTTTCAAATTTATATTATTATCCCTATGATAAATAATCCTATAATTCCAAAATATCATATAATATTATGTTATACATTGAATTAACTTAATTACATTTGAACATTCACCCATGTAATGAGTTCCTTCATTAAAAACTAATTCAATTACAATGTATCTTCAAGTAAGATTACAATCACTGTTAAAAATTGAATATTATTTGAGTACACATTATCTTTTATAATAGAAATAAGATTCTTCCATAGACTAGGGATGTTCCTTACTTTAGTGTGCTTCAAGAATCCAATAATATTCTTTAATATATTGAAGTATCAATTTCCAATAACATCCAAGGATTCAATGTAATGACACGATATTTTTAATGGATATTAACTTCTAATAAATATTCCATAAAATCACATAATAATGTACTACTAAGTTATAAGTAACCTTTTAACATAAGTTTGTCACTTCTATGTTTTGAATTTTGAAAATCTGACATACATGGTTGTGTTCAAGATGTTTTTTGGAATCTAATGAAACAAAAATAATTTTTGGAGAATAGTATCCAACCCTAATGAATAGTAACTTACCCTTATGAATAGTGATATACCCTAATTAATAGTAACCTCAACTTTTATAGTATAAATATATTATTTAAGTTGTAAGTACAATATACCTATGTTTTAGAAGGAGTTAATGCATGTTTTAAATCTGGTTTTTGTTAATAAATTATGAGTTTAATTAAATATTAAAATATTCATATTTAGAAAATTATTTTTGAAATATGGAATTAATTTTTGGATTCTACACGTCAAAAAATGGTTAGGGTGAATTTTTAAGATTTTTATGAAATACATGATTTTTTTGATGAATAGTAGAACCTGATAATTTATATTAATGCTAAATAATGGATTAATTGAGTCATTGATGATGCTATGCTGATGTAAGACCACTTGTTTCGGGATAACATGATAAAATCACTATTCTTTGTTAGGGAATACTTAATATTCCTTATCTTCATAAGAAATAATAAATTAATGACTATAATATCATGAAATCCCTCCTCTCCTCCACTATAAAACCCCCATTGACTCCCTCTTCTGTCCACTCTTCTCAAGCTCTAAGACATCCCTAAATTCTTCCCAAATCTCTCCCCAAGGTCCTCCCACATGTAAAATATCTCTTAGCCTCGTCAAAATACCAAAACATCTCCCATTTGGAGGTTCTCAAAGGAGGAAGTCTCAAGAGGTAAATACCTCTTCGCAAATTTCTTCTTTTCTTTCAAGCTCTTTTCATTTTAATATCTTTACTCTCCTCCCATCCCCATAATAGTAAGATAAATCCTATAGCATACATGTACTAGAATTTCTTCATGATTGTGGTATATTTTATTATCTTCTCCCCTTTCCCCACCCATTGTTTTGAAAGAAATGAATGCACTATTTGAGATGTGCTAATTTAGCAAATTCAAGGACAATAGTTTATCAATTTCTGTTATTATCTTCAACTCTGTTCATGAAAACATTTTTTTTATGGTTGATCCAGATTATTTTATATGTAATATTTACTATTTTTGGTTCTATTATCCTTTTGTTCTATGGAATTATGTTTTAAATAAAAACACATTCTTTGTAATCACATCCACTGATTAACAAAAATGGTTAACACTAAGGTTATATATGTAATAAATAAACATCACTATAAGTAACCTAATTAAAATTAAAACCATTTATTATCTTGGATATGAACTAAATAATGTAAATTCAATTCTTTATAACCACTTTCATCTAGAATATAATCCAAACTTGAATATAAGTGAACCGATCTTTAAAGCCAAGTAAACAAATGAGAACAAACAATGAAATTGAACCTTGTAACGAAAGAAAAAGGAATTAAATGAAATAAAAAGGGTTATAATAAATAAATAAAATATATAAGGGTTTCTAGACTTATGAATTAATAATCCTAATTTGTTTATTCATTTCATTAATAACAAGTGGAGAACACCACCAGATTTTAGGTAAGGGATACTCTCCTTTTTTCTCTTAATCAAGATTATCCTCTACCCTATGCCATTATATGTGTACTAGAAAATAATGGGGTATGATTAAGAACCTCCGCCGCACTTCTTTCTGAATTTATATGTGATGAGAAACCCCATTTCTCTCTCATCTACCCCCCTTGGTCGCACCCGACTCCATGCCGATAAAATCATAACGAATTCTACCCGAACCTTCTTTGTTCTTTAGGGTTGCCTTATCTTTCTTTCAAAATGGTGTTATCTTATCTATCTATGTGACTATTATGACTTCTGGTTAGTTGTAAAATATTCTTATATCATGTCCCTTTCATCACATTATTTCGGGGATATACATGATTTTTAAAGATTCCCCTCTCAGAACATTCCGATAAGCCAACTTGTTTTAAAGGGACTTCCCAAATTTTTACCCATATTTCAAGTGCACTCTATCAGATGTTTTAAAACAACATTGTATTTATAAAATTAGTATTTTTATTATGAAAACATTCTTGGTTCAATTCTGGTTTTATATAAAATAATGACCTCTTTTCTATTTGAAAAGCTCTAGAGTGTTTTCCTTAAAACCATAAAAAAATGTTTTAATGCTAATGTTTCTAAAATGCATTTTTTACATATTTTCGCTTACATTTGACACCAATTACCCAATTATTTGCCTATTTTACCCTATTAATTTCCATGTAGGTTCTAATCCTTTCCGATAATAGACACTTTCGTGATACGCCCATTGGATATGTTTTATGTCATGATTGTGGTACCCAATTATTTCAATTGGTAACATTATGTTTATGTATGGTTGATTATGTATGATTATTTATGAGGTAAAATTATTTATGTGGTAAGAATATTCATGAATTTATTGATATGGGTGCGCCAAGATAGCACTCCAATGCATTTGGTAAAGATAAGTCTCATGAGATGTGATGTGAAATAGGATTATCTGTTAGCCTCGACCCGTACTAAAATGGGAAACAGGATTGGCGGTTTGCCTTGACCCATACTAAAGATATGATTTATGATTCTGCCACATTTATATGATTTCATGATTATATGATCCCATTCTTATAATAAATTATTTCATAAGTTTCATTCTTTGGTTATCATTATGCCATGCCTCTTAACTCATGTGCTTGATATGTATCCTTATGTTCATTCCCTTACTGGGCATTTTTAGCTCATCCCTTTGTTCATGTATTTCCATGGGTAACCTATGCAGATGTAAGATCTCAAGAGAAGTTAGAATCTCTTTATGAAGATTAAATAAAGACGTTTCATTTAGTCCCATGTTTTATGTTACATGTACCTAGTCTTCCAAGACACTAGACATAATGATCCTTGACATGTACTCTGATGATTAATTATGCTTGTAATAATGAAATGTTATATGTAAAAGGCTTCAGTTGCTATAGCTGGTATCATATGATGGTCTAGTTATTTTTGGAGATTAGGAATAGAGAACCTTAGTGAGAACCTTATGGAAGAGACTATGTATAAGAAAACAGTCCTAAATTTTGGTGACTATAGAGTAAGTGGATTATCATGAAAATACATCCTTGTATAGATACGAGCATGTAGAGGTAGCTCTGGAACATATGTATCTAGGGGTAAAACTCAAAATCATCACTTGGAGCTAGACTCGAATGGGAACTAGTGCACGACAACGGGCCTTTATGCACTCTTGGTTACGACAATCCCAGGGGATATGCTTTGGTAGATTCATGAGCTTAGTACAAACCATTGTTAAGGGAAAAAGGCCATAAGAATATAAGTTAACCAATAGATAAAGGATAACATAGATATTAACCTAAGTAATCACAAGTTAGGATGTACTTCTTCTTTATAAGTTTATCCTTTAATGATCAATGTTTACTTATAATGCTCAATATATAAGTATTCAAGACCTCTAATTATACACTATTTTTCTTAGTTAATGGCTGGAAATAGAAGAACACATTCCAACAACCAATGTGATAGGCAAAGTGATGATTTCCCTAATGACATGCCTGATGTGACGGAAGTAGGTGCTCAAACCTTCATGGAAGTACTTTCTCAGCTGGCTTGAGTTATGAATAATAACTTGAATCATGTGGAACATCCCCATCCTCCATGGAAAGAGCAATTTTTCATAGAATCCTTAATGCGGAAAAGGCCTCCCTTGTTTAGCGGGTCTTCTGATCCCCTCCTCGCAGAACAATGGATTAAATCCATTGAAAATATTTTTTCTATCCTCCAGTTCTCAGAAGAATAGAATGTTGTACTGGAAGTCTATCATTTTTATGGGGAATCTGATTATTTGTGGACACTAAACAAGAATACAAAGTCTTAAGAGAAAATTAATTCCATAGATTGAGAGGAAATCAAGAGGATGTTTTTCAACAAATTTTTTCTTCGAACCCTTTTTCTCAAGATGGAAAGAGAGTTCTTTGGACTCAAGAAGAAGGAAGATGAGTCCATCTAGGCGTATTAAGAAAAATTTACAAGGCCTGCAAGGTACGCCTCTGGCTTTGTCCAGAACACTGAAATGTAGGTGGATCACTTCTTTAGCGGACTAAATCCGAGTCTACGAAAAGTGTTGGAGATTCGAGACTTCAACAGCTATGAAGAGATTTTTCATTGTGCCCTAAAGGTTGAAATGGAGATTAGAGACTCCCAGTGGTCTCATGGGCCTAGTGAAAAGAAGCAGAAAATGGTGAATAAAATGGGTGGTTCATCAAAAAAAATTTATAATGGAAAGAAGCCTGACCTTCCCCTTTGCAAAAAATGTGGGAAGAAGCATCTTGGTGACTGTATCAAGGGAACCAATAATTGCTTCAAATGTGGGATGTTTGGTCATCTCGACAAGAACTACCAAAGGGATATGAAAAATCTTGCTAATGTTGAAGAATATTGGAAGATTCAGATCAACACCTATCCTGTAGTGTAGTGTTTTAACTGCAAGGAGCTTGGGCTTTATGTGAACAATTGCCCTAAGACGAGGGTTCTTAGAGGCAATCAGCAACAACCTCCAAGGAAACAAGGAAGGGCTTATGCTATCACTACTACTGGGGTGGAGCCAGAAAAAAATGTGGTGACAGGTATGCTTGTTATTCATTCATGAATAGAGAACTTACTCTTTGATTCTGGTTCTATGCATTCATTCATATCTTGAATGATTTGTATAAATATTCAAACACCACCTCAAAATTTGTAGGAGAAGTTATCTTTGAGAAAAACAAATGGGGAAATTATTGCATCCATGGTTTATAACTCTACCTTGGTTAATGTATGTGGACCGAACCTCCCATCAAATATTGTCATACTTCCTTTAATGGAATTTGACACTATCTTGGGCATCGATTGGCTATCTTTGTACAAGGCCAACATAAATTGTCGGGAAAGGGAGATTACTCTTCACATCCCGACACATCCTCCGATTCTTTACAAGATAAAGGAGGAAGATAAGTCTCCTTTAGAATCATCGTCTCATGTTTGGATATTTCTTCTTTATGAGCATGGATACCTAGATCAAATGATTGAGACAAAGGAGAGAATCATTCTTGGAGGCATGCCCATCGTGAGAGATTACATTGATGTATTCCCTAGAGTGTTTTTGGGTCCTCCCCCTAACCAAGAGGTTGAGATCTCAATTGAACTAATCCATGGATATCTACTAATTTCAAAGACACCTTACAGAATGGCCATTGTAGAGCTAGAAGAGCTGAAGAAGCAGTTACTAGAGAATATGGAAAAGGGTTTTATACGCCCGAGTTCTTCACTGTGGGGTACTCCGACCCTCTTCATCACGAAGAATGATGGATCAATGCGCCTTGACACTGATTATCGTGAGCTCAATAAAATCACTATAAAGAACATGTATCCCCTTCCACAAATAGATGACTTGTTCGATCAGCTTCGTGGGGCCAGTTATTTCTCTAAGGTGGACCTTCGGTCGGGATATCACCAACTAATGGTGTGGAAGGAAGATATTCGCAATAAAACCTTTTGAACAAGGTATGGACACTATGAGTTCATAGTTATGCCCTTCGGACTCACTAATTCTACAGAAATTTTCATGGATTTAATGAATAGAGACTTTAGAGATTACCATGAAAATTTTGTGGTGGTCTTTATTGATGAAATTTTGATATACTCCAAGAGCATGGAGGAACATGAAGAGCATTTGGAAACTGTGTTAACGAATTTGAGAAGGGATAAGTTGTATGAAAAGTACAATAAATTTGAGTTATGGATGGAGGAAGTATCATTCTTGGGGCATGTTATCACCAGGAAAGAGATATCTGTGGACCCTTCCAAGAAAAAGGAAATTGAAGAGTGGCCGAGGCCAACATCTGTAATGGAGATCTGCAACTGTTTAGGTCTAGCTCGGTATTATTGATGATTAGTGAAGACCTATTAATGATTTTCAAACCCAATGTCCAAGCTGACACGGAAGGGAGTAATGTTCATCTGGCACAGGAATGTAAAGACTGTTTCAAGGAGTTGAATAGGAGTCTTATCACTGTGCCGGTACTCACACTCCCTTCAAGTAGAGAACTCTTTCTGGCGTATAGTGATGATTCTAAGAAAGGATTAGGATGTGTGCTAATGAAAAATAATGAAGTGATTTTCTATGACTCAAGGAAGATGAAAATACATGATCAAAACTATCCAATGCATGATATGGAGTTGACTGCTGTGATCTTTGTGTTGAAAATCTGGCGGCATTATCTCTATGGCAAAAAATGTGAGATATATTCTGACCACAAGAGTCTCAAATATCTATTCACACAAAAGAGCTTAATATGCACCAAAGAAGATGGATAGATCTCACCATGGATTATGACGGCTCAATCCACTACCATCCCGGTAAGGCAAACAAGGTGGCATATTCTCTAAGTAGAAAGGATCCTTCATCTTTATCAATGATGATAATTGTAAAGGATCTAATGTTTTTAGATTTTCAAATAATGGGCATGGGAATAATTAAGGGAAGAACATCATCAATCCTTTCTCAAATTATTGCTCAACCATCCCTCATGGAGTAAATAAAGGTTTCTCAAAGAAAGGATGTGGAAATTCAGAAAAGGGTGGAAGCTGTTAAAAATGGGAAGTCCTCTGATTTCAATATTGATGAGGAAGGAGTTGTAAGATTTGGGACACGATTATGTGTACCATCTGATCAATATATAAAGAATGAGCTATTGAATGATGCATATAGCTCTACCTTCTCTATCCATCCTGGGAGTACCAAAATGTACCGTGATCTTCAAGAACACTTTTGGTGGGATAACATGAAGAATGAGATTGCAAAATATATATCAAGGTGCTTGGTATGTCAGCAAGTTAAAGTTGAGTGAAAAAAGTCCAAAGGTATGATGCATCCATTGCCTATACCCATGTGGAAATGGGAAAATGTTACTATGAACTTTGTCACGAGTCTCCTGAAGACATCGGAAGGAAAAAATGCGACATGGGTAGTGGTTGACCGACTCACGAATACATCTCATTTCATCACTATTCGGGAAGATCTATCGCTTGAACAACATGGAATGTTATATGTGAAGGAATTGGTGAGACCGCATGGTGTTCCAATCTCAATTGTCTCTGACCGTGATCCAGGGTTCACATCTAAATTCTGGAGGAGCCTTCAATATTCTTTGAGTAATGAATTAAATTTTACCACGGCATATCACTACCAAATTAATGGCCAGTCTGAAAGAACTATTCAGACATTTGATGATATGCTTAGATACTGATCTCTACAATTGAAAGGTGGATGGGATAATAATCTCCCATTGGTTGAGTTCTCATACAACAATAGCTTCCAATCGAGTATTAAAATGGCCCCATATGAATCTCTCTATGGAACGTGGTGTAGAACTCTAACATGTTGGGATGATGTTGGAGAATGAAAGCTACTTGGACCTGATCTTGTTTAAATGATGACAGAGAAGGTTCAAGTCATCCAGAAACACATAAAAGCTGCCCAAAGTCTGCAAAAGAGCTATGCTGACAATCATCGAAGGGACGTGGAGTTCGACGTTAGAGAAAAATTATTCCTTCGAATATCTCCATGGAAGAGAGTCATGCGATCCAGGAAAAAGGGAAGCTAAGACCAAGGTATATTGGCCCCTTTGAGATCCATGAACGCATAGGAGACATTCCATATCGTCTTTCACTTCCACCGAATATGGCTCGAGTTCATTATGTTTTCCACGTATCACACTTGAGGAAGTACATACCATATCCCTCACATGTACTAAGCTCAAAGGTGGTGCAGCTGGAAGATGGTATCTCCTATGCGGAGCAGCCAGTAAAGATTATAGATCAGAGAGATAAGGTTTTATGAAACAAGACAACCCATCTTGTCAATGTATTGTATAGGAATCATAATCTTGAGGAAGCAAGAAGGGAATTGTAGGAAGCAATGAAAGAAAAGTAACCAAATCTTGTTTTGGCCTAGAATGTAAAATGAAATTTCAAGGGCCAAATTTCTTAAGGGGGGATGAATGTAATGACCCAATGTTTTTAATGGAAATTACCTTCTTATAAATATTCCATAAAATCACATAATAATGAACTAATAAGTGATAAGTGACATTTAAACAAAATTTTGTCACTCTTATGTTTGGAAATTTTAAAATCTAACATACACGGTTGTGTTCAAGATGTTTTTTAGAGTCTAATGAAAAAAATATATTTTTTGGTGAATAGTAACCTACCCTAATGAATAGTAACATACCCTTATGAATAGTGATATACCCTAATGAATAGTAATATCATCTGTGATAGTATAAAAATAATATTCATGTTGGAAGTACAATATACCGATGTTTTAAAATGAGTTAATGCATGTTTTAAATATGTTTTTTTATAATAAATTATGATTTTAATTAAATATTAAAATAATCAGAAATAGAAAATTATATTTGAAAAATGGACTTCATTCGCGGATTCTACACCTCGAAAAAATGGTAAGGGTGTGTATTTGTCATTTTTCTGAAATACTTGAATTTTTTATGAATAGTACAATCCGATAATTTACAATAAATAATAAATAATGGATTAATTGAGTCATCGATGATGGTCTGCTGATAAGCCCTGTTGGATCATGATCACATGATAAAATCACTATTCTTGGTCATCAAATACTTCCTATTCCTTGTCCTGGGAAGAAATAATAAATTAATTATTATAATATCATGAAATCCCTCCTCTCCTCCACTATAAAAACCCCCTCCACTCCCTCTTCTCTCCACTCCTCTCAAGCTCCAAGGATTCTCTAAATTGTTCCCAGATATCTCCCCAAGGTCCTACCCCACGTCCATAATCTCTTAAACTCCTCAAAATACCAAAACCTCTCCCTTTTAGAGGTTCTCAAAGGAGGAAGTCTCAAGAGGTAAATTCATCTTCACAAATTTCTTCTTTTCTTTCACGTTCTTTTTTTTTTAATTTCTTTCCTCACCACCATTCACCATAATAGTATGATAAATCCAGTAGCATAAATGTACTGTAATTTCTTCATACTAGTGGTATATTTTATTATCCCCTCCCATTTTCCCTCCATTTTATTTGAATGAAATGAAATCACCATTTGAGATGTGCTAATTTCGCACATTCAAGGACAACAATTTATCAATTTCTATTAGTATCATTAATTATGGTCATGAAACCATTTTTTTATGGTTGAACCAGATTATTATATATGTAATATATCCTATTTTTGTTCCATTATCCTTTGGTACAAATGGAATTAAGTTGTAAATCAAAACACATTCTTTGTAATCAAATCCACCGATTAACAAAAACGGTTATCAATAAGGTTATATATATATATTAATTCACATCACTATAAGCAACCTAATTATAATTAAACCGATGTAATATCTAGGATATGAATGAAAGAATTTATCTTCAATTCTGAACAACCACCTTCATCTAGCATATAATCCAAACATGAATATAAGTGAACCGATCATTAAAGCCAAGTAAATAAATGAGCTCAAACAATGAAATTGATCATTATATCTAATCAAAAAGGATTTTAATGAACTAAAAAGGGTTATAATAAATAAATTACATGTATAAGAGGTTCTGGAATTATGAATTAATAATACTAATTTTTTTATTCAGGTCATTAATAACAGGTGGAGAACACCATCAGATTTAAGGTTAGGGATCCTCTCCTTTTCTCTCTTAATCACGATTTTCCTCTATACTATGCCTTTATATCTGTACTAGAAAATGATGAGGTATGTTTAAAAACCTCACCCATACTTCCTTCTGGATTTATATGTGATGAGAAAACCTATTTCTATATCATCAATCTCTCTAGGTCACACCCGACAACATGCCAATAAAATCGTAATGAATTCTACCTGAACCTTCATTGTTCTTTCGGGTTGCTTTATATTTCATTCAAAATGGTGTTATCTTATATATATATGTGAGTATTATGTCTTCTGGTTAGTTTTACAAGTTTCTTATATCAAGACCCTTTCATCAAATTTTTTCTAGGATATACATGATTTTGAAAGATTCCCTCCTTACAACGTTCTTATAAGCCAACCTGTTTTAAGGGGACTTCCCAAATTTTTACACAAATTTCAAGTGCACTCTATCCTATGTCTTAAAACACCATTGTATTTATAAAATAATTATTTTTATAATGAAAAAAGTTTTGGATAAATTATGATTATATATAAACGAATGTCCTCTTATCTATTTGAAAAGCTCTAGAGGGTTTTCTTTAAAACCGCACAAAAATGTTTTAATGATAATGTTTCTAAAAAACCTTTTTTATATGTTGTCGCTTATATTTGACAACACATGACATGTTATAGGCCTAGTTTACACTATTAATGTCCATGTTTTTTCTAATCCCTTCCTTTCATGGACACTTTCGTGATACGCCAATTGGATATGTTTTATGTCATGATTGTGGTACCCAATTCTTTCCATGGGTAAGCCTATGTTTATGTATGGTTGATTATGTATGATTATTTATGTGGAATGATTAATTATGTGGAAAGGATATTCATGAATATGTTCTTATGGGTGCACACAGATAGTGCTCCAATGCATTGGGTAAGGATAAGTCTCATGAGATGTGATGTGAAACAGGATAGGTGGTTATCCGTGACCCGTACTAAAATGGGAAACATGATTGGCGGTTAGCCTTGAACCGTACTAAAGATATGATTAATGATTATTCCACATTTATATTATTCCATGATTATTTTATCCCTTGCTTATAATAAATGATTTCATAAGTTTCATGCTTTGGATATCATTATTTCATGCCTCTTAACTCATGTTCTTGAGATGTATCCTTATGTTCATTCCCTTACTGGGAATTTTTAACTCATCCCTTTTTTCATGTATTCCCCAGGGTACCCTATGCTGATGTAAGAGCTCAAAGTAAGTTATAAGCTCTTTATGGAGATTAAATAAATATGTGTTTTTAGTCCCATGTTTTATGTTATATGTACCTAGTCTTCCAAGACAGTAGACTTAACGATCCTTGGCTTGTACTCCGATGATTAATTATTCTTGAAATAATGAAATGTTATATGTTAAAGGTTTGGGTCGCTATATTCACCATAATCTATATGATCATTTATAAGAATTATTGATATATAATTATCCATTAATCTTTGTTCACTTGAATAATGAATGGACTATATCATGTATATCACACTAGTTTCAACCGAATTATTGACACTCAGTAACAGGTTTTTTTCACCCAATATGATTGTACCTAAATTTGAATAGATAAATATTGATTCTATAATAGCATATTAATTTAGACTCTGGATGTTACTATTAATATTATCTTTCTTCTAACAACACCAGCACATAGGACCATGATAATCTGGCTTGATATATCTTCTTTTTTTTTACATAACATCTTATGTCTCTTTGTTATATGTTATTTTCATTGATTATCCCCATCTATCAACATTAAAGGAACTATTAGATGATACATGACAACATATCCACTATAGGTACTGAATGAGAATAAGCTTCTAGATATAATCACACACAATTTCTGTTTTTATCCATAATTACAATATATAGTCAATACGATATCATAAAAAATGGAAGTGAATATATTAGAATAAGTGTGAATACATCATATATGCATGTAAACTTCTCTGATTCGTGTAACCTATGAATCATGTAAACATCATTCAAATGATCTGTAATTCCTTCTATCAATATTAGGCACAACAACCCCGACATTAGGAAAACATTTTTTAGCATCATTGTAATTTTATATTTGTATGATGAAAACTTCATTAGATTTTTATATCATTTCTACCAATGATTATTATAGGTATGATTTTGTTCCAATAAAATCATCACCTACCCCAGTTCCTTAAAATATATCCACTCCCATTGTACATTTATTAATTTCTCATTACCAATTCTATATTTAATAATATGATAGTCAATTTATATTAAATTTTCATCTAACTACATTATCATTAAATAAATATTTGTTTCATTAAACATATAATTACATTTTTCTTATATAATTCCATATAAAATTATAGTGGTCAAATATGACAGAAAAATAAAATAATATAAACTCAAGATAAAACAAATTCGAACATAATTTTCTGTGATGAGAGAGCACCAGAATATAGGATGGGATCTAATACCGCATGTTAGATGGTAAAGATTATGATACTCCACCATTAATTTAGACATCAAACTACTATAATTATGATCTTTCAATTACTAGTGTCATTGAGAATACTTTGAAAATTAATCCTCTAAAATTTTTATCCCGTGACTAGTTGTACTGTATTTCTTATGAAAAACCACCAAGCCACCCCCACAAAGTAGACATCACAAACAACTCAAAGAAATCCCAAACTCGTTCAAAGTAATGGATATACATTCAAAGGATATAAATAAAGATATAAAATAAAATAAGTGATAAAAAATATTCATTGATGATTTTCTATATTCATAAGAGAAACACAATGAATTTATTTATATTCAGCCGAGTAATTATAATCAACAAAAAAACTAGATAGTATAAATTCAATATAGGAGATAAAACATCTATAATACATTGATTCAATGTTCACAATACACTTTAACAATTCATTTAACTAGTAAATTATATTGAAGAACCTATATTATTTATTAGAGTTCCCATTCATTATTTTAGCTTCCACCACCTTCCATAATAAATTGAAATTCCTTCATCCGGTAAGTGGAAATTATTCTCTAGTAAAATATTTACATCAATTTTTCTTTCTGTGAACCATAACATAATCTTCAATCAAAATAATTTTAATTTGAAAATAGCATGGATACTAATAAATTGCATAAAAAGGTATAGAATTATGATGGTTCCATTATTTAATATATAGGTTACAATATTTCTACCTTATCATTGAGAGTGACCATCTTTCAATGACCTAAATTATACTGATAAAATACTGTTGAAATAAAATGAAGATTCACATCCCAGCAAAAAATTAAATATGAAATAAAAATTTTTAAAAATAAATTTTCATGAATGAATTATATTTATATCATTCATATGATCATATATTATCTAATATAATCATAATAGTGGGTTTCATTATTGAAATTCATGAGACACAACCTATGCACCAAGTCTTTGACAATTGAAAATTTGTAAAATTTTAACTACAAAGAGTATAATTTGTTGAAACGATTCATTATACTTAAATATATCTAAAAATAATAATTATTATTTTAAAATATTAAGATAACATAATGATGAAACATATTTTATGTTAATATACACTTACCTAATCATTATAAAATAACAATGGATCATTATTAAAGATGCTAAAAAACTCATTATTTATTATATTTTCATTATTGATGATCCAATATCATTTCAATCAATAATCCCAAAATAACATATTCAAATTGACCTACAATTTGATTTTTAAAATTCCATCTTAAGAATAATAAAATAAAAATCTAGTTTTAAATATAGATTAAATAATGTGTGTTCTCAATCACTATATAATGGATGAAGTTCTCATCATATAAACAATATAAATTTGGAATGGGTACCATAATCCAAGCATCATAAGATAAAAACAATATTTTTAAGCAATATCTAGAATTGTGTAGCAATATATAAGAAATTCCCTTATTAATTTTGAAATAATTTATATTAAAAAATGTGAAAAGTATGAATTAAATTTTAAATATCACAATCCTACATATTGTGAAATTTTTGATTGAACCAATAATTAAAAATTATAACAAGAATATGTACATGATATCCCAAAAATACACATTTAATTTAAATAATTGAGATGGAATTTCCAAATTGGATTTATTTATATATAACAAAAATGAATACATAATTTAATAAAAAATTGATTATGAACATTATCTAGTTACGACATACAATAAATAATTATATTTTACCCACCACCACAGATTCATGAACATCACAAGTGTCCCTTACCAATGTAATGAGATATATTCTCTTTATCTAATTCATGTTAAATAAAATATATACACATATAAATGTCTGTTTGTAGGGAGTCAGTTTAAACATAATATGATGTCTCCAATGATTCTATGAATATTCATTTATAACAAAATATATACATGATAGTTTAGAAAATAATAATAGTAATATATATATATATATTAATATCTATATGAGTTAATGGAGAAATAAAATAATAGTTTTAATCTTTTCAATTTTAAATAAAAAATGTTTCCCTTTCTCTACTAAATAAATCTAATAATAAAAATTAATAAGACATGAAAAAATGATTACAAATCATTAGAATCACCCTTTTATAATATATTGACATTATATGTGTTCAAACCCTTGTAACCATCCCAACAACATTACGATTTGATCTTATTGAAATGAATGACTAACCATTACATGAAATCATCAAGAGGAAGTTGAAGAGACAATGTTAAATCATATAAATGGATAATTTCCAATGAATTAATGTAATAATCTTAACACTCATCACTAGATATATTATAAAAAAATTGAATTAGGATTCTGAATCCAAATATTCAATATGGGATCATAATAATTCATCTTACAAATTACCTAATCCCAATATTCTGGAAACTATTCCATTAGGGGAATATTAATTTGGATTATTGATACACCATATAATCAATAACTAAATATATGATTCCAGAATTTCAATCTATTCATAAATCAAAAATAAATATTAAATACCATTTAATGTAAAGGCAAACCAAATAAATATTTTGAAAAATTGAACTATATTAGTCATGACATTATGATATAACATAGTAAAATACAACCTATCAATGTGAATGGTAAAAATCACCCTCTAATGTATTATTGAAGACCAATACATTTACAATGAAATAATATGAAAAGATCATGCACCCAAGAACATAATATCCAATTACATATATTATCAGGAAAAATGAATCACATTAACCAACATCTGTTGTAAGGGGTGTGTATGAATACCAGAAAATATTTTCCCAAGACACTCTCATGTAATACCAATAAAGAATTATTTCTATAATTTTAACCAATATCACTAAAAATAGATGAAAAAATATAAAACATTATAGTTGACTACAATACCAAATTAGAAAAGTAGTATATTTAAATTATTTGATAATGTATTGTTGAAATAATTTTAATGATATATAGTTCCACTAAAATACAAAATAAATATAAAAAGATCATAACATAATTTTTTATGAGAAGAAATCAATATAACATAAATTTACCATTATGAAAATATGATAAACCCATTATAGATCACTATCCATCCACATGGACTCTAAGACCATTATTTTTCGTAACACACGCATACATAGATATTACCACACAACTGAAATACACGAACCATCCCACCATACTCAATACATGATAATTTTTAGTAATTCCAAAAATAAATCATTTATCCAAAACATTTTTTCATCATGAATCAATTTTACCAAAATAGCACATAAATTATCCATTTTTAATCATACTACTTTAAGACACCAAAAAATAAGTCTTCACGTAACATATTTAAAAAAAATCAGATTATTAAATTCAAATTCAATTATAAAACTACCCTATTTTTTAATTCAATGGCCCCAAAATTCCATATATTTGAATATTCATATAGAAACAATTATTAAATTTAATTCAAATGAACACTATAATATGGCCTAAAATCATATAAATAACAAAACTAAAAATATAAGTCCTATAATAAATGAATATTTGTCACTATATTTATAAGATGATCATAAAATCCATGAAACAATGTTAGGAATCATGATATCATCATATAAAACCTAATAGTAAGAATATTAGATAATGAGTCAATAACTCATGATTCAAATAAATGAACAATAGACATTATTATTATTACATGAGATGGATGATTCATATTAATAAAAAATAGAAAGTGATTGTATGAGATATAATTAGGATAATGTGAGGTAATTGTATCAAACCACTAGTCGGTCTTTTATTTTTTATCATTTAGAGTAATACATCATTTAATGATGTAGAATTTATAATTTCACATACAATGAATAATTTGGATATTCAAAGTGGGGGTATGTTTTTAATTGTGGATTGAATGTGGTTAATTATGGTTTTAAAAAAAGAAATCATGAAATTAGTACCTGTTTAATGGTTTATATGCCCGATCGGTTGAGATCATTATCTAATTATATAGGTTATTATTAAAAAAAATGGAGATGCACAATCGGCATTCACTGTTAACTGATACACTGAATGGATCATAAAATTTTCAATTATTCACAATATTAGACCAAAATGACAATTTTATATACTCTATGAGATTGTTTACTATTTTTCTTCAATGTTCACTAAATTCCAAAAAAATCAGAAAAGGAAAAAATCTATAAAACTCTTACACACCATGAAAATATATGATTTCCAAATTCTCTCAATAGTGGATATTTTCATCTGAAACCATTCAGTATGATTCATTCTTCTAAAATAGTACTACAAATTTCTAACTGCTCTAATCCTCTATCAACAATGTATTATTGGAATTAGGCCACGATTATACAATACTCACTCTAACGTAATACTCCATCATCTAATGTTCTTCTCATACCTCTATGAAATCCTTGTTTAATATTTCAAAAATATTACATATAACTACCAATCTATAACATAATAAAAAGAACATTAGATGGATATGATTGGTAAAAGATAAGTCGCGGGACCTGGAATGTTTTGTGAACTAAAACAAACTTTTTTTGAGAACCAAATATATAATCTGTTTTATTATATTCTTTACAACCTTGAAAATTCCCACATCGTATGGTACCGACATCACGTATTTCCCCAACTATTTGTGTTCCAACTGTGATGTCACATAGAAGAATACTCGATCCCAAACCATAAATTCCAATAATAATTGATAAGGATCAACATTTTATTTTATTTTAAGTATGAATTATTACATTACCATTTTCGATTTTGTGAAACTAGTATATCGTCTTCAATAAATGATTAGATCTAATAGAAATATCAACCTCAATTTTTTTGAACACAATGGAGATTGGCATGACCTCTTATAAAATATTTATCATTGATCTATAACACATGATGCATAATAACATTTTTTTATGAGATCTACCAATTCCAAATTATCTTTGAACAATATCTCTAAAATTACAATGAAATCATAAATAATTTCCTTCAATTACTCTGTAGTTATTTTTTCTCTCCATTTATCTATGGGTGACATGATGTACTCCTATTTTATGTGTTGTAGAGCCTAAATAATATTACACAACATTATTATTATATTGTGGATATGATATCATAAAATAAAATTTTAAATATTATCCAATCATATTGGTTTCCTCAAGTTGAACTACCACAGAGACAATGTGAAATAGTCATCAAACATATTATTCCTCAATATCGTCATGAGTCAAAATAATTTATAAACAATAAACCATTCATGGAATAATTCATCTCATGTGGTTGTAAATTCCATGATTATTTTGAAATTACCTTATTCCTAAGTATGATGAAAAACCCCAATCCATTTCTATATGCAACACAGTACATAGAGATCACTTCACCAAACATATGAAATATCAATAATAGATCATATATCATCCATTTATTTAGAGTATAAATTGGAACTTATCACTTCTCATATCATTTAAAAATTAATATTTTTTGGAAAATTATATCTTTGGAAATATTAACCTAGAAATGTATTGAATGAAGCATCCTTAATATCCTTCAACTCTAAGTAATCTTATAATATCAAGTAAAATATAGGAAAAAAATTCCAGACATTGCTACATTGATATTTTTTTGGCCGATGGAGGCAACCTTATAATAGTTAACATACACTAATAATTTCACTTCTTTTATTGAAAAAAATAATTCTGATAGTTTTCCATATTAAATCCAAATTCACAACATCTATAACATGGTCCTCAACTGATTTCTATGTCCATAATCCAATATATATTTAATTAGAATTCGATCCATAAATATTGTGATAAAGGATTCAACATATATATAGATTACATTAATTATCAAGGACATTGAAACAATATTATAAATAATAGCCCAAAATTAAAATAGAAAAACTCATAATACCCATACTATACATCGAGAACTATATTTAAAATATACACATTATTCAACCTTATCTAGTGATATTCTAATCATAAAAGGGTCATTGAAATCCTTATACATCACATCTATAGATTAAAAAGATCATTACTATATGGTAGATATTTTTTGTACTTCCAATTTAACTTATTCATCTCATAGTATTCAACAAACTTATAGATGTTACCAATATTAATTTTGTAAAATTAAATTAGTACAACCATTTTCAATACATGTGGTTTAATAAATGTTATTTCCACTATATTCTATAAATGAATCAACAGTTCATGAATCGAGATAGACACATCTCAATATAATGGCCTTGTTATTAGACTCCTCACTGGTAATATATAAATGGATAAATTTTTATCTCTATATCTTTTGGAATTCCTTAAATGTATTCCAAAAACAAATCCAAGAACTCCTTGAACACTATTGTTAGCTGGAATGACTCGATATACTCTATCAAAAAAACATCCTAGATTACTAAGACATTAAATTCCAATGGTATTTTAAGATTGGTTCTGCAAAACTAGCATGCATTTCCCACTCTCTATGAAATGTGTTAAAACTTTCATCATGTGTAAGAATTAAAACCATCCTATCGTAATACCCAAAATTATTTTTGAACTTCACTATAAAATCCATCATAATTATAGAATGAAATTTTTATATCCCAAACACAAATAAAACCACTAGGATATACACGTAATTGATCATAAAATATTAATATAGAGAAAAATCCTCTTCTTTGAACCATTCTCAAATAAGATTCTCAATATTCTCAAAATAAGATATTAATTTTAAATGAAAATTCATATTCTCTAGACCTCATTAGGATATTAATTAATTAAATAAAAAATTATCAAACATATAAAATATATTAGGGGAATATATTACTATATTACTTACCTCAATAGATGGTCCACCATTGGATACAATCACCAAAAATATCACAATGAACAATTTCCCCAAGCCCTTATGAGAATAACAGTAATGGGTAGTTCCACTATTACTCTTTTATGATGAATAACCATCCCATGAATTCTTATTATTAGATATTATTGATCCTTAATTTTGGTTAGAACATTCATTTGTAAAATCTGAAGAGATAAAATGGTAGAATATTTTCAAAATCCCATCCATCAAATACTGATGAAATGTCCTTGGATTAATAGGGTAACATCAAAAAAGTTATACATTTCAACAACACATGTAATTCAAAATAGGTATCATACATTAGGAAGAAATCAAGATTACTGAGTTCTATTAGAATCCTAAATTATGTGAATTATCTAGCATACCCATCTTCCCTTGAAAAATGGTTTTATTCCTCGGACTGTGGAAGAAAATAATTTATTCAATTTTCATCTTTCATGTTCTCTATAACCAAATAATCCATATTTAGGACTACCATATAGGTATGTAAAACAAAAATTAATAACCATAATATGATACCATGTTAAATATAAAAATTAAATCTTCATTACATGAAACAATTTTCTCTGTTCATCTCTTGTGAATGATATACTAACGACACAAAGAAAGAAATATACTCCAATAACAATATGGTACTATTATTTAGCTATAATAACTCTGTATCATCTACTAGTTTATAAATATCTAGATAAAATTTCTCAACATTGGACTTTTTTGATACAAATTATTTCTGATTATCTTCCATAAATACTACCATAGAGGTCTCCCACCACTTATAATATTTTAACATTATCATGTACGAAGAAAACTCCAGATTTTATTACAATGGGGCATAGAGAATGATAATTTTCAATTTAATATACTCTAGAAAAATGTAAACACATTCACTCTACTATAACCGGTGATTATTGTAGTATTTCTCATTTGGAGTGCCATATTATTATCCATTTCATTTGGTTTCGGCATATTTGGATCTCTTACCAGAAAATTGATTTCCCAAACTAGTAGAGTAAAGATTTCAATAACACTCTTCATGTTCTTCTACACTTCCCCATTTACATTATTTCACCCCATATTTTGAGACCCATCCTTCATTCCATTTGGTTGAATCACTAGAACACCACAAATAAAAATGTAAAAATCAGACCAAGGAACCTTGATGAGAATCACATTACCAAAAATATAAAAAAAATAACATTTAAATCATACATGGAATTTTTTTTTAAAATTACAATGATTAATTCAAATAAAAATTTCACACTATCTATAATTATTAATGTCACCCACATTTTGTTAAAATAAAAAAAATTAAAAAATTTATTTAAATCACCTTTTAAAATCATTAGGTATGAAAGATGCTCTGAAAATATAATTTGGATATATATTCTACATACATATTTTTTTTATTCTTGAACACAAAACCCATTACAAAATTAAATGTTTTTGACACCAGTTGGGAAAAACTAATCATCATATAACATTGAATCATATTGATCACTTAACCTACCAAAACACCATGTTAACTAAAGTCCTTTCAAAAGGGTTTTTATATATATTTTTCTGGGAAATTCATGAGTTCAAAATATCATTGTATCAATAGATTCAAAATAATAATATAATAAATTCAAAACCATGATATGAAATAATATCATAATGACCCTAACAAAGAACCCAGAATCACATGTCTTAATCCAAGATCCCCATAAAGTCATAGACACATTCTTTGATTCCAATAGGACAGTTAAAAGTGTTGAATGGGGAATATAATCATTGGATTATGATTTTACCTCTAATATACTCCCAATGATATGATAACTAAATTATATATTCAGGATACATAGTTTGCTGAGACAATACTTCAGCTATGCAAGATACACATTACAAAAAGTAAGAGCTGAATAACAATCTAGGACCTTCCATCAGGAATTAAATTTCATCTACCTTATCCAACTAAAACATCATTATCACTCTATTTAATACCTAAAATAGCCCAAAAAAATAAATATTTTTTGGGCCTTTAAAAACTGAAATAATAAAAAGTCATGAAATCACCAAATCTCAAATCTAGAGTCACCTACAAACATGGGAAATAATTTCCCCACTCATGATCCAATGCATTTTTTTGACCCATTCTAAACCCACCATAAAAAACTCATGTAATCATTTATAATAAATTTCATGACAATACACGTATACCCTCTTATAAAAATATCACATTTCTTAACAATATTCTATCATATCATGTGATAAAATTCAACCATTAGATATAAAATAATAGAGGTAAGTAATTATAGTGTTAATAAAATAATATTAAATTAAATCATAGTATAATAAGACTTTAACAGATAAAATTTAATTTTAATATTTAAAATTATAATATTAAAATCAACGAAATTATTTAACATTGAACACTATGTATGGTAAAATTAAGTAATAAAAAACTCCACATATTCATTTCTAAAAAATGAATATGTTTAGACTATATTTAGGGAACCAATGAAAAATATTTCATGTAAAACCTATCACACCCTGAATAATGAAATTAAATAATTTTATTATTTCTTCATTCTTAAATATGTTTTTTGAAGGTTTGTGTTGTGTCCCGGACAAAAAAATTGTATTTTTGTCAAAAATTTGAACGTTTTTTCTTGTTGTCAATGGGCCATGGGGAAGCGCATTTTGGAAACCCCCAGTGGCTTCGCCCATGCATTGTCTTGATCCACTTGTCTTAGAAAAATTCAAATGAATAAATTTTATAACCTATTGTAGTATTTAAAGATTCTCATGGTTAATATTAATAATAATAATAATGATAATTATTATTATTATATAATTATTACAATCAAAGTTAATGTTAATTAAAGTTATTTTAGGAGTTATTTTACTGCTATATTATTATTATTTATATTATTATTAAGTTTTTTCTTATTCTTTTTATTATTAAAATTATCATTTTAATTAATAAGATATATCTTTTCACTATGAATTTTATTATTTTTAATAGATTTTATTTATTTATTATATTTAACATTGTTTAGGTTTCTTGAATAATTTTTCCCCATCTCCTCGTAGCACACCACCCTAGTGCGACCCCTTGGTGTGCATCCCTTCCACCCAACTCCACCTCCGCCTACTGGACATCTATAATGATCTGTGATGTCTCCTCCTACTGGCCAGCACTGATGATCTATAACCCTACTTTACACCGGATATCCATACCTGCAGAGAGCCCCCCTACTGTACATAACTCCTCTGGGAGAACCCTTTCCCTTTGAACATTCCACATCAAACAAACCCTAGAGCTGGCCTCAGCTCCGCCCCATGTTATCCTGTCGGTGAGCACCCCTATTGAAGGCCAGACCACAGTGGAACCCCCTTCCGGTTGTGAACCCTCTTACCCATGCTCCGGGAGAGCAGACCGCATGCCCCAGATTCCTAGCCTACTCCTGTCCGGTCACTCTCTCCAGTGGGGGTTACCACCTAGTTTGCTTCTTGATTGAGAGTTTTTGGTTTCCCCCAAACCGTAAATTTAATGTCTATTGTTTTTAGTTATTTCTCTTCAAATTGTGTTTTATTTTTTGTGCTGCAGACTGGTTTTGGCATCCCGTAGGTGTGGCAGCTGTGAAAACGAGGTTTCACACCGACATCGGGTGGTCCATCCACAAATGAGGTTGGAACCCCCATGCACTCTCCATCTTAAAGAACATAGATATATTTTTTATAGTGTTTTTCTAGTGCTTATATTTTAATTAATTTGTTTAGTATATGATCTAAATAATTAGTTATGTCTAAATTTAGTTTTTAAAATAATTTATGTTCATTTGATATTTTGCACCATGATTATGTGAATTGAAGTTGAGTGCACAATTACATTGTTTTAACATGTTCTCTGAATTTTACGGGTTTTTCATGCAATGACCTAATTAATCTCGATGTCCCTTTCTCGTAGTTTAATGTATTTAGAATTAATTAAATTATGATAGAGTTGGTTTCATGTGTTTAAAGTTTTGGTATACTTTTTAAATTTGTTTTATAAATTTATAAATGATTTATTAAAAAATATGGGTGCTATAAGCCTGGTTATGAAAATGTGTTTAGGAACTGTTGTTTTTAAATGTTGATCTCATCATGTCGTGTGCTTTTTACAAGTTGTGCAATCTAAGTGTTTATGTTAAATGGTATGTTGGCTCATTAAAATGATCAGTGAGTTATTTGGTGTTGTGTGATATTGGTAAACACATTTTGGAAGTTAAAGGGGTTTAGTAAATAGTATTGATGGTGTGAGTTGGGTTTTGAAAACATATCGAGGTGGTACTTTTTCACTGTTTGTTCATTTGTATTGTTTTAAGTATGTGATTATGTACCTTTATAGTTGAGTGTTTATTGCAGCACGTTGTCAGGGTAACCCCACATTATGATGATCATCAGCATGCGCATACTTGTGCGCCTGTGGGAGGCATGTCATGTTGTCTTGCTTGAGTTGTGAGTTGATTTAGGCCCCCCACTGAACTTGCCTTTTAAATTTACAATTTATTAATTTCATGATATTTTGTTAGTTTTAATAAATGATAATTACTGTTAGATAATTAATTTTGGAATAATTTCATAATGTTAACGAACCTGTTAATTTTATACATGACATCTGAATTATTTTTTTAATGAATTGACATACAATAGTGAAAGGATTATTGTTTGGCCTTTGAACATAATTCCCACATTTTCATGTGTGGTTTTTGTTTGTTGGTAATTTTTTTCCTCTGATGCATGTATAAATGGTTTTGTTTATCTTGAGAAATGGTGTTTCTTTTAAAAGATTCTTCTGTAATGTTTGGCACTTTGATAGAATAAATTATTTTGGAAAACATTTTTTGAGGTGACTCTAGTGTGATATTTTTGTGTACATTGATTTAATGAGTTTAGTGTTATGTATATGCATCGTGACTGGTGGATTTACATTGTTCACTCGCCCCCCTTTTTATTAAAAGTGTCCACATGGGAACTTGTCATAGTAAGTGAATCTTCTATGAACAATTACTGCACTAGTATAGATTAAGCTATGGGTAGTGGCCCATAGTGGAGAGGTGTTTTATTATAATTTCTATGGGATTGGGTCCCTAGATCAGGACAAGTTGGGCGATGATTAGGAGCTATGGCGTTATGATGTCATCGAGTAGGGCATGCCTTCAGCATGAGTCATATTTATAGTACATTCGGGATTTTTCATGAGCGCCTAGGTTCTAACCCTGTTATATTTAGTGTTGATTTGTGTGTGGAAGAAAATTGAGAGGTCTAGTTCAGTTTTTGGCCCCTGTGTGCCACTCTTTTACATTCCCTGAGTGTATGTTGTGTGTGGTTTTCCTTTTGACTAACAACTTATATTGGGATTTCTAAATTGTTCCCAAAAATGATTTAAAATGCAATACAGATGTTCCTTTCAAACATTAAACTTATTTTGAAATTAAAATGGCCTATGGATAGTTACTTATTTTAGAAATAAATGTGTGTGTGGAAACCCATATTTTATATAAATTAGTTCAAACCTGGAATTAGTAAATTAATAATTTAAAATCAGTGCATTGGGAGTCATTGTTGGGCACACCTAATGATTTTTAATACTCACCCCTATAGTGTCATCCTTTTTTTAATTTTTTTATGGTTTTTAATCGAGCTTTCTATCCGTGGGTGATATATGGTTCTAGATTGGTGAGAAACTCTCAGAGTCGCATGGATTTTTGTTCGAGGGCTAGTTAGTTGGTTGTTGTTGGCCGTTTTTGTGCTATTTTTTTACTACGTGTAATTCTACATTTCTACTGATATATTTATTTTCACTAGGAGAAATCATTCTCCATTTTCCTCTATTGATGCTCTGGCACATGTTGCCATCCCTGAATGATCTGGAACGCCTCCCAAGCCATGTTACGAACCGTCTTGGGTGATCAGTTTAAGGTCGAACCGGGTTGGTTCTTGAAAAAAAGGTATCAAAGTAGGCCAGCTCTTGGTCAGGCCATTTTTTAGAGCTCCCATCATTATTTTGGGGTGTCATGGTAGAAGGAGTATAATTATTAGGAATCGAGGCGTATGGATGATAAGGATGTCATGAACCCTTTCTCATTTCAAACTTTGGGTTAATAAGGAATTTCTGGGCATGTTGGTGTCCTTTAATATTTGGGAATTTTTTTATTTTGGGAAATGAAAAGGGAGTAGAGAATGTAGCCCCGTGAGCACACAAGGCTTGAAAAGAATTGTATATCAAAGGAATTTACGATAAAATACTCTCAGTAATGGTGGCATGACTGGCGTATGGCCTCCAAACATAGGTCTGAGTCACCCATCGACACTAGTGTCTCCTTGTGAATGTGTCTTGGTATTCTTTACATAAAAAAATTGTTTTGTTATATTTTATTTTTAAAGTTGTGAAAACATTAATTTAAAATGTCAATGACCATGTTTTCATTTAGTTCATAGTTTCCATGTTAACTAGTGTGCGCCCACACAATGGTTTTATGGATTCCCAAGGTGCACCTTCGGGTGGTGGGACCCTTGAAAATACTCTAGTTGATCATCCAAAATACCCTATCATGGAATTATAGATGTTGAACCCTCCCCTATTTTATGGTCAAGATGAGCCACTTGAGGCGGAGGAGTGGATGCAGAAGATTGAGAAGAAATTCATTTTCATTGGGTTTCCTGAGTCGTTAATGATGAAGTTATATACCTTTATGCTTTAAGGCCCATCATGGAAATGGTGGATGTCTGTGTCTTAGAATAATCCTCGGAAAGATAAAACATGGGTATATTTCAAGACATCATTCGTCCAACATCAATTCACTGAGTAAATGAAGCTGAGGAATAGGATGGAGTTGTCTGTTCTTCAGCAAGGTGTTGAATTGGTACTAGAAATCTATCGATGTTTCATTGAACTATTTTCGTAGGAGCAGTGCTTTATTGTGAATGATCCTAGGAAGGCTCAGTAATTTGAGACTAGTCTCCGAACTAAACTACGGTTGAAAGTTGCAGAGCTCAACCTAATCACCTTCATAGATGTTGTGGGGAAAGACTTATTGGAAGAAGCTAGATTAACAGGAGGACATGTGGTGGAGAATCACCTAGATTTGGGATGCATTGTAGAGGATGGTGATAAAAATTATGGGAAGCAACATGATGCTGGTGGTGATGGTAGAGGGATCAAGAGACCATCAGAACTTCAGTCATCTTTTTTATAGCACAATGTCATGATATGTCACTATTGTGGTATGTGAGGTCACAAGAGGCCAACGTCTATGAGTGCTCTAAGATCCTGCCACAGATGTGGACGTATGGGTCACTTGCATTGATTATGTCGAGGTGCTTCCAAGAAGCACACTGAAGCCAAACCTCGCCCTTTTATGGTCACCTCATCATGTCACCAAGAGTAGGCCAATGTTTGGGGATCAGTTTGAGGTTTTCTCTTTGTAGTATTTCCTAGATGTATTATTTGTCACCTGTAGCATTTTTCTGTGTTTCATTTCCTTAAGTTGTATGAATGTGTATTTTTTTACCTGTTTTAATCCATTATTTTGAATGGAAGTGTGTTTGGAAAAATTCTACTTCATGTGTGGTGTTTGGGGGTTTTGAAATCCTGACTGTGAGGCAAGAGATGCTTCAATCATCATAGATCCATCCTTAGGTCCATGAGTGAAGATGGTGCGTTTTCAAAAGAACACCAGTGGCATAAGAGTTCTTTATTTAATCTATGTCTTTAGTGTATCATGGATTGTGTTCTTATGAGGTTGTTAAGTTGTTGGTATAAAAATTGAAGTTGTTTTTATACTCTATCAGTTGGGAAATTCCCTTCCTACCCCTCCCCCCATGGTGGGGTATTTGGTCCATGTGGGATGTCTCAGAGTTTGATTAATCTCATCCGTCCTTATGGGGGGAGACCCATCATGGGTCTTAATGAATTCTTTTTGGCTGGTTTTCTATGGCGGGGACTCCATTCGAACCTCCCGTGTCAATATCTTCGATTCGTTCTAGGTATCGGTTTGGTGGTGTGTGTTTTTGTGTAGAACCACCTAATTTTTATGTTCTCCTTTTTAGTAAAGAGTTTGGGTGAGAGAGTTCTAGTGTCAGATTGGAGTAAGTTTTTAAGAGGTACTCGTTAGTTGTGGTTTTAAATTATTTGTTGGTTTCAAGAGGGTCGTTGGGTTTTTCTTGGGGTTGGTTTGGATGTTATGTTTGAAGGTTGAATTGATGATGGAGGAAATGGTTGAGTTTCATTTGATGTTGTTTAAGGTTTCTGTATGTAGGGCTTTTATTTACAATCAGGAAACTTACATGTCCTTTGAACTGATCAACTAGAGGTGTCCCACTTTTGGGGGCGTGTGGCACCTAGCATGAAGTTTGTTTCTATCGGATTATTTTTTCTTGTTTATCTTTCCCTTTTTTGTTATTGTCTTGGGATATTGTTCTTGTTGTTCTTTAGAGATATATTTTAATTGTAAATAAATACTAGTTCTTGTTTTGGGTTTTAGCCTTGTTATGGCTATCCTAGGGCGGAAACCGTTATGGTGGGGAGAATTGTCACACCACAACCAATTCAATTATTTTATTTTTTTTATTTTTTGGCCTTAAATAATTTTTTTGAGGTTCAGGTTGAGTCTCGAATAAAATTTTTGAGTTTTTTCATAAATCTACGCGCTTTTTAGTTTATGTCGCTTGGTGCATGGTGAAGCTCATTTTAGAAACCCCGTGCAGCTTCGCCCAGGCTTTATCTTGATCCAAATCTCTTTGAAAAATTAAAATAAATAAATTTTATAATTTATTTTGTTATTTAAAAATATTCATGGTTAATAATTTTAATTATGATTATTGAATTTATTATTATTATTATTTTTACTATAAATATTACAAATAATGTTAATGTTAATTAAAGATATTATTATAAATTATATTAATGCTATATTGTTATTATTATTTTAATTATTATGTTTGTTCATATTTTAATTTTTATTAGAATTATTATTTTTGTAAATAAGAGATTTTCTTTTACTATGAAAATTTATTATTTTTATTAGATTTTTTGTAGTTAACATTATTTTCCTCTGTTAGGGTTTTGTTGAACCTTTTTTCCAATATCTCCATAGAACACCCCCTGGCGCGACCCCTTGGTATGTGTCCTTTCCAACCGACACAGCCTCCTCCTACCGGAAATCTTCAGGGATCCACGACGCCTCCTCCAGCTAGCCAGCACCAACGATTTGAAACCCTTCTTTCTACCGAACGTCCAGACCCATGGAGAGCCCACCTACTGTGTGTGACTCCTACGGGTGATCCCTTTCCCTTCGAAGAGACCACAACGACCAACCCCTCCATCCGAACTCTGCTCCGCCTCATGCTTACTAGCCGGCGAGCTCCCCTCCGGATGGCCAGACCGCAACGACACCTCCCCCCCTTCCGGCTGCGACCCATATTACCAGTGCTCTGGACGATGATACCACATGCCCTGGACTCCCAACCTCCCCATATCAGTCCACTCCCTCCAACAATGGCTACCACCTTATTTGCTTCTTGATTGAGGGTTTTGGGTTTTCCCCAAACCCCAAATGTAAGGTCTACTATTTTATTAGGGTCTTTCTCTTCAAATTGTGTGATCTTTTTTGTTGTGTAGCGGGTTTTGGCATCCAACAGGTGTGGTTGCGGTGAAAATGAGGTTTCACACCAACTTCGGGTGGTCCGTCCACGGTTGAGGAAGGAACCCCCTTGTACTCTCCTCTTTTAAATATTGAAATAAATTATTTTCCTGTGTTTTTCCATTTCATAGATTTTATTTAATTAGTTTAGTATATGATTTGATAAATTAGTTTGGTGTAAATTGAGTTTTCAAAATAATTTTGTTACGTTCGATATTTTTCATCATGAGTATGTGAATTGATTTTTTGTACATAATTACTTTGTTTAAACATGGGTTCTGAATATGACGGGTTTTGAATACAGAGGCCTAATTATTCCTGCTGGCCCTTTCTCATAGTATAATGTTTTTAGAATTAATTAAATGATTCTAGATTTGGTTTCATGTGTTTAAGGCCATGAATTACTTTTCAAAATTGTTTTATAAATTTTTAAAGGATTTATTAAATATGGGAGTTGCAAGAATTGTTTTGAAAATTACTTTAGGCACTAGTGTTTTTAAATATTGATCTCATTGTGTCAAGCACTTTTGTCAGTTTTTACACACCATGTGGTCTTGAAAATGTGCTTGCTCATGCTTGTGATCTTTTTAAAGGTGTGACACTCTATCGTCTTCGAGCTGCGAGTTGAGGTATGTCTCCCACAACACTCCCCTTTTAAAATATAGAATTTATTAATTTCTTGAAATTTTGTTAATTTTAATAAATCATAAATAATGTAAGATAATTAATTTTGGAATAATTTCATAATTTAAACGAAGATGTTTATATTATACACATCACTCAAATTATTTTCTTGATGAACTGACACAAAATAGTGAAAGAATGAATGTATGTCCTTTGAACATAATTCACGAATTATCAAGTTTTGTTTTGGTTAATCGGTAAAATATATCCTTTGATGGGTGAGTAAATGGTTTTTTTTAACATTCTAAATAGACTTTCATTTAAAAGATTCACGAGGCCCATTTGGCACATTGATAGAATAATTTTTTTTAGAAAACATTCTTTGAGGTGACTCAGGGGTGATCTTTTTGTGTACATTGATTATGTAAGTTGTGTGTTATGTTTGTGAGTCATAGCAAGGTGATTTACATTATTGACTCACCCACCCTTTTTATTATACCTATTGACATGGGAACCAAGCATTGTTTGTGAATCATCTAAGAACTATTTCTCCACATTTTAGATTATACACTTCCTAGTTTCCCATAGAATATTGGTGTTTTTTTATTATTGTTATGGATTTGGGACCCTCGATAAGGCCAGGTATGGTGACGATCAGACATTAGGGTGTTATGACATAATTGATTAGGGCATGCCGTTAGGATGAGTAACATGTATAGTGTGTTATTGATTGTTCATGAGATCCTAGGTTCGAACCATGTTTCCATTTGTGTTTATTTTCGTGTGGAAGACGATTGGGATATCTCGTTCGATTTCTAGCCCTTCTGTGACACATTTTCCATTGCCTTTAGTGTGTGTTGTGTGTGGTTTTCATTTTGACCAACAAACTAAAATTTGGATTTATAAATTGTTGGGAAAAATGTTTTAAAATTTAATGCACCTATTCCTTTTAAACATTAATCATGTTC
Source organism: Viscum album (assembly GCA_963277665.1). Lineage (NCBI taxonomy): Eukaryota > Viridiplantae > Streptophyta > Magnoliopsida > Santalales > Viscaceae > Viscum > Viscum album. The sequence goes on along the minus strand of OY728156.1, from coordinate 1,241,171,078 downwards.
TTAAATTAAAATGGGTAATGGACTGTTACTTATATAAGAAATGACCATGTGAGTGGAAACCCATATTTTATATAATTTATTTCAAACATAGAATTAGTAAATTATTTATTTAATGGAAGTGAAATGGGAGTCATTGTTGGGAATGCCTACGGAGATTCAATACTCACACATGTAGTGTCTTCATGTTTTTAGGTTTGTTGTAGGTTTTACTCGATCTTGCTCGCTGTGGGAGAGAGATTTTTGTGGATTGGTGAGCAACTCTCTAAGTCGATAGGAGTTTTGGTAGTGGGTAGGTTGGTTGTTGTTGGTCGTTCTTTCTTTCTGTGTGGTTTATTTACATTGTGTTATTCTAATTTTCCACTACATTATTAATTATCACTGGGTGAAATCATTTTCCATTTTCCCTTATTGATTCCCTGAAGCTTGTTGCTAGCCCCAGAGGATCAGGAACGCCTCTCGGGCCATGTCACGGAGCGGCTTGGGAGATCAGGTCAGGGTCGACATTGGCTGGTTCATGATTAAACCCCTTAAAATCATATATTTTAAGGTAAATGATGAAATTGTTACATAAATTTTAAATTGTTATATTAATGTATAAATATGTTAAAATAACATAAAATTAAAATATATATAAATAAATGGTTATGTTAACGAAATAAAAATCTATATAATCAACTACCTTAGTGAAGATAAACTATGATAATTCAATAGAATAAGAGTAGATCAATGAATGATAGGGTATCCTAACATAATTATGAATCATGTTTATGAAATTACATTAGTCCCCTATAAAGTGTTCATCCTACCATGGCTGGTTAGGAAAATAGAGAAAGAAAATGGGAGAAAAAAATGAGATGTAAGGGGTAAATAATAATATTTCATCTCTTACATTGGGATTCCCCAACGAACCAAAAGATATCAATATATATAGTATAAAAAAGGAGGTATTACTAATTGATAATTACATTGAAAAAATAATAAGATTCTTTGTATAATAATAAAGTATTATTATTTTGAAAGTAGTATTTAAAAACAGAAATATACTTTAAAAAAAACATTTCATTACTCTATTATCTCTTGAAACACATGCTTGTATATATAAAAATTAGTGCACAGATTTTATTACCTACATAGTCCAATTAAAATTTCTCTAACTATGTATTTTGATCATGTATTCAATTTATGATAAAATTTTCAACTTTGGTATATATATTTGATAAAATTGGAAGAAATTAACAATAATGAAAATAAATTCTTCCTATTAATATCATGGGTATAACATGAATGAATTTATCATGTATCCCCTTAGACATAGTTATGAAACCATAACACATAAACAAAATCTATAATAATTCCCTAAATTATATTCTCACCATGGTATCATATTATCAAATTTAAATTAAAAAATGAAGTATTTTCCATTATATAAACACCATCATATTTATTTATATGAAATTTAACATTCTAGAACATCCAATTTTATGGTACATTTAATACATCATAAATTTAATTTAATTAAGATGGTAAAAATAAGCCATAATATGCCATTCCAATGTGTTATAGAGTCCCAAAGGGACTAAAAACAATTTTTTCTACTGATCTAAATCTCCCCACTATATTTCTTTTATCCTAGGCGAAAATAATATTTATAAAAAATCACCCACATGAACTCTAATTTTGGATGTTGTTAGTCAACAAAACGTAAATACATACAATGGATCACAAAAAAGACCTTTATAATAAAATATTTTCAGAATATTTTACTTTGAATAAGAATTTTCCACTAAAATAATAAGTCCATAACTTATATTCAATTTTATTAAACCAAAATTGTATATCATACAATGCATCTGATGATGTGATTTTAATATATTCAAGATAACATTGAATATAATTAATTTTTACATGAGAAATTCAGTCCTATTATTTCCCACTAAAGTCTAAAATACATGTTCATAAGATATCCTCTACTATAGGAATGAAAAATTTCAACTCCTCATCAATATATAGATGAAAAAGTACCTATAATTACTTTTGTACCAAATTCCCACTAAAATAATAACACAGAGAAAAAATTTAAATACACATCATAGGTTAGAAAAATACATACATTCACTTCCGAATCACCACTATTTATCACACAAATACAATACACTTGTAATTTTCTAAATAAACCACCTAAATTAATATGAAATGTCTCGTTTTTCATTAGTCGCTCAATAATATTAAAAAACCACTATGTATGATCTCAAAATAGAAATCATGATGTCCATCACAATCCATCCTGTGTACTTAACAGAATGAGATGTGTTGTAAACATACCAATAGGTCCAAAATACTCTTCATTTACCTACATATAGGCATGAAATTGTGAAACATAACCTAAAATATACTTATTCATAGAGAGACATTAAGGTTGGCATTAAATATCATGGTACATCTCGTATAATATTATATGAAAAACTCATCATAAATAATTAGTATCACATATTACCTCTCATTACATGTGAATGTGAACTATTAATTTTGTTATTCCTGTAGAAAAATATAATTCACACCATAAATTCAATTTAGTGACTACCCATTACAATAAAATATTTTAGAAACAACATTGTAATTATGTTTTTTCCTTAATTCTATTTCACCTATTCCACTAATGATTTAGTAAAACTAAAAGATGAAAAAACTATATAACATTAATATTCATTGAATTTTATAGTATATTTTCAAAAAATAAAAATATGACAATGCCCCTATATTTTTCCCTGACCAGATATAACTGTGAATTCATTACCAATGCATTGAAAACTCAAATTTTTATGGTAAATTATATTCAATATCAAATTTAGAATATTTAATATACTATACTAACAATATATATTAGATTCTAATATCATGGAGATAATTTTTAGTGAAAAATTTTACTATCACTGTATACTAAAAATCTACCGTGGAGATATTGGGATACTAAAAGTAAAATATAGTAAATTCTAAAAAAATGAATATCCATTTATTAAAGAATCATTATAATGTATTATAATATTCTAATAACAATAATAAAAATAAAATATCAATCTATATCACAAATCAATGTTATTTTTCTATATTATTTTATTCGTATTTGGATTTTCAGCATGTATTTTCTTTTCAAGGTTGTTTAGAATGAATTTTTTTTAAATGTCAAGTGGATTGATTATTTTTTGTTTTTATATTGTTTCGGAAAACCACGTGTCCCATATCCCAAAACAATGACATTTCATTGTAGAAGTTTGTACATGGTGGGAACAGAATTTCTCAAACTATAATCCTAAACCATACAATGGACATTATTTTATTTAGATCCATGTACATTATCATAAGATAGTTTGGTAAACCATGAATCCAAAATATTTGGTCATTCTAGATGATTAAACATTTTGAATTTATACTTTTTAAATTTTTTTAATTTAATTAATAGGGGACCCCACTTCCTCCCACTTTACTGACTCATTTAGTAGTAATGCTCCCTTTCATTTATCCTCTTTCCCAATCCATATCTATGTATATTATTAATAATTGTTATTTATATGTCATGGTATTATGTTCTATGTCTCCAAATCAATATCTTATTCTCTTTCTCCTACTCAATCTTACACTAATAGGATCATCAAGATGTAGGGTTTCTTGAAAACAGATTTTTTATATAGTTTATTCTTTTTTAGGGTTTGTTTTTCTTACCTAAGGCTTCTTCATCATTTTTTAGATGAATTAAAATAATAATTTTTAATTGTGATAAATTTGAGCTAGGTTCCTATATGGTTGGGAATAATAAATATAACCCATGATTTCTTATCGGTATTCAATTCATGGTTTAAGTGTTTCATAAACACTATCATGTAAATATAATAAATTTTCTAAAGGAATGTGGTTTTTGTTTTGATATTTTTTAATAATAAAATGATTTTATCTACAGTTTAAATAATTAAATTCATTTTAAAATTTTAATGAATACCTACTAATGGTTGAAATTCAATAATTCATATTTTTTGGCAATTCAAAAAATTAATGAAGTTTTTTTAAAAAAAAGGTAATGTCTTTTCATTCAAAATGATTGTACACTAGGTTATTTTAAAAAAATTCATGATACTTCAATATAATTTTGATTATATTATGAAATTGATATGATTTTATTTCAAATCATGTTTTTATGACTATATTTCTCAAATAGTATTCATAAGGGAAAATTTGAAATTTATAAAATGAATTTCCAATCCTATTGACTCAAAATAATACCCCATAATTTGTTTTTAGATATTAATGAATGATAATTTAGTGATATTTTATCTTATAGAAGTAAATTTATATATATCATTCATTTTTTCTTAGTGAAAATGGATTTTGGATATGAATGGTGTTCATAGGTGGGGACAACTTAGTTGTTGAATGATATTATTATTGAATTATATAATATTTCATTAACACAATTACATTTATATATCATCATAAACCATAGGTACCTATTTGGGAAAAGAAGTTACCCATACTAAACATGGTTAGAATCATAATATGGATTGTGTCCTTGGGTTTGGTTATGTTATACTTAAGAGGGTGTATTTTAAACATGACTAGTCTTGTAAGGGTAAACCAAGAGTTAAGATACATGTTTTGATATTTAAAACAAGTATATACATGGTATTCTATTTTTTACGAAGATTACCAAGGGGATCCAAGGATTATGAAATTATTATCATGATTATATTTTATATATCATTATCATTTCAGGATATTGCAAGATGTATTATTAAAAAAATTAGATATTAAAGCATTTTTTATTTCATCTGAAAGTGCATTTTTCTAAATATATACAAAATTATTTTAACATTGAATGGGTCTCTTATTAAATTGTTAAATAATATAATAAATGTAAATTAATTCTTCATTTATTTTAAATAAACATATAAATACAAATTTCATTATGAATTTAGGTCTATTATTATTTTAATATATTTCTAATGAATATGCAATGAGTTTGAAGTAAACATCTAGGGAACATAATATTATCATGCCTATCATATTTCATGTTCAGTGATGGATCATCCTGGATACAACAATTTAAAAAAACCATTATATTTGTGTTTTGGAGGAAGCATTTTAATATTTTTCGGTTGTTCATGGAGATTGGATGTTATGAGCCTTGTTTCATTTTATCTATTATGGGTATCTTTAGTATCTCATACCCAATAAATTTCATCATTGATTTATTTTTGTTATATCAATATTGTGTTATATTGTGAAATATTTTTATATTGATACATGTTATATTTTTATTATGGTTTTTTACATCCTTGATGCGGTGAATTATCCATTTAAAGACCATTTTTATGTGTTCATCTATTTGATTTTTCTTATTTATTAGATGTACATTGGGTATATGGAATGGTTATATTGGACTTATTGGTAGAATTAAAATAACTATTACTTATTTATTTTTAAAAACAGTTAACAATGGATTATAATTGGATTCATGGGACTAGTTTCCCACCCTTGGGGATAATCAATCCAATTTGGGACTTATCACAAAGTCACATAAGTTCTCAAGTTTGGGGTATCAAAAGTTTTCTCATGAAAAAAATAATTTCCACACCTTGTTATTATTTGGTGATTCATGTCATACATGAGATGGGATTTTTAGAACACAATAGGTAGTTTATTAGTATCTTCATAATCACCAACTATTATTTTGAAAATTATGTTACCAAGGATTAATGGGATGTATAGGTCACAAATTTGCGGTATGATATTGTTTATTATAGGGAATTATAACCATTTCCCAGTTTATATGTTTTTCATTTAATTTTTTTTAGTCATTTAGGGATGTTAATTATTTTCAAGAATAGTTTGTAATAGTTCCATGGTAAAACAGTTTACTATGTATTTTGTAAAAAAATAAATATTGGACATATTGAATAATACGGTTAAAGTAAAACATACTTCACATAGTTAGCCTATAATTTTATAGATGCTGATGTAGAACTGTGAATGGTTGTAATTATACTAGAATTTTCAAATTATAGTTTCTTGGAAACTGTATATTGTATTATTTTTAATTTGGGGTGATTGATGGTGGATTTTGGTTTTTTATATGGGTTATTGATGTCATTTGGGTTTAATTTATTTGAATTTTGTGGTGAAAACAAGTTTTTTTCTTATAAAGTTGAATTTTATAAATTTAGTTAAATTGAAAAAAAAATCACTGAAATAGAATTATATTTGGAAATATTTAATATAATATTTAAAGGATGGTTCTGTTTAATGTTTAATGAATTTATATAGTCATTATGGAATACAATTTATTCAAGGTATGAGGAATTGATTAAAATCATAAATGTATTCCTAGGTAGATGTAAATTTAATGTATATCGAAATTGGTAATCATATATAATATAAATTGTGTATATGGGTGGACAAAAATAGAATTATCATATGAAAAGAATGATTATAAGATTTATTATGGGTCAAATGTTATTTCCATTTTGTTTCATAAGATTTATTTTTTATAATATATTTTATTAAAATATAATGTTTTAAAAAGTTCATGATTGTGGATTGTACTTCCATCTTTTTAGTGTTCCCCCACCAAGTGTTTGGGATTATCATTAGTGATTTTTGGGTTGTTATATGATATAATTCAATGTAGTTTACCAAAAACTATTTCTGTTTATTATGGCATATCATCTATTGTCCATGTACATGGATTTTCTTCTTCTATCTCAACATAGGTATTATGTCAACTAATATTTTTACATCAAACATCCTCATTTCCATAATCAGTATGATTACCATAATGTAGAAAAATTTTATTGCAATATAAAAATGATCTCAATTAAAATTTATATCTCTATGTATTTTTAAAAAATTACTGAAAAAATTATGATGGATGGTCTATGTTTTATGTAATGTAAGCGCATTGTATAGAGAATGGTATATAATGACAACTTGTTGGATGATATTAATGTGTTTTTTATTCAAAACTACTTATCCAATTATATAAATAAACTAATGGTTATGCAATTGTATTCAGTCTATTAATGATATTGATTAGCATTGGAATATGACTACTAATTTCATAAAATGGTTCTATATCTTCTTGATAGGGATATAGATTCCTCATTGATATCATGATATTTTTTGTAATTTTTTTATATTGATCCTTTTTCTACAGTGTCCCCACACTTCCTTGGTACCTATGAAGCTATAATAAATAAGGATATTTTGATTAATTCTATCTTGTATGAAATAAATGTTATTATTTATGTTTCTATTATTCATGACACCAATGAAGAATACTCGCTTAATGTTGAAGCGAAGAAGATTGAGTCTGATTAGATCAATGGCATTATCAAAAGTATATCTTTCTTTTTCACATCATCTTCTTTGATAGAATACTTATAGTATACCATCAGTATAGGATGTTTTCACATAAGAAACAAACATTCTAGTAAAACCCTTAGATCTATAAAATTGATTTTATTTTTGAAATCATTTAAATGTTTAATTTTTAATTTTAATAAGAAAAATAAAGGTAGATCTATCTCATTAATAATATCTTAGGATCATACTGATTAACATAATATCAATATGGACAATTTTAAATTTAATCCATGTTGAATATTTTCTTCTATCAGTTTATTTTTTCTTAGCTTCATGTTGTTTTTGGTTGACAAGTAATATGGATGTATTGAACCTTTTAATAATGTTATTATATTGTGGATAAATTTGAATTTTGAATAATGAAATTGTATCATAGTTAACAAAGAAACATAATGACATGTTTGCGGATATTCTATTTATTTTTATACCTTAAACATTCAATTTTTTAGTAGATTTTTATAAACATAGTACTATTAACATGGCGAGGAGTTAACCATACATGAATTTATCCTAGATGAGAATTTAGGTTTTCCTTTATGAGTTTTGAATACAACTTGGGAGATTTTATATGAAATTATTAGATCCTTCATCTCATGTGTTCCTTGACTTTGTTTTAAGGGAGTTTTAGGGAAATATAATTAGAAGAGGTGTTTTATTTTTCTTTCCCCAACCCCATACTATGAAAACTTATTATCTTAAGACAATATTTTTTTTCCGTTGATTCCTTTGATGATTATAATGTAACCCCACATAGTTTTCCAAATATTATATAACATTAGGTTATAGAGTTTCATGATTATTGGGATTACAAATTATGGAGATAATTATAAATTTTTTGGGATGACAGTCATATTAGTTGAAAATTCTTTAATTGTCGTATTTGGGATCATTTATTGTCACTTATGTATAAGATTTATTAGTATTTAATCAATAGTTTAAAATATTTTATTGATGGAAAAATGATTTCATATTGAAGGTAAATTTAGTGTACCATGAGGTTGTTTTAGTTTATTTAACATTTCAATTAATGAGGGAGATGCATCTCTCTCATCCACTTCTTTCTTCAACTGTATCCCTAATATTTGTTTCGTGGGAGAATGTTCTATTTTGAGGAGAATTTAAAAAACCAAACTCATTTTTCCTTGTTATTTTAATCTAATATTTATTTTCACTTTTTTTCTTATATTCTATGTCTTTTTTACATTAGAATTAATAAAAAATAATGATGTTCTTATTTCATTATTTTCACATGTTTATGTACATTAATAATGAGGAAAACCTAAAAACTGTAATGTTTATTCTAGAGGGGTGTGCATAATGGATGAATTATTTTTATAACCATATAGTGAATCCATGTGAATCCTAGAAGGTGATCAAGAGTTATCAATATAGAAGGTGGGTAGTTTCATAAACTATGTGATGAAACTATACAATCTATATTACTAAATAATTTTTTTTAATTCTTCTCCTTTTCCCTCAATTGATTTTTCCTTTTTATCACCATTCAACTAAATTTTGTTCCTAAACATTTAGAGCCTCTACTTTTTCACATCAATCTCTCTATACAATCACAATATATTTTACCATTCACTCATTTTGATTTTCTACAGTATTATTATTTATTTCCCCCTCAACACCACTCTTCGTATTTATCTGACATTATTCATCTCATTTTACCTAACAGTAACCAAAGTCTTCCTATAACGTAATATTTTATTTAGGGTGTTTTCATTTTCTGTCTTCCTATTTCTTCCATGGTGTTTCTTTGAATTTTCTATGGTTAATTAAAAATAAATATACATTATGTGATTATTTGAAGGTATTTTTCTCCAGGACTGATCATTTGAAATTAAATACATTATTTATTTTTTTCATTATAGAATTAATTATTTTTTATAAATAATATCTATTATATATAATACGATTTAATGATCAATGATTTTTTTATATATTTAATTAAATAAAAAAGAGATTCTATCCAAAGATTATGTAATAAAATATAATTCTAAAATTTCCATGCATTATTAGTAATAATTAAAATGATTTAAAGAACCATTCAAGGAAAGAATATAAACTAAAGAAATATTTGGATTTTTTACCCAATATAGTTTTCCTTCAGTCAAAATAATCATTTGGTTAGGTTCTTTAAAATAATTTCTTTAATGATAATTTGTCATTGAGATGTTTCTATATGATTTGTATTAGTTGATTTCATATATTATTTTGATACATTTTTTCCCAAATAGTATTTATAATTGAGAATTGGAATTTTTCAATTAATGGTTTCTATAAAATATTAACCTAGAATAATTACCCTTCATTATTTTAAAAAATTAAGGAAAGTGATTTTTCTTTGATGTTTTTCAGGTAGAGGGATGTACTTGTATATTTTTCATTTTATATTATTTAAAAAGGTATTTTTTATATGAATGGTATTTAGAGGTGTTGGATATATAGATATAATTTATATTATTATATTATTAAGTGATATTTGATTGAATTTGTAAAATTTATATATTTTAGAAAACCATGGACTTATAGGTGGTTAATCTTGTTACACATAATGTATGAGATATGTAGCATCCTCTAGATCATGGTCCTATGTATGACTATACTCCAATTTGTGTTGGGTGGGGGAATTGTTTTCTTAGTTAGGGTAAAAAGGTAAATAGTGAATGTTATGGTAGGTTGTTTGATATTCAATTATGGGTTTCATTGGGTTTGTTATTATTTCCCTATATTTTATCATTGAAGCAAAGGGTACCATGATGCTTCTTATTATAATATTTAATGAAATTTTACTACTTTAGGATGTGAATCCTAATTTTTAAAACCACATATCATCTATTTTAAAATGTATAATTCAAAAGAGTTAATGAAATTCATTTTATATCTAAAATTAAAATGATTCTATACAAAATTTATATCATCAAATAAAAGTAATATTTTGATTTTGTAAACAAATATATATATATATATATATATTTATTAATGTGGGATTATTTTTAAGGATATACATGGTTTTTGGGAGGAAATATACTAAGAATATTTTTCACATAAATCATGTATTTAGTTTAATACTTTCCCCCTGGATGGAGTTATTATATAATTACATTTATTAAAGTTAATTTGAGGTTATAAGTGAAGTTTTTTAAATTACATATGGATATTGGAAGATATGGAACTTGTTTTATTTTTTTATTCTGGGAATCATGAATGTATTTCTCTTTCGATCTCCTTCCTTAGTTTCTATATTTTTCAATGGTATTTTTTCTAGTGAATAATTTTATGATATTGTGACATGTTTGTTTTGACATACAATTTCAGACATTATCTATCTTATAGATTTTAATATTACAGATTATTTGGAAGTGTTTCTGTATTTGTGACTTGATATTTTAATAGTTATCTGTAGGATATATTAGATGTTCATTCTAAATATTCAAATGGAATTCCACTAATTATTATAAATTTATTAAAAAAGTCATTCACAAGGAAATATAATTTAATTCGTGACACAATTTCCTAATATTTTAGGAACTAGAATTTTCTTCCGTTGAAGTTGGCGGAAAAAACAGGTCATGAGGTCATGGATATAATGAATTGAATCATGAAAATATATTTCATGACACACAATACTCAATCCTTAATGACACATATTATACAATATACTTCTTAAACAGTCTGGGTGTGGAATGTATTGATTCATATGTAAACCTCATATTCCAATCCTGAAATGCCAACTCACATTTAAAATCCAGGTAAAAAGAATTAATTCATCTTTATTACTATTCATCATCATAATTTATAAATGTTAGAAGTATATATTTAATATTAAATATCATCCCAAGAGTTTGTGGAAACATTTGATCTTAAATACTTTATTTTGTATTTTCTATGATAAAATTATTATAAACATTCTCATGTTTCTCAAAAATACATATTTTTGAAACTATAAACCCAGAAATATTAAATTTATAAGATATAAGTTTCAATTTTATAGTTTTTAATACAAATATTGTTCTCATTGTTTTTCCCACACTATTTTCAAATACTAATTGTATTACATTTGTGACAGAGAGTACACTTTGATATCATCCATGAATATTTTCAAAAATGAAACAAGATAATGATGAAAATTCTTATTGATCAAGAATAAGAATAATTTATATATGTTTATCAATATAAATTACATCCTAATAAATTACTATTTAACAAAAATTAATCTAAAAACAATTTTCATTTTTTCATCAGTTTTGACCACTAGTTGATGAAATATTTATTATCGCAAGAGAATCTGATGTTGGTTGGATTTGTAGTCAAGGTTATTCTAAAATAAAATTTTTACTAATGTTTGTTGGTACTAAAGTGTTATAGAGGAAATAAAATATTCTGGGATGAGGTTTCTAAAATTCATGATGTAAATTAAGTGACAATATGAACATAAAAATTACATCATTACAAGATGTTGATGTTGATAAATGTTTTTGAAGGAAAAAAGATATTAATACGACCCATTCTTATAATATTCATTTAAATAATTGTTTTAATGATATTCTATAATAAATTAATGGCCCTCTAACAAATATCAACTATATAAGAATCAAACTCCCTACAGTACTTACATCACACCATAATTTTGTTCTTGTTATATATATTGATTTTTATATAATACATGCTGAAACATGAAAAGTGTTTTATTTTGTCACATTTTTATGAAAGTAGTTTATGATGTGATAGAAATAGTCAATCCCAAAATTTAGTTTCAGCTATCAGCATCTAATATTTCTGTTGAATTGAAATTCCATGAGGTCATTATGGTGTTGTAATAAAATCTAGGAGAGTGTAAATGAGTTTTAAAATGATTTACCTATTCCATGACCAAATTGTTTATTATTTAAGGGGGTCAATGTTGATTTTACTGTATATTATGATAAATATATTTCTCTATGATGTTCATAATATTCCACACTAGGATAAGTACATGATCCTTGATATCAAATAATGAAAATCATATATGATTGTGAATATTGATTCTAAAATCATTAACTATGGGAAGACATAGGTTACACACTACCCAATATAAAAGTTACCTAAAATTATATAGAAATCGATATAAGATGATGTGAATAAGTATGTTTAATAATGAGTTTTGTTTTTTTTATCGGATTCTAACTATGATGATAATGTGGAATTCATTTGATAACTTGGTATTTATTTCAATATCTAGTAACCACCCATTCACAATAAAACAAAGGGGATATTCTAATAATAAGTATAAATTATGGATTGAAAATAGTTTTCAATTTGAAGATATAAATTGGAAATTGAAATTGAAATTATCCTCCATGATAAAATTTGTGGAAGAATAAAAAATGTGTTATAGAACACACACATAAAGCATAAAAAATCATGAATATCTAGTTAATTAAAGGATAGTTGTAGAATATATCTTTAATAATTTTTGGGAATTAATGTGTGAGTATAAATTATATTGATGATCAAGACAAAAATTGAATGAATATTATATTTCATTAATGAACTTCTAATAACATAACATAGAATAACAAGGAAAATATTTCTATTCGATGATGAATGATTTATTAATATATTGGAAGATGAACATGTATATTAATATGGTTTTTTATCTCTTAAAAAGAAACATATTGTACAGTGGAATAGGCCTAAGACATTATATGAGTAGTGAGATATTCTTATATTTTTTATGATATTTTACTGATGTAGGGATTTTTTCGTCATATCCACAAGTTTATATGTGGTCTGAGTATTTGGTACATATTAGGTGAACCGGGTACAATGATGTGTCTATAATAATATTTTACATTTTTTAAGCTAATAACAATTGGATCGTGATTCCTTTTTTAATACATTAAAGACTTAAAATTCGGTTTAAAAGAATATAATTTGTATTGAACATCAATTGACAATAATTAAGCTATTTAATGGATCCTTAGGGAATAAAAATTGGTATTAGAGTAATAATTTATCACTTGAATCAATATTAAGGATTCTTCTATTGTAGATAATATTTTTAATTGAATGTTCAATGGATCTAATTTAAGATATGGGAGAATACAATGTGATGACATTATGGTATATTGGGTTTGATGTGTATTCAATACTATAAAATTGTATATTTATAATTTACCTTATAAAAAAGATATAATATGGAAGAATGTTTTTTAAAGGTTAATAATAAGGATCAAAATGACTCTCAGGACCTTTTTCATATTATATTTACAAAAAGGTGGTGGACTGATCAATAACCAAATATATTTGAGATAAAATTTATATTATTTGTATAGGTACCCCAAAATCAAATCAGTTGATGTAACATTCTCAATAAAAAAATTAAATTTAAATATTTTTTCCAGTTAAAATAAGTATGATTAATTTAATCATCTTACATATGTTTTTCGTTCCATTTCAAGGCTAGGTATAAAAATCAATGATATTTAAAGATTAAATTATATTACCTATAGAGTTCCTCTATTGTATAATATAATATCATTATCTCTTTAGAATATAAATAATTTTTTGTTTTATCTTAATGATATAACTCTAAGCTAGTTTTCAATGGAAAACATGAAAAATTAGATATCCTCTTAGAACATTTCACTAAAAATAATGTCTTCAAGGGTATTAACAAGATTAATTTTCATATTAAATAAAACGAATATAATGTAAATGATTACTAATTATCACTTAAATTATAAAATTTTAAAAGTTGAAAAGGTAAATTAGAATCAAATACACGTCATTAATGTTTCCATTTTGATAAGGTTAAACACATCACTACTCAGTGTTTAAAGAGGAATTCTAAAAATTAATGGGAATATGAATTTTACCCATGAGAATATATAATTCCACCATAGAAGGAACTTTTAAATTTATAATTCTTATTGAAAGTAGTTTTATAGGGAATTAACCATAAGAAATTATGATTTTGATGCTATAGATAATCAATTTGATGTCAATGAAATTGAGTAAATCCTTAATATGTAAGATAAAATGATGGTATCAGTGGAAAAATAAAACGATAAAGTTAAAATGGAAAATTATCTAAAAATGGATTTATTATTATCACATTGATTTGGAAGGATATCATTAAAGGATTTATTTGAAAAATTACAATAATTCAAATGTCAATGTATTGGTGGTGGAGTAATCATGTTATCTCGATGAAACCGAAGTAAAATTGGGTACTCATATAAATATATTATTATAATGTGACATAAATATTGTAAAATCTAAATTGGCTCTAAATTATAGGTTGACTATTGATCAAAATTTTCAGATTATTTATTATTTTAACTCATATAGCCACATGAATTTAATGAATATTTTAAATATAAAATAATATATTTTTCCAAGATAAATACACTTAAACTAGAATTCCTACCAGATAGTAAAAATATGAAAAATTAATTTGAAATGTTTATTGTAGATGGCATGAATAAAAGGGTAGAACGAGGGGAATAAATATTAGAATAAACTCATTGGGATGAAATACAATATTTTAATTGTAAAATTAGGATTTGATATAATTGTGAATCATTAAAATTAATGTCTAGGAATATTAATAGAAATATTAATACGTAGAAGTGTAATGTTTCCCAAATATTACGAAAATATATAAAATAAATTTTATTCTTGATAGTAGGGGATGGGTAGAGAAAGAATAAAAAAATGATTGTTTCACTCATGTTGTTTCAATTTTTTGGATTCTTTGGACACAAATTGTATTATTATGAATAATATGATTTTCCAATATGATTTTAATTAATTTTAAGCCATCAAATAAGAGTTATAGTTTATTCCACGTATAGGTTAAAAATTTATTTCTATATTTAATGTTCTAATAGTCTAATTTTCAATATAATGAAGTATATTAATTGTAAATAAGATGAATTTAATATTATGGATGACATAGGAATGATAATTACAATAAATATTATACAATTACATTGAATAATGGAATTTATCCATAGTAGGTAGAATAATTTGATCATATTACTTGCACAAAAAATAAAATTTAGTGGGAAAATACCATCAACTAACTCGAAAATGTCATAGAAGGAATTAAATATATTTGAGAATAAAATATTGGATAAAATGAAATTAAAATAATTATTTAATAAAAAACATAGATTATGGATAACATTTTTTCTTCTCATATGACATGAAATATGAATAGAGTAAATAATTTACTGTGTTTGGATGATAGATAAATTTTGATTTGTATATAATAGATCATTGAGGGAAAAGGAAGTGGGGAAAAATTAATCACCAGGGATTAAATGATAATTATGGGTACTATTTGTGTTGATTAATTCAGTCATTGTTTTTTTGTTTTTCTGTAAATTTTTCCCATGAGATTGGAATTCATATTTTGTTAGAAGGGATTCAACCTAAAAGGGAAGTCTAGGAACTCATACATAAAAGGTTAGTGAACTTATGAAAATCTATATATCAATAATAATAAAGAGAAAAAATTCATATTAACTATAGAATTAGAAAACAAAATTATTGAATATGAGGTTATGGAATGTCATTGAAAAAGCATACAGAAAATTTATAATTTTTTGAGATTTAGTATATATTACATATTTTATGATAGATCATGAAAATATTTCGAGGCTTCTATACAAGTAAAGGTGATTGAAAATCCATATCCCCCAAAGATGAATTCAAATTCATGTATTCAAAATTTGGTATAAAATGATGTTTATAGAGTAATTAGTACAATTTTATTGAATTGTGTGAGGCATTTAATCATAAATGTTGATTATTTTAGATGCATGGAGTGTTATAAATTAATATATTTAATAATATAATTTATCGATTCCATAAAAATTATATATAGAAGATTATAAAATTAATCCTGAATAAACTATAATAATTGGATATGAAATATTAAACCCTATTTTATATATTTTGAGGCAGAATATTACATTGAAAACCCTAAAAAATAAACATGAATTGTCTTTAGTTTTAACAACTCAAAAAAATGTATTTGTGAAAATAAAAATAGAATGGTAAAAAATAAGGGATGTATATTTATGATAGATAGAAGAATCATAGAAATTAATTGAAAAATGTGTTTCATGTTTCTTGTTATACTCAATATAGAGTATGACTCTAATTAATTGTAGATAAGACACTATAAGAAATATCTCAGAGAAGGAAAACCTCTTCAAAACATGTCATGGTATTTGGTGGAAAGTATCCAATAATAAATTTTAATGTATATATTTTTTCGTTGTAAATTCTAAAAATATATATAATAATAATTTTTAGACCAGTATTAAAGGTGTTGCATCATTCTATGTCCCGATTCACAGAAAATTGGTTACTGAAATGTATAAAATATTTTAATTACACACATATAGTTTTCATAAAAAAGTGGTTTTAATCCTAAAAGGATAATTAGATCGAAAATCAATGGTTTCTATTGGGTTCAATGTGTGATTTTACCATTTCCATGACATAAAATTTCAACTCATCTAATGATCTGATTGGGCATAGTCTAGGGTGGATTCCTAAATAAATAAATAAATTTATTAGTTTTACTAAAATAAATAAAATGGGTTAATTTTTTCCTATAAATATGTTTCCATGGATAGTTTTTAGGTTTATCCATAAAACCCTATTGTTTTGTAAGAGGTAATTATAGGATCATTATCTCACAGATAATGAATAGATCACATATCATCGATTAGTGTGTTACAAATTTAGAGTATCTTTTCCATGACAATGATTAATTATTTATTCTTCATTTTTGATTCATGGAAACCATTTTTCACATTTTTTTGGTTTTATAAACAATTGTTTTTTCTATAATGAATGTGAATCAATCATCAAATTTATTGATTCACGGAACGATCATACTTATAGTAGGGTTATATTTATAAATCATTTTGAATTTCTGTGGTTTATTATATAATATATCTTCGTTCAACAATCTAATTGTAAAGAATAGAGGCCAACACAATCATTGTACATGTTTCATTACTCATGTTTGTGTTTTACTCCATTCAACCCTCATTCATTTATTATTTGATTTGGATAATCATTTTGGTTCAAATTTTTTAGAATACCTAATATTTAATTATTCCATGATTTTTCATCTTAACAATAAACAAATATCATAGGTACTTAAATGATCCATGAAGTGTCTCCATTCAAACTGGCACCTGACCCGACCCATGAAAAGGCCCACAGGGCGTTCCCAATCCCCAGAGCATAGAACATTTTCTTTGATATCATGATTAAGGGTTGGGAATTATTTATCAAAATTTATAATAAAAAATATATAAACAATGTATAATAAAACAATTCTCAATTTTTCAAAGAAACCATCCATAAATAAAATCAGAATTTAATTACATAATTTAAATCCCAAACCCAAAAGGACAAAAAATGGAGTATAAAGTCTACCCCAAAAAATGAAACCACCACACAGAAATGTGGTATGTCCCTCAAGAAGTCTCCATGAAACCACACCAAGGGACAACTAGTAACCCGATCTGTCATCTGAAAAATCATTACCTATGCCTACATGAAAAATTATAATGATTACATAAACACAATGGTGTGTGAATGTTGTTAGCCTAAGAGCAATAATATTACACCAAAATAATTCTATTTGATAAAAATTTTATGATAAAAATATTATAAGTTTTATATAAAAGAAATATTATTAACAATTTCTAAAAAAGGAACATTTAAATAAAAAAATTATTCAAAACGGAAACACTGAATAATGTACACTTTCAAAAAACACACACATGATACAAACATTATCCAAAAAACACACCATATGATGATGGTGATTACAATATATCAAATGATCACTAGTCAGGAGAACACCCCTAAAAACATTTTAGTTGTGGGGTGTAAGGTACATCATATCTCACTGTAAAATTAATCATAACCAAAAACCTTCTTGTGAATGGGCCACTAGGAGGGGAAACGAAAATGGATTAGTAGTCCCCAAACATAATAAATGATTAGTTAGTGTTGTAATTTTAAATAATTCTATGTGAAATAGGGATGATATGACTACTAGGTCAATAGTATACTTGTTATAGTTCGCCAACCTCGATACCAGAGTTTCCCTATTTGTTCTCAATCATCATCCTCATGTCATAAAATTCAATTTTCATATGAAAATTCCATTTAAAAATCATGAACACACAATGCAACCAGCACACATGTCACATAATACCGTCTTCACATTAAAATTAATTTAACCATCATACACGCACCAAAACTGCCATCAAACAAGTCTCACACCTTTCTTGTAATTAAATAAATCATATAAATGATTTATAGAACACTAAAAATTGTTTGACATCCGAAGTCATCAATTACCCTTTCTAAAACCCAATTTATGAACATAAACCCACTAAAAAAATTATAAAACATATATTTCAACCTTAGTGTAACTCAATAATGCATTTAATATTTTAATAAAATATTTTCATGAAGTAAAACAAGTATTTGTAAACCAAATGCATTCAAAACCCCTCATTTGAGGCCAAAATCACCCCAATTTCATACCAAAATAATAATAAGAATTCCTAACAACATTTAATAAATAACTTGAATATATTATAAAATACCCTTAAATAATACCACATGAGTTACACATGAAAAACACACAATTTAATGAAAGAGGAACCTTTATAAACCAACTCTTGACAAATTAAATAGTAAATGATTTTCACACCACAAAAATTAAGTAATAAAACTACTATGAAGGTTAGGAATGCAAGATATCTCATCAAATAATTTTTACAAATTGAAACACCAACGTTAGATGTTAGAAACCCCAAATCCATGGGTGAAACATCAACCCCACCACCAATGTAACACTAGTGAATGAAAAATAACCCTAATAAAAATTGTTTAACAAAAAAACTGAAAAATAAACCCTAGGTATGAAGAGATAGTTTATGGAAATTTAGAACATCAATGAGGATGGAGGAGACAATATGGAAATTGTAGAAACAAGAGAGGAATTCACATACCTAAATGATCATGAAGTTCCACAATAAAAAACACCTAAAAATTGGGTTCGTAAAGATCTTGATGGGGGAATGGGAGCCATACACAACTGTATTGGTATAATGGGGGATGAAATAGGTGGATTATGATTATGACTGCAAAAAAAAATTAAAATTAAAAAATATTTTTAATGAGCTTAAAACTGTGGATTGTTTAGTAAATCATGCATCCAAACTGCACACCCAATTCTATCCACCTAAAACCATCTAAATTTTATCAAGATTAAAGGGGAAAATAATAGAAACATATAGAGAAAATATAGTCCATGAATAGAAGAGAAATACTATCCCAAAATATTAGACATTTCACACCTGAGTCCTCAGAGAACGATCCAGAGCCCGAACTGAACCAGAACGAATTAAAACATAAAAACATGGGTGTCACAATTCTCCCCCCCCATAACATTTTATGCCCCAAAAAATCGACAAAAAATACAAATTCAAAAAAAGTATAATAATATTTACATGATAAAATTTGTTTCCAAATGAAAATATAATAAGGACAGTAGAATCATGAAAATAGGGATATTGGGGGACTTGAGAGTCTACGATGGACTCCCCCACTGAGTGTCACTCACCTCCAAAATAAAAAACCCCTCCAGTTGACCAAAAAAAAGAATGTATACTCTCACCAAACTAAATTTTCACCATGTTTTTTTACATGAAAATATAATTGAACCACATACCAATAAAAAACACAATTTACACCATAGATTAATCACAATCAATTTACTTTAAATAATCAACAAATTCAAATGAGGTAACTGTAACCTTGCTTCAACAAAATCATTGGGCACACTTAAATCCCAATGTTTAAACAAGAAGTAATTTGATCGTTAGATAGATCTAAATGAGACTACCTACTGACAAGATAACAACAAGGAGAAAACCAAGTTACAGATATATGGAGACTTGAATGGACTCCCCACAAAAGAAACAAACTAACATCTCATATTGAACCCGAACACCCATAGGGGGAGGTCCAAATGGGAACCCCACCATAAGGTGTAGAATAATATTTGAATTATTCCAAAATAACATTCATGATATCCATAGTGGGTCCCTCCCTCCAATAATATCCAACCGTCTTAAAATAAAAGCACGAGTTGACATGAAAATGACCCTATATAACCCAATTCTCACTATATGGTGGGTCGACCAACAAAAATACAATCCAACACACACACTTGGAGGCTCACCACTCGGACGAACATTTACATCTTTAGATGAGTCCAACCAAATATGAGATCACATAGAGCATACAAGGTTATTCATATGTGAAAAACATTATAAATATTTTCACCCATAACAGTTCAACCACTAGATTTTGAGAAAACAAAATCACAATATCCCCATATAACCAAGGATGTACTCTTCCACTGACTCTTATAACAACCCTATGAAATAGGGTCCCCATAGTCTGTTGCACCACATGGGTCCACATGAGACACCCCCATTGAATCCCCAAACTATTTCCACCTTCTACATTGAGGAAATAAGTTAAAACATGGGTCCATATACCCCTGGGTTTCTTGACTACACTCGAGTGTCACATTAGGACCTATGTCTAGAGCTCAGATTATTGAAGCATCTCATGCCTCACTGTTTCATGATACACCCCCTAGAGAATAAATTATCCTCTAGTTCCACAAGGATCTATACTTCAATCCATCAAAATCAATAAAACACAACACATCTTACAAACCACTTACCTTTTCCTGGAACCATCACTAATATTTGGACATAGGGGATGCACATGCATCACCCCTATTCCTCAAAATAAAAAGAAAACAATAAAGACACATAGAAGAAAAATTATCTTATAACAATGAATTAAAAAAATTACGAAACATAAACCCACATTAATTTAATACTAATCCCTTGAATTTTTATACATCACTCACCATTTCTATTAAAAGAAAATACAACACAATAATACACCACTGAACATGATCGTATAGCATGTGAAAATGAAATAACTAGGAATAAGAACTTGAACAGAGTTCCAAAGATCATATGATTTCCTTAAGAAATGATAATATCCTTGGATTTCTATATTTTCCAAACTTATGGCCTATCATGAACATATGCTTTGATAATAATGTTGAAAGACCCATTTTCCCTTTAATACAACATCTTTCACCAAAAACACCAGAATGCTTTCACCTTCCTCAATAGGATTCCTCTTCACCATTATTAGGTAAGACTGCCAGGTTTAAATATTATTGAAAATAACATTGATTATTAGTGAAAATTAATAAAGAAATGTATCTTTAAAACATTGGCAACCACACTATTTCTATTATAGGATCTACACAATGACAAAAGATATATAAAATCAACCATGAAACCTGAGAAGAGAGTCAGTACTTTGAACAACTAGAGGACCTACTGATGGTAAATCGCCCATAACCACACATCAATAAGGCATTAAATCATTATGTGCTGGTACCTTATCCCTAAAGAATACCCAAATACCAAACCAAGACAGTACATTGGTCAAACCATAACACATCCTAGAACCGAACACATGACAGGAACCAACATAGAGGCTTCACAAAACATTTCTCTTAAAAGACCTCCAACCAACAATTTTACCCAACTCACATGAAAACCACATACCCAAAACACCATTCAAACAAGTGGGGATCTCTAACTCAGAACATCCCACAATAAGATCCCAAAAACTTATAAAACACATTACATAAAAATCCATTTTAAAAAATACTTATTTCTCATAAAAAATGATTTCCTTGAAACTAAATGGTGTCGACAGTTAAATCATTCACCATTGATACCCCATGGGCCTCACACATTAATGTTTCCATTCCACACTAGGAACCCTCATAATATTTATACTGACAGGTATCCATTGTTTCCATTAACCATTCTTCTTCCCATGTAAAACCATGCTTGTAATCACTCTTGGAAATGCGAAATGATAAACCAAATAATTTTCCACTTTTCAAAACCAATAAATTCAACCAAAACATCATTTTTCTCAAAATATAAATCCATAAAATCGAAAACCAATTCAAATATTACAAATATTACCATAAAAGCCTAAACCAATCGATTAAAACTCACTTTCAAGTCAAATACATTAATTTCAAAACATCTTTAACCATTTCAAAACACTTTTAGTTTTATGAAAAACTCCCATTAATTAAAACCCATTAAATTAAAAGTCAAATATTATTATTTAAAACAACATCAAAATAATTCATAAAACATTTTAAATTATAATATGTTACAAAAAGAAAATCAATTTCCAACTCCATATAAAACATCGGAAATATTCCGCCCCATTCAAAAAAAATTTCAATAGTTTAGGAAATTATATTTGAAATAGATTTTTGAAACCCACTTTTACATAATTCATGATTTACCAATAATTAATTAATGTAAAACACATGATTATATTTTGAAAATTCAATCTATATAATATGAACCCCATCTAATCAAAACCATTTTTATTTTAAATTCATGTTTTGAAAATTTTCCAACAAGAGTTTTGAGAATAATTATCCAATAGACCTATAGATTCCAAATGAATAAAAGGTAATCAAGTGTTGATGGGTGACTAAATTGTTTTTCTTAAGGCCATATTCCAGTCACACCAGCATCTTGGGGACTATTCTTGGAAAATATCACAAATCTCTTGATGGATTTCCAGGCCATGTGAGCTCACTAAGACAATTGCCCTAACTCCCATTTAATTTCCAAAATAATAAACCACCACAAGGGAAAAAAGATATAGTTGAAACTTGACATCCCATGGTAACTAAATCTGCACCCTAAGGTGTGTAATCCAGGAACATTACTCACAACCATAATAGTAAGGTTTGATAATCCTAGCTCCATTCTGCCTATAATCTTTCACTAAAGAACAAGACACAAAAGAGTGATCCACCTATTATAATATTTTTTCACCATCCAAGGAGGTTCTCTATTAAAAAAAGTTCCCAACCAAATCTATGGTAATGATTGAAGGGAATTTTAGATCCCCATAGGCTGGCAAAAGTGCCTGTGTGTCACGAATAATTCCTAGGAATAATTTAACAAAATCTAAAATCATAAAACATTAAACAAAGGCTAATAAAATGAATATAAAATTTTCAATCACATAATCCATTAAAAAATCATTATTTAATTGGATAATTTTAAACCAAAAACCAAAAAAACACAAAAAAATGAAGTATCAAGTCTACACCCAAAAAAAGAAGACCACCACACAATAATAAGGAATCTCCATCAAGCTCTCTCTATGACACCACACTAAGAGACCACTGGTAACCCGAACTAAATTCTCCCAAAAAAATTCCCATACTATCATAAGACATTAAAAATTATTCATAGAACAAAAGTTTTATATAGTGTGTGATACGAAGACTAATTGTATTCCACCCAAAAGGATTACATTTGATAAAAATTTTAAGAGAAAAATCGTGCATGTTTTTTAAATAGGAAATAATTGTAATAATTTATAAAAGATGCAACATTAAATTAAAATATCTTTTAGGAGGGAAGCATTGAATAATTCATAATTTTAAGTAAAACCTACATGCTTCTGATTTTTCCCAAAAAATAATACACCACATGATAATGGTGAGTACAATATAGCCACATAGCCCTATTCAAAAAACACCTCATGGAACAAGTTAGTTTTGGGGCACTAGGTACATTGTTTCTTGAGGAAAATGTAACCAAAACCAATATTCTTCTAGTGCATGAGCCACTGTGAAGGGAAAAAACAATGGATTAGTGGTCCCCTAACATCATCAAAGTTTAGTTAGTGTTTTCATCGTCAAACAAGCTATGTGAAACAGGGATGATACCTCTACCAGATTACTATAATACTAGTCTTAGTCCCCCCACCATCATAACTAGGTTTCCCTCTTTCTGCTCAATCTTGTTACACATGTAATAAAATACCATTTTAAGATGAAAATTATACTTCGAAATATTTATCACAAAAAACAACCCACAAAAATGTCACAAAATTCAATTTTCACATTCAATATTTTTTTACATCATACACATACCAAAAATACCCATAAACATATCTCATACCATTCTCATGATTTAATAAATCCTCGCAATAATTTATAAAAGATTATATTTTTACATCAAAAATCTTCAATTTCATATTAAAAAAACTAATTCACACAATATACAACCACGAAAACAGTACCCATTCATATGTTTCACCATTTTTGTAACTTAATAAACCATTTAAAATATTAATAAAATGATTTTATGAACTATAACATGGTTTTGGCACAGAAAGTCCCTTAAAAACTCCTATTTCGAAGACAAATGTACCCCAATATGATACCCAACAAAATTCAGCCCTATCAATATTTAATAAGCGACACAAATATATTATAAAATTCCCTCATGTATTACCACATTAGTTGCACATGAGAAACACCTAATTTCCAGCAAAAATTCAACATTAAAATCAAATTATTAACCAATCATATAAAAATTATTTTCACCCAACACAAAATAGGTAATAAGCATTCTAGGATGGTAAATCATGAAAGATAACTCATCGTATAATTCTCATACATTGAATCAGATAACTTATATATCAAAAAACCCCAATCATTATGCAAAACATCAACCGCACCACCGCCGCACCACAAGGGAATGAAAAAGAACCCTAACCATGAAGATTGAAAAAATTATACTAATAAAAAAACACATGTATGATGTCATATTTTCTAGGCATTTGGAAAAACAAGTAGGAGGGAAGAAACCCTACAGAAATAGAAGAAAAAATAGTGTTCTTACCTTACCTGAACAATTTTAAAGTTCCACCACCAAAACCCCCTTAATAATTGGGTTCTTAATGAGATTGAAGGATATTTGGAGCCTTTCATGGATGTAATGGATGAATAGGGGAAGAAATGTACTCATTAGTTTTAATCCTACAAGGGAAATATTGTAATTACCAAATAATTTTTAATGAGTGTGAAAATTTTGATGGATTGGTTGTATATTTTAGTAAAATATACGGCCAAACTGTGCACCCAGTTATATCAAACCAAACATTATAATTTTAATTAAAACCAAAGGGGGACTTTGGGGGAACCGAGGGGGAATGATAGGTTAAGAATAGAAGAAAAATAATATCTGAAAATTTCAAATCTTTAACACCCGGATCCTGAGAAAACTACCAAGAACCTGATACAACCAAGAACTATGTAACCATAAAAACCATGTATGGAAAGGTACAAATGTTATTGAGGTTGGATTTGTGGAGAAAAAAATGATGAATTATTTATTGGTTTTAGTTTTTAGATACATGTGGTTGTTTTTTGGAAATTAGAAGTACAATTGGAAGACAATATAAGATACCGATCTAGGTTTATGACCAGAATCTAGTGAAGAGGTTTAGGGTTGACTATGCCACTCAGATCCACCAACTCAGGTTATATTATACATGGGTTATATTTGAAAAAAAATTGTAAATCAAATGAAAATCCATGTTTTTTGAAAAATTATGTGTTACAAAGCATGTAATATAGGATCACGTTCCTTTAGTGCCCCTCTATGGGATGCTAGGGTTTTATCATAGAATGAAAATATCAAAGGAAATTTGATGTGATTCATAAGGAATGAGACCCCACATAACATCTCAACATGTGTTCTTGGAGCAGACGACCAAACACTCTTCTAGTAAAAGTTCCAGGCACATGTTTATGGAGCCAGATAGGATAATAGTACTTGATAAGAGATGAGTACATAGCTATATACTAGGGGAAAAACCATGATAAATGGGAATCCCGATGCCTTGGAGAATCATAATGTACTTTTAGTACATGATTTGTACTATATGAAATATGTCATAGAGAGATTTACCCCATCATGAAACACATGTGTAATTAAATTAATTCCCATAATCTATATTCTAAGGGTTTTGTATGAAATTGAATACTAAACAAAGAATGGTGATCTTCTCTTAGGATCTGTAGTCTCATGAATAGTTACTTTAATCCCTCCATGAGACCTAGAGTGAGATCCTCTATCATCAACTTTTTCACTAGGTTGGGTTCTTAGAATTTGTATGACCTAAATTACTCAGGTGTTGATCCCATAATTGGATGGATAATATATATTTTGTTATTGGTATACCACATGAACATGGATGTGATTCCCATCAATTTGTTGATATATTTATTCTTGTAGTGTATCCTTCTTATGGGGATACCTAATGAGCACCAAATCATAGATGGAAACAATCAGTGCTATCTAACTCATGAAGTGTGTTCTCCCAGATTAATTTTATGTAGAACCTTAGAGAATGATTCCTAGTCTATCATATATGTAGTGAAATTACCTTTAAAATGTGTCTATACAATTATTATATTAGGATATTCTTCTAATGTATGTTATTCAGAGATCCCTACAATGAGATGACTAAGATTCATGATGTTATATACTTTTTGTTTATGGTATCTTACATGGTATTGTTATACTCGGCCCTATAAGGTAAATTACCTCCCATTCCATGTATTATATAAAATACTAGAATTTTGACAGGTTTATCAGTGGACCATGAGAAAATGATACTCAGTTCTGGGATATACAGACCATGTTTCATCTTTGAGTCACATTTGATTGTAGTCCCCTCATACTATTAGTTTGGACTGCATTAATGTTTTTAGTGGGACAATATTATTTCTTTATCATGTTATTATATTTTCTTACTCAGATTATTGGTTTTAGATGTGTTAATGAATTTTCAAAGATTTTTTTTTATATTTGATCATTTTATGTCCCTTAATATTTGTGTATGTGTGCATACTGATACCTTATGATAATTCTTCCAATGTGACTATCATGTTGAATCGGTGATTTTCACAACCCTTAGGCTCATTGGATGTATGTTTGGGGTGTTCGGACTTAGTTTATTATAATTCTAGATAACTCAAGTGGGTGGGGTCTTTAGAGTGTGGTATCATAATAGTTGATTCTTCCTTTGGACATGTATAGGTTTACGGTGAATATAGTTAGGTGTTTTGAGTTAGGATATTAGGATAGAGACTCCATTGTTTGTTTGGAAGCCGACTAATCCAATCACCAGACCTATGACTAACTAGTTTTCAACTCTGTGCATATAGGTACCAGTTCCAGGGAAAAATATTAACACATTCATCCTATAGAAATGGTTATGGTTCCAATTTCCTTATTGAGTAATCTCTATAGAAATAACAAATTACAATTCTATATAATTTATATTTCGTTATTACAGAAATATGTTTTCCAAATAAGAATCAGTATCTATCTCATGATGAAGATCCAATGAATGAAGTGGATTCAATGTATGGAACTATTCAAGAGGTGTAACATTATAGTGGTTCCCCAGTCTTACCACCACCTATCGAGCATCAAGAGGAAAAGACAATAAAAAAAGATGAGATGTGTAGTCATAGAGAGCTTCATGAGTTTCATTTTCAGCTACCTCACAGGTTCAATGGAAATCCAAACACATAGTCTAGTAAGGATTTGATTAAGGTAGTGATGTGAGTTTTTCATCTCTCCAGGACACCTGAAGTCTAGATGGTGGCCTTTACAGCATGCCTTTTCTATTGATCTATTAGATGATAGTTGAGATTAGTGTCTCATTCAAATGATTTGGTGACTTATTTATAGATGGAGTTTGAGTTAATTTTCAGAGGTAATATTTGTATTATATATTGATGGATGTTCATAGCTAAGAGATTCTACAAATTTAAAAGGTCACTAAGATGGTGTATGAGTATTCATTGACGTTATACAACCTTTATCGGTACATGTTTGATAGCGATCTATATCATTTCATTCATTCATGGACCTTAATAAATGTTCTATATAGATACATCCAATCTAAAATGATATCTCTGTTAATTAATACATATTCTAGAGTTCTGGAGAATTCTTTAGTGGAAGAGACTTTTCGAGATGAACATGCATAAAAAATTGTTGCATATCATGGATCGGCCACCTAGTAAGAGTAGGGGGTTGGATAATTTTGTTTCAATAAATAATAGTCGAGGAAGAATAGATAAGAGATCATTTTGAGGTTTAATAAGTTATGATCTTTACCATCACCACCCCGAGGTGGCACCCACCCAACTTCAATAGGTGGTGGTAAAGGGGGAGAAAAACCAATGGCAGTTGAGGAATATTTCCTAAAGGTTCTAGGGATGATATGATGTTTGATGTTTCTATTCTCAATTTAGAGATAGTATTTTATAGGCATGGGTACAAGTAAATCTTTGTTTCCACTAATCTAGTTAGAGTATTAGACATTATAAATCATCCCATTATTTGACCCTTTCACACAGTGACTACTTATATGATAAATTTAGCAATCTAATTATATTTCTATTATTATGACATGAATCTTGGAGGCGAGAGTTTATCACAGGATTCTTGTGTAGTGAGGATGAGGCCCTACAATTCCATCATTTGTGTTGATTTTTCATCTATAGTTCATGCCTATATATTTCATTTTTGGTGGCGGATACGATGTTCCCATAGTGATGGAATGAAAGTTATCTTTGTGGGTGAAAAGAAAACCCATTAAATTCATGTTGGAGTCAAGCATTAGAGGATGAAACAAATTAAACACTATTTAGAAATCATGACACTTGGTGTAGTGTATTCTATTAGTTTTTTATTTTATTTAGTGGTGTCACAGTATGAGGACATATTCCCACAAGAATTTCCACACTTACCTACCAGCAAGAGATAGATTTTTTCATTAATGTACACTTTGGAATGTCCATGATATAGGAAATATCATAATGGATGGAACGTGTAGAGAATCACTAGTTCAAGGTGATGTTGGAGGACTTTCAGTCGATGTACTTTTTTAGGACTAGTGTTTCACACTAGGAATCCTTTTTTGTTCATCAAGAAGGTAAGAATGGTCTTGATTATATTTATAGATTCAATTATCTAAAACCAAGTGACCATGAATAATAATTTTCCACTGTCAATGAAATATGACCTCTTTGATCAGTTTTGAGGGGCATATTGGTTCTCAATAATTGACCCCAAATTAGGATATCAATAGTTGGGAGTACATGATGAGGATATATTGGAGGCAAAATTCTGATGTTGTTTGAGTCACTATGAGTAGAGACCCGAAGCTTGAGGTACATGGACATTACTTTTACGGAATACATAGTACATAACAAAAACACACACACAAGGACCGTAATAATTTAGGGTCTTTGGAAACTTGGAACGTAATATTCTAATCATGGTGAAAGATCTTCAACATCTCCCATAAAGATATTCCTTTTTTTCTTACCTAAAACCTTTCTTTATATCCTGGGGAAAAGAAAACATAAAATGGTGAGCTCAAATTCTCAGTAAAGGTAAACAAAAGAAATATCAATCACATCATATTCATAAGAACATAACATTTTGGAAATCTTAACCTGCAAAAGAGAGAGCATAATTTCATAACATGGGATAAATCATAGTAATGAAATGAAATCCCAATAATAATAACTAAAAACATGAAACATTGTGGAATACACACATAATCATAGAGAATCATATATTATTAGTCAAGACTCATTTTCAAGACTATCTTAGTGGACAAAGTCCATTTCTGAACAGAGTCACCCTCGTTTCAGTCCTGTTTCACTGAACCGGTATAACCTACCATTCCAGCCATATCTATCTCATGAGATATAAAATCTTTACCCAATCCATTGGAGGGAGATATAGGTCCCACCCATCTCATAATGATACCATTCTTATGTGTGCCACAAAATCATAAATCATAAATCATTGCATAACCCATGTAATAAAAATGGAAAGCTTAAACAACATGACATCATAAAACAATTCATATAAGATAAAGGAATTCATAAAAATAATTCCATCACAACATAATCAAATCAATGTAATAATAGGGATATAAATAGGACACTATATTATCTTAGATGGAAAATAATTTTGATAAAACACTTGAACTCCATTCTTGAGGAAAATATCCTTTCTACTTCAAAAACATTTTCCTTTCTTAACATGTCATACAATTTTAAACTAAAAAAAATTGATTAAAAATAATCTTGAAAACTTGTAAAGGAAGATTCTTGGAAATAATGTTTTAAAAATCCATTCATTCCATATAAGTTAAAAAAAACATTCTTCTCGTACTTTTGTCGGAAAAGTCAAAAAGTACCTCGTATGAAAAACGACAAAAGATTCATTTCATATCTTTTACTAAAAACTCTTCAAAGGGTAAAATCTGATTTAAACAATATTTGGTGGGTGGAAATAACATTACATATTGAGGAAACATGGATGTGGATGATAAAATACACCCCAGTAAATTCCAAAGTATAAACAATCTCGAATAAAAATTGAGATTGCGAGATTTTCCCTTACCATAGGTCCGATATGCTTTGTACGTGTCCGAACCTCTTGTATAATGATTTCAATAATGTTATTGACTTATTCCAGAATCATAATTATTGTTATGATATCATATATGGTCATATTCATAGCTTCTTAGTAGTAATATTTCATTGCTACTTGTTATTCGGATGTTTATAACTTTTTGTTCTTATGCATGTTTTGTCGAATAAATTTTTATTCTTCTCTTTAGGTTATAGATACATCATTTCCAGAATGGTATTAATGTACTATATATCATATTTATTCATTAAATTCATTTATATAATAATTATGCAATGAAGATATTGTAGAACGAATCACATCACATCGTAGAGATGGTATTCCATACGTACGCACGAGCGATGATATCGTTCCCATGATCGTGGAATTGTATTGGAGTGTAATTATACTATTTCAGAATCAATATCACTTTATAATAATCATATTTAGTAATTATTTACACCATTATACCCATCCAAGTATGGTGGTGATGGAAAATAGATTACACCACGGCGTGGAGACGATATTCCGTACGTACGCACACGCGGTGATTTCCTTTTCCTGTAGGATGGATAGAAGGTTAATTGGAGTTGTTTCATATTTATAATAACATATCAGTATATAAGAAATACTGATGTTATTACTTTATCATGAAACAACTAAAGAAGATGAATTTGAAGAAGAAAGAAATTGAAAAAGATCGGTAATGGATATTACCTCTTTTTGACGCGCCTTCACTTAACCTCCACTTAGAGAACTAAAGATGGTCTTTGAAGATGACCAGGACCTCTAGGATGATACTAGGGAAGTGGAGAAAAGATTTTGGCAGGGGTTGGCCGAGCATGAATGCCCAAATTGGTGTGAGGAGGAGAGGGAGGTGGTGCCCTTTTATAAGGGAGGAGAGGGGCACCTTAGGAAAATATCAAAATATTATTTTATATTATGGTAAAATTCGGTTTATAATAGTTCAAAAGGGTCTTATTTCGAAGATAAAGTGGGGATGGGACGAAATACTCTCATCCAATAGGATTTAGACAAGTTTAGGTTATTATTTTAACCTTATCAATTAGATTTAACTATAAGTTAAATAATTTGACTTTTACCGTGTCTTTGTTTTCTTACACTATATGGTTAATAAACATATTATAACAAGCCAAAAGAACCCCAAGTTGTTTATTATTAATATATATATCCTTATCTAAGTCATTTGGCCGAACCATGGATTTTTTATAAATTAAATAACAATTAATAATATAATATTTGTTTTAAAAACTAATTTTTGTCAATTTTGACACTATTTGGTACATGATTTTTATGAAAGTCATAACAGAATGATACGTTCAAAAAAAGATACTTATATCAACAATAACATGTCATATTAACCTAGAAAATTAATTTAAGTCATAAAAAGTCTCAAATTACATTTATTTGGGCATTTATAACATCAATTATGTCAATATTTCATTAATAAGACAATTACTGCATCATCTTTGTGTCATAATAATTGATATTTATTTAATCCCTAAAAATTCTAAATAAATTCCTATAATGTAGATAATTGTATTATCTTTCTGGAGACTATTCAGGTTCGAAGTTTCATGAATTTTATCACTAAATTAAAAATATTATACTTATAAGATTTAAGAAAGTGACATGTTGTCACATTCTTTGGTTTTAATAATAATTAAATTATTTTCATGGACAAAAGTCCATAAAATGAATCTAATCCGACCCTTAGGTTATATGGGTCTACTTTAAGCCATCCAATAAGATTTTTCCAAGTATTAGGGTAATTTTATAATCTTATATTTACCCTTATTTACCAAATATACCTTTAACTATAGTAAATAAAATTTACCGTAGTTACTATTCACAATGCCCAAAAATAAAAAGTATCTTATTAACATAATTTGGACCCACTGATTCCAAATATGGAATCCATTTTTCCAAATTCAATAAACAAAAGATGGAAAAATTAAATTAAAATTAATCCCGTTGTCGAAAGAAAACAGGTTTTTCTTTAAAACATTGCAAAAGATTGAATTGATTTAACCTACGAATTCAAGGTAAAATCAATGCTAATGACATAAATTATATTAAATGGTAAAAATATATTCTATTTATACTTTAAAACCATTCAATATTATAATTTAACCACATAAGATATTACGATGAAAAAAGTTGTTTTTAATTAAAATATAGCGTGTTTTTACTATTCATTAAAATATGAAAGTTATCGGAAAAATATCAAAACTGTATCTAATGTAAATTTTTATATCCTATTTCAGAAGAAGAATTTTATTTTGTCAAATTGAACTTATAAACATGTCAAAAACTAGATTTAATGTGGGTGCACCATCAAAAAGCGGGAAAACTGCATTTTTTGAAAAATACTTATTTTACCCAAAAAGATTATTTTGTTCTTATACCATGTTCTAGAAATTTGTAAGATGAATAATAATGTTATAAAATTCTAAATTTAGTTAAAAATATTTATAACGGCTAGTTAATAACAATATTATAATAATATTTTGTTGATTAGTAAAACCCGGTATTGCGTACAACACACGCTATCGAGGAAGGTCGCGATTGCGTGTAATGCAAGCCAAGTCAGGGTTGCGTGTAGTGCACAACTCCTTTGTTGTTGCGTATAACAGAATCCAACCATATTTTATTTATAAATTTAATATATATATATATACACTCAATTTTGCATAGAATAACTTCTATCAAACGAACTTGAAATTGCCAAGAAAAGTGTTGTGTATACTACAAGCTAATACGGTGTTGCGTATAGAGCTAGGTAATATTGGTGTAGCAAAGACATTAATGAAATTAAAAGAATATTTTTCATAAAATCTCGGGGTGTTACATTCTACCCCCCTTAAAATGAATTTCACCCTCGAAATTCTTCGGGGTTATAAACGGTTTACTACTCGAAAGTCTGTTTAATAGAAACCCACATCGTAAAAAGGAATACCAAAACATGGCTTTTAAAAACTAAAGTATGAAATGTAATGGATACACAAATGAACTCATCACGGGGTTTCCACATAGGAGATCATCGGTGAAAATATGGATATGGAAGAAAAATCTATCCATCAGGTTCTGATGGAGAGTGGTAGAGAACATGGCTATAAAAAAACCAACAATCACAAAGCTATTGATTTGTGATGATCTAAGGTACCATCTGATTAATCGGATTTAGGGAACTAGGAAAACATTTTTGGTTTTCAAGATCATTTCCCTAAAGTTGATGAATTAAAATAAATACTTGCATGATTTTGGTACAATCTCACTGTTGTTCGTGAATTGAACAATTTTCACTTCATCCCTTAAAGAAATGAAGTTGAATTTGTTATTCGTGATGTGTTAGCAGATCATGTGATAGAATGATGGGTCATTCCATCTCATTCAAACAAAAGGTTAACAAATGTTATAATTCCATCTTTTGGTTAGATTAATCGTATATGGTTCCAAAAATGAACTTATACTTCATATATCATATCGCATAATAAAATAAAACTACTTTATACTAACCAGGGACTTCCTGTAGGCCAGTGGTAGGCGATAAAGGCCAGTTGCACTTCGGTTGTGGGTTCGATTCCCACAGCCTTGTCCGACGCGATGGGCTGTCGCACGTCCTGCAGGTTGTCTTTTTTCTAAAACTATATTACTATAACATTCCATCAATAATATCGAAAAAACATTTATCCTTAAACAATACTAACTTATGCCCAACATAATCCATTCCAATCTTTAGGCTTATCCATAATACTTTATTCCACTCTCATAATATAGTGAAAACAATTTCCAGAGATTTAATACCATCGTTGATCCCCATATATCATAAGATATGTTTTGTTGGTCACATTCCAAACATTCAAAGGCCTTAATCATGTATTCTCTTGAATACCCATTGAACCTTAGTGAAAACATGAATTCAGATAAAAGTTAACACTTTCCACATACCAAAATCATCAAAATTCTATATACTCAATCCATGATATCACTTAGTCCTTATATCAACCATGAGCTCATGAATACTGTCAAATATTTCATTTTCTCGTTTTCCCTTCATTATGCGCATATCATCTTTTTTCCAAAAATATCTCAATCACTTTCCATGGTTACGAGTACCAAAAAATTATTGAAAACCACAGTAGACCAATACATAAATATTCCAATATTCCACGATACTATATACAACATTATTTTGTAATCCCATTACATATACACTTAATCATTCCACCACATCGTTATCATATTCAACTTCGCCAATGGTGATCGCATGTGACTTCCCTTTTTCATTTTCCTTATGTGGTTGCTCATGTCGATCATCACTAACCCTTGGATTAGGGAATTTATTAGCATAATGCCCCATTTCCGTGCACTTGAAACATTGAAGTGTAGTAGGTTCATTCTGTGTATCCCTTCCTTTGTTTGCATCATTAGACATCTTCTTCCCATCATTGCGGCATTCAAATGCCCGATGACCTTCCTTTCCACATTTGAAACATTTACTTGTCCCTTTATGAAAATCTACACCATGCTTCTTTCCACACATTGAGCATAAGGAAACATCCATCTTCTTTTCACCATTATTCTGAGATTTCTCCTTGAACTCCATCTTTTGTTTCTTGTCAAAACCATGAGATGGATATTTAACACCAACTTCCATTTCTACCTTGATAGCATAAAGCACAATTTCTTAATAGCTACTGAAGTCTCTTATAGCTAATGCCCTTCGAATATTTGGTTTTAAGACACTGAAGAATCGATCAACTTTACTTTCAGGTTTCATGATAAATCCAGATGCATACCTTGCAAGCCTTGTAAAATTCGCTTCGTATATACCAACAGATTCATCATCCTTTTGCTTTAGTTCAAGAAACTCCTTCTCCATCTTTGTTCGAAGAATACGAGGGAAGTACTTATTGAAAAATAATTTTTTGAACTCGTCCCATTCCATGGACTCAATTTCATCTCTTTGCCTCGTATTTATTATAAGATTCCACCATTGATCAGCTTCACCTTCCAAACGATATACTGCTAATATGACTTTATCATGTTCAGAACATTGAAGAACTGAAAATATCTTTTCAGTGTTACTGATCCATTGTTCAGCAACAAGTGGATCGGAAGGCCCACTAAAAGAAGGTGGTCGTTTCCTCTTGAAGGACTCAATAGAATTTTGTTCCCTTATCTGCTCATTTGGAAGTCTAGAATGATTCATAGCATGTGTAAGTATAAAAATAAGATTTTTCACTCCATCTCCCATAACATTTGTTTGTTCGGGAGGACAATCATTGCATTGTCCATTGCATTAATCAACACGGTTTCTTCGGGTTCTAGCCATCGTCTAAAACCCAAAAAGAATATTGTGAGGGGAAAAAATCATGCTAGGGAAAACAACATAGTAGAGGGGTATCACCCTCAGTATCTATCATCTTAGGTTGAATTCTAAGATCGTTACCGTAGTTCTAGGACTATATCCTATATGTATTCTTATCCTTAGGTACATCCCTAGTCATAACATAGAAATATATCTAGGGATCTCACTAACGTTTTCGCATCCTAGTTTCCAATGGTTGACTAAACATTTCCTCTGATACCAACTGTAGAGACCCGAAGCGTGACGTACGTGGACATTACATTACTTTTGCGGAATACTTAGTACATAACAAAAACACACACATAAGGACCGTAATAGTTTAGTGTCTTTGGAAAATCGGAACGTAATCTTCTAATCATGGTTAAAGATCTTCAACATCTCCCAGAAAGATCTTCCTTTTTTTCTTAAATAAAACCTTTCTTTATATCCTGGGGAAAAAAACATAAAAGGGTGAGCTTAAATGCTCATTAAGGGTAAACAAAAGAAATATCAATCACATCATATTCATAAGAACACAACATTTTGGAAATATTAACCTACAAAAGAGAGAGCATAATTTCATAACATGGGATAAATCATAGTAGTGAAATGAAATCCCAATAATCATAACATAAAACATCAAACTTTGTGGAATACACACATAATCATAGAAAATCATATATTATTAGTCAAGACTCATTTCCAAGACTATCATAGTGGACAAAGTCCATTTCTGAACCGAGTCACCCTCGTTTCAGTCCTGTTTCACTAAACCGGTATAACCTACCATTCGAGCCATGTCTATCTCATGAGATATAAAATCTTTACCCAATGAATTGGAGGGAGATATAGGTCCCACCCATCTCATAATGATACCATTATTATGTGTGCCACAAAATCATAAATCATAAATCATTGCATAACTCATGTAATAAAAATGGAAAGCTTAAACAACATGACATCATAAAACAATTCATATAAGATAAAGTAATTCATAAAAATAATTCCATCACAAAATAATCAAATCAATGTAATAATAGGGATAGAAACAGAACCCTATATTATCTTAGATGGAAAATAATTTTGATAAAACACTTGAACTCCATTCTTGAGGAAAATATCCTTTCTACTTCAAAATCATTTTCCCTTCATAACATGTCATAAAATTTTAAACTAAAAGAATTTGATTAAAAATAAACACGAAAACATGTAAAGGAAGCTTCTTGTAAATAATTTTTTAAAAATCCATTCATGCCTTATATGTTAAAAAAACATTCTTCTCCTACTTTTGTCGAAAAAGTCAAAAAGTACCTCGTATGAAAAACGACAAAAGATTCATTTCATATCTTTTACTAAAAACTCACCGAAGGGTAAAATTTGATTTAAAAAATTTTAGGTGGATGGAAATAACATTACATATTGAGGAAACATGGATGTGGATGATAAAATACAACCTAGTAAATTTCAAAGTCTAAACAATCTCAGATAAAAATTGAGATTGCGAGATTTTCCCTTACCTTAGGTCTGATATGCTTTGTACGTGTCCGAACCTTCTATATAATGATTTAAATAATGTTATTGACTTATTCCAGAATCATAATTATTGTTATTATATCATATATGGTCATATTCTTAGCTTCTTAGTAGTGATATTTCATTGCTACTTGTTATTCGGGTGTTTATAACTTTTTGTTCTTATGCGTGTTTTGTCGAATAAATTCTTATTATTCTCTTTAGTTTATAGATACATCATTTCCAGAATTGTATTAATGTACTATATATAATATTTATTCATTAAATTCATTTATATAATCATTATGCAATGATGATCATGTAGAACGAATCACATCACATCATGGAGACGGTATTCCGTACGTACGCACGAGCGATGATATCATTCCCATGATCGTGGAATTGTATTGGAGTGTATGTATACTATTTAAGAATAAATATCAATTTATAAAAATCATATATAGTAATTATTTACACCATTATACCCATCCAAGTAAGGTGGTGGTGGAAAATAGATTACACCACAGCGTGGAGACGGTATTCCGTACGTACGCACGCGCGGTGATTTTCTTTTTCCGTAGCATGGATAGAAGGTTAATTAGAGTTTTTTCATATTTATAATAACATATCAGTATATAAGAAATACTGATGTTATTACTTTATCATGAAAAAACTAAAGAAGAATAAGTTGAAGAAGAATGAAATTGAAAAAGATCGGTAATGGATATTACCTCTTTTTGACGCGCCTTCACTTAACCTCCACATAAAGAACTAAGGATGGTCTTTGAAGAGGACCAGGACCTCTAGGATGATACTAGGGAAGTGGAGAAGGGATTTTGGTAGGGGTTGGACGAGCTTGAATGCTCAAATTGGTCTGAGGAGGAGAGGGAGGAGGTGCCCTTTTATAAGGGAGGAGATGGGCACCTTAGGAAAATATCAAAATATTATTTTATATTAAGGTAAAATTCGGTTTATAATGGTTCCAAAGGGTCTTATTTCGAAGATAAGGTGGGGATGGGTCGAAATACTCTCATCCAATAGTATTTAGACAAGTTTAGGTTATTATTTTAACAATATCAATTAGATTTAACTCTAAGTTAAATAATTTAACTTGTACCGTGTCTTTTTGTTTTCTTACACTATATGGTTAATAAACATACCATAAAAAGCCAAAAGAACCCCATGTTGTTTATTATTAATATATATATCCTTATCTAAGTCATTTGGCCGAACCTTGTATTTTTAGGAATTAAATAACAATTAATAATATAATATTTGTTTTAAAAACTAATTTATGTCAATTTTGACACTATTTGGTACATGATTTTTATGAAAGTCATAACAGAATGATATGTTCAAACCAAGTTACATATATCAAGAATAACATGTCATATTAACCTAGAAAAGTAATGTAAGTCATAAAAAGTGTCAAATTACATTTATATGGGCATTTATAACATCAATTATATCAATATTTCATTAATAAGACAATTACTGCATCATATTTGTGTCATAATAAATTATATATATTTAATCCCTAAAAATTATAAATAAATTCCTATAATTTAGATAATTGTATTATATTTCTGGAGACTATTAATGTTCGAAGTTTCATGAAGTTTATCACTACATTAAAATTATTATACTTATAAGATTTAAGAAAGTGACATGTTGTCAAATTCTTTGATTTTAATAATAATTAAATTATTTTCATGGACAAAAGTCCATAAAATGAATCTAATCCGACCCTTAGGTTATATGGGTCTACTGTTAGCCATCCAATAGGATTTTTCCAAGTGTTAGGGTAATTTTATAATCTTATATTTCCCTTAATTAACAGATTTACCTTTAACTATAGTAAATAAAATTTACCGTAGTTACAATTCACAATGCCAAAAAATAAAAAGTAGCTTATTAACATAATTTGGACCCACTGATTCCAAAAATGGAATCCATTTTTCCAAATTCAATAAACAAAAGAAGCAGAAATTAAATTAAAATTAATCCCGTTGTTGAAGGAAAACGGGTTTTCCTTTAAAACATTACAAAAAATTGAATTTATTTAACCTACGAATTCAAGGTAAAATCAATGCTAATGACATACATTATATTAAATGGTAAAAATATATTATATTTATACTTTAAGACCATTCAATATTATAATTTAACCACATAAGATATTATGATGAAAAAAGTTGTTTTTAATTAAAATATAGTGTGTTTTTACTATTCATTAAAATATGAAAGTTATCGGAAAAATATGAAAACTTTATCTAGTGTAAATTTTTATATCCTAATTCAGAAGAAAAATTTATTTTTTCAAATTGAACTTATAAACATGTCAAAAACTAGATTTAATGTGGGTGTGCCATCAAAAGGCGGCAAAACTGCATTTTTTTAAAAATACTTACTTTACCCGAAAAAATTATTTTGTTTTTTTACCATGTTCTAGAAATGTGTAAGATGAATAATAATGTTATAAAATTATAAATTTAGTTAACACTATTCATAACGGCTAGTTCATAACAATATTATAATAATATATCGTTGATTAGTAAAACCCGGCATTGCGTAAAACACACGCTATCGAGGAAGGTCGCGATTGCGTGTAATGAAAGCCATGTCAGGGTTGCGGGTAGTGGACAACTCCTTTATTGTTGCGTATAACAGAATCCAACCATATTTTATTTATACTTTGAATATATATATATATATACACTCAATGTTGCGTAGAATAACTTCTATCAAACGAACTTGAAATTGCCACGAAAATTGTTGCGTATACTACAAGCTAATACGGTGTTGCGTATAGCGCAAGGTAATCATGGTGTAGCAAAGACATTAATGAAATTAAAAGAATATTTTTCATAAAATCTCAGGGTGTTACATTCTACCCCCCTTAAAATGAATTTCTCCCTCGAAATTCGTCGGGGTTATAAACGGTTTACTACTCGAAAGTTTGTTTAATAGAAACCCACATCGTAAAAAGGAATACCAAAACATGGCTTTTAAAAACTAAAGTATGAAATGTAATGGTTACCCAAATTAACTCATCATGGGATTTCCACATAGGAGAACATCGGTGAAAATATGGATATGGAAGAAAAATCTATCCATCAGGTTCTGATGGAGAGTGGTAGAGAACATGGCTATGAAAAAGCCAACAATCACAAAGCTATTGATTTGTGAGGATCTAAGGTACCATCTAATTAATCGAATATAAGGGAACTAGGAAAACATTTTTGGTTTTCATGATCATTTCCCTAAAGTTGATGAATTAAAAGAAATACTTGCATGATTTTGGTACAATCTTCACTGTTGTTCGTGAATTGAACAATTTCCACTTCATCCATTAAAGAAATGAAGTTGAATTTGTTATTCGTGATGTGTTAGCAGATCATGTGATAGAATGATGGGTCATTCCATCTCTTTCAAACAAAAGGTTAACAAAAGTTATAAGTCCATCTTGTGGTTAGATTAATCGTATATGGTTCCACAAATGAACTTATACTTCATATATCATACCGCATAATAAAATAAAACTAGTTTATACTAACCAGGGAATTCCTGTAGGCAAGTGGTAGGCGATAAAGGCCAGTCGCACTTCGGTTGTGGGTTCGATTCCCACAGCCTTGTCCGACGCGATGGGCTATCTCCCGTCCTGCAGGTTGTCCTTTTTCTAAAACTGTATTACTATAACATTCCATCAATAATATCGAAAAAACTTTTATCCTTAAACAATACTAACTTATATCCAACATAATCCATTCCAATCTTTAGGCTTATCTATAATACTGTAGTCCACTCTCATAATATAGTGAAAACGATTACCAGAGATTTAATACCATCGTTGATCCCCATATATCATAAGATATGTTTTGTTGGTCACATTACAAACATTCAAAGGCCTTAATCATGTATTCTCTTTAATACCCATTGAACCTTAGTGAAAACATGAATGCAGTTAAAAGTTAACACTTTCCACATACAAAAATCATCAAAATTCTATATACTCAAACCATGATATCACTTAGTCCTTATATCAATCATGAGCTCATGAATTGTAACACCCTGAGATTTTATGAAAAATATTCTTTTTAATTTCATTAATGTATTGTGTTATACACTACACCAAAAGGAGATTTCACAACACATATCTCTGACCTGGCTTGAATTACACGCAATCGCGACCTTCTACGATAGCGTGTGTTGTATGCAACATCAAGTTTCACTAAACAACGATATGCTATTAAAATATTATTAAAACTAGCCGTTATGAATAGTAATAACCACTTTTTGAAATTTTGGAAATTTTATTTTTCAAAATGGACTTCATTTTTGGATTCGGAATATCGAAATTAGCTTAGGGTGAAATTTTGGTGATTTTCGGATAACTTTCATATTTTGATGAATAGTGAGAATTACTAAATTTTAATTAAAAACAACTTTTTCAATCGAAATAATTAATAGTGATAAATTATTAATTTGAGTGGTATTAAAGTATATTTAGAATATATTTTTACAATTTAATACAATGTTGTTCATTGGATGTAATTTCACATTTAAACCAGTTATAAACAAGTGTCAATCTTTTGATAGTTATTATCTCTTAAAAACACGCCTTTTGTTTTGACGATGGGAATTAATTTTTAAATTAATTAATGCAACTGATATGTTTTGAATTTGGTAAAATAGAAATCATTTTTGAGTTCATAATATCAAATATAGCTTAGTCCTATTTTTTGGTATTTTTCTGAAAACTTTCAATTTTTGATGAATAGTGAAATCACTAAGTGGTAGTTAAAAAAACTAAATTTTTCATAAAACATAATTTTACTACTTCTGTGAGTGGAATTTCAGAAATCCGAGAGACACGGTTGATGTCAGTAAGTAAAATGTGGTTCAATGAGATGAAAATAATTTTTTGGTGAATAGTAACTTTTTACTTTTTTTACCACGGTTAAAAGTAAATAGGGTAATTAAGGGTAGAAATGATATTATTATTACCCTAACACATGTCCTAATTCTATTGGACAAGTGTAATTCGATCAAAAACAAACTTAGGAATAAAATATGACCATTTAGGCCCACTTGGATTAGATTAGGACATTTATTATTAATTTATTAAAAGAAGGGTTAAAAGAGTTAAAATCAAAATTTATTTACTAAAACATTTTTAATATGGGGTTATACATAAGATAAATTCGACTATAAATAGTCATTAGAAAGATAAAATGATATCCTACATAATGGTATTTTATTTGTAATTTTTAGACATTAAATAATTTAATTTATTTATGACACAACTATGATGCAGTGATTATCTTATTAATGAAATATTGATATAATTGATGTTATAAATACCTAAATAAATATACTTTGAGCCTTTTTATGAATTCAAATAATTTTATAGGTTAATATAACATGTTAGTATTTATTTAGTTAAATTTTTTAGAACTTATCATTCCGTTATGATTTTCACAATAATCAATTACCAAATAGTGTCAAAATTGACATAATATAGTTTTTAAAACAAATATTATTTTATTAATTGTTATTTTATTTCTAAAAATCCAAGGTCCGGCCAAATGACTTAGATAAGGTTATATATATTTATAATAAACAACTTGGGGTTATTTTGGTTTCTTATAGTGTGTTTAGTAACCTTATAGTGTAAAAACACAAGAAGACACGGTAAAAGTAAAATTATTTAACTTAATGTTAAATCTAAATGATAAGGTTAAAATAGGAACCTAAACTTGTCTAAATTCTATTGAATGAGATGATTTAGACCCATCCCCACCTTAGCTTCTAAATATATCAATTTGTAACTATTTAAAACCGAACTTGACTTTATAATAAAATAATAGTTTTAGTTATTCCAAAGGTGCCCCTCTCCTCCCTTATTAAAGGGCACCTCCTCCCTCTCTTCCTCACACAACATTGAGCCTTCCAGATCGTCCAAACCCTGCCAAAATCTCTTCTCCACTTCCCTAGAAACATCCTAGAGGTTCTGGTCTTCATCAAAGACCAATTTTAGTTCCCTAAGAGGAGGTCTCAAAGAGGCGCTTCAAAGTTGAGGTAATTTCTGTCACCAATTCTTTCACCTTTATTTCTTCTTCCACTTCTTATTATTAGGTTGTTTCATTATGAAGTAATAACATCAGTATCACTCATATACTGATATGTCATTATAAGTATGAAACAACCCTATTTCACCATCTATCCATCCTACGGAAAATGAAATCACCGCGCGTGCGTACGTACGGAATACCGTCTCCACGCCGTGGTGTAATCTATTTTCCACCACCACCTTACATGGATGGGTATAATGGTGTAAAGAATAACTATAAATAGTTATTACAACATCATATTGATTCTGATATATTGTATAATACACTCCAATTCAATTAAATAATTATGGAAATGTTATCATCGCTCGTGCGTA
This sequence comes from Viscum album, assembly GCA_963277665.1. Lineage (NCBI taxonomy): Eukaryota > Viridiplantae > Streptophyta > Magnoliopsida > Santalales > Viscaceae > Viscum > Viscum album. The sequence continues at coordinate 1,241,126,830 of OY728156.1, read as the reverse complement.
CGTACGGACTACCGTCTCCACGACGCGATGAGATTCATTCTCCATATTAACCATTTAAGAATGATTATAAAGTATATATAAGCAATAATAATGAAATATATGACATTATAAAGCTACTGGATTTATATTTATATATATGTATGTCATCTACTTCATTCCACTCAATTCAATAAGGAAACGAAAACAGCGTTCATGCCTACGTACGGCCTACCGTCTCCATGAACGGTGTATTTCTTTCCATTTATCGATCCATTATATATATCTATATTCTGAATATATATTATATATAAATAATGTTTTATATTTTATAATTAAGTAATAATGATCTAAGTAATCATATGAATAATTACAAGTTAAAACATGAACGACAAATGAGACGATTTTACCCAAAACGCTACATTAACATGAATTTACAAAAGAACGGGTAATACAAAGTCATAAGTGAACCATATATGATATAATAACAATGAATATGATTCTGTAATAAGTCAATGACATTATTTAAATCATTATACAAGAGTTTCGGACACTTACGAAGCAAATCGGACCTAAGGTATGGGAAATATCACAATCTCATTTTTATCTGAGATAGTTTATACTTTGGTATTTACTAGGGTGTATTTTATCATCCACATCAATGATTCCTCAATATGTAATATTATTTCCATCCAACTACAATTGTTTAAATCCAATTTTACCCTTTGGTGAGTTTTTAGTAAAAGATATGAAAGAAATCTTTTGTCGTTTTTCGTACGAGGTACTTTTTTGACTTTTTCGACGAAAGTACGAGAAGAATGTTTTTCTTTAACTTATACGGCATGAATGTATTTTTAAAACATTATTTCCAAGAAGCTTCCTTTACAAGTATTCAAGTTTATTTTTAATCAACTTCTTTTAGTTTAAAATTGTATGATATGTTAAGAAAAGAAAAGTGTTTTGAAGTAAAAAGGATATATTCCTTAAGAATGAAGTTCAAGTGTTTTATCAAAATTATTTTCCTTCTAAGATAGTAAAGGGTTCTGTTTTTATCCCTATTATTACATTTATTTGATTATGTTGTGATGGAATTATTTTTAATAATTCCTTTATCTTCTATGAATTGTTTTATGATGTCATGATGTTTCTGATTTCCATTTTTATTACATGGGTTATGTAATGATGTATGATTTATGATTTTGTGGAACACATAATAATGGTATCATAATGAGATGGGTGGGACCTATATCTCCATCCAATGCATTGGGTAATGATTTTATATCTCATGAGATAGACATGGCTGGAATGGTAGGTTATACCGGTTCAATGAAACAGGACTGAAACGAGGGTGACTCGGTTCAGAAAGGGACTTTGTCCACTAAGATAGTCTTGGAAATGAGTCTTGACTAATAAGATATGATTCTCTATGATTATGTGTGTATGCCACAAAGTTTCATGTTTTAAGTTATGATTATTGTGATTACATTTCACTGCCATGAGTTATCCCAGGTTATGAAATTATGATCTCTTTTACAGGTTAATATTTCCAAAAGTTATGTGCTTATTTATATGATGTGATTGATATTTATTTTGTTTACCCTTACTGAGCATTTGAGCTCACCCTTTTATGTTTTCTTTTCCCCAGGATATAAAGAAAGGTTTTAGGTATAATAAAATGAAGATCTTTATGGGAGATGTTGAAGATCATTCACCAGGATTAGAAGATTATATTCCGAGTTTCCAAAGACACTAAACTATTACGATCCTTGTGTGTGTGTTTTTGTTATATACTAAGTATTCCGAAAATGTAATGTAATGTCCATGTACGACAGGCTTTGGGTCTCAACAGTTGGTATCAGAGGAAAGGTTTAGTCAACCTTTGGAAACTAGGATGTGAAAACGTTAGTGAGATCCCTAGAGATATTTCTAAGGTATGTCTAAGTCTAGGGATTTCCCTAAGGATAAGTATACGTATAGGTTATAGTACTAGAATTACGCTAACGATCATAGAATTTAACCTAAGAAGTTACGTATTGAGGATACTCCACCTTTATAATGTTGTTTTCCCAAGCATGATTTTTTCCTCTCACACTATTCTTTTTGGGTTTTAGACGATGGCTGGAACCCGAAGGAATCGTGTTGAACAATGCAATTGACAATGCAATGATTGCCCTCCAGAACAAACAAATGTTATGGGAGATGGAGTGAAAAATCTTATTGTTATACTTACACAAGCTATGAATCATTCTAGACTTCCCAATGAGCAGAGAAGGGAACAATATTCTATTGAGTCCTTCATGAGGCAACGTCCACCTTCTTTCAGTGGGTCTTCCGATCCACTTGTTGCTGAACAATGGATCAATACCACTGAAAAGATATTTTCAGTTCTTCAATGTTCTGAACATGATAAATTCATCTTAGCAGTATACCGTTTGGAAGGGGAAGCTGATCAATGGTGGAATCTTATCAAGAATACGAGGCCAAGAGATGAAATTGAGTCCATGGAATGGGACGAGTTCAAAAACTTGTTTTTCAGTAAGTACTTCCCTTGTATTCTTCGAACAAATATGGAAAAGGTTTTTCTTGAGCTGAAGCAGAAGGATGATGAATCTGTTGGTATATATGAAGTGAATTTTACAAGACTTTCAAGGTATGCATCTGGAATTATCATCCAACCTGAAAGTAAAGTTGATCGATTTTGCAGTGGCTTAAAACCAAATCTTGGAAGGGCATTAGCTATAAGATACTTTAGTAGCTATGAAGAAATTGTGCATTGTGCTATCAAGATAGAAATGGAAGTTGGTGTTACATATCCATCTCATGGTTTTGACAAGAAACGAAAGATGGAGTTCAAGGAGAAATCTCAGAATTATGGTGAAAAGAAGATGATTGTTTCCTTATGCTCAAAGTGTGGAATGAAGCATGGTGGAGATTGTCTTAAAGGGACTAGAAAATTTTTTAAGTGTGGAAAAGAAGGTCATCTAGCAGCTGAGTGTCGAGGTAATGGAAAAAGGGTTTCTAATGATGTGAATAAAGAAAACACTGCAGAGAATGCACCACCAACACTTCAATGCTTCAAGTGCAAGGAAATGGGGCATTATGCTAATAAATGCCCTAATCCAAGGGTTAGTGATGATCAACATGAGCAACCACTTATGGAAAAGGACAAAGGGAAGTCACATGCGATCACTATTGGCGAAATTGAATATGACAACGATGTGGTGGAATGATTAAGTGTTTATGTAATGGGATTCCAAAATAATGTTGTATATAGTATCGTGGAATATTGGAATATTTATGTTTTGGTCTATTGTGGTTTTCAATAATCTTATGGTACCGGTAACCATTAAAAGTGATTGAGACATTTTTGGTAAACAGGTGATATGAGCATAATGAAGGGATATGAAGATAATGAGATGTTTGATTGTATTCAGGAGCTCATGATTGATATAAGGACTAAGTGATATCATGGTTTGAGTATATAAAATTTTTAGGATTTTGGTATGTGGAAAGTGTTAACTTTTAACTGCATTCATGTTTTCACTAAGGTTCAATGGGTATTTATTCTTCAAGATAATAAATGATTAAGGTATTCACATATCTTATGATATATGGGGGATAAATGATGGGATTCACGTGATTATTCTGTGACATTTCAAGTAATCATTTTCTTTATACTATCATCTTGGACCGAAGTATTTTAGATAATCCTAAAGATTAGAATGGATTTTGTTGGACATAAGTTAGGATGAAATGTTTTTCGATATTATTGATGGGATTTTATAGTAATATAGATTTAGAAAAAGGAAAACCTATAGGACGGGCGAGAGCCCATCGCGTCGGACAAGGCTGTGGGAATCGAACCCACAACCGAAGTGCGACTGGCCTTTATCGCCTACCACTGGCCTACAGGAAGTCCCTGTTTAGTAGAAACTAGTTTTATTATATTAGACAGTATGATATAAGAAGTATAAGTCCATTTTAGGAACCATATATGATTAATCTCACTATAGAATGACTTATGTATATTTAATAACTTTTGCTAACCTTTTGTTTGAGACAGATGGAATGACCCGTCATTCTGTCACATGATCTGCTAACACTTCACGAATAACAAATTCAACTTCATTTATTTAAGAGATGAAGTGGAAATTGTTCAAGGCACGAACAACAGTGAGATTGTACCAAAATAAAGTAAGTATTTATTCTAATTCAAATTCTTCATCTTTAGGGAAATGATATTGAAAACCAAAAATGTTTTCCTAGTGCTCTTATATCTGATTAATCAGATGGTACCTTAGATCGTCAAAAATTTATGGATTTGTGATTGTTGGCTTTTCCATAGCCATTTTCTCTACCACTATCCATCAGAACATGATGGTTAGATTTTTCTTCCATATCCATATTTTCACCTATGTGGAAACCCAATGATTAGTTTATTTGGGTAACCGTTAAGTTTCATACTTTCGTTTTAAAAGATTGGTTTTGGTATTCCTTTTTATTATGTGGGTTTCGATTAAAGAATCTTTCGAATAGTAAACCATTTATAACCCTGATGAATTTCGAGGGCGAAATTCATTTTAAGGGGGGTAGAATGTAACACCCCGAGATTTTATGAAAAATATTCTTTTTAGTTACATTAATGTATTGTGTTATACGCTACACCAAAAGGAGCTTTCACAACACACATCTCTGACCTGGCTTGAATTACACGCAATCGCGACCTTCCACGATAGCGTGTGTTGTACGCAACACCAAGTTTCACTAAACAACGATATGCTATTAAAATATTATTAAAATTAGCCGTTATGAATAGTAATAAACACTTTTTGAAATTTTGTAATTTTTTTTTCAAAATGGACTTCATTTTTGGATTCAGAATATCGAAATTAGCTTAGGGTAAAATGTTGGTGATTTTCGGATTACTTTCATATTTTGATGAATAATGAGAATTACTAAATTTTAATTAAAAACAACTTTTTCAATCGAAATAATTAATAGTGATAAATTATAAATTTGAGTGGTTTTAAAGTATATTTAGAATACATTTTTACAATTCAATACAATGTTGGTCATTGGATGTAATTTCACATTTAAACCAGTTATAAACAAGTGTCAATCTTTTGATAGTTATTATCTCTTAAAAACACGCCTTTTGTTTTGACGACGGGAATAAATTTTTAAATTATTTAATGCAACTGATATTTTTTGAATTTGGTAAAATATAAATCATTTTTGAGTTCATAATATCAAATATAGCTTAGGCCAAATTTTTGGTATTTTTCTGAAAACTTTCAATTTTTGATAAATAGTGAAACCACTAAGTGGTAGTTAAAAAAACTAAATTTTTCATAAAACATAATTTACCGCTTCTGTGAGTGGAATTTCAAAAATCCGAGGTACACGGTTGATGTCAGCAAGTAAAATCTGGTTCAATGAGATGAAAATAATTTTTTGGTGAATAGAAACTTTTTACTTTTTTTTACCACGGTTAAAAGTAAATAGGGTAATTAAGGGTAGAAATGATATTATTATTACCCTAACACATGTCCTAATTCTATTGGACAAGTGTAATTAGATCAAAAACAAACTTAGGATTAAAATATGACCATTTATGCCCACTTGGATTAGATTAGGACATTTATTATTAATTTATTTAAAGAAGGGTTAAAAGAGTTAAAATCAATGTTTATTTACTAAAACATTATTAATATGGGGTTATACATAAGATAAATTATACTATAAATATTCATTAGAAAGATAAAAATATATCATACATAATGGTATTTTATTTGTAATTTTTAGTCATTAAATAATTTAATTTATTTATGACACAACGATGATGCAGTGATTATCTTATTAATGAAATATTGACATAATTGATGTTATAACTACCCAAATAAATATAATTTGAGACTTTTTATGAATTAAACTAATTTTCTAGGTTAATATGACATGTTAGTATTTATTTAATTAACGTTTTTCGAACTTATCATTCTATTATAAATTTCACAAAAATCAATTACCAAATAGTGTCAAAATTGACATAAAATAGTTTTTAAAACAAGTATTATATTATTAATTGTTATTTTATTCCTAAAAATATATGGTTTGGCCAAATGACTTAGATAAGGTTATATATATTAATAATAAACAACTTGGGGTTCGTTTGGCTTCTTATAGTAAGTTTATTAACCTTATAGTGTAAGAACACAAGAAGACACGGTAAAAGTAAAATTATTTAACTTAATGTTAAATATAAATGATAAGGTTAAAATAGGAACCTAAACTTGTCTAAATTCTATTGGATGAAAGAATTTAGACCCATACCCACCTAATCTTCGAAATATATCAATTTGGAGCTATTTAAAACCGAACTTGACTTTATAATAAAATAATAGTTTTAGTTATTCCAAAGGTGCCCCTCTCCTCCCTTATAAAAGGAAACCTCCTCCCTCTCTTCCTCACACAACTTTGAGCCTTAAAGCTCGGCCAAACCCTGCCAAAATCTCTTCTCCACTTCCCTAGAAAAATCCTAGAGGTTCTGGTCTTCCTCAATGACCAATTTTAGTGCCCTAAGAGGAGGTCTCAAAGAGGCGCTTCAATGAGGAGGTAATTTTCGTTACCAATTCTTTCACCTTTATTTCTTCTTCCACTTCTTCTTCTTAGGTTGTATCATTATTAAGTAATAACATCAGTATCACTCAAATAATGATATGTTATTAAAAGTATGAAACAACCCTATTTCAGCATCTATCCATCCTACGGAAAAAAAATCACCGTGCGTGCGTACGTACGGAATACCGTCTCTACGCCGTGGTGTAATCTATTTTCCACCACCACCTTACATGGATGGGTATAATGGTGTAAAGAATAACTATACATAGTTATTAAAACATCATATTGATTCTGATATATTGTATAATACACTCCAATTCAATTCAATAATTATAGAAATGATATCCTCGCTCGTGCGTACGTACGGACTACAGTCTCCACGACGCGATGAGATTCATTCTCCATGTTAACCATTTAAGAATGATTATAAAGTATATATAAGAAATAATAATGAAATATATGACATTATAAAGCTACTGGATTTATGTGTATATATATGTATGTCATCTACTTAATTCCACTCAATTCAATAAGGAAACGAAAACAGCGTTCATGCGTACGTACGGCCTACCGTCTCCATGAACGGTGTATTTCTTTCCTTTTATCGATCCATTATATATATGTATATTCTGAATATATATTATATAGAAATCATGTTTTATATTCTATAATTAAGTAATAATGATCTAAGTAATAATATGTATAATTACAAGTTAAAACACGAACGACAAATTAGACGATTTTACACAAAATGCTACTTTAACAAGAATTTACAAAAGAATGGGTAATATTAAGTCATAAGTGAACCATATATGATATAATAACAATGAATATGATTCTTTAATAATTCAATGACAGTATTTAAATCATTATACAGGAGGTTCGGACACTTACGAAGCAAATCAGACCTAAGGTAAGGGAAATATCACAATCTCATTTTTATCCAAGATTGTTTATACTTTGGTATTTACTGGTGTGTATTTTATCATCCAAATCCATGATTTCTCAATATGTAATATTATTTCCATCCACCTACAATTTTTTAAATCCAATTTTACCCTTTGGTGAGTTTTTAGTAAAAGATATGAAAGGAATCTTTTGTCGTTTTTCGTACGAGGTACTTTTTTGACTTTTCCGACAAAAGTACGAGAAGAATGTTTTCCATTAACTTATACGGCAAGAATGGATTTTTAAAACATTATTTCCAAGAAGCGTCCTTTACATGTTTTCAAGTTTATTTTTAATCAACTTCTTTTAGTTTAAAATTGTATGATATGTTAAGAAAAGAAAAGTGTTTTGAAGTAAAAAATATATATTCCTCAAGAATGAAGTTCATGTGTTTTATCAAAATTATTTTCCATCTAAGATAGTAAAGGGTTATGTTTTTATCCCTATTATTACATTGATTTGATTATGTTGTGATGAAATTATTTTTATGAATTCCTTTATCTTCAATGAATTTTTTTCTGATATCATGATGTTTAAGATTCCCATTTTTATTACATTGGTTATGCAATGATGTATGATTTATGATTTTGTGGCACACATAAGAATGGTATCATTATGAGATGGGTGGGACCTATATCTCCCTCCAATGCATTGGGTAATGATTATATATCTCATGAGATAGACATGGCTGGAATGGTAGGTTATACCAGTTTAGTGAAACAGGACTGAAACGAGGGTGACTCGGTTCAGAAAGGGACTTTGTCCACTAAGATAGTCTTGGAAATGAGTCTTGACTAATAAGATATGATTCTCTATGATTATGTGTGAATGCCAAAATGTTTCATGTTTTATGTTATTATTATTGTGATTAGATTTCACTGCCATGAGTTATCCCAGGTTATGAAATTATGATCTCTTTTACAGGTTAATATTTCCAAAAGTTATGTGCTTATGTATATGATGTGATTGATATTTATTTTGTTTACCCTTACTGAGCATTTGAGCTCACCCTTTTATGTTTTATTTTCCCCAGGATATAAAGAAAGGTTTTAGGTATAAAAAAAGAAGATCTTTATGGGAGATGTTGAAGATCTTTCACCAGGATTATAAGATTATATTCAGAGTTTCCAAAGACACTAAACTATTACGATCCTTGTGTGTGTGTTTTTGTTATGTACTAAGTATTCCGCAAATGTAATGTAATGTCCATGTACGTCAAGATTTGGGTCTCTACATGAATACTATCAAATATTTCATTTTCTCGTGTTTCCTTCATTATGTCCATATCATCTTTTTTCCAAAAATATCTCAATCACATTCCATGGTTACGAGTACCATAAATTATTGAAAACCACAGTAGACCAATACATAAATATTCCAATATTCCACGATACTATATACAACTTTATTTTGTAATCCCATTACATATACACTTAATCATTCCACCACATCGTTATCATATTCAACATCGCCAATGGTGATCGCATGTGACTTATCTTTTTCCTTTTCCTTATGTGGTTGCTCATGTCGATCATCACTAACCATTGGATTAGGGAATTTATTAGCATAATGCCATATTTCCTTGCACTTGAAACATTGAAGTGTAGTAGGTTAATTCTGTGTATCCCTTCCTTTGTTTGCATCATTATACATCTTCTTCACATCATTGCGGCATTCAAATGCCCAATGACATTCCTTTCCACATTTGAAACAGTTACTTGTCCCTTTAAGACAATCTCCACCATGCTTCTTTCCACACTTTGAGCATAAGGAAACATCCATATTCTTTTCACCATTATTCTGAGATTTCTCCTTGAACTCCATCTTTTGTTTCTTGTCAAAACCATGAGATGGATATATAACACCAAATTCCATTTCTACCTTGATAGCACAACGCACAATTTCTTCATAGCTACTGACGTCTCTTATAGCTAATTCCCTTCGAATATTTGGTTTTAACCCACTGAAGAATCGATCAACTTTACTTTCTGGTTGCATGATAAATCCAGATGCATACCTTGCAAGCCTTGTAAAATTCGCTTCGTATATACCAACAGATTCATCATCCTTTTGCTTTAGTTCATGAAAATCCTTCTCCATCTTTGTTCGAAGAATACGAGGGAAGTACTTATTGAAAAATAAGTTTTTGAACTCGTCCCATTCCATGGACTCAATTTCATCTCTCTGCCTCGTATTTTTGATAAGATTCCACCATTGATCAGCTTCACCTTCCAAACGATATACTGCTAAGATGACTTTATCATGTTCAGAACATTGAAGAACTGAAAATATCTTTTCAGTGGTACTGATCCATTGTTCAGCAACAAGTGGATCGGAAGACCCACTGAAAGAAGGTGGACGTTTCCTCATGAAGGACTCAATAGAATTTTGTTCCTTTCTCTGCTCATTTGGTAGTCCAGAATGATTCATAGCCTGTGTAAGTATAGAAATAAGATTTTTCACTCCATCTCCCATAACATTTTTTTGTTCGGGAGGACAATCGTTGCATTTTCCATTGCATTGATCAACACGGTTCCTTCAGGTTCCATCCATCGTCTAAAACCCAAAAAGAATATTGTGAGAGGAAAAAATCATGCTAGGGAAAACAACATAGTAGAGGGGGAGCACCTTCAGTATCTATCATCTTAGGTTAAATTCTGAGATCGTTACCATCGTTCTAGGACTATATCCTATACGTATTCTTATCCTTAGGTACATACCTAGTCATAACTTAGAAATATCTCTAGGGATCTCACTAACGTTTTCTCATCCTAGTTTCCAAAGGTTGACTAAACCTTTCCTCTGATACCAACTATAGAGACCCGAAGCTTGACGTACGTGGACATTAAATTACTTTTTCGGAATACTTAGTACTTAACTAAAACACACACACAAGGACCGTAATAGTTTAGTGTCTTTGGAAACTCGGAACGTAATTTTCTAATCATGGTTAAAGATCTTCAACATCTCCCATAAAGATCTACTTTTTTTTCTTACATAAAACCTTTCTTTATGTCCTGGGGAACAGAAAATATAAAAGGGTGAGCTCAAGTGCTCAGTAAGGGTAAACAAAAGAAATATCAATCACATCATATTCATAATAACATAACATTTTGGAAATATTAACCTGCAAAAGAGAGAGCATAATTTCATAACATTGGATAAATCATAGCAGTGAAATTAAATCCCAATAATCATAACATAAAACATAAAACATTGTGTCATACACACATAATCATAGAGAATCCAATCTTATTAGTCAAGACTCATTTCCAAGACTATCTTAGTGGACAAAGTCCATTTCTGAACCGAGTCACCCTCATTTCAGTCATGTTTCACTAAACCGGTATAACCTACCATTCCAGCCATGTCTATCTCATGATATATAAAATCTTTACCCAATGCATTGGAGGGAGATACAGGTCCCACCCATCTCATAATGATACCATTCTTATGTGTGCCACAAAATCATAAATCATAAATCATTGCATAACTCATGTAATAAAAATGGAAAGCTTAAACAACATGAAATCATAAAACAATTCATATAAGATAAAGAAATTCATAAAAATAATTCCATCACAACATAATAAAATCAATGTAATAATAGGGATAGAAACAGAACCCTATATTATCTTAGATGGAAAATAATTTTGATAAAACACATGAACTCCATTCTTGAGGAAAATATCCTTTCTACTTCAAAAACATTTTCCGTTCATAACATGTCATAAAATTTTAAACTAAAAGAATTTGATTAAAAATAAACTTGAAAACTTGTAAAGGAAGCTTCTTGGAAATAATTTTTTAAAAATCAATTCAGGTCGTATAAGTTAAAAAAACATTCTTCTCGTACATTTGTCGGAAAAGTCAAAAAGTACCTCATATGAAAAACGACAAAATATTCATTTCATATCTTTTACTAAAAACTCACCGAAGGGTAAAATTTGATTTAAAAAATTGTAGGTGGATGGAAATAACATTAAATATTGAGGAAACATGGATGTGGATGATAAAATACACCCCAGTAAATTCCAAAGTATAAACTATCTCGGATAAAAATTGAGATTGCGAGATTTTCCCTTACCTTAGGTCCGATATTCCTTGTACGTGTCCAAACCTCTTATATAATGATTTAAATAATGTTATTGACTTATTCCAGAATCATAATTATTGTTATGATATTATATATGGTCATATTATTAGCTTCTTAGTAGTAATATTTCATTGTTACTTGTTATTCGGGTGTTTATAACGTTTTGTTCTTATGCGTGTTTTATCGAATAAACTCTTATTATTCTCTTTAGGATATAGATACATCTTTTCCAGAATGGTATTAATGTACTATATATAATATTTATTCATTAAATTCATTTATATAATCATTATGCAATGATGATCATGTAGAACGAATCACATCACATCGTGGAGACGGTATTCCGTACGTACGCACGAGCGATGATATCGTTCCCATGATCATGGAATTGTATTGGAGTGTATGTATACTATTTAAGAGTCAATATCAAAATATAATAATCATATATAGAAATTATTTACACCATTATACCCATCCAAGTAAGGTGGTTGTGGAAAATAGATTACACCACAGTGTGGAGACGGTATTCCGTACGTACGCACGCCCGGTGATTTTCATTTTCCGTATGATGGATAGAAGGTTAATTAGAGTTTTTTCATATTTATAATAACATATCCGTATATAATAAATACTGATGTTATTACTTTATCATGAAAAAACTAAATAAGAAGAAGTTGAAGAAGAAAGAAATTGAAAAAGATCGGTAATGGATATTACCTCTTTTTGACGCGCCTTCACATAACCTCCACTTAAAGAACTAAGGATGGTCTTTGAAGAAGACCAGGACCTCTAGGATGATACTAGGGAAGTGGAGAAGAGATTTTGTCAGGGTTTGGCCGAGCATTAAGGCTCAAATTGGTGTGAGGAGGAGAGGGATGAGGTGCCCTTTTATAAGGGAGGAGAGGGGCACCATAGGAAAATATCAAAATATTATTTTATATTAAGGTAAAATTCGGTTTATAATGGTTCCAAAGTGTCTTATTTCTAAGATAAAGTGGGTATGGGTCAAAATAATCTCATACAATAGGATTTAGACAAGTTTAGGTTATTATTTTAACCTTATCAATTAGATTTAACTCTATGTTAAATAATTTAACTTTTACCGTGTCTTTTTGTTTTCTTACATTATATGGTTAATAAACTTACCATAACAAGCCAAACGAATCCCAAGTTGTTTATTATTAATATATATATCCTAATCTAAGTCATTTGGATGAACCTTGGATTTTTATTAATTAAATAACAATTAATAATATAATATTTGTTTTAAAAACTAATTTATGTCAATTTTGACACTATTTGGTACATGATTTTTATGAAAGTCATAACAGAATGATATGTTCAAACCAAGTTACTTATATCAACAATAACATGCCATATTAACCTATAAAATTAATGTAAGTCATAAAAAGTCTCAAGATACATTTATTTGGGCATTTATAACATCAATTATGTCAATATTTCATTAATAAGACAATTACTGCATCATCTTCGTGTCATAATAAATGATATTTATTTAATCCCTAAAAATTCTAAATAAATTTCTATGATGTATATACTTGTATTATATTTCTGGATACTATTCATGTTCGAAGTTTCATGAAGTTTATCACTAAATTAAAATTACTTTACTTATAAGATTTAAGAAAGTGACATGTTGTCACATTCTTCGGTTTTAATAATAATTAAATTATTTTCATGGAAAAAAGTCCATAAAATGAATCTAATCCGACCCTTAGGATATATGGGTCTACCTTTAGCCATCCAATAGAATTTTTACAAGTTTTAGGGTAATTTTATAATCTTATATTTACCCTTAATTACTAGATTTACCTTTAACTATAGTAAATAAAATTTACCGTAGTTACTATTCACAATGCCCAAAAATAAAAAGTAGCTTATTAACAAAATTTGGACCCACTGATTACTAATATGGAATCCATTTTTCCAAATTCAATAAACAAAATATGCAGAAATTAAATTAAAATTAATCCCGTTGTCGAAAGAAAACGGGTTTTTCTTTAAAAAATTGCAAAAGATTGAATTGATTTAACCTACGAATTAAAGGTAAAATCAATGCTAATGGCATACATTATATTAAATGGTAAAAGTATATTCTATTTATACTTTAAAACCATTCAATATTATAATTTATCCACATAAGATATTACGATGAAAAAAGTTGTTTTTAATTAAAATATAGCGTGTTTTTACTATTCATTAAAATATGAAAGTTATCAGAAAAATATCAGAACTTTATCTAATGTAAATTTTTATATCCTAATTCAGAAGAAGAATTCTATTTTGTAAAATTGAACTTATAAAATTTTCAAAAACTATATTTAATGTGGGTGCGTCATCAAAAGGCAGCAAAACTGCATTTTTTTAAAAATACTTATTTTACCCGAAAAAAATTATTTTGTCCTTATACCATTTTCTAGAAATGTGTAAGATGATTAATAATGTTATAAAATTATAAATTTAGTTAACACTATTCATAACGTCTAGTTCATAACTATATTATAATAATATATCGTTGATTAGTAAAACCCGATATTGCGTACAACACACGCTATCAAGGAAGGTCAAGATTGCGTGTAATGCAAGCCAAGTCAGGGTTGCGTGTAGTGCAAAACTCCATTGTTGTTGCGTATAACAGAATCCAAGCATATTTTATTTATACAATGAATATATATATATATACACTCAATTTTTCGTAGAATAACTTCTATTAAACGAACTTGAAATTGCCAAGAAAAGTGTTGCGTATACTACATGGTAATACGGTGTTGCATATAGCGCTAGGTAATCATGGTGTAGCACAAGACATTAATGAAATTAAAAGAATATTTTTCATAAAATCTTGGGGTGTTACATTCTACCCCCCTTAAAATGAATTTCGCCCTCGAAATTCATTGGGGTTATAAATGGTTTACTACTCGAAAGTTTGTTTAATAGAAACCCACATCGTAAAAAGGAATATCAAAACATGGCTTTTAAAAACTAAAGTATGAAATGTAACGGTTACCCAAATTAACTCATCACGGGGTTTCCACGTAGGAGAACATCAGTGAAAATATGGATATGGAAGAAAAATCTATCCATCAGGTTCTGATGGAGAGTGGTAGAGAACATGGCTATGAAAAAGCCAACAATCACAAAGCTATTGATTTGTGATGATCTAAGGTACCATCTGGTTAATCGGATATAAGGGAACTAGGAAAACATTTTTGGTTTTCAAGATCATTTCCCTAATGTTGATGAATTAAAAGAAATACTTGCATGATTTTGGTACAATCTCACTGTTGTTCGTGAATTGAACAATTTCCACTTCATCCCTTAAAGAAATGAAGTTGAATTTGTTATTCGTGATGTGTTAGCAGATCATGTGATAGAATGATGGGTCATTCCATCTCATTCAAACAAAATGTTAACAAAAGTTATAAGTCCATCTTATGGTTAGATTAATCGTATATGGTTCCAAAAATGAACTTATACTTAATATATCATACCTCTTAATAAAATAAAACTAGTTTATACTAACCAGGGACTTCCTGTAGGCCAGCGGTAGGCGATAAAGGCCAGCCGCACTTCGGTTGTGGGTTCGATTCCCACAGCCTTGTCCGACGCGATGGGTTGTCGCCCATCCTCCAGGTTGTCCTTTTCCTAAAACTATATTACTATAGCATTCTATCAATAATATCAAAAAAACTTTTATCCTTAAACAATATTAACTTATGTCCAACATAATCCATTCCAATCTTTAGGCTTATCCATAATACTGTAGTCCACTCTCATAATATATTTAAAACGATTACCAGAGATTTAATACCATCATTGATCCCCATATATCATAAGATATGTTTTGTTGGTCATATTCCAAACATTCAAAGGCCTTAATCAGGTATTCTCTTGAATACCTATTGAACCTTAGTGAAAACATGAGTTCAGTTAAAAGTTAACACTTTCCACATACCAAGATCATCAAAATTCTATATACACAAACCAAGATATCACTTAGTCCTTATATCAATCATGAGCTCATGAATACTGTCAAATATTTCATTTTCTCGTTTTCTCTTCATTATGCGCATATCATCTTTTTTCCAAAAATATCTCAATCACTTTCCATGGTTACGAGTAACATAAAATTATTGAAAACCACGGTAGACCAATACATAAATATTCAAATATTCCACGATACTATATACAACATTATTTTGTAATCCCATTACATATACACTTAATCATTCCACCACATCGTTATCATATTCAACATCTCCAATGGTGATCGCATGTGACTTCCCTTTTTTCCTTTGTCTTATGTGGTTGCTCATGTCGATCATCACTAACCCTTGGATTAGGGAATTTATTAGCATAATGCCCCATTTCCTTGCACTTGAAACATTGATCTTTAGTAGGTTCATTCTATGTATCCCTTCCTTTGTTTTCATCATTAGACATCTTCTTCCCATCATTGTGGCATTCAAATGCCCGATGACCTTCCTTTCCACATTTGAAACATTTACTTTTCCCTTTAAGACAATCTCCACCGTGCTTCTTTCCACACTTTGAGCATAAGGAAACATCCATCTTCTTTTCACCATTTTTCTGAGATTTCTCCTTGAACTCCATATTTTGTTTATTGTCAAAACCATGAGATGGATATGTAACACCAACTTCCATTTCTACCTTGATAGCACAACACACAATTTCTTCATAGCTACTAAATTCTCTTATAGCTAATTCCCTTCGAATATTTGGTTTTAAGACACTGAAGAATCGATAAACTTTACTTTCAGGTTGCATGATAAATCCAGATGCATACCTTGCAAGCCTTGTAAAATTCGCTTCGTATATACCAACAGATTCATCATCCTTTTTCTTTAGTTCAAGAAACACCTTCTCCATCTTTGTTCGAAGAATACGAGGGATGTACTTATTGAAAATTAAGTTTTTGAACTCGTCCCATTCCATGGACTCAATTTCATCTCTTTGCCTCTTATTTTTGATAAGATTCCACCATTGATCAGCTTCACCTTTCAAACGATATACTACTAAGATGACTATATCATGTTCAGAACATTGAAGAACTGAAGATATCTTTTCAGTGGTACTGATCCATTGTTCAGAAACAAGTGGATCAGAAGACCCACTGAAAGAAGGTGGACGTTGCCTCATGAAGGACTCAATTGAATTTTGTTCCCTTCTCTCCTCATTTGGAAGTCTAGAATAATTCATAGCTTGTGTAAGTATAGAAATAAGATTTTTCACTCCATCTCCCATAACATTTGTTTGTTCAGGAGGACAATCATTGCATTGTCCATTGCATTGATCAACACGGTTCCTTCGGGTTCCAGCCATCGTCTAAAACCCAAAAAGAAGAGTGTTAGAGGAAAAAATCATGCTACGGAAAACAACATAGTAGAGGGGGAGCACCCTCAGTATCTATCATCTTAGGTTAAATTCTAAGATCGTTACCGTAGTTCTAGGACTATATCCTATGCGTATTCTTATCCTTAGGTACATCCCTAGTCATAACATAGAAATATCTCTAGGGATCTCACTAACGTTTTCACATCCTAGTTTCCAAAGGTTGACTAATCCTTTCCTCTGATACCAACTGTAGAGACCCGAAGCTTGACATACGTGGACATTACATTACTTTTGTGGAATACTTAGTACATAACAAAAACACACACACAAGGACCGTAATAGTTTAGTGTCTTTGGAAACTCTGAATGTAATCTTCTAATCATGGTTAAAGATCTTCAACATCTCCCATAAATATATTCCTTTTTTTTCTTACCTAAAACCTTTCTTTATATCCTGGGGAAAAGAAAACATAAAAGGGTGATCTCAAATGCTCAGTAAGTGTAAACAAAAGAAATATCAATCACATCATATTCATAAGAACATATCATTTTTGAAACATTAACCTACAAAAGAGAGAGCATAATTTCATAACATGGGATAAATCATAGTAGTGAAATGAAATCCCAATAATCATAACAAAAAACATGAAACATTGTGGTATACACACATAATCATAGAGAATCATATCTTATTAGTCAAGACTCATTGCCAAGAAAACCTTAGTGGACAAAGTCCATTTCTGAACCGAGTCACCCTCGTTTCAGTCCGGTTTCACTAAACTGGTATAACCTACCATTCCAGCCATGTCTATCTCATGAGATATAAAATCTTTACCCAATGAATTGGAGGTAGATATAGGTCCCACCCATCTCATAATGATACCATTCTTATGTGTGCCACAAAATCATAAATCATAAATCATTGCATAACTCATGTAATAAAAATGGAAAGCTTAAACAACATGACATCATAAAACAATTCATATAAGATAAATGAATTCATAAAAATAATTCCATCACAACATAATCAAATAAATGTAAAAATAGGGATAGAAACAGAACCCTATACTATCTTAGATGGAAAATAATTTTGATAAAACACTTGAACTCCATTCTTGAGGAAAATATCATTTCTACTTCAAAAACATTTTCCTTTCATAACATGTCATAAAATTTTAAAATAAAAGAATTTGATTAAAAATAAACTGGAAAACTTGTAAAGGAAGCTTCTTGGAAATAATGTTTTAAAAATCCATTCATGCCGTATAAGTTAAAAAAACATTCTTCTCGTACTTTTGTCGGAAAAGTCAAAAAGTACCTCGTACGAAAAACGACAAAAGATTCTTTTCATATCTTTTACTAAAAACTCCCCTAAGGGTAAAATTTGATTTAAACAATTGTAGGTGGACGTAAATAACATTACATATTGAGGAAACATGGATGTGGATGATAAAATACACCCCAGTGACTTCCAAAGTATAAACAATCTCGGATAAAAATTGAGATTTCGAGATGTTCCCTTAACTTAGGTCTGATATGCTTTGTACGTGTCTGAACCTCCTGTATAATGATTTAAATAATGTTATTGACTTATTCTATAATCATAATTATTTTTATGATATCATATATGGTCATATTATTAGCTTTTTAGTAGTAATATTTCATTGCTACTTGTTATTCGGGTGTTTATAACTTTTTGTTCTTATGCGTGTTTTGTCGAATAAATTCTTATTCTTCTCTTTATGTTATAGATACATCATTTATAGAATGGTATTAATGTACAATATATCATAATTATTCATTAAATTAATTTATATAATCATTATGCTATGATGATCATGTAGAATGAATCACATCACAACGTGGAGACGGTATTCCGTACGTACGCACGAGCGATGATATCGTTCCCATGATCGTGGAATTGTATTGGAGTGTATGTATACTATTTAAGAATCAATAATAATTTATAATAATAATATATAGTAATTATTTACACTATTATACCCATCCAAGTAAGGTGGTGGTGGAAAATAGATTACACCACAGCGTGGAGACGATATTCCGTACGTACGCACGCGCGGTGATTTTCTTTTTCCGTAGGATGGATAGAAGGTTAATTATAGTTTTTTCATATTTATAATAACATATCAGTAGATAAGAAATACCTACGTTATTACTTTATCATGAAAAAACTAAAGAAGAAGAAATTGAAGAAGAAAGAAATTGAAAATGATCGGTAATGGATATTACCTCTTTTTGACGCGCCTTCACTTAACCTCCACTTAAAGAACTATGGGTGGTCATTGAAGAATACCAGGACCTCTAGGATTATACTAGTCAAGTGGAGAATAGATTTTGGCAGGGGTTGGCAAAGCTTGAATGCTCGAATTGGTGTGAGGAGGAGAGGGAGGAGGTGCCCTTTTATAAGGGAGGAGAGGGGCACCTTAGGAAAATATCAAAATATTATTTTATATTAAGGTAAAATTCGGTTTATAATAGTTCCAAAGGGTCTTATTTCGAAGATAAAGTGGGGATGGGTCTAAATCCTCTCATCCAATAGGATTTAGACAAGTTTAGGTTATTATTTTAACCTTATCAATTAGATTTAACTCTAAGTTAAATAATTTAACATTTACCGTGTCTTTTTGTTTTCTTACACTATATGGTTAATAAACTTACCATAACAAGCCAAAAGAACCCCAAGTTGTTTATTATTAATATATATATCCTTATCTAAGTCATTTGGCCGAACCTTGGATTTTTATGAATTAAATAACAATTAATAATATAATATTTGTTTTAAAAAATAATTTATGTCAATTTTGACACTATTTGGTACATGATTTTTATGAAATTCATAACAGAATGATAAGTTCAAAAAAAGATACTTATATCAACAATAACATGTCATATTAACCTATAAAATTAATTTATGTCATAAAAAGTCTCAAATTACATTTATTTGGGCATTTATAACATCAATTATGTCAATACTTCATTAATAAGACAATTACTGCTTCATCTTTGTGTCATAATAAATGATAATTATTTAATCCCTAAAAATTCTAAATAAATTCCTATGATGTAAATAATTGTATTAGCTTTCTGGATACTATTCATGTTCGAAGTTTCATTAATTTATCACTAAATTAAAATTATTATACTTATAAGATTTAAGAAAGTGACATGTTGTCACATTCTTTGGTTTTAATAATAATTAAATTATTTTCATGGCCAAAAGTCCATTAAATGAATCTAATCAGACCCTTAGGTTATATGGATCTACATTTATCCATCAAATACGATTTTTCCAAGTGTTGGGGTAATTTTATAATCTTAAATGTACCCTTAATTACCCGATTTACCTTTAACTATAGTAAATAAAATTTACCGTAGTTACTATTTACAATGCCCAAAAATAAAAAGTAGCTTATTAACATAATTTGGACCCACTGATTCTGAATATGGAATCCATTTTTCCAAATTCAATACACAAAAGATGCAGAAATTAAATTAAAATTAATCCCGTTGTCGAAAGAAAACAGGTTTTTCTTTAAAACATTGCAAAAGATTGAATTGATTTAACCTACGAATTCAAGGTAAAATCAATGCTAATGAAAAAAATTATATTAAATAGTAAAAATATATTCTATTTATACTTTAAAACCTTTAAATATTATAATTTAACCAGAAAAGATATTACAATGAACAAAGTTGTTTTTAATTAAAATATAGCGTGTTTTTACTATTCATTAAAATATGAAAGTTATCCGAAAAATATGAAAACATTATCTAATGTAAATTTTTATATCCTGATTCAAAAGAAGAATTTTATTTTGTCAAATTGAACTTATAAATATGTCAAAAACTAGATTTAATGTGGGTGCGCCATCAAAAGGCGGCAAAACTGCATTTTTTTAAAATTACTTATTTTACCCGAAAAATTTATTTTGTTCTTTTACCATGTTCTAGAAATGTGTAAGATGAATAATAATGTTATAAAATTCAAAATTTAGTTAAAACTATTCATAACGGCTAGTTCATAACAATATTATAAAAATATATCGTTGATTAGTAAAACCCGGTATTGCGTACAACACACGCTATCGATGAAGGTCGCGATTGCTTGTAATCCAAGCCAAGTGAGGGTTGCGTGTAGTGCACAACTCCTTTGTTGTTGTGTATAATAGAATCCAACCATATTTTATTTATACATTGAATATATATCTATATATATATATACACTCAATGTTGTGTAGAATAACTTCTATCAAATGAAATTGAAATTTCCAAGAAAAGTGTTGCGTATACTGCAAGCTAATACGGCGTTGCGTATAGCGCAAGGTAATCTTGGTGTAGCACAAGAAATTAATGAAATTAAAAGAATATTTTTCATAAAATCTCGGGGTGTTACACTATCAGTACTTGGTGGTGTTATTTTTCATGAAAAAAACCACAAAAATGTTCATGGATGATGGTAATAGATATTCCATCCTTTTATAGATCATTTTACGGGAGACATAATTGAATATATCCTTGTTCAATCAGTGTCTGAGGTGAAGAACATAAGGCACATGAGGATTAACCCAATTTTACTCTGATAGAACCGGAATTATGAGACTATCTCTTTGTTTTAGTTCATTATTAATGTGGTCTACTATAAAGACCCGTAAAATTCAAAAGAATTTTTTTTTTCATAATTTTCTTTGGGATTTTACAAGAACGAGGTTTCTGACGGCACTTGATTCCGAGGCCCGGTGTGCCCGGAATTTTTATCCAAATTTTAGCTTGGGTACGTTCAGTGAACGAACGAGCGGGTTTTCATAACTTTTGAACCGGTGCTAGGAATCGAATTCTGAGGGCACCAATTAATTCGCAGTGCCGGTAATTGCTTAGGAACACCTTATTCGGAGTTGTGTTTTCATGGGAGGAGTTGTTAAAAAATTGTGGAAGTTAAAAATTAAAATTTAGCTACATTTTTTTTTTCTTTGTAAGTGGCTAAACCTTTGAGTGGAAGTTAGGGTAACCACCCAACTTCCCATTGGAGGTTATGAGGGTGTTGGGGCCCACATGAACCCCACTCCTTCATATTCCCTAAACTCCTATAACTCTCCTTTTAAATGACATGAATTAATTAAGTGGTTTAATTCAATGTTTGAAATTGAAAATTCTTATGGCTTGAGTAATAAAATAAGACTAGACACTTATCTTATTATTGTTGGGTTTTGATGTGTTGAGAATTTGGGAGAAAAAGATAAGTCTTGAGGTTCTTTTTTCTTCGTCGAAGAACACGAAGAACACACCGCCACCGACGAAGAACGCCGACCTCTGATGGCGGACAACGGTGAGAGACGCCTTCCTTGGAGATCAACAAACACCAACGACCCTCTTCTTCCGCGATGTGCAATTCCGTGACGAACCTCCATTCAAACTACGCTCGAGGTAGGGTATTTTTATTGTTGTTGATATTCGTGATTTCTTTCATTGACATTACTCGTTCAATTGGACTGCTTGTTATCGATTAACGGGAGGGGGCCAGACCGCACAAACACGGCCGACCCTCCTCCCTTATTTTTGTTTTGTCACGGTTCGAAGGAAAGTGACGTGGTGTCGTCGCACCGCATGGGAGCGTGTCGCAAGCATGTGTGGTGCCGTCGCGCCACACAATTGAAATCGAACCAAGTCGCGGCGTTGTCGTGCCGCGCCGGAAAAAAACCGAAGACACCGCGGCCAGAGCGGGGCCGCGGCGGAGGGGCGCGGAGCCGTCGCGCCACACCGGACGGACCAAGGTCACGCCATAGGGCGCGGTGGAGTGAGGACCGGCGGCCGGGTCTGGGCCGCCGACGTCGGAGCAGGGGGACCGGCCCATACCGGTCCCGTGGTGGCAAAAGTCGGCCGGCCGGAGCGGGCCGACCGGTCAGAGGAGGAGCCGGGGGTTACAACCCCCGACTGGATGAACAAGAGTGGCCCCAAATTGGGGGACACGGTTAAGAAGCAGGGGGGCAGCGCCACCCCCCATCCGCTCAGACGAAATGGCTGAACCACCTGGCGACCTAGCCGCGCCAACGCGCCGGGCCGGGTCGCGCCAGCCGAGCCGGGCCACGCCAGCCGAGCCGGGCCATGCCCAAGCGGGCCAGACTAAGACCCTGGTCGGGTCGCCCTGGTTCGGGCCGACCCAGGGGGTATCGGGCCGGGTCGGTCCGGGCCCGAAACCCCCACTTCCAGACATCTTTCGGTCTTTTCCCATAACATGGGCTGCGGACCTCCGATCGACGCACCATCAGCTACGATGCGATCCTTGTACCTAGACGGTCATTTCAGTATATTACACTCAAGGTTTCGGAAGAATTTGTGTTTGGCCGGGTAGGTTCGTACACGAAACCAACTGGTCCCTCGGAACGGAAACGTTTATAACATGAGCTCCGGACGATCGATTGACGTGCCGTCGACTTTGATGGATTCCTCTTAGTGAGACGGACCTTTTGGCTTACTCCTCTTGAGTTTTAGATGTAGTTGGAGTACGATTAGGTTGGTTTTGACTTTAAAACCAACAGAGCCCCTGGGACGAAAAAGCCAATAACTCTCAGACCGGGTGTTCGATTGACACGCCGTCTATGTCGTTGAGTTTCTATTGACGATTCGGAACTTTTGGATACATCAACTCCAGACTTCGTGTCAGTTGATGTATCAGCCCCTCGACTCATGGAGCTGACCCTCTCAAACGAGCTTGATGTGTGTGGGAACCATAGAGTTGGTTGCGACTGTGACGACGATGACGACTGTACAGAAATCCTCCGTGGATTCGATGGCGACGACAACATCACTCAGCGATCCAACGTGGATCAGTGCTACCAATACTGCGTGGGTCAGATCCTGTGTGGGTCAGTGCTCAACAGACCTATGTGGGCCAGCACCTAAAGATCCTATGTGGGTCCGATCATGTGTGGGTCATTATGGGGGTTAGTACCTATCAATCTTGCGGGGGTTAGTACCTATCGATCCTTTGTGGGTCATTTTGGGGGTTATTTACCTATCGATCCTTTGTGGGTCATTGCGGGGGTTAGTACCTATCGATCATGTGTGGGTCCGACAGCTTAGATGAATCAGTGTCTACATCTGATCATCTCTATCGTCTTATGAAGAAGTATACATGTGTGGGCTGAATCGTGACATTCAATCATTATCTTCGATATGATTGACTTACTTTCCTATGTGGATTATGTTATGCTTTCCTGTGTGTATTGGGTTGTGAATTCCTATGTGGAACGGGTTATGTTTCCCAGTGTGGACTGGGTTGTCCTTTGGCTCGGATGTTGGAGTGAACTAGAATTGATGACTTAGGTATATTTATGGGAATATAACTACGTAATGTCGGTTGTTACTTCATTATTGTATCTTTCCTTTGTGGATAATCCATTTTGGATTCTGGGAGACCTTTAGGGGTATCGGGGTCCCTACTGAGTAGCTTATACTCACCCCTGCATGGGCTATTCCCGCACTACGTTGTGTTGGTTGAAGACGACGAACAACGCTAATAAGGGTTGATGCATGCGGAGTAGGTCGGTACCTTGAGGTGGACCACTGGGCGGGACATACTCGGAGCGGACGACTGGACTCGAGGAGATGTGGAGGCTATCTTTACCCACCTTTTAGGTGGGACTTCCAGTGGACAGCTCGCCATTGTGGCTTTACTTTTCAATTGTTGTACTCCCTTTTTTAGTTGTACTTTACTTTCAGTTTGGGTTTGTATTCTGGCCCACATAATTTTCCGCACTTACTATTGTATACAGATTTATCTTAGTGTTTACTTCTACTTGATTACTCTATGTGTTTGACCGCTTTACAAAGGAAATGCCTTCCCTTTTTATCGGGAATCACGCCTTGGTGCTATTCTCCAGCCCCTGGCCTATGGAAGGCGGGCATGGGGTAGTCACGGCACGGGCCTCGAGGATGGGTCGTGACAAATTGGTATCAGAGGAGTTCGGTTCTACCATATAACATTGGACTCTGATCTTTCTTTTATGTGAAGCAAGAGTGTTAAGGGTATTGGATGTGGTTATCAGTCCAGGGAGTCCAGTGTTGGTGCGGTGGCCGATGTATTCGTACACCAGGACCCTGACTTCTGATTTCTGACTTAATGCACAAAAACATTGATTGCATGTGTGTTTCAAGTTTTCTTTGTGGTTACTTTGTGTCATCTCACTAGGTATACTTTTTTGACCGTGGTGCACCTGACTCTTCAGGATTGATCCACGACGGCAGCCAGCTAGGGTTACGAGCGTAGTACATTTCGACTTCCCACCGAGCGACGAGGCCTCAGTATAGGGCCCATTGACAGTAGAGGCACCGGTGGTACCTCTGCCCGCCGAGCCACCGACGCTACCAGCCCTAGCCGCTGACAATGCACGACGCCTATGTGCACTGCACGAGTTTCAACATCATCCACCGCCCAGGTTCCACGGGGAGACGGACCCTCAGGCAGCTGAGTATTGGCTGGAGGTAGTTGTACGAGTTTTTAGGATAGTGAGGACACCATCTGACCTCATAGTGATCCTTGCAGCGAGCCTCCTACACGCGGTAGTAGGCAGATGGTGGAGCTTGATGCTCCAGATGCACAACGAGGCATCGCTCCTCTGGATGGACTTTGAGAGCCTCTTCCGCTCTATGTTCGTCCTAGCCACCCTCTGTGCGGTGTGCATCCAGGAGCTTCTACAGTTGCGGCCGGGCATCTTGACGGTTGCCCAGTACTCGGCGAGATTTACTGATCTCTCGCTCTATTCGACGGACATGGTATGAGACCTGTTCTTCCGGGAATGGACCTTCGAGTAGGGATTGAGGCATGAGATCAGGGCAGCACTGATCTCCCTCAGCATTTTGACACAGGTAGGGGTACTGGACAGAGCCCTTCTCATTGAGAGATTTCTTGCTGAGCCTACATCAGCAGTGAGACCTATCGCCGGGCAACACGTAGCAGAGTCTTCTACAGCCGACAGTAGATAGATGTCGTAGAGGTTCGAGCGGACCAGGCTATCAGTCAGACGACCACATGATACTGGCTCGGAGGTGCAAGGCACAGGCAGCAGAACCAATCTTATGAGTGGAAGACAGTGTAATGAATGCGGTGGGCATGGCCACATGGCTCGTGACTGCCCGACCCGGCATGCAGAGGTGTAGCAGATGGTTGAGAACCACCCAGGCAGAGGCAGAGGTTCGACTGTGGCGGTCCTCAAGGAGCAGGCAGACGAGGTTGAGGAGATGGTCGAGAATCAGGTGGTGGACGACGTTTTGAGGCTCTACCACCACCCCCACTAGGAAGTATACCCCGACCAAAGGCGAGAGTACAACTTCAGGCAACTGAAGCTTATGATCATCGAGCTCCGGAAGTGGGTGGACAAGTGCAGGACTAGCTCTAGGGATAGAGGCCCTTGACCATAATGCCTCTAGCATTGTTGTTTGTGTTGCCTTGTGTCCTTGTACTTTGAGTTGAAGTTATAAAAGACACTTGAAATGGTGACGTTTTCATTCTTATCTTTTGTATGTTAATACTAAGAGGTACCAGCTAAAAACTGTTGACTTGACCATCACTTATGAGATTCTTACTGGGAGAGACCCAGTGACCACACACTGATGCCGATAGTGTGACTCAACCCTTGGAGGCGAGAGTAACGGTTGGATCTCGTGGTAGCAGCGTCGAGGCCTTACGACGTCATCCATGTCATGAATTAATTGAACAGGATTGGATTGACTGTATTAGGCAAGGAATGTGGTTCATCCAGGAGATGAGACCTGATTTCCCTTTTCGGCAAAGGAGAAATCTTTGCATCTTTGCAGAACGTTTAGGAGGAAGGGGAAACCCTTCGTGTGGTCAGACAGATGTCAGCAGAGCGTCTAGGAGCTGAGACAGAGATTGACCAGCACACCTATCTTGAGGCTCCCGGAAGAGGGAGTAGGGTACGTAGTCTACTGCGATGCATTAGGGACCGGACTCGGATGTGTCCTGATGAAGGAGTGTGCAGTGATCGCCTAAAGATCACGTTAGTTGAGGAAACATGAGAAAAACTACGCTACCCATGACCTAGATTTAGCAGCAGTGGTCTTCGCTCTGAAGATGTGGTGATACTATCTGATGGGCGAGTGCTTTACAGTCTATTCAGATCACCAGAGTCTCAGGTACATTTTCTCGTAGAAGGACCTGAACCTGACATAGCAGCGATGGCTCGAGTTCCTCCAGGACTATGACTTTGAAATAGTCTATACTCATGGAAAGGGGAACGTAGTAGCTGATGCACACAGTAGGAGGACCGACAATTAGATAATTGGGGAGGCGACAGAGAAGCAAGCCGCTTTGCAGATATCCTTCGTGGATAGCGATGGAGTAGCCTTTCTTTAGTCACTCACAGTCACTTCTCCACTAGTGCAGTGGGTCAGAGAGGCATAGCGTGGGGACGCCGACTGTGAGACACGGCGTGCACAAGAATCCTCAGGACATGCACCCGATGGTTTCTATTTAGGAGGAGGGCACAACGTCCTTTTTAGAGGACATACCTTGGTACCAGTTGCTTTACGAGAGGAGGTGATGAGAGAGTTTCACACATCCCCTTTGGCGGTACATCCTGGAGTGGCGAAGATGTACCAGGATCTCAGATGACAGCACTGGTGGCCGGGCATGAAGAAGGCTGTGGCAGAGTTCGTTTCTCGATGCCTCACCTGCAAGCAGGTGAAGGCAGAGCACTAGGTACCAGCAGGCTTGGTACATCCCATGGAGGTCCTAGAGTGGAAGTGGGACGACATATCTATGGACTTCGTGACTGGACATCCACGCACTTCCCGAGGTCATGACTCCATTTGGGTGATTGTCGACCGACTCACCAAGTCGGCTCACTTCATACCCATCAGAGAGCAGGGCTCTGTAGAGAGCTTGGGATGCCTCTAGGTTCAGGAGATTGTACAGATTCATGGTGTGCCATCATTTATCGTCTCCGATCGAGATACTCGCTTTACTTCCCGGCTTTGGAAGGGGTTGAAGTAGGCGTTCAAGACGTAGCTACGTCTGAGCACCACCTTTCACCATCATACGGATGGTCAGACATAGAGGACCATTCAGACTCTCAAGGACATGCTCCGTGCATGTGTCCTAGACTTTGGCCGTAGCTGGGAGAACCACCTACCCTTGGTGGAGTTCACGTACAACAGCTACTACCACTCCACCATCTGGATGGCACCATACGAGGCGTTGTACGACCGACCTTACAGGTCACCCCTATGCTGGAAAGACCCTGGGGATCCAGTACTTGTGGGACCAGAGATGGTCCAGGCCACGACGGAGAAGGTCCAGGTCATCCAGGAGAAGATGATGATAGCTCAAAGCCGGCAGAAGTCTTATGCTGACAGAAGGCGGAGGCCACTGGAGTTCGAGGATGGTGACCACGTATTTTTGCGGGTCTCACCTTGATGTGGATTACGGATATTTGGCTGAGGTGGCAATATGTCTCCATGATTAATCGGACCCTTCCAGGTCCTCACCAGGATTGGCGAGGAGGATTTTCACCTAGCTCTACCACCTCAGTTGCATCGGGTGCACAAAATCTTCCACGTATCTCAGCTGAGGAGATACGTGCACGACCCGATGCATATCATTGACCATGGGGAGATGGACATAGACGATGGGGAGAATTTTGCGGAGGTCCCAGTGGAGATCGAGGATTGACATGAACGGGTCCTATGTGGACGGTCGATTCCACTAGTGCACATCAGATGGCAGCACGTGAACCTCCAGGAGAGAACTTGGGAGCTGGAGTCTCAGATGTCTGCACAAAACCAACATTTGTTTCCCTAGTTTATGATGTATCTTTATGGGGACGTAAAGCTATGAGGTTGGTGTAATGTAAATACCCGTAAATTTCAATGGAATTTTTTTTCTTAATTTTCATTGGGATTTTATAAGAATGCGGTTTCTGACGGCACTTGATTCCGGGGCCCGGTGTGCCCGGAATTTCTATCTGAAGTTTAGCTCGGGTACATTTAGTGAACGAATGAGCGGGTTTTCCTAACTTTTGAACCGGTTCTCGGAATCGAATTTCGAGGGCACCGATGAATTCGCAACGCCGGTAATTGCATAGGAACACCTTTTCTAGAGTTGCGTTTTCACGGGAGGAGTTGTTAAAAAATTGTGGAAGTTAAAAATAAAAATTTAGCTACATTTTTTATTTTTTTCTTTCTAAGTGGTTAAACCTTTGAGTGGAAGTTGGGGTAACCAACCAACTTCCTATTGGAGGTTATAAGAGTGATAGGGCCCACACGAGCCCCACCCCTTCATATTCCCTAAACTCATATAACTCTCCTTTTAAATGACATGAATTAATTAAGTGGTTTAATTCAATGTTTGTAATTCAAAATTATTAAGACTTGAGTAATAAAATATGACTATACACTTATTTTATTATTGTTGGGTTTTTTTGTGTTGAGGCTTTGGGAGAAAAAGAGATGTCTTGAGGTTCTTTGTTTTTCATCGAAGAATGCGAACAACACACCACCGCCGACGAAGAATGCCGACCTCCGACGGCGGACGACGGCGAGAGACGCCTTCCTCGGAGATCAAAAAATGCCAACGACCCTCTTCTTCTGTGACATGCAATTCCACGACGAACCTCCGTTCAAACTACACTTGATGTAGGGTATTTTTATTTTTTTGGATATTCTTGATTTCTTTCGTTGACGTTACTCGTTCAATTGGACCGCTTGCTATCGATTAACGGGAGGGGACCGGACTGCGCAAACACGAGCGACCCTCCTTCCTTATTTTTGTGTTGTTACAGTTCGAAGGAAAGTGACGTTGTGTGGTCGCACTGCGCGGGAACTTGTGGCAAGGATGTGTGGAACCGTCGCGCAACGCAATTGAAATCAAACCAAGCTGTGGCGCCGTCACGCCGCACCAGACGGACCAAGGCTACGGCTGAGGCCACGACGGAATAAGGACTGGCGGCCGATTTCGGGCCGCCGTCGTAGGAGCAGGGGGACCAGCCCATGCCGATCTCGTGGTGGCAACAGCCGACCGGCCAGAGCGGGCCGACCGGTGAGAGGATGAGTCGGGAGTTACGACCCCTGGCTGGCCGGACATGAGCGGCCCCCACATGGGGTCCGCGGTTATGAAACAGGGGGGCAGCGCCCCCCCCCCCCCATCCGCTCGGCCGAAATGACCAAGGCACCTGGCGATCGGGCCACGCCCCGGACGGGCCAGGCCATGCCAGCCGGGTCGGGCCATGCCAGTCGGGTCGGGCCGGGCCGCTAAAATGCGGGTGGTACCCAGACCCAGGTCGGGTCGACCTGGTTCAGGCTGACCCAGGGGGTCTCAAGTCGGGTCGGTCCGGGCCCGAAACCCCAACTTCCGGACCTATTTCGGTCTTTTGTCCATAACATGGGCTGTCGACCTCCGATCAACGCACCGTCAACTGAGATGCGATCCTTGGACCGAGACGGTCATTTAGGTATATTGCACTCAAGGTTTCAGAGGACTTTGGGATCGGCTGGGTTGTGTCGTACACAAAACCAACCGGGCCCTCGGAGCGGAAACACTTATAACTTGAGCTCCGGACGTCCGATTGATGTGCCGTCGACTTTGATTGATTTCTCTTAGTGAGACATACCTTTTGGCTTACTCCGCTCGAGGTTTGGAATCAGTTGGAGTATGGTTGGGTTGGTTTTGACTTAAAAACCAACCGGGCCCCTGGGACGAAAAAGCTAATAACTCTCATACCGGGCGTCCGATTGACGCACCGTCTGTGTCGTTGAGTTCCTGTTGATGATTCAGAACTTTTGGATACATCAACACCGGACATCATGCCTGTTGATGTATCATCCCCTCGTCTCATGGAGCGGACCCTCCAGAACGAGCTTGCTGTGTGCGGGATCCCTAGAGTTTGTTGCGAATGCGACAATGACGACGACTATACAGAAATCCTCCGGGGATTCGACGGTGGCGACTACAACACTCAGCGATCCTATGTGGATCAGTGCTACCGATCATATGTGGGTCAGATCCTGTGTGGGTCAGTGCTCAGCAGTCCTGTGTGGGACAGCGCCTACAGATCTTGTGTGGGTCCAATCCTGTGTGGGTCATTGCCAGGGATAGTACCTATCGATCCTGTGTGGGTCCGATCCTGTGTGGGTCATTGCGGGGGTTAGTACCTATCGATCCATTGTGGGTCATTGCGAGGGTTAGTTAACTATAAAACCTTTGTGAGCCATTTCGGGGGTTAGTTCTTATCGATCCTATGTGGTTCCGACGGCTTAGATGAATCTGTGGCTACATCTGATCATCTCTATCGTCTTACGAGGAAGTATACCTGTGTGAGATGAATCTTGACTTTCAATCATTATCTTCGATATGATTGACTTAATTTCTTGTGTCGATTACGTTTTGATTTATTATGTGGATTGGGTTGGGAATTCCTATGTGGAACGGGTTATGTTTTACTATGTGGACTGGGTTTTCCTTGGGCTTGGTTGTTGGAGCGGAACTAGAATTGATGACTAAGGTATATGTATGGGCATATACCTAATTAATGTTGGTTGTTACTTCGTGACTGTATCTTTCCCTTTTGGATTATCCTTTGTCGATTCTGGGATACCTTCGGGGGTCTCGGGGTCCCTACTGAGTAGCTTATACTCACCCCTGCACGGGCTATGCCCGCACTACGTTGTGTTGGTTGCAGACGATGAACAACGCTGATCGTGGTTGAGGCTTGCGGTGCAGGTCGGAACCTGGAGGTGGACCACTAGGCAGGATGTACTCGGAGCGGACGACTGGACTCGAGGAGCTGTAGAGGCTATATGTACCCACCCTTCAGGTGGGACTTCTAGTGGACGGCTCGCTGTTGTGGCTTTACTTTTCACTTGTTGTACTCCCTTTTTCAGTTGTACTTTACTTTCAGTTTGGGTTTGTATTCTGGCACACTTACATTTCCACACTTACTATTTTATAAGATTTTATTTAGTGTTTACTTCTGTTATCTTAGTATGTGTTTTTGTTCTCTTAAAAAAGGCAATGCCTTCCCTTTTTATCAGGAATCACGCCTTGGTGCTATTTGCCAGCCCCTAGCCTATGGAAGGCAGGTTTGGGGTAGTCAAGGCATGGGCCCTGAGGAAGGGTTGTGACATCTCCATCCTAGGATATGTGTTCAGAACAGATGTTGTTGTAGTGGAACCAAAAATTGTTGAGGAAGAAGTCACTTTGGATCCACTAATGTGTATGATGGAGGTGCAGTGATTCCTTTTGTTGGTCAGCTACTATAAGATATTTTTACATGATTTTTTAGGGTATTAGCTCCCATAACATATTTGAACCCAAAAGGGAATAATTTAATGTGGAAAATGATTTCATTTATTCTTTCTATGTGTTATAGAAGATATTCACAACTACTCGAAATGTAAGATTACCGAAGGAGTGTATCTAGTACATACCATTTGGAGATGAATCTGATACCAAGATTGGTTGTATTTTGACGAATAGATTGGAGTGATTGCATGTGGTTCATGTTAGTTTAGAACACATCAGTGTCACTATATGAACAAAGATCATTAACTAGCAGTGGTAGTCTTCACATTGATGATGTGATTACATTATCTTCTGGGTGAGTGGATTATTTTATATTCTCATCCCAAGAGTATGAAGTATATCTATCCTACAAGGATACTAACTTGAGAATGTGACAATGGATAGAGTTCCTCTAGGATTATGACTCCAATATTATTTATACTCATTGGAAGGGGAACATGGTAGAAGATACTCTTATCAAGAGATCCTATTTACAGTTAATGAGAACAATGTCGGTGGATTTCTCCTGATTATAGTTATTTATAATGGATGGGTATGATGCACCTTTCTCCAATATATGGATGTTACAACATTACTTATATAACAATTTAGAGATACACATTGTGATAATATTGACTATGAGATCTGACGTATGATAACCCAATCTTCAATACAGGTTAATTATTGATTTATTATATAATAATAGAGTTAATAAAACCCAAATGATCATGAATTATAATGTATTTTGTTTTTTATGTAAATTACAAGGAAACATATAATAGTGTTTATATCAGAATTATTGAAAACTTCATTAACATTATCATAATTTTTTTTATCATTCTTATTCTGATATGGGGTAACTTGGAGACATATATAAGAATGTGAAGCCACATAGATCTCGATAATGGAATGAGAAATTCCTAAAATTGTAACAACCCGATATGTTATGATACATATTCTTTTTAATTTATTTGATGTCATGTGTTTTATGCTACAACAAGATTATATTGTGCTATACGCCACGTTGTATTAGCTTGATGTATACGCAACACTATTCTTAGATTGTGTTACAGACAATTTCATGTTCATTTTATAATAGTCATTCTACGCAACATTGAGTGTATATATATATATATTCAATGTATAAATGAAATATGGTTGGATTCTTTTATACGAAATAATAAAGGAATCTTGCACAACACGCAACCCTGACTTGGCTTGCATTACACGCAATCACGACCTTCCTTGATAGCGTGTGTTGTATGCAATACCGGGTTTTACTTAACAATGATATATTATTATAATATTATTATAAACTAGCCGTTATGAATAGTATTAACATTATTATTCTTCTTACACATTTTTTATAACATGGTATAAGAAAAAAATTTATTTATCGGGTAAAATAAGTATTTTTCAAAAAATGATGTTTTGTCGCCTTTTGATGGAGCACCCACCTTAAATCATGTTTTTGAAATGTTTATAAGTTCAATTTTACAAAAATAATCTTCTTCTTTTGAATCAGGATATAAAAATTTACATTGGATAATGTTTTGATATTTTTCCGCTAACTTTCATATTTTAATGAATAGTAAAAACAAGCTATATTTTGATTAAAAACAACTTTTTTCATCGTAATAACTTATGTGGTTAAATTATAATATTTAATGGTTTTAAAGTATAAATAGAATATATTTTTACCATTTAATATAATGTATGTCATTAGAATTAATTTTACATTGAATTCGTAGGTTAAATCAATTCAATCTTTTACAATGTTTTAATCAAAAACATGTTTGCATTCGACAACGGGATTAATTTTAATTTAATTTCTGCAACTTCTGTTTATTGAATTTGAGAAAATAGATCCATATTTGGAATCAGTAGGTCAAAATTATGTTCATATGCCACTTTTTATTTTTGGGAATCATGAATAGTAACTACGGTAAATTTTATATACCATAGTTAAAGGTAACTCGGGTAATTAAGGGTAAATATAATATTATAAAATTAACCTAATAGATGAAAAAATTCTATTGGATGGCTAAAAGTAAATCCATATCACCTAAGGGTCAGATTAGATTCATTTTATGGACTTATGACCATGAAAATAATAGAATTATTATTAAACCCAAAGAAAGTGACAACATGTCACTCTCTTAAATCTTATAAGTATAATAATTTTAATTTAGTGATAAACATCGTAAAACATTGAACATTAATTGTCTAAAAAAATCTAATAAACTTACCTACATCATGATAATTTATTTAGAATTTTTAGGGATTAAATAATTTACATTAATGGTGATACATTAAGGATGCAAAAATTATTTATTAAGTCAAAAATCAATAATATAGTTTTTTATTGAAATAATAATACCCATTAAAAGGCCCACAAACCCGACCAAAACATATTGGTAGTGTATATATACACCTTAATCATCCAATTACTTAATATATAACCGTTTGGAGTCTTATAAAAGTGATTATGACACTTATATTATTTTATTTTGAATGATGCCAAAGTTGTTACCTTCATAATTTAATAAATATAAAAATTTAAATATTGTGATTTTAAGATGAGAAATTCGAGTAAAAGTATTATTGTGAAAGTTAATAGATTTATATTTATTATAGGAATTTATTTTTAGTTTTTATTCAACAAATAAGTATATTAGATAATTAATCAAAAATGATGTAGTAATTATTTTATTAAGAGATAAACCAAATAAATGGTTTTAAAAATAATAAAATAAATATTATATGAACTATTTAATTTTCTCCACAAATTATTTAGATACATATGTCCTTTTATTAATCTATTAAAGCTTTTATTTAGAACATATCTTCTGTATATCTTTTATTTAAATTCAAATAAATGAATAGTGTCAAAATTGACACTATTGTTATTTTATAAACACAACAAATTATAATATTGATTAAAAATCATAAAAAATATATAAAAAATATAAATTTAAATTTATATGGTCTAAAATGTTATAAAGTATCCAATTATGGAAAATTCAAAACAAATAAGTGATTATTTTTTATAATTTAAAATTTAGAATGTTATTACCACAAATAAAATTAAATTGATTAAGTAAGGGTAAATCAAGTTGATAATATTTAAAATAATTTTATAACATGTCTAAATTTTTTTGTTTGATAATATTACAACCCTATCTCATCTAATATTCGAATATGAGGCATTTTTGGTGGTTTTTAAGTGGGGTTAGATTTATTATAAATTATTATTTTTAATATTTCCAAAGGTGCCCCTCCCCTCCCTTATAAAAGGGAACCTCCTCCCTCTCTTCCTCACACCAATTTGATTCTTTAAGCTCGGCCAAACCCTGCCCATTTACCTTGTAAACTTCCCATGAAACATCCTAGAGGTTCTGGTCTTCTTCAAAGACCAATTTTAGTGCACTAGGAGGAGGTCTCAAAGTGGCGCTTCAAAGAAGAGGTAATGTCCATTACCGATTCATTCATATTTATTTCTTCTTCCACTTAATCTTTTTTTAGTTGTTTCATTAGGAGGTAATAACATCAGTATCAATTATATATGGATATGTTATTATAAGTATGAAACAACCATATTTCACCATCTATCCATCCTACGGAAAATAAAATAACCGCGCGTGCGTACGTACGGAATACCGTCTCCACGCCGTGGTGTAATCTATTTTACACCACCACCTTACTTGGATGGGTATAATGGTGAAAGTAATGAATATATATGATTATTGTAAAGTGATATTGATTCTTTAATATTATCCATACACTTTAATACAATTCCACGATCTTGGGAATGATATCATCGCTCGTGCGTACGTACGGACTACCGTCTCCACGACACGATGAGATTCACTATCCATGTTAACCATTCAAGAATGATTATAAAGTATATATAATAAGTAATCATCAAATATATAAAATAATAATTCTACTGTATTTGTGTATATATATATATTTATGTCATCTACATAATTCCATTCAATTCAATAAGGAAACGAAAACAACGTTCATGCGTACGTACGGCCTACCGTCTCCATGAACGGTGTATTTCTTTCCATTTATCGATATATTATGTATAATCTGAATTTATATTATATATAAATCATTTTTTACATTCTGGATGTAAGTAATCATGATCTAAGTAATCATATGAATAATTACAAGTTAAAACACGAACGAAAAATGAAACGATTTTACCCAAAATGCTACTTTATCATGAATTTACAAAAGAACGGGTAATATAAAGTCATAAGTGAACCATATATGATATAATAACAATGAAGATGATTCTGTAATAAGTCAATTAAATTATTTAAATCATTTTAAAGGAGTTTGGGATATGTACGAAGCATATCAGATCTAAGGTAAGGGATACTTTTGCAAATCTCATTTTTATCTAAAATTTCTTATTCGTAAGTATTTACTAGGGTTATTTCTATCATCCATGTCCATGTTTTATAAAGGTTTATTCATGTATTTTTTAATTCCTTTTTACCCATTTTGACTTTTACCCTTTGTATGGAAGGAATCTTTCTTTTATTTACCCTAAAAGGTACTTTTTTGACTTTTCAGACAAAATTACGAGAATAATGTTTTTTAACATATACGGCATGAAAGGATTTTTAAGGTTTTATAAAGCCTTATTTTCAAGAAGCTTCCTCTTGACGATTTCATGAATATTTTCAACAAAATACTTTTATTTTAAAATTTCATTACATTTTGTGAAAAGAAAATTATTTTGAAGAAGAAAGAATATTTTCCTCAAGAATTAATTTGAAGTGTTTTATCAAAACCATTTTTCATTTAAGATGAAATTATTTCATATGTGTATGTTTCAAGAATAATGTCTCAATTATTTACATGGTTTCACTTTCCTTATTATGAAATTATATCCATTTCTTTTATATGGATTATATATTGATGTGATGATGTTTATGAAACCCGTTTTATTTATTGGGTTATTATGAATTATGTTTGTTTATTTTGTGGCACAAGTAAGAATGATTTCATTATGAGATGGGTGGGACCTATATCTCTCTCCAATGCATTGGGTAAAGATTTATATCTCATGAGATAGACATGGCTGGAACGGTAAGTTAATTTGGTTCAGTGTTACCGGACTAAAACGAGGAGTGAACTCGATTCAGAAAGGGACTTTGTCCACTAAGATAGTCTTGGCAGTAATTCCTTGGATACTATGGAAATCATAACATGTGCTGAATGGTTTCCACAATTACATGTTTTAT
Organism: Viscum album; assembly: GCA_963277665.1. Taxonomy (NCBI): domain Eukaryota; kingdom Viridiplantae; phylum Streptophyta; class Magnoliopsida; order Santalales; family Viscaceae; genus Viscum; species Viscum album. The sequence continues at coordinate 1,241,089,240 of OY728156.1, read as the reverse complement.
TCCCTTTATATTTTATCATGGTTGATGTTCCATTATGATATATGCCTTATATACTTCCACGATTTATGTCTTTGCCCAAGATTTTGATGTTCAAATTTCATGTTCAAGTTTTTGTTTTCAAATTTTTATGGAATGTTTTATGTTCTCTATGTTTTCCCTTACTGATCATTTGAGCTCACCCTTTTTATGTTTTATTTTCCCCAGGAAATAAATAAAGGTTTAAGGTAAGGAAACAAAAAGGGGAAGATCATTATGGGAGTTGTTGAAGATCTTTCAACATGATTAGAAGTTTATATTCCATGTTTCCAAAGACACTAAACTATTACGATACTTGTGTGTCTGTTTTTGTTATGTATTAATTATTCCTCAAAAGTAATTTAATGTCCATGTACATCATGGTTCGGGTCTCTACAGTTGGTATCAGAGGAAAGGGTTAGTCAACCCTTTGAAACTAGGATGCGAGAACTTTAGTGACATCCCTAGAGATATTTCTAATGTATGTCTAGGGATGTCCCTAAGGATAAGTATACGTATATAATATAGTCCTATAACTACGATAACGATCATAGAATTAACCTAAGATGTTAGATATTGAGGGTAATCCCCCTTTACTATGTTGTTTTCCCTAGCATGATTTTTTCCTCTCACACTATTCTTTTTGGGTTTTAGAAAATGGCTAGAAATAGGAAGATTCACGATAATGGAAGATATAGAGAAACCAAATTAAACAGGATTTGGAAGTCCAAACATAATTATTATGACGAATCAGCAATCTCATAATATGATCAATAAAATCAAATTTTTTAAGTTTCCTGACTCGGCTAATAAGAGAAAGATGGAGTTTCATGATGATCATAGAGGAATGAAAGTTCAATTTACCCTATGTAAATCATGTGGGAAGAGGAATCAAGGAGAATGTTTCAAAGGAACTGGAAGATGCATTGGGCGTGGAAAAGGACACAAAGCTTTTAAGTGCAAAGAAAAAGGTTCAGTTAACACCATGGACATGGATAATGGTATTGCTACGACAACAAAAATGGTTAAATGTTTTAAATATGGAACGTATGACCATTATGCAAACCAATTCCCCAAGGGAAAGTATCATGAAGAGAATTAGTATGGTCGTATGGGTAGTATTTATGTTGTTGAAGATGAAGAGACTACAAATGATATGTGAGATGAAAGAATTGTTGAAGCTCAGTCAATGGTTTAAGAAGGTAGTGGAATGATTACATGTTTATCAAGTGTAATGTTGTATAAGTAATCTGATGGTACTATAGAATAAAGTGATATCTAAGGATTGTTACACTGTTGTCTTTCCTTATGTTTTTAAAGTATATGATGAATGGTACTTGTGACCATGAAAGGGTATTCAGATATCTTTGGAAAGTAGATGGTATGCACATAATGAAGGGATAAAGAGAAAATTAAATGTTTGATAGTATTCATGAGCTCATGACTGATATAAGGAGAAGGTTATATCATGGTTTCAGTATATAGTATTTTTGGATTTTGGTATCTAGAAAGAGTTAACTTTTGACAGCATTCATGTTTTCACTAAGTTTTAATGGGTATTCATTTTTCAAGAGAATGCAGGATTAAGGTATTCACGTGATTGGAATGTGACCAACAAGATAATGGATGATAAATGATGTTTGGTTGATGAAATTTCAAGTAATCATTTTCTTTATACTATGAGCATGGACTGAAGTATTTTAGATAATGATTGGAATGGATTATGTTGGACATAAGATAATATAGTTTAAGGATAGAAAATTTTTCTATATTATTGATGGGATGTTATAGTAATGTATTTTTAGAAAAAGGACAACCTGAAGGACGAGAGAAAACCCATCATGTCGGACAAGGCTGTGGGAATCGAACCCACAACCGAAGTGCGACTGGACCTTATCGCCTACCACTGGCCTACAGGATGTCCCTGTTTAGTAGAAACTAGTTTTATTATATTAAGCAGTGTGATATATGAAGTATAAGTCCATTTTAGGAACCATATATGACTAATCTCACTATAGACCGACTTATGTATATTTAATAACTTTTTATAACCTTTTGTTTGAGACAGAAGGAATGACCCGTCATTCTATCACCTGATCTTCTAACACTTCACGAATAACAAATTCAAATTCATTTATTTAAGAGATGAAGTGGAAATTGTTCAGAGCACGAAAAAAAGTGAGATTGTACCAAAATCAAGTAAGTATTTCTTCTAATTAAAAATTTTCAACTTTAAGAAAATGATATTGAAAACCAAAAATGTTGTCCTAGTGCTCTTTTATCCGATAAATTATATGGTACCTTAGATCATCACAAATTTATGGCTTTGTGATTGTTGGCTTTTTCATATCAATTTCCTCTACCACTCTCCATTAGAACTTGATGGTCTGATTTTTCTTCCATATCCATATTTTCACCTATGTTCTCCTATGTGGAATCCCATTGATTAGTTAATTTGGGTAACCATTACATTTCATACTATATTTTTTAATGATAATTTTTGGTATTTCATTTTACGATGTGTGTTGCAATTAAAGAAAATTTCAAGTAGAAAACTATGTATAACCCTGACGAATTTCGAGGGTGAAATTCATTTTAAGGGGGGTAGAATGTAACAACCCAATATATTATGATGAGTATAATTTTTAATTTATTTGATGTCATGTGTTTTATGCTACAACAATATTATCTTGTGCTATATGCCACGTTGTATTAGCTTGAAGTATACGCAACACTATTCTTAGATTGTGTTACACACAATTTCATGTTCGTTTTATAATAGTCATTCTACGCAAAATTGAGTGTATAAATATATATACATATTCAATTTATAAATGAAATATGGTTGGATTTTTTTATATGAAATAATAAAAGATTCTTTCACAACACGCAACCCTGACATGGCTTGCATTACACGCAATCACGACCTTCCTCGATAGCGTGTGTTGTACACAATACCGAGTTTTACATAACAACGATATATTATTAGAATATTATTATGAACTAGCCATTATGAATATTATTAACATTATTAATCATCTTACACATTTTATAGAACATGGTATAAGAACAAAACAAATTTTTTGGGTAAAATAAATATTTTTTAAAAAATGCAGTTTTGCTGCCTTTTAATGGCGCACCCACATTAAATATAGTTTTGACAAGTTTATAAGTTCCATTTTACAAAATAAACTTCTTCATTGGAATTAGGATATAAAAATTTACACTGGATAATGTTTTCATACTGTTTCGATAACTTTCATATTTTAATGAATAGTAAAAACACGCTATATTTTCATAAAAAACAACTTTTTACATTGTAATAACTTATGTGGTTAAATTATAATATTGACTGGTTTTAAAGTATAAATAGAATACATTTTTACAATTTAATATAATTTATGTCATTATCATTGATTTTATATTGAATTCGTAGTTTAAATCAATTCAATGTTTTGCAATGTTTTAATCAAAAACCCGTTTTCATTCGACAATGTGATTAATTTTAATTTAATTTACGCAACTTCTGTGTATTGAGTTTGAAAAAATTAATTCCATATTTGGAATCAGTGGGTCCAAATTATGTTAGTAGGCTACTTTTTTATTTTTGGTAATTATGAATAGTAACTATGGTAAATTTTATTTACCATAGTTAAAGGTAAATTGGGTAATTAAGGGTAAATATAATATTATAAAATTACCCTAACACATGAAAAAATTTAATAGCTTTTGCCCACTTTGGAGGTTTGGTGGTTAAGGGAGTACACACACGACTAACATTTTGAATATCCAATATATCAGGTTTCACACACCATTTTCATTCACTGATTCCATATCCACACCCCTTGTTACCACACATCACCTCGTACAATCCAATAAATTGGAAGAACTTCATATCTTCTTGATTAATTATATAACCCCAGAGGTCTCTCTAACACCCCTTGATCTTAAATTACTATAACTTTAAAAGATAGAGATGATTTGAGGAGAATAACAGAGAGGATGTGGGTCTTCCATTAACAATTAATTATGTTTCATTAATTCTTAATTATGTGTCAAGAATCTACAGAGGGAGAAGTCCCTGGAATAAATGTTTTACAAAGTTTTGTTTTTATTTACCTTTTTAAATTTAATTTTTTTACTTTTGTTATTATTTAATTTTTTTTTATATTTTTTTTAAATTAAAAAATATAATTCATTAATTATTTTCTTCATATTGTCTACCCCTTTCTTATATTATTTCCCTTCTACATCTTCTTTAAATTTTTGTATTCTTTACAATTTATTTTATACTCTTTTAAATTTTTTATTATTCATCATATCTATATCTATCTTTTTTCTATCCCTCCAATTTTTATTCATATTATTCATTTAATTTATTATTATTATCCTTATATTCTTTCATTATAGCAAAGAGATATATTATTCATGATAATAGGAGGCTAACTAGGGGATTGGCCTAGGGGATGTCATAATGTTCTTCAATTATTTCATAAAGACTATTTTATTATTGTGGTGGATTGGAGTTGAACGCATGTTTGTGGAGACTATCTTAAGGGACTTGAAACTAAATTATATTTTGATTATTTTATTTTAATTTTCATCCATATTTTACATTTATTAACTTTTCACATGATATAGTTTATCAAATCATTGTATGAAATATCATACGATGGATTAGGTTTTGGAAGAAGTCACACTCTTGACCAATGTGTGGAATAAACATTGAATATATAGTGAGATTAAGAATTAATATTTTCTTTGGAATTAAATATTTAATCTTTCTAAAAAAATGATTTTAAATCATCAACATATTTATTTATTGTATTGTAAAATTAAAATATAAATAAATAATAGACGATAATGATGAAACAAAAAGCCAATGATAAAAATTTACTTTCATTACAAACAAAATTCTATCGTTTCATGTTTGTTTAATTTTTTCACTCATTTTTTTCATTATGAAACATTTATTTCATATAATAAAAAATTTAATATATTTATATTATGTGAATTATATTATGTAGGTAAAAAACTAGGAAGATACTTAAGTGATATGACCCTCATTAGCCTCTATTATACATTATGAAAATAAATTTTATTTATTCCATGCAGGACAACATGCATCCTCCAATAGAAGTTCCACCCATTTGGGTGATTTAAAATAATAATTCATGTAGAAAAACCAACTTCTACAAGAGTTTGGACTATGGGATAAAACTATCTCATCATTTCTAGCCCAGGATGGGTACTGGTGGAAAGTAGTTGTGTTTTTGGTGGGTTTTGGGGTGATGACCTAACTATTTAATGTAATCAATTCCATAGTACAAAAAAACTAATAATCTATATACCAGAATTATTAATAATAAAAAATTTCACTATAAATGTATGTATTATGTTGAAATAAAAAAACTAACATATATTTTGACAGGAATTTTTATTTTTTACCAATACAATTAAAAATCAAACAAAAATTAATCCTTTCAGGAATACTCCTTTTAACATCATTCTCTCACACGACCATGCTATTAAGGTGGAATACAAAAAAATCAACCCCTTCCCTAATCAATCTAGACTATCTATTGGAAATGAGTATAGAATATAACAATTATTTAATGATTAATCCAATAATTAAATGATTACTCAAAAAATAATATAATACAGAATGAACACAATGGAATAAAAATAAAATAAATGACATATTATTAATATATAATATTTATAAAACAAACATGATATTTTATGTTAATATAATATATAATTCAATGTATCATATTTTGTTATAAAATATAATTCCATACTAATATTGGAATATAATGTTAAAGAATATGATATTAAAAATGATCTTTACACTCTCCCCTTCAGCCAATCACTATATCCCTATCAAACTAATAAAATTCATCCATCTATTATGGGGCCTTAAATTTTAATCACATAATGAGATATGAAATTCAATTAAATAAAATGAATATATATATATTTATTGATTATAACTCAATAGTATTACATTGAGTGGAATCAAACATATCCCCTTTGATAATAAGCGACATTCTTAAATGTGTAATTCCATTAATAAATTTAATAAAAAAAATTAAAAATAAATAAACATACCAATCGATCATGAACCCTCATGGAAAACCGTATTCTTTATAACAATAGATTTTTCATTTTTTGGATGTAAGAATGATATGATCTATTGTATAAGTAAATCTTCCACATGATATCACAAAGATAAAGAGAATAACCCCTTTAGAGTGTAACATGTCTTGTGGAATCACAAATATTAAATAACAAAATATAATAGATATAGATATATGTTGTGCATTTAGAACATTAATACAAATTGGGAAAAATATTTTCTATTGTGGTATAACCATTAGAATAAATGGAATACAATTCTTATCAGAGAAAATTTCACTCAATCAAGACATATCTAAAATTATAATCAATGCTTATCACTATAAAAAACATAAATTCATTTATCCATAAATTAAATTTATAAGCATTTTCTAATCATAATTCAGTTTATAAAAACTATTCAATGAACAATTAAATTCACATAAGGTAAAAATATTATTAATTCTCAATTTAAAAGGATGTTTTAATAAATATATCGATAACTGGAATTGGTGATTTTTTATTTTCAACTAGTTAAATCATTATCATAATTATAATAAATTTTATTTATAATTTCACAGAGATAAATATAAGTTAAATTCAAAAATTAAATTTAATCTTAACAAGGGATAGTGGGCACAAATACCAAGCTCTTCAAATTCATTTTACACATAAGAAAATGAAAATGTTTTGAAACAATCATCAAATATTTCTGAATCTATGAAAATATAAGAAAAGAAAACTACCATAAAATGTAAAAAAAGATAAACCAATAATAAGAAAAAACATAAATTTAATATTACCCTCATAATCAAGATTTTGAGACAATAGACTTGTCAACATTCCAATAAGAGACATGATGTTTATATTATATATTTCTAGGGACGTTTAGGTTTGGTGTTGTGTGTTGTATACGTTATAAAACACAATTGTATTATATTAAAATACAAGGGTTTCATTTAATTAAATAAATAAAAAATTATAAATTTATATTAATTAAATACAATATAAAACCATGTGGTGTCACATTCCCCTAACCTTCATAAAATTGAATCCTCAAAATTTGATAAAGTAGTATTAAATAGTGGTTAAAATATTTTATATTACACATTCTAAAAACTAACCTGATAAAAATGGTTCAAAATCCAAATGATAAAAGAGAAATGAAATTATGAATGTCATCTAGATTTACATATAACAAGTTTTTCAAATTGGATAACATTTTTTGGAAGTTAGAATATGGAAATTAAAGAGAAGTATAAATAATTATAGAGAGTGGGATAGATCATTGATCACATGAAATTAATATATCAATAGAAATTTAATTACCAAAAAACCATAAATATATCATAAGTTATTAAACTATATGATACTTGAAATATGAAGTTAATAAATTGGTATTTTTTTCATGATTATATTTCTAAAGTCAAAAAAATTCTTTTACTATCTAAGAATATATATAGAAATATATGTGATAGGTTTCTATTTTGGAATAATAATTCTATCCGTTTTTTTCCTAGATAAATTTCCACATCATCACAAACTCCAATAAATTAATATCCAAGATTAATTTGAAAAATTATAGAAGCAAATTTCACTTTTACCTAGTAATAATATCCATAATAGAGTGACAAGTCATTATATCTATTTCCAAATATTTACTAAAACTAAAATGGTTAGAACATGTTAATATAATATAATAATTTATTATCATCAAAAGTAAGACAATCATTTTAAAATAATATTTATCCATTAATTTTTTTAATAAAATTATTTTATTGTTAACATATACAACATGTATTCTCGTGATAGGTTCCACACCCATATAGTCATTTTGTTGTGGGTTCAAGACCCACAGACTCTCTTGATGAGGCAATTTGACTTCTGACATGAGGGTTATACTTTTCCCAAAACTCTATTAATATAAATCTTATAATGATATGTAATTTTGATGACCAATATTAATAAAACAATAAAGTTATGAAAAACATAAAGGTTACCAATACCTTTTATCATATTTATATTAAATGAAATATAATTCCTCCTTAAATAGTACTTTCACATAGTAATATAATCAATTTTCTGACCATAATATCAATAAAAATATTCTTATTCTTTATAAACTCCCACTACATAAAACCTATAAATATTGGTGTCTAATACATTGAACATATGATCAACCTTAATCTCATAAACCAAAATTGGTTTCAATATATTCTTCCAAAAATATAGACGATATTATATGTTTTGTGATTTTTTATAACAAAAATACCATTTCTAAAAAATACATTATTAATTTTATTGTTGAACTAGAAAACATAAATGCAGTATCTATTTTACTTTATCATAGTTACTCTATTTGTCTAGTAGTTAATCATAAAAATAGGGAATTTACATGGATAATTCATAGTTTCCCAAAATTTAAAGTGATTAATTTTAAATGGATTCATAAGATGATTTTTATTTCTCTTTACTAAGCTCACTATTCGTGAAAAAATCGCCACTCAATACCCTTATTTTCCACCCATAATATATTATCATATTCCCTTTAGACATTGTCCTGGTTTTATCTCTATTGATTCATGAAATAAATATAATGAAGTCATTTTTCTCCAATTGTCTCCAGTAATGAATTTCTTAGTGGACTCTATCATTCTATTTGATAGTGAGTCCAAGAGTTAGTTGAGTTTGGGGTTATCAATCATATTTCATGATAATTTATTAGGTATAATAAAGTTATATTTCAACCGTGTTATCATCCAAATGGGATTCTCATAATCACTATACTTTCCATCATATTCAATGTGATCATGATTCATTCAGGTTTCAAACATTGTCGATAACCAAAATGTATTGTTTGTGTAATACTAATCATAGTGCGAAAACCATAGAACCATTTATAGGATTTCTAAATCCTGAATCCTTATTTTAAATCTAATAAAACTTACGTTTATCATATCTTACACATTTTCCATATCTTTTCCAATCCCAAATTTTGGAGAGTAAATAAAATGTTAATTATTTAATCAAAATATCCCATGATTGATCCACTAGGTTCATAGTAAATGAACACTCACTGTACATCAGAATTATGTAAAAATATTTACCCGATCTACTTTTTTGGGGGTTATTACTCTTACATGCATCTGTAGAAAAAAATTCATTTTAATATCCATATATGGATATATTTCTAGTAAAATACTACAATCAATATAGTAACATGTTTTTTGGATGGTTTTCTATACATATACATAAATTCAATCATAGGGTTATAATAACAAATCTCTATTTTTAGTATTTTTCATCTAGTGGTTTTTATTAAACTATATCTAACACTCACTATAATGTCACAATACATAGTATCCTCAAATTAGTTTTAAATGATTAAATTTAATTAATGTAAAACTAATCATATCCAAAAGGACTGAATAGTTTAGTAGTCATTGAAAACAAGATATATACATGACTCTCACTTTATATTTAAATAAATCATATTAAAAATAGAGAGAATAAAAAAATTCAATTCTTGGGCTCATTCAAATAATCATTCTTCATATCTTAGGGAAATTAATAGAAACGTGTGTGAACTAAATTTCTTCCTAAGAGTTACATGAATTAGGTTATATTGTGAATAATTAAAGCATAATCAAAATGTCATAATAAATAAAAAATGTTATCTTTTCCAACACCATGAAATTTAATTAATAATATATTGATCATGGTTAGATAAGAAATAATCAATATGTCATGGTAAATATTTAACACATTTTTCATTTATTCAATGAATTGAGAACTTCATGCATGATTTTATATTATTAATGAAACAATATAATCAATAGAAATAGTAGAATTATTAATGAAGGAAATGATTAATACTGGAGTTAAGGATCTCAAACATTATCATATCTATAAAATTATGAATTTCAAAAAAATGGATTACATTTATTGGGAAAAGAACAATTAATGATAGATTATTGTTTCTAATAAAGTTAGTATTAATTAGTTTGAGGGATATATAATGATGGTACCCACATATCACTAAATGTACAACAAATTCCACATATATCTATTTATGAATTTATTTCATGAAAAATATACCTTATCAATTACTATCATTATTAAATAAAAAACATAGTATCACTATTTTCCTCATCAATCATATAATATTCGAATTAATACATCACTTGTAGAAATGATATTTTTTTGTAAATAAATTAATAGTGATATGGAATATAGATATTTTGGGAATGTATAATGTATTATGATCATTAGAAAGTTAATATTTCAATTGAATAATTTAAAAAATTAATCTAGAATGATAATTTCAATATTTTATTTGTCAAACTAATTATACAAAATTAATGGTAAGAATAATGAAAATATAAATAAACTTATCTATTTTGGAGTATATCTATAAAAATGGTTCTAAAATTTGATGAATAATAATACCATATAAATGTATTTGAAAACATTCTAGAGTAAAATACCATTTTGACATAGAAAATTCATTTTGAAATATATTATGAATTGAATATCGAGAAAATTTAACAGAATATAACCTATAAAATGTATATAAAGTAACAAATAAATAGTTTCCATGGTGGAATGAAGGTTCATTCCATGCAGAGTAAATAAAAAAATGATTCCATTTAAATTTTTGTATGAAAATTCCAATATACCATGTTTGGGAAATGACACGAATAATTATTTTTTAGTTTTTTTTAAATCCAATTATGGGATATAAATACATAAAAATATTTATATTAAATCATTATTTGTAACAACAAATTTTTATGAAAATAATTATCATTTGAAGATGGTATTGAGGTCTTGTTTTATTAAAAATATCCCAATTATTTTTCATACAAAAGACAGGAAATATTTATTTCTTCATCTTATGATATCGAATATATAGAACATAAGAAAAAAATGGAGATAAATATAATATTATTAAATAATTTCCATAAATTTTAAATAACTCATAAAAATTCCTTATTAAATTGTGATTGAAACATAATTCCCTTACTTCATTGGTAACTTCTGAATTTTAAGCCCCATTTAAGGATTAATGTTATATGAAACCTTAAAAAATAATTATAATTATATTTATGGAATAAAATGTCAAATGGAATATATATAATAATAATAAATTAATATATGTGTATAACATAACATATGATCAATAGAAGACAATTTGAGGTGTGAATCCCTTAACATGTTTATAACATTGAAGTGAGAATTAATAAATTAATAAATTATTCATACCCATTATAAAAAAAAATAAAACAAATGATAATTCCACATAATATAAAAAAAATTAATCAAGAACATAATATTATAATATGATTTTTTTTGAATATGTAATGTAACCTAATAAAAATAAGTTGGGTTATATAATTCTTTACTGTTTTCAAATTTTCAAGTCAAATCCCACTAAATGAAATAATTAGAATTAAAAGTATAAATTTCACAAATTATGAAGGATTAAAAATATTACAAGTAAAATGGTGGTTATATACATATTATAAAATAAAAAAGGGGCATAACATTAAAATTTTCCTCAATGAAAGGAAAATGAAAATAATTCACTATCCTCTCACTTACATTATATTGAACATGACTTTACATCTTCTATAATGGTTTTAGTCATTTTATTAATTTATCATATATCAAATTTCTTATTTATAATATCCTATATGGTCTTATTATAAAATATTACAACCAATTTGTTGTCAATATTTTATTATAATTATTATTCCATATGTTAGTTTTTTTTATTTTCTATGCATGTTCTATAATTAATGTTATGGTTATTTTCATAAGACATATTTACATCATCTAAAAATTATATCAATGTTATAAATTTTATGTCTACTTATTTTAGGCATTTATAAAACCATAATTTAAGGATTTACATGTTAAATGACTCACATTTCTCTGAGGAGAGGGTATGTTATATGTATGTGTGACTGATGATATCACTACACTAATTGGTTAAAAGGAGAAAAAGAGGATGAGAAATTAATTTTACAGAATATATAACATGAAAATATTATTATTATTATTATTATAATATATTTATTAACTATTAACATATATGTGAGTCAGTTATGGAATAAAAATTTCTCTTGCCCGTGAGGTGGTAGTCTGTCATACACCTGAGCGATAGATTTTTTTCATCTTTGATAGATAATGATATGGATAAATATTATGAAGTAAAAATAATAACCTCTCATTATTGGGTAGATACTTGATTTATTATATTATATTTTTTAATATATAATTTTTGGTGTAAAAATTACAATTAAATAGATGGAGCCGAGTGAAGAAAATTACCTTCCCTTAGAATAATGTCCTATTGATGTCATATTACGGACCCAATTGTTGTTATTTTTGATATAATGACACGTATAAAATGTGGATAAGGATGTTTAGAAAAAAATTTGGAAGCTAAATCCTGAAAAAGGGTGTTTTATGTATTAAAAAGTGAGGTGAAAGAGTTATCTTTTATAAGGGAGGATTGGAATTCTTATAAATTCACAAAATCATTGAATAATGTTAATTCAATATAAAGGTATGTGCCTCCAAAATTTTAAAATAAAACACCTTTTGGGAGATAATTAATATGGAAACAAATAAATTTCAAAATATACTTGTTTTAAACATTTCACTCCAATTAAATTTTTATTTAAACAACCTCGTAAACCATTTTTAACAAGAACCGTGACAAAAGATTTTTACTATTTTTACTAATCATAATGGAAAAAAATGAAGTTGAAATAATAATTTAATATTAATTTCCAGGATTAAAAATGTTTAATCCATTTTTTTAAATTTAATTCAAATAATTTGTATAATCTAATTTGAAACTAATCATGTAGATGTAAAACTAGTAAAAATATAGTTATAAGTTAATATTAATATGATGAATCACAAAATAATTTTAATATATTGATATACTATCTTTAAATTCATTATAAATTTATTATTACATTTTCTTGAAAATGGTTATAAATATTATTTTTGAATGAAAAATATTTTTTGAAGAATAAAATATCTTTATTAAATGTTGAGTTCATATTTATGAATAATTTTTCAATAAATTATATTGGGTAGACCGTTATATATATATTTCATAACCATAATAATCATATTCATACCAACCAAACCGATGACTAGTTTATAAAGATCATATTTGAATATTATATTTTTTCTTGATGATTAAGATTGGTGTTGTGTATCATATATGCAATCAAACACAACGTTATTATTTTAAAATATATGGGTTTTTAGTAATAAATTATGTTTAATATATTTAAATTATATAAAAATTATACTATAAAATATTGTGTTGTTACACTAATAAATTAAGTCCCACATTATATTGGGATGTTTAGTGGATTCTAATACAATTGAAACATTATATATAATGACCCAATGTATTATCCTTTGAAATTTAACTTCTTATATAAGCCTCACACTATAAACCAAATGAAATCACTCTGAGAACATAATAAAATATTTAAAAATATTGAATTAATGAAATATAGGCCATTTTAAGAAGTTAATGAAAATATAACGAGGAAATAGTATCAAGAATTTTGGAAAAGTAATGTCACCCTTACATGCAGTAAACCAACCAATTTTATATTAACCTCACCAATGATTTTAAAAAGAAAATTTATTCATATTATAATAGAAAATATGATATAATCACATCATAGTTTAAGTAAAAAAATATTTTAAGAATTACTAATTTAGTGTTTGCAATTTTATATGTCATAAATATTTAATTACAATTTGTTGATTAATTTAAAAATTAAAAATATCTTTTATTTTCAAAATATTTATTTATAAATTATTCTATTCATGACTTATTAATATTATATTCTTTTATTAGATATAAATTAAAATTTTAATGTGTTAGAAAAGTAGTTTTATTTTTGAAATATGGATTTTCCATGTGAATAATGATTTTAAAAAATAATTAAATTTCACATATTTTAATAAAATATAGTTCATATTCTAATTTAAATTGTATAAATATATTAGGGTCAATTCATTTATTTTAATTAAATACATTAATTTTTGGTGATTAGTAAAATATGTTAATATATAATTAATGATAAATACATGAATTATGTAGTGATAGAAGATTTATGGTAGAATTAATCACAAAATATTGAACCATCCTTAATATTTTTTATATATTATTACAATTCTCAAAATATTATTATTATTTAGCCAAATTATTAAACTATTGTTTAAAACAATGAGAAAACATCCATCCATTCCATTATAAATACCGCCACTCACCACCACTTCTCACACCTCTCAAGCCTTGCGGCATGTCCAAATTCTTCCCAATATTATTCCCAAATATCACCTCCACCACTAGGATAATTTGATAATTATAAAATTCCAAAACTAATTCCATAAGGGGGTACTCAAGAAGAACAAATCAAGATGTAAAACCCTCTTCATTTTCTTCTAATCTCTCTTCAAGTTCCATTATTTTTTTTCTATCATAACCTCCCCTTATAAAAATTGTATAATGACTAAAGTACCTTAAATATACTAGAATTTTCTTATTCTAACTTAATAAATCATCATCATCTCACTTTACCATTCTTATTATACTAAAAGTGAAAACAAAATATGTGATGTTTTAATTTAAGGCATTCATGGATGGTGATGTTTTTATTTTCCATTACAATCTTAAGGATGCCCGTGAAACCTTTTTTATGGTTTTAGTAGGTCATAATATTAATATTATATCTATTTAATTTCTTGGAGTAAATTTTTACCCATGAAATTATTTTATAAATAAAAATGTGTTCGTTATGATCAAAAACCATGAAAACAAACACAAAAGACAATCATTAACTATTTATTTAATTATTCATAATCAAAAGATTAAATGAATTATATAATCATTAACAAAATTTGATGTTAATTAATAAGTTATAAATTCATTTTTATAAATCCAACCTCATTTCAAATTATTATCTATAAATAAATATATGTTAAACGATCAAGAGAACATAGAAAACAAGCACTCTCAAATGATGAAATTGAACGATATAACTCATCAAAAAGGACATAAGTGAAATTAATTTTTTTTAATAAATCAAATTAAATTGTTAAATGTTGTTAATTAATTATTTATGGGATTTAATTATATTATATTTGATATTAAGTTCATGTTTAGAATCATTTTGGACTTTACGTAAGGGATTCTACTTGAACAACCATTAAACATCCGGGTATCTTCTTTCCCCTTTTTACACAAATTGAATTATATTTTTATGTAAATTTTATGAATCATGTGTAGATGTTCCATAATAATGTTTCATGTTCCATTAATCTTTCTTTTTTGAGGATATACTTGTTCCTAAAATGCTCCATACTAAACTCTTCTTCATAAGAAAGCCTAATTTTTGGGGACTTCCTGAATTATTAACTTTCATCATGTGTCATCCTTAATATACTTTAATCCACTAATATTTTTCTAAAACCACTAATTTTATCATAAAAAATTAATTTGGATCAATTTCTATTACATAAAATATATTTTTCCTTATCCACAATAAAGAATCATGAATGTTTTCCATTAAAACATACAAAAATGTTTTATTTATAATGTTTCATGAACAATATGATCACTTATGATTGAAATCATATAACATGTTATCTTCAAATATTCCCTTATTAATGTAATTTTTTGATTTAAATCCATCCTTTCATTCACAACACAATTATATTCCCTTTTAAAATACCTTTTGACATAATTATGACGCTTAATTCTTTCTATGGGCATCCCTTATGTTTATGTTTGACTTATTCTGTATGATTATTTTTGTGGAAAACATATTCATGAAAATGTAATAGTGGGTGAACCTATTTTGAGCTTCAATTAATTTGGTAACATTTATACTCTTGAGATGTTATTTTCAACAATCATAGTGGTTAGCCACGACTCGTTCTCCTTTTTCAACGGTCATGGTAGTTACCCAAGACACATACTCTTATATGGGCAATGAGAAATTACATTTGCTAATTTAATGTTTTATATCTCTTCAAAATTCTAATGATTCCTTTATGATAATATCCCATATCATGATAATCATGTTCCATTCCTTTTTATATATTCACGGTATTCCTTCTAAGCAATGTGCAATGATTTATTCTTATGTTTATTAAATTATATGGCTATTAGCTCATCCCTTTGTTTATGTTAACCCCAGGTTTTCCAATGAATATGTAAGGGATAAAATGATGTTAATAGCTCATAATGGATGATAAATAATGAATTTTGTTATTTAGCCCCATGATATTGGTTTTATGTACCTAGTCTTTTAAGATAATATAATTGAAAAACATTATCTTTTAATTTCATGTTTTGTAATAAATAAGATCATGTAATGATATCTGTACAATGATGGGGTCACTATAGAGGGTATTGTAGAATTTTCTTATTATTTTTACAGACTGGGAATAGATAACATTTGTAATAACCAAATCAACAAAACTAGGTCAAATAAAACAACTGTAAATTTTAGTTAGTATAAAGTAAGTGGTTTATCAAGAAATAATATACATGTATGGATATTAAAAGTGTATGTGGTTATGGAATATATATACCTACGAGTAAAAACTATGAAAAGGTGGTCTAGGCCTAACTCGGTGCTTCCTGGTAAATGACAATGGGCCATACTGTCCACCTAGTTTTACACTCTCATGAAATACTATTTTTTAAATTAATAAGTTCATTATGAATAATTTTTAAATGAACATAAAATGTCCATAGGAATCTATGTTAGGAAATAAATAATTGATAACCTCGATTAAAATCTATGGATTCACATTTTATGATATGATTTTACTTTAAGATTTTATCAATTTATGTATAATATTAACATTTTATTCCTTTCAATTAAGTATTAAATCCACTTAATTTCACATTCTTTTTAAGGTAATAATAGGAAATAGAAGAACACATGACAATAATCATTGTGCTGGAAAATGTGATGATCTCCCTAACGCCCGAGTGGCCCGGAGGACTTCATTTTTATGGATTTGTGATAACCCCCCTTTCATGGGATGAGGGGGAACCCATACAAATTCTGTAGGCTTAGAGATTACAAGGCCCATAGGCTTAAGAGATTACATGAACCGAATGTCTTAGGGAATTCAACCAGACTATCTACAAGGAACTGCCCCTCCCCTGTATCTGCATCATGATAGTAGCTCTTCACCTTTCTATGGCCGTCTGCTAGGCTTCTCGTGCAAGCAAACGCTGGTACCGATGGCATAGCCATACCCTCTCATTCTGAGAATCCATTTGGCTCTGCTTTGGTGAATGTGAATGCTCTGAGTCCTCTTCTAGGGCTCCTCTTTTTTTTTTGTAGTGTGTCTGGGGCAACTACATGTGGCCTGAAGGCCTTGATGAGGCCCAAGGGCGTTAATGGTGGCCCGAAATCCCTACTGACACGAAGGCCTGGGTGGCTTGAAATCCATAAGGACATCAAGCCCAAACCGGTGGCCCTAGGATAATAGTTCCAGCTGCTATAGTACCGAACAATAGCTGCTACATTAAATTCTACAGTGATTGCTCCATTACTGCACAATGTACAGTCTACTACAGTTCCTGTATATTGTACAATTCTACTACAATATCCGAATGGTATACAATACCTACTACAGTACTACTATAGTACCCAGGAAATACTCCTCTACCTGGTTTTCAACTTGGGTCTTGTGGATGCACTTAAGGACACCTCATCAACTGGGCTTAGGCTCATGTGAATCTCCCTAATGATATGTTAAATATGATGTGAATGGGTGCGTGAAAAAATATATCAATACATTCTAAGTTAGATCACGTTATGAATAATAACTTGAATCACGTTGAATCCCCTCACTATATAAGGAATGTGAATGTTTCTACCAAATCCTTCATGTGGAATAGGACCCCCCTGTTAAGTGGATCTTCTGGTTCCCTCCTTATGGAATAGTGTATTAGCACCATTGAAAATATGTTCTCCTTTCTCTAGTGCTTAGAAGAATATAGTGTTTTGCTGGTATTGAATCATTTGGAAGGGAAAGCTAAAGGGTGGTGGAAACTATTCAAAAATATGATGTACAAGGAGAAAATTGATTCTATATATTGGGTGGAAATAAATAATATTTTTTCAATAAAATTTTTTCTTGAACCGTCCATCTCAAGATGGATAGATATTTCCTTCAATTGAGGTAGATGGAAGATCATTCTATCAGGGTGGGTGAAGAAAAAACATATAATTCTTGAAAGATACACCTCCATATTTTTCTTGAACACTGAATGAAAGGTTGATCACTTCTTCAGCAGACTAAAGATGATTCAATAAATATAATCTCATACTCCAAAAATCGACAGTTATGAATAGATTTTCTGTTGTGCCCTCAAGGTTGAAATGGAGATTGAAGACTCTTGATGGACTCATGGTCCCTATTAGAAAAGGAGATATTGGATTCTATTATGGTTGGATCATAAATAAACAACATGATGGAATGAAAACATAATATCCCACATGTCAAAAATGTGCGAATAATAATACTAGGAACTATTTAATGAGATTCAAAAAATTCATTAAATGTTGAAGAATGTGGAATATTGCTAAGAACTATTGAGGGGATATGATGAATCAGAAAAACATGGAATAATAAAGGAAGGATCATATAAATGCTCTGAAAGAAGTGTATTGTTTCCACATAAAGGAACATGGAAATTTTTTAAACCAATTTCCTAAGCCTAGGGTTGCTGTATGAAATAAACCCCATCCTCAAAGGCAACTTTAAAGAGCATATAGTATCACTAAAACTAAGGTGGAAACTAAAAATAACATGGCGATATGTAAAATTTTTATTCACCAAGAATAGATAATATAATATTTGAGTCTAGTTCTATAAATTCTTATATATCCTTCATATTTAGAAGAACTTATCAGACACCACTTCAAAATTTGGAGGTTGATTTATTTGTGGAAACACCAAATAGAAAAAAAATTACATCCAAAGTATGAACCTCATCTAGATAATGTTGTTGGACTGATCCTCCGAGAAAATCATATCATCAAATATTTCGTAGTGTTGTATGCTATAATTGGAATGGATTGGATATCTTCATAAAATGAAGAAATCAATATTCTGGAAATAAAGGACACACATCACATCTTAACAATTCCCCAATTATTTACATATTTATTTAGAAATATGAATCTTTTTTATAATAATCATCTCAAGTGTTGATATTACTACATTAAGAAAAAGCATATCTCTCCCAAAATATTGAGATAAAAGAGTTTATCATACTGAAAGACATGCCCTTAATGAGGGATCACACTATTGTATTACCTGAATAATAGTTTTGTCATCCTCATGATAAATATGTTGAGTTCCCAATTAAAATTGTTCATTGTTATGCACCTATATCAAGGACACTTTATAGAATGGCCATCATTGAGCTTGAATAAATAAATACATAGTTATAGGTGAATTAATGACATATTTTTAAAGGCCTATGTTATCCACCATGGGGTTCACCAGTCCTCTATTTCAAGATAATGTAGGGGTCAATGGACATACAAATTTTTTATCAACAGAAAAATAAAATCATGATAAAGAACGAGTATATGATGCCACAGATAGATGATTTTTTGATTAACTATGTTGGGCTTGTTATGTCTCTAAACTAAACCTTTCTTCAGGATATCAAAATCTAAATTAAATGATAGAAGATATTCCAAAGAAAATATTTTCATAGATGTATGTAAATTATAAGTTCATATGGATGCCATTCAGACTCACTAATGCTCCAAAAAATATTCATGGACATAATTAGTAGAATCTTTAGATATTACCATGAATATTTTGTGGCAGTATTTATTGATGATATTCTGTTATACATCATGAGCCATGAAAAAGATCAGTAGAATTTTAATAATGTGATTATCACTATTATTAGAGAGGAACTAGATAAAAAATATAGTAAATGAGAGTTATGGATAGATTATGTATCATTATTGGGGAATTTTAACACCAGTAAAGGAATATTTTTGGACCCTTACAAGATAAAGGAAATCAATGTGTGGCCCAATAAAACATATGTTATGAAGATCCACATCATTAATGGTATTTCATGGAATTACAAGAGATTTGTGAAGAACATATCATTATTTTCAAAACCAACAACCAACATGAATCATAAGGGAGGGATGTTTACCTTCACTAAATAATGTTAGGAAATCTTAAAGGACCTCCTTAGGAATATTATCACTACTGCAGTACTGACACTCCCAACATGTAGAGATCACTTTTTGGTGTAAAAGGATTCTTTAAAATAGGTATTTGACTATTTAATCATAGAAAATTATAAATTTATAGACCACACAAAAATGAAGAAGAAAATACACTGCAAAACTATCTAATAGATGATATAGAGTTGGTGGCTAAGATGTTTTCATTGAAAATATGGAGAAATTGTCTCTATAGTGATAAGGTTTTGATATATTATAACAATAATTTTGTAAAATATATATTCATAGTGACAGAATGTAGTATTCTCTAGATATGTTGGTTGGATATCATCAATGATTATGAATTCTAAACAAACTACCATACTAGTAATGAAAATATAGTAGCAGATGTTATTTATTGAATAGAGCATGTATCATTATCAATGATGAGATTTTAAAAAGGATCCAATATTCATGGACATATAGAGGATGGATATTTGAATAATTAAGGAAGGAACACCCTCAACACATTCCCAAATGATTGATTAACTATCCCTTACAGAGAATATAAAGGGTTCTCAAAGATATGATGTGGAAATTTAGTCATGAGTGTGAGCTATCAGAAATAGTAAATCCACAATTTTACAAATAGTTGATGTAGGAGTTGTGTAATATGGTTCACAATTATGTGTACTATCCAATTCATAGATAAATAAAGAGATATAAAATTTTTCACATAGTACAACATTTTTTATTCATCGATAGAGCACAATGATATAGCAAAATCCTTGAGAGAAATTTAGGTGGGAAAATATGAAAAAGAGAACACTGAATATACATCAATGTTCACGATATGGCTCCAAGTGATGGTTGAAAGGAAAATTAAAAATGTTTGATGAAAACATTACAAATAATAACATGGAAATTTGAAAACATTACCATAGACATTGTCAGTGGAATTCTAAAGAAATCCATAGGGAACAATTCTATAAAGGTTATTTTGGATCGTCACACAAAGACAACTCACTCTATTGACATTTAAAAAGACATATAATTATATCAAATTTCATGATTATATATCCAATAAGTAGTGGGGATATGAATAGTACCACTGTCTATTTTATTCAATTGATATTCTAGATTCTACTCGATGTTATGGAAATGTATCTATGACGCTCTAAGAATCGAGCTAAACAATAGTATGGGATATCACTCTAAAACTAAACGATAATTTAAGTGAACTATTATGATATTGGAACAAATGTAGAGAGAGTATTCTAGGGAAAATCAAAGGAGTTAGGGACCATCATCATCCAGTTATAGTGTTATCATATAACAATAATTTACACTCGAGCATTCAAATGGCTCTAAATAAATTCCATTATGGGAAAAGATGTATCACACAAGCATGTTTGGATGAATTTGGTGAATATAACCTTCGAGGATTGAAAATGGAAACTGAAATACTGGAAAAATTGAAAATAATTCAAAATAACATCATGGTATCTTAAAGCTGAAAAATGAGATATATATAAATTCTTTAACGAGACCATGTGTTTATTATTGGAGACATGTTACACCTCTGTATATACCCATGTAAAAGGATAATGAGATTTGGGAAGAAATAAAGCCTATGTCGCAGGTATATCAGCCCCATTGAGAAACTTCATTATATTAGAGTTATGACCTCTCGACTAGAAATTCCACCTAACATGTCTAATGAATATGATGTTTTCCATGTATCCCTTTTATGGATTTATATACTTCATCCTTCACTTATACTGACATCATTTGGGGTACAGTGGGATTATGATGTTTCATAAGAGGAGCATATAGTGAAGATCTGGGATTGTATAGATAATTTTACACACACAAAAATACAGACATGAAAAATGTATAATGGAATAACCATAAGTTTGAAGAGAAAATATAGTAATAAAAGGAAGCAATTAAGGAATAGTACCCACACTTATAATAAACAAATAATGTCAAAAGAAAATATATGGAAAAATTTCAGTAGGGGGAAGAATGTAACAAACCAAAATTTTACCAATCTAAGACTCCATTAATATATATTTCACATACTATAAACCACATAAAATTACTTTCATAACATAATAAGAAGATTTATAAATAAGGAATTGATCAGATAATAAGTATTTCAAAAGTTTAGAATCATATACTGATGAAACGGAAACTTAGATATTAGAATAGTAATGTCATCTATATGGATAGTTAGCCATCCAATTAAATACTATCATAAACAATGATAGTATAAAAAAAATTATCCTTATTAAATGTAAAAATATGATATAATTATATCACAGTATATGTACATAAAAATTTAAAAAGTATTTATTAATTTTTGTTAAATATATAGGTCATAAATAATTAATGATATTTTTTTGATTAACGTATTAAATTAGATGAAAATTTATTTTCATAAAATGTATAAATAAATTATTATTTTAATGAATTATTATTCTGATATAATTTTAATGAGACCACTATTAATTTTTCTAAGGGTTTAAAAACCATTGTTATTTAAAAATTAGTATTCTCCATGTAAATAATGATTTTAATTAAAATTAATTATATAATATATTAAAAAATTATTTCCTTTAAATGGATTCCGTTTTTAAAATATACCTGTTGAATAATTGATATGGTGATTTTTGGGTGTTTTATAAATTTTTTTAATTTTTGCTGAATAGTAAAATACAATAATTTCACAAAAATTATATATAATTTACTTATGGAGTCATAGATGATATATGGTTTATCTAAGGCCTAAATATATAATTTTCCTTCATTTTGTTACTATATATGATAATAATTCTAAAATTATTCATATTATAGATCAGAGATAAAAAAACTAATTATTAAAATAATGATAAATACCCCTCTCCACTATATATATCACTACTCACCACCTCTTAAACTCACACATATCAATCATTGAGACTTGTCCATTTTATTCCCAATACTCGTCCAAAACATATTCTCATTTACATGATATTTTTATTAATATGTCACTAAAACCAATCCCCTAAAAAGGTTCCCAAGAAGTAGGAATCAGGAGGTAAAACCATTTTCCTTTTTTATTGATTTCTTATCCGGTTCCTTTAATTTCTTTTTCTATCCTAACATTCCCTTATCCGAAATGTATGATAACACTAGTGCCTTATATATACAATAATTTATTTTTTATAATTTATTAATTCAACCTCATCACTCCTTCCCAACAAAAAATGAAAACATCATCTGTGATGTGTTAATTTATCACATTCAAGGATAGTTAGTTTTTCAAATTCCATTCCTATCATCAAGGCTAGTAATGAATATATCTTAATGTATAAAATAGGTTATAATATATGTATTATATACTATTTAATAATCTAGAGTCATTTTTTACACGTGATATTATTTTTTAAAACAAAATGTGTTCATTGTGATTGAAAATAGCCAAAATAATCCCAAATGAGTATCATTAAATATTTATCAAATGACTAATCCACAACCAAAACAACCAAATGACTTCTATGATCATTTAATACGATATATGTTCATTAATAAATTATAAAATCAATTTTAGACAACCATTCTCATCATACATGATTATTTGTAAATTTATATAAGTAAACTGATCATGGAATCTAAGTAAACTAGAACACTTGAACAATGAAATGGAGAATTATAACTTATTAAAAAGGACATAAATTAAATTAATAAAACTATAATAAAATAAATTCATGTATTACTGGTTCTTAATTAATTGAATACTGTATTTAATTTCATTATTAATTTTATTAATCTCAAGTCCATAATTAGATTGGACATAATTAAAGGGATTGTTGTCGAACTTCCATTATTCCTTTAGGTTACTGCATATATCTTTTTTACCCAAATGGAAATATATTTTTATTAAAAATTTATAATTTTTTTCTATTTGTTTCAAAATCAGTTATCTATATTCATTTAACATTTTTTAGGATATATATGTTATTAAAATGATCCTTACTCAATTCTACCTGGTAAGCAAGCCCAATTTAAGGGAACTTCCAAGATTCATAAAAATAATCAAGTGTTATCCATATAATGATTTAATCCTCCATTTTTTTAAATTATTTATTATATAATGAAAAACTACCTTGGTTCAATTATGAAATTATAAAAACAATTATTCCTTTTCAATTTTAAACAATCTTGATTGTTTTCCATTGAATCAAACAGAAATGATTTATTTATAAAGATTCTTAAATAATATTTTCTCTTCAGTATGAAATCACATATCATGATATATTCCTATATTAATATATGCAAGTCTGTTTATTATTTAAATCCATCACTTCATGTACATTGCTATGATATTCCATTTTTATATGCATTTTGATATAATTATGATACCGAATTATTTCCATTGGTAACCCTCATGTTTATGAATGATTTTTTATGTATCATTCATTATGTGGAGAGAATATTAATGAACATGTTATGATAGTTCCACAATTAATTGAGAAATTTTTTTTCTCATGAGATGTTATGTGCAACTGTTTTAGTTGTTAGCATTGACTCGTACTCCATGTGAAACTATCTTTGTGGTTAAGCTAGACTCGTGATCCTATATGTTCAAGGAGCCTTTACAAGTGCTAATGTAATTATTTATGTTTCGAATACATTGAATTTAATCCATGATAATATAATACACTGTTATTATAATAATGTTGGATTCTTTTTTATACCATCATATTATGCATTATTACCCATGTCCTATGATTTATTATTATGTTTACTCCCTTACTAGAATTTTCCTCATCCCTCTATTTATGATATCATAATGATATCCTATGAAGATTTAAGAGCTCAAATAAAGTTAGTAGATTATAATAGATGATAAATAATACAATGTTATATTTAGTCCCATGTTTCCATTTTTATCTACCTAATCTTCCAAGAAACTAGACATCACGATCCATGGAATGTAATGGGATGCATAATTAATCTAGAATTTAGGTAATGATATGTGTAAAATTCTAGGGTCTGTATATAGTCCATTTATTCTACAAAGACATACATATTATGGAGAACCTTGTAAAATTATTGTGTTATATTTTATTATACATTTTTGTGCTTAAAAAATTTTATTTCTTATCAGATAGGTTTATCATGTTCCTAAAAATGTTAAGATAAGATCCATCTCAAGTAAAATAAAAATTTCAATCCTTGAGTCACCCCTATACTCTAAATGTGGTGTGAGTCACAACAAGTGTTATTGATGATATAGGGTTCAATAATTAAATATATTATATAAATTTCCTTTGGATATAAAAATTTATAAATTCTAAAGGAGTTCATTTATCATGTATAAGAAATTATTTTATTTTAACAAACAAAATTATATCGCATCATTAATAACATATAGTGGATGTTCTTTCTGCTATTTTATATGGGCTATAATTCAGAGATATTATAGGGATGTACAAAACTAAATCTGATAGAAAATGGATAGAAGTGATCAAAATGATTGATATGATTTACTAAGAGAACTATTACATTAGTTTCATATGAAAATTATGATATATACATTTGGAATGTAAATGTGGGATAAATTATTCAATTTATTAAATGTTGATAATAAATTCAAAGATGCAATGATACTGGATCTACATATTATATTTGATGATTTAAACATGATTTTATATGATATTGTTGATTTATTTTTTAATAAAATAACTAAAGTTGTTTAATCCATTTATGAATTAGAGAATAGATAATGGATATCAATATTGTTTGGTAGATATTACAATATATTCCACATATTAAAAAAATTATGTATTATATCTAAAATAAATTTATTTTTTCGAAGCTCTTTATTTATGATCTATTGAGTGTTTTGGTGCCTAATAATTTGTGAATTATTCTATATTTGACATAAACTCATGCATTAAAATCAATGGTGTTTAAATCCTTGGAGAATCTGAAAATCCATAATGGTTATAATTAAGAAAATGATTTAGACGATGAAATTTTATCTCTGGTAGATTTAATATCCAATAGTTGAAAGAGTATATTCACATTAAAGATATAATTTTCTTATACCAATTATATTTTATGTGAGAATATTTTAGATAATTTTCCAAAAAAGGATGAATAATGTGAACTAGAAGTCGTGTATAATCCATAACGAAGGTTCACTCATATTAGAGAGCCCAAAAATAGAAGTTCATAAAAAAATAAATTTCAATAGAATTGATTTATAAGAAAAGAGTAAAATGACAATGAATAACATTTTGAGTTAGTTGATTATGAATTTAAATTGTATATGTAAGACTCCTTGATGGATAACATTGAAAAAAATATTCGAAAAACGAAAAATATAATAATCTTGAGGGTTCTTTCGATATCAATGAATCAATTAAATGGTCAATTAATGAAATTTATTTTAAAATTAATAATAATGGAATGCTAAATGGATTTATAAAAGAGTGCCTAAAATATGTTGATTATATTGAAGTTGATATTTAGGAAGTATAAAAATAATTTGAAGTTATATTCATATTTATAATGGTACTAGATGAAACAGTGAATATCCAAAATAAATTTTTATAACAGAGTAAGGTGATTGATGTCATTAATGCTATGAAGTTTGATTCCATGAAGAGGAGGTTGTATCATTATTAAAAAAACTTCAACGAGTTGTGAAATGATGTGATAAATAAAACAAGGTTCACATAGGTAGAGGAATATATAGTGAATTTATAGAATGCATGAATGGAGGATCTGGTAGTGTCAATAACATTTAATGTAAATATTGACATAGTTTTTTTGGATAAATGTTGTATTAACTGTGATGGAAGGATATCAAAATCAGTAATTGTGACATTTCTGAATAAGGGAGAGATGATGATTTGTGACTTTGGATTCCAACTAATGTCCCCAAATGTTCATATTATTGTAAATAACATAAATGAAATACGAGGGGATAAAATTACTCATAACTCAATAAAAAATATTGATCAATTAGGTTGATATATATTGGTTAGGGATATGTGGAGGAATAAAGGAGAATATGTTATTCCTCTTACAATGTGTCAATTATATGGAATCCTAAACCATACAATGTGGTACTCTCAAGCAAAAAAGTTAATTTAATGGAGAATCACAGATAATATTAAAAAGGGGAATGAAGACTTATCCGTCAAAATAAAGAGAAAATAATTTCTACGATTATTATTATCAATGGTGTATGATTTTCCATAATTCTATTTATTGAAGGCCTAGAAAAAATAAATCCTTTCACTAATGGGGTTAGAAAAAACTGGATTATAATATACCTAAAAATAATTTATTGTTTAATATATATATTTTTAAATAATAAAATGATTAGTTAAATTTTAAGTCGTGGGTTCGAGTGAAACAAAAGAGGATGTCAAATAACTCAACTAAAATAAGGATCATTTAATTACTAGAAATATCACCGTGAATTTTTCTAAAGTCAATATAATTTTAAAATATTATTCTAAAAACAAAATCAAAATAAAAAACCATGAAATGTTAAAATAATATTTTATAGGTATAAAAAACCCCTAAATTTTCATACAATAAAGAAAGTAAACATATAACAAAAATTATATTCAAAAGAATGTAATGACATCAAGTAGGGAAAGTATTATTATAATGTTAATTTATCCATTTTTGTGATGTAGATATCATTAAAAGGTTCTTAACTAGAACAAAACCATGTTTATCTAAAAAATACATGATATGAATTAAATCGTAGGTGAGGTAAATTCAAGATCGTAGACATTTCCATGAGATCTATTAAAAAAACCTACCCCATTATAAAACAATAATGAATAAAATATTTATAGATATAAAAAATAGATATTGAGGGTATATATAACTATAAATTTGGAGTATATAAATTTGTATTAAGTAATTTAATAATATCTTTATTTCATGAATGTTAAACATTTTTCATTTTACTATTAATGATATAAAGAAGAAATTAATTCCAATAAAATTTGATTATCAATGTATCTCATATTTTCAAACTGAATATATAAATTTGAATAAAAATAATATAAAAATAAATTTAATATAGTAATTAAAATTTCAAAATTATCTTTATTTAAATTTGTATATTTTTCCTGAAAATAATTTTTTTTATGTGAATAGTAATAAATATCGATATTATTACAATTGTCAGTTTTAAGACACTACTGTAATACAAGAATAATGAACCTGTTTTCAAAACATTTTTATATAAATTATATTTTATTTTTAAGTAAGCTAAATCTTTTAATAATATTATGTTTTATTAATAAAACTGATGTATATCATTTTAGAAATAATGGTAACATTTTACTCTAGAAATAGATTTCTTGAATTACATAACAAAATTAATTATCATCACCTATATATATTAAATAGAAAACATTTATTTTATTGTTTTTATCAACATGATTATAATATAAAATAATTTCAACCAAAAGTTTTTCTCATAAAAGTATGATTGGTAATATTTATGTTTATGATCATGAAAATGATAGAAATATTATTTTCTATGAATCATTTAATTATTATTGAATATTTTTTATAAAATAATATAAATTTTACAATTAATAAAAATAATTTAATATAATTTTAAAAAATATATTTTAATTATTTTGTACTCATTCAATTGGTAATCAATATGGAATAATATTAAAAATCATAATTATTATAAAAAATTATTTCTATAAAATTATATTTATCCATAAAAAATATACTAATTTAAATGATAATTTTAAATTTGTTATAAATTAAATTAAATTATAATTATGTTAAATATTTGTTCAGAATACCCAAATTTTGTATGATGAGTTAATTTTTATTCATTCTAAAACATAATTTAGATGTCTTAAAAAATAGTTTCTCCACTAACATTAGAAAAATATTAATAGAAAAAATATAGAAAAAATTAATTAAAACATGTTTAGAAATTGTAAATAAATAAATGGCTTAGGATTTACCAACTAAATATCACCCCTCACTCAATTATTTTTCAGTTTTAGAGCCAATGATAACTAAATGGATTCTTTTCATTATTGAAAATTAATCAGTTTTCAAAAGATTGTTATTCACTTCTCTAATGAATGTTGACTCACACACTACTTAAAACTATAAAAAATAAATACAAATTATTATTTAAACTCTACCATTTTTCTCCTCTTCTAAAACTCTTTCACTTTTATAGGCTTATTGTCTCAATTTTTTTCCTAACCCCTTCCTTTCTAAGGATGCATTGACGAGAAAAGTCAAGGTCTAAAAGTGAAAATTACTTAGAACAACTCTTCAAACATCCCCTAACCAATGTAATATAATTAACTAGATTTATAATTATACAATATTGTAATTATATAAATGTAAATACCTATATTTAATCATTCCCATCAATTTAAAAGACTATATAATGTTAATAGTGCATTTTGCAGACTACCACCACCCTAAAAGAATGTTTTTCATATTTCATCTCAATTTCAATTATTTTAAAAAATCACAAAATAATTCATTAAAAAATTAACCAATATAAATAATATCATTATTATTGTTTATTAATGATATTATAAACATCCATAACCACACTAACTCATTGTGATATTGACTATTCATCTTTTAGATTGGTTTAAACACCTTCATAAAAATTCTATAAAACACTATTAAGGATAACTATGATTACATAAATAATATTATTATTAAAAGTTAATAGTATAATATTTAGTGGTTTATTATTTTTAAAGGTTACATTATTTATTTAAATTATTATTAAAATGTCATAATAACTCTTTAAAATTAAAAAGTAAGTGGTCGTCGATTCAAATTTCCTGCAAAAAATTATGATCATGTCAGTCACTTAATTAATTAACTAGAATTGATGACATGATTTGTGTGGGTTGATATCTTTTAGTACCTTGTTGCATCAGTTCATTTCATGGAAGAAAAGGTCTTTTTATTTTTTGTGTGCCTGTAAAATACAAGGATGAATTCTTGTATATAAAATAGATGGTAAGACTTATTTCATGGATGTGGTCATGATGGAATGAATAATATCTTGGTTTATAAATTGATTTTAATGATCAATATGTAAAAAATTTGCATTATATGCACATGAATTCATTAATAAAATCTAAATGTTTATTGTCATTATCCAATAAGGATTTTTTTTCGGGTAACTATGATATGTTATATGGATTTATTTTAGCACCATTTGTTTACTACAATATTATTAATATCACGTTCACTACTACATAGCATCTGATATGTTTTTTCCTTACCAAGTCTTTGAGATAACCATTATCATGTATATATTAAACCTTGTTATGATGAAAAGTATTTTATATGAGTTGTATCATGTTTTGAGATATTATTATATATATTTAAGTCATACCAAGGATTAATTAGTTTTTTTATATAATGGAAAAAATGTCTTATTGATGAGATAAATATTTAATTTTTAATGTAATTTTTTTTGAAACACTCTAAAACTATAATGAAAAGTGGTCCTTTGAATGTAAGGGGATCAATATTTCAAACTGAGACTATATGTATTTAATGTTAGGAATTGTCCACTCTGGTTTATTTCAATGATGGTATATAAATATAGTGTTTATTCGTACCAGATTCATGGATTGAGGGTATAGGGAGTCATAGATCACATCGATGGAAAAAAAGAATTATAATATAAATCTATTATGTAATTCACGCTAAAAATGAAAACCATCAGAATGATGATTATCGATAGTGGTGATTATATCACATGTCTATAATTTTAAATTTTGCAAAAACTACTAATGGAATATTTGAGGTAACTAACCAGTTTGAAAATGATATAGTGTTGAAGATAATGGGGATTGACAATCCCATTTTTATTGTGGGGATCTAAATAATACCAAAGTTCTCCTTAAAGATGGGATAAAACACAACCTTCTATCTATGAGTAATATTTTTTAATAAATTATGATGGTTGAATTTAAAATAAAATGTGTCTAATCAATGGTACTGATAAACACTACACTATTAAAGGAAAGATAACTAATAATAATCTATTCATGGTGGGATTTCATGTAAATTCTTGTATCATTATATTGGATGAAGACAATAACAATTAAAATCAGTATTTATTTAGAAAATGCCTATAAAATATCAGCGACATTACCATCTTAAATGATATAGTTTAAAAACCCTTTATAAAGAGAGAAAACGAAAATATATTTTATGCTTATATATTGAAAGATATTATATAATCCTTATTAGTGGAAGAAGAAGAAGATATTTAAACATATTATTTTTTTCCATAATGATCTATATTGATTGATTAGAATATTTGGAATATATATAAAATGATATTTTCTTATTATGAATATTAGAAATAGTAGAATGACCTGATCTAGTATTATGTGAAAAAAGTGGAAGGTCATGGGATTTATTGAGTTGTATTTAAGAAAAGAAAAAGTTGATTCCATATACACAATTAATATAATATGTCCTGTAAATAGAATAAGGTATACCTCCATTCATTATGAAAATAAATCTCATGAAAATTATAATTATTCGAGAAGTCTCCTCATTGACAATTTCTCAAAATGTGGGTTTATTTAATGATGAAATAATGTAATAAAAAATTATAAACAATGTTACACATTGAATGTGTAATCATTATCCTCTATTAGAAAGACATAGTAGATGCTTCAGTGTGCACTTAGAATTAGGCATTTATTAGTTAGTGGGAGGGGATAATGCAATATAAATTTTTTATATATATGGGATCCTTCATTTAAGAACATTCATGTATGGGGATGCATGGGATACCTCAAAAACACATCTAACGATTTGGGAACGTATGGTGATTCTACATTTCAAATAGTATTTCATGGATACATGATATGGATTATGGTCTAAAAATTATACAACAATAGGTAGATAAAATATTCGAGATGATGATATGAATTTTTTTGGGGAGAATGATTTGAAGAAAATATTAATTAAAAAATCCTATGTTTTCTATAAATATTATGAGGAAGAAAATTAAGTCACTGAAACTATGAAATAAATTTATTCTTCTAACTAATGAAGAATATAGGGTTAATTCATGAGATAATATTTTACTAAATAAGAAACATTTTTATCGATAAGAAAAAATGTGAGAATAATGGTTAATTTATCAATTTAAATTGTAAATAGATAAAGTCAAACATAGAAAATATGAATTAGAATTTTTGATCGTGTAGATCTTATATTAATAGAATAACCAACATTATTTAAATAACATTATAATGATTGTGTGGATATTCCAAAAATAATTTGATAATTAATGAAATTTAATTTTCCATAATGGATTTTTGGTTTTCAATGGAAATGAATAGATTGATGTTGTTGATATAGAATAAATATTTACTCCATTATCCCATCATGATTCATTAGGGTTCTTCTATGGATATAAAAATTAAAAAATTTTATAATGGTTATCCGATGAATGTCAAATTAGAATTCCTAATTCGATTTATTAATTAAAATATTTAAAATTTAAAAAATGATGGATTTCAAATTATAAATCATGAAATAATAGTTTTCAAACTAAAAAGCCTATATATATTCTAAATAAAGAACTAATAACAAGATATAATCTAATGAATTATTGTTTAATAAATTTGTAATTAAACATTTTTATTGTTGATAATTATAAATATATGAAAACATATATGTAATTCTACTTTAGAGTTATCTTTATGTGGATTATTTCATTTTTAGTGGATGTAATATAGAACAAATGGAAGATTTTTTCAAAAACAAGAAATTAAAATTTTAAATCTCTATGATTTGTGAAATCACATAAATTTTTACGATGTAGGTGAAACAAAAGAAATATAAAAATCCCATTTCTTAACAAAGGTGTGAAATATATATGCTACTGAAAATAAAAATTAATTATTTTATACCCATGATAGCATCAATTTTGGTTCAAATGAAACATATGTTGTATAATAACGAGAAATAATTGGATCTCACCATATACGTGAGGATAATTGGAATTCGTTGGAATTTTCATGGAAAACCAAAAAATATTGTCTTTGAACATGTTAGGATTATTATTTTCCATTTAAAATTAGTGTAGGATAATATTAAAGAGGTTAATATAATCCATAGTTACATCCACCATAATATCAATTCTGGGTTGTAATTTAGTGTAGTAAAATATCATGAATTATATATATCCACTAATGTAGAATGGTCTGTATATATGGTGAAATAAAACATTAAAATATGAGAGTATTAACTATTATTTACAACTAATAATGAAGTAGGGAAACAATTCAATATGAATTAATGGAGGAGAATATATTTTAGTGACAAAGGAAAGAATTCAACTTTTTTGTATGAAAAAACTATTAAAAGAAATTACGAAAGAATTAACATATCCAATTATTATATACTATAATAAAATGGTTGTTAACGAACTCATTTTGAATCCCATATGAAATTTTTATAGTAATCATATCAACATTTGATGTCAATTTTACAAATAAGGGCTTGAGAAAAATATGGTCAGACTAGAGCATGTTGGAAATAATGGGGAAGAGGTGGAAGTGATGACTAAATGATTATCTATTATTATGTTTGAGAATCATCGATTGAACCTAAATGATAAATAAACTTCATCAACTAGATATATTAAGAAAATGACCCTTCTACCCATGCATTAACTATTTGTAACGATTTTTAAATGAAGTAGGTTTAAGGTTTAGATACAGTACATGGTGATAGTTATTCTAAGAAAGATCTAATAACTCATTGTTATTAGGATAGTTGACATTGGAGGATACATGTTGGTGACATTCAAAGACATTGTGTCTATGTTATTTTTGTAGGAAAATTATCTCACTAAGGGGGACTTAATGGTGTAGAATAATGTGATAAAATCATGATGTTTCAATTTTTAAACCAAAATTTTAACACATAGTGTTACTGTGATGGATAAATTATTATTTGTTTTATGTATAGGGTTTGGTGTTTCTATGAATACATGGATTATCACACTGGATTACAAATAAATTCAAATGGATAGACTTTTGGAAGGAATTTTGTTTATAATAGAGTTTTTTGGTGTCATGTGTTTTTTAAAAAATTATATTTTGGTATTCTAAATGTAGTTTGATGTCCTTGAAATACAATTTTAAAAAATTGGAATCCCAAGGGAGGAATTGATGTTTGTTTTTATATGGATTTTTTTATATTGTTACTAATTTGTTTTATTGAAAACATGATGTTTTTTAGATGATGTTATTTTTTTATGAAAATGGAAGTATCCCATGAATTGAAGAATGTAGATATTGAATTTAGGATCATGATATTCACATTCCAGTATATAAACAACTTTTGTTTTTATAACTACTATAAATTCCATTATTTCATTAGGTAGAGGATTCTGTAGTAAAAAATTTATATCATTTGTGTTAGAGAGGAGGTGATTACAATGTGATCTGACAATGGTGAGTATGTGGTTTATAAGAAATTATATAGTGTTTATTTATCAAAATATAATAAATATATTTGGACTAAGGAGATCCATGTATGGATTTGAATTTACTTAACCTCTTAATACATTCATTAAGTATAAATTAAAACATATTGAAAATCAATATAGTTTTTTAATGATAATTGAATAAATGATTTGTTTTTGAAGATAAAACTGTGTAGTGAGTATACGGTCTATGAGGTTGAGTATGTGATGTACATGTGGAGTTCATGGTCTACTATGTTCTATATGTCGAGGAGAATGGAAGAACATGATAGTGGTCCAAAAATTGGAGTACATGATGTATGGATGAAAATATGTGGTCTATAAATTATAGTATTAAGTGAAAATTGAATCGTGTGTCTACTTCACAAAAGGATGATTCATGTAGGTTGGTCAAATTGAAGTGGAAACACATGTATTTAAAGATACCACATAGATCATTGGATAATAAAATTCATCCAATTATGACGATAACCAATTCATACCATCATGATAGTGTGAAATATATCATTAATTCATCAATATTTGGAAAAATTAAAAGAATTTAGATATATTGGGGGAGATTAGGGTTGTGGTATGCAGGTAGAAGTGAGTATTCTGCGAACACACCGAAATTATAGTGCACATGGTAAAAATTATTCATGTCAAATAATTATTAATCTATATAATATAATTAAACATAATTTATTATATAATCACAAAAATACTTTCAGCATATGATCGTTGTAATAGATTTATAACACAACTAGTATTTATAAATTATTTTTCAATTTAATTTATTCATTTTGATATTTTTCATTGCATGGAACACTGAATTTAAATTTTATTATATGAAACAACCATGTATTTATTTATATTAATGGAAAAAATGTCTATATTTAACAACATGAAACACATAGATTATCTTTTGGCACATGATAAACTTTTCTTCTCTTCCATTGCACACAATTCAGAGTTCCTTAAAATATCTTTCATGACACACAAGACCTAGTTTTACCCAACATCAATGTACTCTCTATATATATATATATATTACTAAAATATTATTATATTTTTCCATTAAGACGTTGGAATGGTGTTTATGAATTATATTTATTAAATTATGAAAATATTGGTTACACATACATATAATAATTATTATTTGGTAACTAACAAAATAGGCATAAAAATATTGATTTTTTAAAATATTGGATGTATTTTGCTGAAAAACTATATTTATGTAATTACCCACATTTTTCCTCAAGAACTTAATTAAGAAAATTTAATAAATTATTTTATTAATATATATATATATATATATATATATGTAAATACAAATATTTAATGTTCATCTGATGTGTTTTATAAACAATAGATTAGAATGAAATTAAATTGACCCATAATGATATATGTATTTTTAAAAGGAAATTTTATCTCCATTTAATGGGAAAAACATTTCAAATGTATTTCTTGATAATTTAGTAATTTTTAATATATATAAAAAATATTTCTTTAAAGTGTAACATAAAATATATCATAGGGTGATTTTTTTTAATTTTCTGTGAATATTCATTTTTTGGATAAATAGTGAAACATTCTGAGTTATAATTGAAAAAATTTTATTCATATAAATTATTTATATTTATTTATTTCATATTAAATTGATTTTGATGTTTAATAATATCAATTATTCTTCTATATGTAAAATTTAGGCCATTAGAATAAATTTAAAATTGATGTTAGATATAAAAGAATTTAAAAGATTTAAAAAATTTCATGTTAAAAATCTTTTGGATCATTATGTCTACATGATAAGTCTAAAATCACATTATTCCATTTACGTGATTATAATTTTGAAAAATCGATTCCATATTTTGAATTAAAAAATCATAATTTTAATAATATCAAATTATTGTTTCACCAAAATGTTTATTTCATGTAATTAGAATTAATTACAATGGTTGAGGTAAAAAAATATTACTTAGGGGATAAAATTTAATCATATAGAATATATGTCACGACCCCCTCCCCACAAAGATTACCCCTCTTGGGCCAAAAATGTGAGAAGGGATATAATGACCCCCGAGTCCCGCCTCCCGTAGGACCTAGGTTGGCGACTAGCACCGAGGGTATAGTAAACACACAAATGGGACACATTACCCTCTAAGAGATCACATGCGGAAGAGAGAGATAAGATATACACCAATCAACTCCATATCAAAACTAGAATATAAAATAAACCCATGATCATATATGTAATTCCATGGAAAATTACTACAACTTAAAGGGGAAACTACAAGTACCTAAAAGAAAGAAAAAACCGTAGCGACCACAAGCCCGAACAGCTCCTGCATCCACAAGCTAGTAGTAACCAGTTTGATCTCCAACCAGCTCAAGGAGACCTGAAAATGAGTTTATATATATATAGGGTGAGTATAACAGTATACTCAATAGGATCCTCCCCAAAGCCTCTCGTTCAAAATTAATGAAAGCATAGTGAACAACAAGTGAAACTAACTCGTCACTTAAACAGGTATACTGAGTTCCCATCCTCATCTTGTATACTCTCACCAAGTTACACATACAAGAATATAACATATAGTAAATAATATCAATGGTACCCCGCTACTAATTCCCCAGTGGTTTTCCGCTTTTCCCCAATGACAAACGTCATGTGCATCTCTCTCCAAGGCTTGCCCGTATAATCTTGGGCTAAGCTCTATAATCTGCACCTCGTGCACCACAAAGGATTTCCCTGTAGAAACCTGGGAGAAGCACCACACCATCCACACAACCAAAAGTAACCAGGTACTTTTTGGAAGCCACCATATCTCACATAATGTGTATCATACTTTGGGTATTATACCTCAAGCCATCACAGCCCATATGCCGATTTGGAATCCTGAAGCCATCACAGCCTATACACGTTACACCTATAGTAGTTCATAGGATACTATATCCAGAATATTTGTGTGTGAAATAAACACAAGCCATTACATCCCTCTACACACATATATGGAGAAAACTAATCATTGTTCCAAAGGCACTAGTATTTACCAATATAAGGGAGCAGTGCTAAATGGGGTAGTCATCCATTCAACCTCCCATCAGAATGTTTGGAAAAACACCCCCCAGGGCTCAGAATCCCCAGGGTGTCAGTTACCCTTACCGACAGGGTGGATTATCATATAGAAACACAAAAATTATAGAATATATATATCTCACAACCACACTATGGGAATAACCTCGTCCTAGACACAACTGCAGATAACGTCTCTCGGACTCTAGGCTCCCACTTCTAAGACTAGGTATCTTATAAGCACACAACCATTTAAGGGCTTTATTAGATTACTTAATTCCCATTTTATCAATTCCACTGTTTTTTAATTAATTCTTCAAACATTAATTAACAATGAACACTACCTCAATAAACTGAATTGGCATAATATTCAAAATCAACTGCTCTTTTTAAGACTCAAAATCACTTTTAAATTCCAGCATCTTCATCCATGTGGATTATCACCATTTAATCAATCTTTCATTACATAATTTCTTCCCCATATTCCCGTGCATTCTATAAAACCATCCTATGATACTAAACAAAAAGGGGGCTCAACACAGTGATTAGATATACTACCTGTCGAGTCTTTTCCGCCTATAGCAACGACATAGACCCATTCTCCCTCGAGAGGCTAAACACAGAAAGCACATGGCATACCCCACGTGTCATCACCTCCTTTTGAAGGAGGGTATGCAAGACCATCTTCCTTGAGCGGTGGGGAAAAGTAAAGTAGATAAATAACCAAACAAAACCACCAAAATCCATCCATCACATCCATCCCATACTATCCTCCTTGGTGTCCTCCCCGACGCCCACATGTATAAACCTATGTATCTCGCCACTCTAGGAGTCATTCGCTGCCACAACCACAAGGCCTCCCTACCTCCACATACACCACACCCCTCCAGGGTTACATTAGTGCACAAGCATCTGGAAATCATACGTCACATCAAATGGTCTTTTGGACCTTTAACAAGGCATCCATTCTTCTAACAAAATGAGCACTCAGGTCTCTAAAGAACAAGGCACTCGGCCTTTCAAACAAGAGGGTAACTACGAACCCTACATGGAATTATCTTTTATCAACCAACCAGTTATTTAATCCCTCTTGAATTAACAGATTCAATTTGTAGTTTCCAATTCCCGGAAACCTATTCAGTATGCTATCTCAAAATATTTAACATGATTACTATGCCAATTTGATTAACATAAAAAATTAGAACAACTACAACAATAGAAACAACCGGATTCATTTACATGCCTATTTATCTTTATCCAATTAATTATCAATTAATTCTGGATTTATGTTCTTTTTCAATTTCCATCAAGGACAATGAGCCAAACTAAGCAAGCATAGATATCACACTATCCAGAAAAACACGAGGCAGTAACATACGAGGGATAAAAATTTATTTATCCGGTTCAAATATTTAATTAGGTCAATTTCATTGTGATTACAAGGTATAAATCATGATAACGCTACGATTTCACAAAAACAATTAGAGAACCCATGAATCCCATAACTCAAACAGTTCGTCACGTTCTTTATCCACAAAACGGGTCACAATCCTCCTCTTGCGACAAATGCATCCACCCAAGGTTGCCACTGTACGATAGCACCAACCAAACCCCGAGAAAACCCATTACAAACCTGAAGATTACATGATATAATATTGAATGGAGAATAGGGGATGATGAAACCCAAAAGAACAACGATTAAACAAGACCTTATATCAAAGGTTGAACAATATAGCTTTGTTGCATCACAACATAGCATAACCAATCCTAGGAGTAAAGTTTGACTGTACAACTCCTACAAGAAGGATTGAAAGGTTCTACCATCTCATAGCCGATAACAAAGAGGAAGAACAAGGGAGAATGATATCTCGTTCCTTTTTGAATATTTAATCGGGAGACGGTTTAATATGCGCTTAATTATCCATTAAAAGCAGATCACATTAACCCACGCCGTTTGACCAAGTATAATAATCCAAGCCTCATTAATAATTAATATAGGATTTATGGCCTTTGAATTGGCCTTTAGAGTCCTTAAAATAAGGCTTTAAATATATTTTACATAAATGGAAACGTCAGAAGGGGCAAAAATGTAGGAATATAGAAACACTATTCATTTGCTGTTACTGTACACCTACCAATCTGTGAAATCGATCTGTGAAACCAATCTATGAAACCGATCTGTGAAACCAATCTGTGAAACTGATCTTTGAAACTAATATGTGAAACTGATCTGTTACTGTTCATAAAACAAGAAACATTGTTCACAGAACTGGAAAATTGGAAAAGTGTTTGGGATAAGTCATCTTGACCTCCCAGAACACCTCCAACACCAAAGTTTCACAAAGTTATGGACCAGAGTGGTCCAAGACATTACATCAGATACCTCTCAAAACATTCTTGTCCACAAGAATTTAAAACCAACCTAAGAAAAAGAGGGGTCCGAACAACCACCCTGTAAGATACCTCTCAGGGGAAAACCACCCTCAGTTGTTCTATAGATGGGAAAAAACCACGACATCTGAGAGAAAGGGAAAAAACAATACATATCCAATCAATTCAAGAATAACATCACATCAAATGTACATAAAATAAAGGATCAATGAAAACACAACAAAACATCTTCAAACAGCTCTGGGTACTGGACATGCATCTGTGACTCACTTTCCTAGGTACGCTCTTTCATGCCACCGTGTCGCCAGAAGACACGAACCAAGGGAATAGAACACCCACACAACACCTTCTCCTTGTGGTTTTGGATCTCCAGAGGTCACTCCTCGTAGGTTGCATCACCATCAACATCGATATCTCCCCAATTGATGATGTGAGAGTCATCATAAAGATAACGACTGAGCTGTGATACATGGAAAAGATCATGTATCCAACTCATCTATGGGGGACGTGGTACTTGATATGCCACAACTCCAACAAGAGCTATCACCTCGAAAGGCCCAAAAAATTGGGGAGAAAGCATCTTCCATGACCAAACCATCACTGCCCACGACGAGGAGTCACCTTTAAAAACACATGATCCCCAATAATGAACTCCAAGGGTCTCATCCTTTGATCATCCAATAATTTATGATGATCTTGTTTTGTCTTCATCATCTCACGAATAACCTAAACCATCTCTGTTGTATTCGGCACTAGTTCTGGTCTGGGAGTTGCTGACTCTACGACCCCAGTCCAGCACAATGGAGAACGACAAGGACAGCCATACAAGGCTTCAAACGGTGCGATACCGATGGTAGAGTGAAAACTATTATTGTACATGAACTCTACCAAGGGTAAGTGCCTCATCCATTAATCTCCAAAATTATGAAAACAAGATCGTAACCTGTCTTGAAGATTTTGGATGGTTCTCTCAGTTTGACCATCCGTTTGAGGATGAAAAGAAGTGTTGAGGCATAGATGAGAGCCAAAAGCATGTTGGAGACCCCTCCACACCCTGGAGGTAAAATGAGAATCTAGATCAGAAATGATCGTCATAGGGACTCCATGAAGTCTCACCAGCTCCTCTAGATACTTCCTTGAAAAAACTTCCAATGAGCTCAACTCCTTGATCGCTATGAAGTGGGCCGATTTTGTTAAATGATCCACTACCACCCAAATAGCATCACGTCCTCCCAGAGCATGAGGTAAACCTGTAACAAAGTACATTGAGATGCCCTCCCACTTCCACTGAGGAATCTCTAATGGCTGGAGATGACCACCAGGAACATGGTGTCTGACCATCCCCTTATGGTAGACTAAACATCGAGACACAAACTCTGAACCTGCACGCATTAGCCCTGGCCACCAAAAATGACTCCTCAAGGTTCGGTACATATTTTTCACACCAGGATGTACTACCAAGGGCGAACAAT
Organism: Viscum album; assembly: GCA_963277665.1. Classification (NCBI taxonomy): domain Eukaryota; kingdom Viridiplantae; phylum Streptophyta; class Magnoliopsida; order Santalales; family Viscaceae; genus Viscum; species Viscum album. The sequence goes on along the minus strand of OY728156.1, from coordinate 1,241,047,354 downwards.
GTAACTCTCGGAGAACCGTCTCGTGCATCGGCAAGGGAACAAAAATTATGCCATGATACAACACTTGATATTGTTCATCCTCCGACCAACCATCAGGGGCCTCACCACAAACAAATCTGTCTCTCCAAAATTCCACCTCTAAATCACCCAAATGGGACTCTTCCACATTCTTCATCAGGGATGACTTCACCATCTTCTGAAAAATACAACCTCTACCTCCAACCTCTTCAATATCAAGATGTAATGCTTACAGTTCCTCCATTACTCTCCACCAATCACCAGATTCACGCACATCATCACTATGTGACATTCGGCTCAGCGCATCAGCTAAAAAATTCCATTTTTCAGGTGTATATGATATTTTGAAGTCGTATTCCTGCCAGAACTCCATCGACCAACATTTTTTTATGTTCAAGTCACACTGGTAGAAAACATACCTCAAACTCTTATGATTAATGAAAACCACAAAGTGATCAGCAATGAGGTAATGTCCCCACAACTTCAGCGCAAAAACCACGGCTGTGAACTAAAGATCATGGGTGGCATAGTTACATTCATGGGGATGTAACTACCGGGACCCATAAGAGACAACTGACCTCTTTTTCATGAGAACACAACCTATCCCAAGATGTGAAGCATCGCATAAAATATCAGACTAGACTCTCTCAGCTGGAAGACAAATAATGGGATCCCTTACTAACTTCTCATTTAGATACGCGAAAGCTTCCTGACACTGATCAGTCCATATGAACACTTGATCCTTCCTGGTCAAAGTTGTCAGAGGAGTCACAACTTGAGAGAAATTGGCTACAAATATCCTGTAATAGCCTGCGAGACCATGGAAACTTCGTACCTATGACACTACCTTGGGGGATTCCCAAGACACCACTGCTACTATCTTCGATGGGTGCACGAATACTCTATATTGGGACACAACATGTCCCATGAAATGGAATTCTCGAGACCAAAACTCACACTTAGACAACTTTAAAAACAATTGATGTTAGCGAAAAACTCCCAAAACGGCACGTAGATGCTCTGCATTCTCCTCTTTAGATGTGGAGTACACAAGGATGTCGTCGATGAAAACCACCACAAACATGTCCATGAATTCACGGAATAAAACATTCATCAATCCCATAAACATATCTAGATCATTCTTCATGCCAAACGGTATTATAATGATATAATAATGCCCATGCCGATAACAAAAAGAAGTCTTCAGGATATCCTCATCCTTAACACGCATTTGATGATATCCAGACCGCAAGTCGATATTTGAGAACAAAGTTTCACACTTAAGTTGATAGAATAAATCATTAATCCACATAAGAGGATAGTGGTTCTTTATTGTCACTTTGTTTAAGGGACAATAATCGACACAGAACTGCAAACTTCCATCAACCTTCTTCATGAACAAAGCTGGTGCACCCGACGGTGACACACTTGGCCGAGCAAAACCACACCGCAATAGACCATGAAGCTATATATGTATCTCTCATTACTCAGAAGTGGCCATCCTATATGGAGATATAGAGATAAGATTCACTCTTGGTTGTAGCTCGATCCCAAACTTCCTCTCTCGTCTAGGTGTAATGCTACGACCTCTTCTAGAAAGACATCAAGGTACTCCTCCACGACCCTAGGAAATGCCAACTACTGAACCTCTGAAGAACTTAGAATAAACTCAGTCATCAAGGATGATAAGGATGGAACTCGTCTATGAACAATATGAGGATCTTGCTCACCAACAAACACCACTTGCTCTCCATATGCACCAAAGAAAACGACCTTAGTCCTGTAGCAATCCACAATATCCTGCACTGAATACAACCAATCCATGCCATGGATGACATCATATGGTTGTATTCGTAAACATAGGAAATCTCCCCAAGAGCGGTGTTTCCCTAACACTAGATCCCAGTCTCTACATACTTCAAACAAGTCAGATCGACCTCCATCTGGCGTAGTCAACTCCAAGGGCACTGGAAGCCTCTCTACCTCAAGTTCCAAAGCATGGACAAGGGTAGGTGATATGAATGAGTATGTCTCTCCTGAATCAAACAAGATATACACTAAGGTATAAAACAAGAAAAGGGCACCTCAAACGACATCTAGCTCGCCTGGAGCTAGCAACGCAAGAGCATGAAGCTGACCACGACCTCTCCACGACCACTCCGACCCTCATGAAGAACACCACCACGACTCCGATCTACTCTTTAAGGATGGGGTGCATCATGGGTCTGTCCTCTTCCTACCCCATCTACCCTCTGGTGATCTAAATCTGATGCAACCTGCTACTGCTGCCTTGGCTGGAACTACCTCAATGGAGGAACTTGGAGTGGAGCGCTCGATGAACGATGACTACTCTGAATAGTCGGGCACTCCCGCTGCTGATGACCACAACCAACACAAGAAAAAAATGCACTTGATCCCTTGGAAAAGGCCTGAGAGTTGCTGCCTCTGGAGAAATGAGATGTAAAGGGCTGGCACCTCCCCCCAGGTGAACGGAAACCCTTCTGCCCTGAAAACCAGGAACCCCGGACCACAACTGTACTTCATGAGGAATCATGATGATTCCCCTGTCGTGACGATCTAGTCATGGCGAAAGTCCTCTCAACAACCTATGCCCTCGCTATCTCCTCAAGATATGTCTTCATCATAAATGGGGTGACCTAGCACTGGATATCTGGACACAAAGACTCCTCGAAATGCCTCGCCCTGGCCTCATAATATGGTAATAGGTCTGAAGCATATCGTAGAAGGTTCCTAAAACAGATTCCAATCTCTCGAACACTAGATCTCCCCTTTCGAAGGGTAATAAGCTCCTGACGACTAGACGCCATCCCGGTCAAGGAAAATGAACTCAACTATAAACTTATTAATAAACTCCTCCCATGAGATCACTGACTCCTCCCGATCCCTGAGGAACAAGATCCACCACTTCCTTGCTTCTCCACACAGCATCGTCATAACCAAGGACACCCAGTGTTCCTTCCGAGCACGAATCGACCTGAAGAGGATCTCGACCTCCTCCATCCAGTATTCTGTGACAGTATCTGAAACTGAGCCCTCGTACTTCTGCAGACTCTGGCGCTGTAACTCTCGGAGTGTCTTCCTCCATGTGTCATCGTCGTTGACCTCTACCCAGTGGATATTTGCTGGCACAACCTGCTGGACATCTTCTATGCAAACCTAATGAGGACGTCAGCGTGAAGCCATAACTGTAAAATAAAAAACTGTTAGAGCTCCTAAGCCATAATTATGGAAGAATAAAGATTAATGAATTTATAGTTTTCTATAATTCATTTTAGGTTTACCTATCCCATGTTCTACCCATTGAAACACAGGTAGAAGAAGAATGAAGCATAATGTTTTCCTATGTTTCTACCCTGCAACTATTATAACCTTATTTAGTAACCATTGTAAACTTAATGGTCCATATATCAGATCATAGGGGGCCCTAAATGCCAATGTCTTAGCTATTCTCCAGTGTTTGCATCACTTGCTAAACATGAATGACACCGTTGCCCAAAAAACCAATGTAACCTCATATGTGCCTAACTCCGAACTCCATCCTATCCATCAACCTCCCTATGATACCAATCTGTCACGACCCCCTCCCCACAAAGTGTACTCCTCTGGGGATGGAAATGTTAGAAAGGAGATAATGACCCCTTAGTCCCACCTCCAGTCGGCCCCGGGTTGGAAACTAGCACCGATGTCATAGTAAACACACAAATGGGAGGAACTACCCTCTAATAGAACACATGCAGAAGAGAGAGATAAGATAGACACCAATCAACTCAAACTCAGAACTGTAATATCAAAGAAACCAATGTTCATATATGTAATTCCATGCAAAAGTACTACAATTGAAAGGGGAAACTACAAGTACCCAAAAGAAAGGAAAAAACCACAGCGACTACAATCCTAAATAGCTCCTGCAACCACAAGCTTGTAGTTATCGGTTTGATCTCCAACCGGATCTAAGAGACTTGAAAATAGTTTTTTTATACGTAGCATGAGTATAAAAATATATGAAATATGATCCTCCTCGAAGACTCTCGTGAAAAAGTAAAGAAAGCATGCCAAAGCACATTGAACAACAAGTGAAACTAACCCGTCACCTAAATAGGTATAATAAGTTCCAAACATCACCATGGATAGTCTCACCAAGTAACCCATACAAGAACATAGCATATAGTAAAGTATATCAAGGGTGCCCCACTACTACATCCCCACTAGTTTTACTCTTTTCCCCATTGACATATGTATTGTGCATCTCTCTCCAAGGCTTGCCCGTATAAACATGGGCTATGCTCCACAGTATGCACATTGTGCACCACAAAGGATTTCCCACATAGACCTTGGAAAATCACCACACTATCCTCACAACCAAAAGTAACCAGGTAGATTCTAGAAGCCACCACAGCTCGCATAACGTGTATCTTACGTTGGGTATTATAACTCAAGCCATCACAGCCCATACGCCGAGTAAGGGTCCTCAAGCCATCACATCCTATACACGTTACACCTAGAGTAGTCCATAGGATACTATATCCAGAATATATGTGTATGAAATAACCACAAGACATTACAGACCATTACACACATATATGGGGAAAATTAACCGTTGTGCCAAAGGCACTAGTATCTACCAAGAGAAGAATGCGGGGCTAAAGGGGGTAGTGATCCATTCAAACTCCCATCAGAATGTTGGGGAAACCCCCCCCCCCCCAGGGCTCAGAATCCCTAGGGTTTCAGTTGCCCTTACCGACAGGATAATGTAGTGTATAGAAACACAAAATTTACAGAATATACATAAGTCGCAACCACACTATGCGTATAACCTAGTCATAGACACAACTGCAGCTAATGTCTCTCAGACTCTGGGCTGCCACTTATAAGACTAGGTATACTATAAGCACACAACCATTTAAGGGCTTTATTATATTACTTCATTTCCATTTTATCATTTCCACTGTATGTTAATTAATTCTTCAAACATTAATTAACCCTGAACACAACCTCAATAATCTGAATTGGCATCATATTCAAAATCAACTGCTCTTTTTAAGGTTCCACGTCAACTTTAAATTCTAAATTCTCCATCCCCGTGGATTATCACCATTTAATCAATCTTTCATTACAGAATTACTTCCCCATATTCCCAGGCATTCTAGAAAAGAATCTTATGCTACTAAACACAATGGGGGATCAACACGGTGAGTAGATATACTACCCATAGAGTCTTTGCCTCCTATAGCAAGATAAAATACCCATTCTCCCTCGAGAGGCTAAATATGGAAGGCTCGTGGCATACACCGCATTTCGTCGCCTCCTTTGGAAGGACGGTAAGCAAGACCAGCTGTCTTGATCAGTGGGGAAAAGTAAAGCAGATAAACAACCAAACAAAACCACCAACATCCAGCCATCAGATCCATCCCATACCATCATCCTTAGTGTCCTCCCTGACACCCACATGCATAAAAAAATGTATCTCTCCACTCTAGGCGTCATTTGATGCCGCTACCACAAGGCCTTTCTGCCTCCACATACCACCACACCCCTCCAGGGTCATATCATTACACAAGATGTATGAAATCAAACATCCCATAAAATGGGTTCTTAGCCCTTTAACAAGGCATCTATCCACCATTCAAAATGAGTACTCAAGGCTCTAAAGCACAAGGCACTCTTCCTTTCGAACAAGAGGGTAACTAAGAACCCAACTAGGCATTATCTTAAATCAACCAACCGGTTCATTAATAACTCTAGAATTAATAGATTCAATTCGTAGGTTCCAATTCCAGGAATCCTATTCAGTAAGCTAATAAATTATCAATTAATTCTAGATTTAAGTTCGTTATAAATTTCCATCAAGGAAAAATAGCCAAACCAAACATGAATAGATATTAGACTATCTAGAAAAACACTAGGTAAAAATATACGAGCGATAACAATTTCCTTATTCGTTTCAAATATTTAATTAGGTCAATTTCATTGTCATCCAAAGGGATACATCATGCTAACTCTAATATTTCACATACACAATTAGAGAAGAAATGAATCCCTTACCTCAAATTGTTCATCACGTTCTTTATCCACACAACGGGTCCCAATCCTCCTCTCGCGACAACTGCATCCACCCGACGATGCCACGATACGACAGCAGCAACCAAACCCCAAGAAAAACCCATTAGAATCCTGAAGATTACATGGTATAATATGGAAAGGAGAATAGGATAATATGAACCCCAAAAGAACGACGATACAACATAACATATATCGAAGGTTGATCGATACAGCTTGGTTGCATCAAAACAGAGAAGAACCATTCCTATGAGTAAAGCTAGATTGAACAACTCTTACAGGAAGGATTGAATGGTTTTAGAGTCTCATATCCGATAAAAAGTGGAAGAACAAGGGAGAATGATATCTCATTCCTTTTTGAAGATTTAGTGGGGCGACAGTTTAAGATGCACTTAATTCTCAATTAAAAGCAAGTCGCATTAACCCACACGGTTTGACCAAGTAAAAAATTCCAAGCCTTAAGAATAATTAATATAGGATTTATGGCCTTTTAATCAGCCTTAAGAGTCCTTAAAATAATGATTTAAGTGTATTTTATGTCAGAGGAAACATCAAAAGGGGAAAAACAGTAGGAATATGGAAACACTGTTCAACTACTGTTACTGTACATCTACTGATCTGTGAAACCGATCTGTTACTGTTCATAAAACTGGAAACACTGTTCACAAAACTGGAAAATTGGCAAAGTGTTGGAGATATGTCATCTTGACCTCCCAGAATACCTCCAACACCACATTTTTACAATGTAATGGACCAAAGATGTCTGGGCCATTACAATATAAATGTCCATACAAGTATCCAACACTAATTCAATGTACATATTTCAAAATTAATTCTTCATAGATGGATTTTAGTGTGTTACTGAATCCTCTTGGTAGGTAAAAACATTGGGAGAACACAATTATTTTAAAAAATGCCATGTGTGTCTTCTCCCTCCTCTTTTAAGATATAATTCAACCTTCATTAATTTGGAACTCTCAATACCTTCTAATAAAAGAGAACCTATGAAAATGTCCCAATAAAATATATAGATTCATTCTATAATTGTTCACTTGGGTTGAAATCCAAACTTCAGAGGCCTTCGGTGAAAAACAAAAAGAATTTAACTACTGAAGATGTAGCATTATTTCAAAGGAACTTCTGTTTTATATAATTGCCCACACCATAATTTATTCCTATTAATATATTATAAAATAACGTCAGTATATCAAATAATCTATTATTTTTTATTATTAGTTATTTACCTACATTCACACATAATTTCATTAAATTAGATACACATTTATCGTTTATGTGTACCGGGGACTACCGTCTTGAGAACTAATGTTATTCATTCATCCATTACAATCATTTATGGTTGAAGATCATTAAAATAAGACTATTTTTATGTGATATGTATGATTTTAATTATGTATTTAGTAATATTTAATTTTTAAAGAACAAATGTCCTCATGCTTTTCCATATTTTGGGAATATGTTATCATCGTTTGTGGCTGTCTGGAGTACCCTCTCCTCAAAGAGATGTGATTCATTCACATATTACATGGAATGCATTAGGGATGGTTTATTAAATTATTATTATATATATGAAATCATAACGGTACTATAATTATAATATAAATATATATATATATATATATATAACATTTAATTTCTTTCTTATACTATGAAAAAGGGAAAGAGCATTCAAGCGTATGTATGGCCTATGGTCAATATGAACTCAGAATTACATTGGATATTTACATCATTTATATATTTTTATAAATAATAATATATTGAATATATATGATATTTATATCATTTTATTATATAATTTAAATAAGTTATTCATGATCTAGGTTAGAGGATCATGAACAAAAATTCAAAACATATATGCAAAAAGAATCTCTTATTACCAAAAACTAAATTTTAACATAAAATTGTAAATAAAAGGGTGATATATGTTCATAATATAATCATATACGATATGATATATAATAATATTATTTTTTAATAAATGTATAAATAAAAAATATTTATATTATACATGAGGTTTTAAAGTGAATGAAGAAGTTCATGACTTAAGGTACGAGTTTTCTAATCTGACATTTATTTTTTTTACCAAAATGTAATATTAAAAAATTATTATTATTGGGTGGATTATATATTTCCCTATGAAATTTTATAAAATTAATTTATTTTATTTAATAACATGAAAAATATTAATTCATTTTAATATTTCATTGATATCATAATTCAAAGGTTACTTAATTTGTAAAAGGATTTCTAATTTTACACTTTTTATACAAAACATAGGGATTATTCACAACTCATTTATTATTTGTGTTGTATATAATACTAGTGAATAGAATCTATGATAATTTTCCTTATTTTTATGGTCATTAAAATATTAATTTTTTCAAATCTATTTTGTGGGGTTTTACAGTTCAATTGTTACCAAATCATTAAGGCAATTTTTTCTCAATTTTCATTCTTTGAGTCACATGTTCTGTTAATAACCTATTTTATTTTTCAAAATTTATATAATTAAATTTAAAATGTATCATGATTAATATAATTAAATAATTATATTTTAATAATAATATAATCTTATTCTTTTATACGTATTAGGATTTAATGATTCCATGCTACTACGACATTATTTCTACAATCTCATTGTTCATCTGTATTCTTTAAAACTTTGCTTCAATTGATTAAATATTATGTACAATATCTAAATAATTATCAATATTTTTTTCCTATATTTACTCATTAAATATTCATGAAATGGTGCCAATTTTCCAGTAATTGTATCTTATGATAATTAATATTTTTTAAAGATAATGTAATTTGTATTATATCTTCAGTAAAAAATCTGTTTTATTCAAAATCCATGTTTCCTAAAAATGATTTAAAAATGATTTTATATTAAATATTAATTTCATTTTACTGGAAAATGACCTTAAAAGTTGTTTTTGTTCTAAAAATGTTATCAAATTATTTTGAACCTTCCTATATATTTTTTCATAGATACATTCAATGAAAATTATTTGAAATAATTATAATATTCTTTTAGATGTCTTTGATGAAAATTTAAAATAAAAACTTTTTCAAAAAAGGTTTATTTTTCAATAAGTGTTTTAAATTATTTTTGGATCATAAATTATATTTTTTACAATTGTTATTTTCAATGAAAAGGATATCAAGTATTTGGAAGATTCATATATATTTTTTCATATTTATTGAAAAAATGGTTTTTACAAAGGTTTTATATACAAGAATTGTTTTACATAATGTGAAATGAACTATTTATATGTTTGAAAAAGATTATTTGAAATGAATATTATGTTCAAATTGTTTTTAATGGAAAATATATTTTATGAATAAATGTTTATAAAAGATTATTCTAAATTAAATTCCATCTATGATGTTATCAATTGGTGCTACTCATGTCTTACTGAAAATATAATCCAATGTTTACATTCATATTATTTTTCAAAATGGTATATATTTATATGGAATTATATTGATGAATACCACTTTAATTTATTGGTTATTCTTCAATGAAATGATTTTTAAACCAATAAATTTTCCAAATGATACGATATGTTGAATTATTTATGATACAAATCTCAATTCATACATTTTGAAATGATTGTTTATGATATTGTGGAAAATGTATGTAATATTTCATTATGAGAGTAGTGGAACCAATATCTCACTATATTGAATTTGGAAAAAACTTTTATCTCATTTTATAGAGATGGTTGGAATGTGGATTAAACTTAGTTAAATAAATAAACTTTGTTTCTATGATGGTCTTAAGAGTGAACCTTGATTTCTAATAGGATCTTGAGAGTAAACCGTATATAATAACATTTTATTGTGAGAGAACCATTACTACAATTAGTTTTGGGAGTGTGAACCCATTCCACCGTAAAAAAATTTAAATAGGTAGGGAAAGGGTTGGGACTTTCCTGGAAAGTGTATACCCATGAAGTACAATGATATGTTTTGGAAATGATCCCTAAATTATAGTGATTGATTTTATTTTCGTTGGAATCTTCAAAAAATTACATTTCATATTCATATATCATGATATCATGTATTGTGATCATGATTTCCTTATGATTCTTGTATTATAAACAACTAACCATTATTCCAAAATTCTTGCTTACAATCATTGATATGATGGGCATGATCATTTAATTGCATTTTCTTCTTCTCATACCCTTCTTATTAGTATTATTCAAATATATCCCACATATCTATTCTTTTTAGTTATCTGAGTACACAAAATTTAATTTTCATTTTCACCATGTTCTGAATAGTGGTTTTGAGTAGTAGTACTACGAGGGATATTTTGTTGGAAACATTAAATATCTTCCACCAAGATAGAGTATTTTGTTACAGTTTCCAATGACATTAATTTATTACAGTCCTCTGGCATGTAATATTGTATACTTCCAAATATTCATCTAATGTGATATAATTTCCATGTATGTTAATCATGTGTCTCTATAGTTGGTATCAAATGAATGGTTTAATCAATATTTGTAATATATGATGTGAAAACATGAGTGATATCTCAAGGAATATTTATAAGGACATGTATTGATATTCCTCTAAGGATGAGGCAATGATGTCATGATTTTGGGATTCCATAAGTATATTTTTCATGATTGTGTGGTTTTGATCTATGATAAGTGTTGAACACACTATGATTTCAAGTATTAGTCAATAGGGAAATAAAACGAAACCGAGTTAACAGTGAATGCTTTTGAGGATGAAGGTATGCACATTATACAAAATGATGTCTTATGTGGAAATACCATGAATTGAATCTGGATGTTTGATTATGTATTTTTTATACTAATAATTATAAGGAGGAAAAAAATTAACTTTAAGAGGTATTGGAATATCTCATATTATTATTAACATTAAATTTATGAGTAAATTTTATATTGACGATGAGAATCATTTAGAAATAATTTATATTTCCCAATAAATGAAAGGTATATTAAGGAATAAGATGATGAAACCAGATTAATAGTTCAAGATTAATAGAGGATGAATGTAAATTATATGTGTTGTAATTAAAATATTATTTTATTAAAATTGAGAAATATTTATCTATTTTTATTTTTTAATTTAATTATGTATTGAAAACAATATGTTGAATGGTGATGATGACTTAGAAATTTGATTTATTTAAATGATGATATTTTGAATAATGAAAGGCCATAGTTAATGCATTTGATGATAACAAAAATTAAATATAGGATGTGAAAAGATATTATTATATGGATAATGTAAATTGGAAAGTATTTCTAACATTAGAATTAATTGTTGAGTTAATCAAAAAGTGGTTAATGATATCAGAGTTGGATATTAAAAAGCATAAGGAATATGTCTAGAGATATTTGGAATAATAAGGCATGTTTTTTTCAAAGAATTATGTATTGAAATTTAGGTTACTAACATGTTTCATGAAAATATTTGATATTGGTATTAATATGTTAGTAATGTGATAACAAAGAGTTGTTTAATGATATAGGATGTATCATTGTTATAATTATTTAGTGAAGTTATTTATAGTGTTTTAGTCTTTAATCTTTTGTAAGGGTTGTAATGATAAACTATTATGGTAATTTTTATTATTAACATCTAATGTGGTTTTAAATATTAAAGTATTATCTCACCATATGAGGACTTATTCATATTAAACACCTTGTGAGAACCAATATTGCAGTTTTTTGTAACTAAATATTGTGGTAATGATTTATCATTCAACATATGTATCTTATGATCTATTAGTGCTTCATGAATAACAAAATAAACATTATTTTTTAGAGGAATATATTTTTTAGAAATTGTTCATGGAATAACCAAAATGTTATTTTGGGAATATCAAATGGAATAAAATCTTGTATGTTTATATCCTTTGGAATGTTCATCAACTCTTAGTAGAGGAACATTGAAAAAATGTTATCGTAATATCTTCATTTTTAATGAATAAAATTTTCCCTTATATCATCAGAGATCTTTGGCTTTATTATTATTATGTTTATTTGTAAAACCCACTAATGCTAATTAATGATATATATCACTATCCATCATGAAATGATAACATTATTTCTCATCCATGTCTATGTTTTCACCTTCAACATATGTTCTCCAATGTGAAAACATGGTTATGAAGTACATTGGTTTACTATAATATTTCCACCATTCCCTTTTTAAAGGATGTTTTAGTATTCATTTTTACAATGTGGGTTTCCATGAAATGAAATTTTGTGTAGTAAACATTTCATAACAAAGATTAATTTCACTAGAGAAATTAATTTTATGGGGGGTTTAAATGTAACACCTTTTGATTCTTCAAATTAGTATTATTTAATTTAATTTAATATTTTTGATATTTTTCATTTCACACAAAAATGAATATATCATGTTTTATATGAATGAAATTATTTTTTATTGATTTATACACAAACCCAAGTCAGTATAATGTGATAATAAACAATTTAATTAGCTTTCACAACACCCAACACTATCATTCAATTCAGTTCCACACAATGTCATGTTTCTATGATAACATTCAGGACATGTAGGGCATATTTTTACAATATTTCAATATAATATTAATATAAATATTGAAATATTATTATAGTTTCCACCTTGAAATCGGAATAGTGGTTATGAATGACATTAATTAATTTATTAAAATATTATAAAAAATTGTATATTAAGTGAATTATTTGGTGGCCAGTTAACTAGAAATGAAAGAAAACCTTTTTTGAAAATTATATAAATCATTTGCAGGATGTTTTTTTTGAAATAAAATAGGTTTTACCTCAATAAATTAATAAAATAAATTTTCCATATAAAAAAAATATATAATGTAATTATATATTATATTAAATAATCTTTTTAGCATTCATATTATGGGTTTTATTACAAGATATAGGAAGAAACTTCATTGTACTGATAATAATGTATATTTTGCTAAAATATAATTATAATGCCTTTTTAATGGAACAAATATTTTGATTTAAAATTTAGACCCTTATGTAAATATAATTTGAAATGGAACATAATTTTTGAAATCATAATGTCAAAATTATCATTGGGTGAAATTTCTATATTATTTGAGATGTTTCATTTTTGGATTAATAGAAATATTATGTAATTTTAATTATAAGTTGGTTTTTCATTTAATTTTTTATATAGTTAAATTATATTTTAAATTGGTTTCAACATTTAATTATATCAAATATAAATACAATAAAACATTTTATTCTATTGTAATCCTTTTGAATTTGAAATTGTAAACAAAATCATTTTAAATGTTTGAGGTTGTTCACTTTAAAAAACCTTTGTTTCATTCCATCTATGAGATTAAATTTAAATTAATTTCTAAAATTTATTTTACTACAATTTGAGAAAACGTAATATATATTAAGAATTATAAAATTATATAATATTTAGTATGTTGAAATTAGTTTTTTACAAAAAATACTTGTGAATGTAATTAAAATTAATTAATGTAATTATGTTTAAAGCAATATTATTTACTCAAAAATAAAATAATTTAGGTGTAAAAATTACCCTAAACTATCCAAAACCCATTTTATTTCCATATTTTTAGCTTAACACGTAATTTTTTGAATTTTATGTATTACGGAATCCTCTTGGTCGGTAAAAACATTGGAATCACACAGTTCTTTTCAGAAATGTCATCTGTGTCCCCTCCCTCAACATACAAAATAGAAATTTCCCCTACTAATATTCATAATACTCAATAACATTGTATTAAAAACAAATTATACATATATACTTAAATATTCCTTCCATTAATCCAATAATCCTCACATTGGAAATTAATCCAACCATGGAATCCTTTTGGTGATAACCAAAAGGTTTTACCCAAAAAGATGTAACATCAATCTATAGAAGGTTTTTTTATTTCATTCTCTACAACCAAAAGTAATAATAATCTGTGATTATATTATAATCTCACTATACTACATATTATTATATTCTTTTATGAATTTTTTACGTAGACACACAGAAACATCCATCAAAAGGGATATGTGATGATCGATAAGGTGTACATATGACTACAGCCTCACGAACTGACGTTGTTTGTTCTTCCATTTTGACATTTAAATATTTTAGATAATGTTGGTAAGAATATTTTTATACTATATATATGATTAATACTATTTTTTATTTTTTATTATTTTTCTTATAACATATACCTTTATTATTTCTATTTTGATGGAATAAGATAACTTTTTTTATGGATGTGTGGACTACCTCTTTCTCAAGGCATTGTGATTTGTTCAAAACTTAAATGAAAATTATTAAAGAATGGTTTGGTAAAACTCTATGATATTAATGAATAAACTACTATAATTTAATTAATATATATATATATATATAATTTACTTTCATACTTTTAATACAACATCAAAATAGAACCAACTTTAATGAGTTTGTACGACCTACCGTATACATGAACAGTGTATTTCATTATATTTATATATAGATTTTTTTTATTATTAATAATTATATACTGAATATGTATTATCTTTATATAATTTTTTACATTAATTAAACAGTAAAATCATTATCTAGTAAAAGGATGCGGAATAAAATGTTAAAACATATTTGAAAATGTAGCTGCTATTAAACGAAACATAACATTAATATATAATTTTTAATAAATATGTAATTTAAATTCACAGTAAAATAATATAAGTTGTTACATGTATTAATATAGTAATTTGGAACATTAGTAATGATATTTTATTAATTATACAAAATGTTTTAATGTGTTTGATGAATGTCAAAAGTTATGGTAAGGATTTTCACATCTCACTTTCATTTCTGTGACATACTTGATAGTTTTAGAAGTTATTCTTATTAGGTAGTGTATATAGTTCCCTATTTCATCTAATATCATGAATTTAATATATTTTATTAAATTATAGCTTACAATTGATGTTATTATTTCAGGTATCTCATGATTCAAATGTTACTCATGTTGTAAGGGGATTTCTAGTCTATCATTCATTTCTATAAGACATATGCTATATTAAAAACCTATTATATTGTGTGGTGTATATACCTCCCATTAACATATTAGATTTCAATTATCATTAAATTTATGTTTATTATCATATCCATTCGAAGATTACTTTTTAAAAGGGTTTTACATTTCAAATATTACTAAACCTTTCAGGTTATTTTATCTCAGTTTTCATTCTTTGAGACACATGATTTTTTATACACTTGTATTCTTTTATGAGGTATATAAACATACATTTCACATGTTATTTATGAAATATTATTCTTTTAATGATATTTAAATATTCATTTAATTTCATTATCTAATGGGGATTTGAATTCAACATTTCCACATTGGTATGATTTTGTTACTACAATCACATTGTATATCAGAATTATTTATGATTATGATACTATTTATGAAATTATATGATCCATAGGTCAATAATTTTCATGAAATTTATTATCCACCAGTTATTAATTATATCATAAATTAATATTACCATTTTTCTCTCAGTTTTATGTAATATAATCAGGTAATTTTTAATAAAATTAGAGTTTTTTCTCTATTCTATTGGAAACATTTTTATTAAAAAATATGAATCCTAAGAATATTCTCAAAAAGGATCATAAATGAACATTTGAAAAAATATAATTATTTTATATTTATCATGTGTTTAAAAATGTTTATTTCATGATTCCATTATATTTATTGTGGTTATTTTCAATGAAAAGTATTTCAATTTTTCGAATGATTTTCTTACATTTATTATGATTATATCAATGAAATTTTTATTATAACCATGAATTGTTCTAAATTATTTCAAAATATTCCATTATATATTATTAAAATGATATTTTCAAGGGAAATTATTTCAAAAATTTCAATTATTATTTTATATGTTTTCAATTCTATTTTAAATAAAAAAAGTGATTAAAATATTATTTATACACATGATGATTCTTCAAAATTATGTCCAATATCAGATAAAATCCATTAGAGATACTCAAGACATACTAAAAATATAATAAAATGGTCCCTTTAGTATTATAGCACTTTATTATTTATGTTTTTATCGAAATATTTTTATAAAATCATTTCTATTTATTGAGTTATATGTTTATGAAACATATTTCTCAGTCATGGGATAAATTATTATGAAACCATATTCTTTTTCATTGTTATGAAATTATGATATATTTATTAAACTTGTCTCTTTTCAACATGTTAAAATATGATGACATGTTAATGATAACCATTTCATTTAATGGGAAATGATATTATTTTTATGAACTTATGGAACACATATTCATGATTTCATTATGAGACAAGTGAGACTTATATCTCCATCTAATGATTTGGGTAATGATTTATATCTCTTGAGATAGTAATTTATAAAATACTTTAATGATAATTGGTGTGATCCATGAATACTATGATGGTCTTTGGAGTGATCATTGATTACAAATATGGTTTGGGGAGGGAACCTACTCCGCTATCTAAAATGGGGTGAAATGGGTATGGTGGTGTGTCCCTCCAAATAAGTGTATCCCCTATGATGTTACATGATACATTTTTAGATAACTATACTTGTCATATATGGAATTTTGTAATATTATAATCTATCTACCACAAATTCAATGTTTTATTCATATGTTAGAATTTTATGGATTGTTGTCATGATTTATTTAGGATTAATGTCTTCTAATGTACCAATATTTCTATAATTATTCAAGTTTTTGATATTTTATATGAAGGGTATGATATAATACTAATTTATCTTATTCTTGTACCCTTATACTTGTGATTATTCTAAAATATCTCACTGGTTTAACCATACCGATCATCTATGATCACACTTTCTTTTGTTTCATTTCCCCATATTATAAAGAGTGGTTTTGAGAAGGAAAACTAAAGGGTAATATCTTTATGTGGAATAATTAAGATATTTCGATGATGTAGATGATTATGTTCCATCATTCCAAAAAAAACTAATCTAATTTGGTTCTAATGCATAAATTTTTTTAATGTTCTGAATATTCATCTAAAATGATGTAATACTTCTGTATGTTAATATATGGTTGATTTATTCCCTTTTGGTGTAATTATTTAAATAATTTAGATATATTTTACTTATAAATTTGTGTTTGTATTTAATATTTATTATAAATATAATGGTATAAGTTTCTCCTAATATCATGGCTACAAGATATATTAACTGAAATATAATATTTTGATAGCCTGATTCACTCTTAACCTATCCGGGAACCATGGTGTACAAAAAAATATAAACAATATTCAATAAAAAACCTTATTACAAAAATTGTTAAATAAAAATTAATAAGATTATAACATATATTAACATTCAAGAGTTCTAAACACAATATACATTGATAAAAGAAAAGAAAAATGGGGTGAAATAATTATTAAAAGATAAATATGTAGAAGACAAACCTCCTTAATGTCATCTTTCTATATTAAGAATGGTTTGATGAACTTTTATATGTATTTTTTATCCTTCAATGTCTTGTAAAATTATGACAATATAATAATTAAAAAAAAACAAAAATGACATGAAAATATAATTATGATATAGATTAAACTAATGTAACACCAATGAACGAAAAAATGTGTAATTTTTAGGGATACAAGAAAATTGAAATAGTAATATGGTTATCACAATGTATTGGATTTATATTTAATCTCAATAAATTATCATTTGTTTTATGTTTATCACAAAATAAATCGATAATAAATACATATAGTGGAATAATTTTTACATTTAATATAGTTATTTGATAAAAAATACTACTTCTTGATAGACCTCAAAATAAAATATTCTCATATGAAATAAAATATTTTCGAAAAACTTCTTCAATCTAATCTATATCATCTACATTAAGAAAATATTTTAACCAATTTTAAATTTAGTTATTTTGGATTTTCATGGAATATTTTACATAAACATTCAAAATACTTATTTTTTAGAGAATTTATAATAAGGTAATGTAAAATTTTTATTGTACTTATATAATGTTTTTTGTCTAAAATTTTAATAAATTCATCATGGTCATTAATGAATAAATTTACTATACGATTCATTATAAGAAGGATTTTATTTTGAATAAAAAACATTTTATTTTTAATATGATATATTTATGTTCTCTTAAGATATTTAATTTAATTTTCTGTACAATTTGAGAAATGAGAAAAGATTTGGCTTCACCCATTATGCTAAATTCAAACTCATTAATCATAAATTTTTTTTTAAAAATCATTATATTTTTTTGACTTGGTAAAAAATAATGAAATTGAAATATAATAGAAGAACAATGTTGTATTTAAAAAAATTATTTATAATTAAATTTTTATTAACGATGCCTTTGCAAGAATTATTCTAATGTAATTATATTGAAAGAATATCATTATATTCTCTGGAAGATTATCTGACTACATAGAATACTAGACTATGTTTAAGTAGATTTTCTAGAAATTTTGTATCTTCAAAACAATAATTTTATTGAAAATAGACATTATCTAGAATATATACATTAATAAAATCAATTTTAGTATACATTTTATATAAATTAAAAATTAATTGTATTTTAACGTCTATTAATATTCATATAAATTTTAATCTAGCCAGTAGTGACTTTTTTTCATCATACTCTATTCATTTATGTTGAAAAAACCCCTTTACAACATTTCTTCATTAAATTTTATCAATATTTAAATTTTCATGACATCTGTTTCTATAAACACATTTTATTAATATTACCAAAATACAATCGGGTCATTGAACTATATTAAAAACATGATTCCTATCAAATTTATTGTGTACTATTTTCATTTTTCTTATCCAATTTTTTCACCTATGTTGTAAATATTAATTTTCGGTTTTAATTTTTATATGAATTTAAGAGGATGACATTTATTTAATAGGGAACATCTAGTTCATACTATTAGACATACATCAACAATAATAATATTTCATGTGTAACTTATTAAGATCTAACGATTATTTGGTAATGTTATAAGTTTATCATCAACTAATAAATATATATTTATTTTGAGTGATTTATATATATTTAAAATCCAATGATCCACCTTAGAGTAGGTTTTTAATTGGTCGTTGAGAATAAATTTATTGAAATATGATTGGAGTGTTTTCATAAAAATAATATAGAGAAATAACCTTCTTAGGTTTTAAATAAACAAAAGAATCAGTTTAATAAAAAATTACATGATTTGTTTCATCAAAAATATTAGTAGTTTGTTATAGAATATTATATCCTCACTAGTTATAGAATAAATAATAAATATTATTTCAGAAGCCTTAATATAGAATATAATTTATAGATATACAATATTCGGCATAAATACATTAAACTAAAATACTCCAATGATATTAATTTTTTATTATTCCAATCTTCAAATCTTAGGTAGTTTTATTTAGATAAGGTTTTAGTAAACCCAAATTTAATATTTATAAAACTATACATAAACTACCAAACCATAAAATTCAAGTATTAGAATACTGACATTGTAATGTTCGATTATTTTCCCACGAAATATAATTCATTCATTCCAGAAAAAAAATTATGCTGTTACAGGTGCTAATAAATTATGTGTAACACCTTTTTTACAAAAAAAATTCAAAACAGAGTCCACAAAACTCACCATCATTTTCACTGTAGATATTAAATCGTGTTAGGTTGTTCTCTTTTTTAATAGATACACAAGAAATCGCAAAATGATTAAGAGAATTGGATTTTTAGGAGAGAAAATAAAACCCATATAAATCTAGTGTGATCATTAACCAAGTCATACACATTGTGTTTTCACCCAACACATCCCATTATCTAGGACTAAATAGATCAATATGAAGTAACAATAAATGTTCAGAAGATGAAAATTATCATTTAGATTTTAAAATAGATGAATGTTTCATAAAAATATTATATGGATCATAGATTCTAGTGGAATTGATCTTATAGCTTGGAAGACCCCAAACATTTACATTCTAAAAACATTTGTTTAGAATCTAAATGTTAAAGTGTCCTAGTCTTTCATTCAAAAGCCATGATAAATATGTAGCTTCCCTTAATGTGTGGAATTTAGGGTGACTTCATACTTTTATGTAAAGAGTGTATACATTTTCATTCATATATGATAATATAATTAATGTATCTTTTGAACAGTAAACTATTTTATTTATCTTTCTTGGTGTTCCAAAGATAACCCTGAGCACAAAATTGACTAACGACGAATGGTTGGGCATAAGATCAAAACCAAAAATAAAATTTGAAACTATTTTTCGATAAAGAATGAAAATTTTAAAATTCTGAAAATTTCAAAATTTACATTATAACACCATTATAAATTAAAAGAATAATATTATGTTGGATAGTGTATTCGACATGGAACACTGACATTATACGACTCATAAAATATATCAATGTAATAACCGAACTATTAAATTGGATGGTGTAAATATGATTTACTAATTAACATATATATATATATATATATATATATATTTCTGACTCAATATAAATTTAAATTTAAATTCTTATTAAATAGCCAATGAATTTTTATTAATGATATTTTCTTGATCAAAATTAAAATTTCACAAAAAATAAATATTTATTTTTTGAGAAAATATTATATTTATTTTCTAGAGTTTTTATATACAATTTTAATTAAATCAAATTTATTTATGAAATTATAACATCAAAATTAAATTATGGTTAATTTTTTGTATATTTAGAAAAAAAATTTACTTTTGATTTAATTGTGAAAATAATGATTTTTATAAAATTATAATTTATTTTAAATAAATTATAGTCCATTTTGATTTGAAATTGATTTTTCATTATATAAGAAATATTCATTATATTTAATAAAATTAGTTACATTTGAATCATATTTTTACTGGATTTTAGAATAATATTTTCTCAGGATTAAAAACACTTTTATCTTAAAACCGAAATAAAGTGCATAATGATATTCCATTTTATTACATTAAAAGAACCCTTAATGAGTAATTATTTATGTTAAATTTGTATATTATATATCTATATATATGAATTAACATTCCTATAATTTTAATTACATTTCATACAGTTAGTATAAAATCTTATTAAGCTCGTTTTTTTAAAGAACCACTTTTTTGTCTCCTATGTCGGTTTAAGTTTAAATTAAATTTTACCATTCATGGGAATTTTATTTTATGAAATTTATTGTATAATATTTATCACAATTTTATTATTTTATATAATTATTTGAACATATATTTTTTCATAATGAAAAGTGAAAATATTTAATGATTTTGTCATTGTTAAGGAAAAAACTTGTTTATAGAGATGTTAAACTAAATTGATAATAGTGAAAATGAAATAAAAACAATGAAAATTATTTTTAGGGACATATTTATATCTTATATTATATTATCTTTATAAATTTTATATTTTGGGTCATTTTTTAGGTGTAAAACATTCTTATAACATTTTCCTACAGAAATTACAACTTATATGCTCCCCCACTTATAAGAGGCCACCAACACTCATCTACACATCACATATAAAAAGAATTTTTTGACAAAAAACATCATTTAAATAACATCCTCACCTCCCTTCA
The DNA here is from genome assembly GCA_963277665.1 of Viscum album. Taxonomy (NCBI): domain Eukaryota; kingdom Viridiplantae; phylum Streptophyta; class Magnoliopsida; order Santalales; family Viscaceae; genus Viscum; species Viscum album. The sequence goes on along the minus strand of OY728156.1, from coordinate 1,241,025,564 downwards.
GACATCTTTGAATACTTTTTTATTATAAATCATTCATTGGATGGATTTTGATGCAAACCTATAGAGGTCGTTAGGAGAAAAGGTATCTTTCATAATATAGTGTTTTATTTTATTTATTGTTCCATCTCCGGAGAATATTATTAAATGATAAAAATATATTAACATCATTATATTTGGTTTCCCGGACATTTTATAATTTTTATGGTATAACCGATGTACATATCCACTTCTATCAAATGGGAAAGGAAACCATCGTTCATTTTTATGATAAACTATCACCTCAAGAACAGATGTAATTTGGGTTACATCATTTTCTATATTGGATTGTTATAGTGATGGAATTATGAATAAAATTGTAATGTCCCGGAATTTCCATGTAATTCTTTTTAATGAAATGTGAATTTTACGGGTCCATTAAATTTGACGGCGCGCGATTCCAAGTCCCGGAGTTCCCGCCATGATCTGTCGATGTTTTTTTCAGCTTATCTTAACGCGCATAAGCAGTTTTCCTGAGAAAGTTGAATAAATCATAAATGGTAATTCAGATACAAAATCTTAGGGCACCATTGAACTAAGGATGGCGGGTTTACCCTTGGCATGAATTAAAATTAGTCAGCGCATGCCTCCTGTGAGAAAACCCAAAAATAGCATAATTGTATATAAAATAATTTAGTAAATTATTTTATTTTTCAAATGCTTATAAATCAAAAATGGTAACTTGGATAAAAAATTTGAGAACACCACTGAACTTGTGAGTTTATTCTTTCATTAAACAGATATTAACATTGGCCGATATGAGCCACCAATGAAAGCTAGTTTATGGCCGCAAATAAAATAATTAAGTGACAATTATTTTATTGTAAAATTTATAACATCTAAAAATTATCTCGGATTGAAAATACCATATTACAGTTGGGTTCATTGGTTCTTGTATCACTTAGTCAGAGCCTAACCTCGACCGGTGTGAGTTGAGGGTGACTGATAATAATTTTCTGATCTTTTGTTTTCAGGTACGTTCAATAAACGCGCAAGCGGTGTTTTGTATCTTTTGAAGAATTGCATGGAATTGGAATATGAGGGCCTAGTTGAACTCACATATCCATTTGTTTCTTAAAATAAATTCACCTTAATGGCATTTGGTCGAGAATAAAAGTTCATTTTTGGATTTTTATAAAAAAATAAAAATAAAGTGTACAATAATTTATTTTATTTTAAGTTGTCATGTGAGTGAATGCGTGTTAAAACACCCACAAGGGAGTTGGAGCTGGGACCGCCACACCCTAACCTCCCATGAGAGGTTATGGTGGTGGGACCACCCCCCCCCCCAAACATAACCTCCCGCAAGTGGTTATGATGTGGGGACCACCCGAGATCAAAACCTCTCAATTCCCTCAATTAATTTCATGTATTAACGTAAAATTAAATGATTTCAATTTAATTTCATGTGTCAAAAAATATTAAATTCTTTCATTCAATTTTATGTGTCAACATAAAATTAAATCATATCACTTATTTTCTTAGATACAGGCTATGTGGGGGACGCCTCTTGGAATCCTCCCAATAATTAAGCCAACATGCCTTTTAAATTGCTCCTACGCTATATAATTCACTTGACCCCCTTTTTAAATCAAGTAAATGCATCGTTGGAATTTAGGAAGGCTTCTAATAAATGAACTGTCATAAATTCCATGGTGGTTACATACCTCTCTCCCTCTCTTATATATAGGGTGCATGGGAGGAGGATTTGGGACGACCTCACCAAGCAACGAAACGCCGTAAAAGTGATGTAACGCCCAACACATGGGGGATTACGTCTTCTCCAACAAATAAGGGAGAATAGAAACCTTCTTCGACTTCTTCTCGGACACCTACTGATATGGAGTGTTATCAATGAGCCGACACAACTCGAGTTTGGAAGTGCTTGGAAGAAGCGACGAATGACGATCTTCTACGTCTTCTTCCGTGACCCCGTCAATGAACGACATTGTCCTTTTTGCACCAATGTTAACCAACTACAAGCAAGGTAGGGGTTTACTTTTGAATAAGTATGATATTTAGCTATGTTCTTCATTTCTCTCAAAAATGAAAAATGAGGAATTTTTTTGCTTCTTACTTATGAACAAATTGCTATCACCTCTAAACGCGAAGGGTGTGGCCCAAACTAACATGGCCAGACTCGCCCCTGCAAATCTTTTGTGATGTCTCTACAGTAATGCAATGAGGCGATGACGATGATGGTAGCAACGGTGAAGGATGCAATCCCCACGGCATCCACGAATCATGCTGCTCCCTCGCAGCGCACTGAAGCTTCCAACTGAACACAGCAGGCCCGAGCGGCGCGCTCCCGGTGCCCCCACGGCCTCCCAACACCCTGCCCGACGCTCGGCTCGCCTGGTTGCGGCCTCCCAGTGCCGTGGCCGTCGTGCGTCCAGCTTTCCCGCGGCCCCCGCACCATGGATGGTGCCCCCACACCCCGCCCAGCCACTGCCACACCCTGCACGACGCCCTATCGGCGACCGCGCGGCCTGCCTGGCCGCTGCCGTGTCCTGCCCGACACCCCCGCGCCCTGTCCGGCGCCCTCTCGATGCCCATGCGGCCTTCCGAGCCCCTACCGCGCCCCACCTGGGGCACCCATGAACAGCCCACGCTCCGCGCGTCCTACCCCATGGTCTCCCGACCAGCCCGACCTCCTAGGTCGCGTCGTCAAAGCCGCGCCCCATGCGACGTTGGCCGAACTGGCCCCGACATTTGGGCCGAGCCACCTACATCGTAACCTCCAGACCAAATCGCACTAACAATCTACTGGGCCGGCCCCATTGTACTAGGCCAACACATAGCGTGCTAACCCGCCCAATGGGCCGAGTCAGACCCGGCGAGTCTGACCGAGTCGACCCATACTAGGTTTTCCTAGACTGGTATGGTCCGAGTCAGTGCGATCGGGTTAGACCGGACCAGGCCCACTACCGACCCCTATACTTTCTTTTGGCCATATCATTGGAACTTGACGCCGGTTTGACAAACCTTCAGTGGTGCAGGTATTCATGGAGAGAAGCCATACCTTTGAGAATACCCTACTAGATTCCGGGGTATAGTTGAGATATGGGAAGGTTGGATCGTACATGAATCCAACCTGGCCCTCAGGACTAAAATTCTAATAACTAACAGACCGAGCATCCGATTGATGGACTGTATGTTGCGTTGAGAACCCTATGAAGTGGAACACCTTTTAGATACTTCTACATGGGAATTTTTGACTTTTGGAGTATCAAAAAATAAATTGCAGAGCAGATCATCTAGAGACGAGCATTAATTTGTGCAAGAACCTAGTAGTTGGATGAGTCTTGACAACTGCTAACTGATTCGACTCAGAGTAATTCTACTAGCCCATTGGGGAGCACCACTGTGTGAGCGCAGCAGACCCACAGTGGGGAGAACGTCTATGTGAGTGCGACAGACCCATGGTACTCAACACGTGGAGTACCTCAGCAGGCTGCCAGGGGAGAGCCTTTATGTGAGCACATCAGACCCACAATGGAGAGCTCCTCTGTGTGAGCATAGTAGATCCACAGTACTCGACAGGAGGAGTACCTCAAGAGTCCATGTTACTGGGAAGTTCCTTTATGTGACACAGTAGGCCCATTGTACTCGATAGAGGTAGAGTTCTCCACCAGCCAAAGGAAATGATTAATAAAAATCCCCATTTGAGCTGAGTTAATGAATTTTGTGTTTTCCCCATTTTTGAGATGGTTACTAGATAACTTATGAATATATATGGACATATATCTATGTAATGGTTATCTGTTGGTTTCATACTTTTTGGTTTATCCTTGTTCGGTTTTGTGATACCTTGTGGGTCTCGGGGTCCCTACTGTGTATCACTATACTCACCCTTGCACGGGCTATGCCCGCACCTCATTCTGTTGGTTGCAGATGATGGACAATGCTTAAGGAGGCAGAGAGTAGCAGGACTGGATGGTACCTGGTGGTGTACCACTCAGTGTGATGGTACACAGAGGAGAGGAACAGACGAGATTTCTCAGGAAGAAATTTGTACCTAACCTTTAGGTAGGAAACGCAGAGGATGACTCAGTAGCTACATCACTTTTCTTCTTTTTTACTTACATTCAGATGTACTTGTACATTTTTGTTGGGATTGTATTTTTCAGCCCCTTTTACATTCTAGCACTTATTTTGTATACAGTTTTACTTACTTTTTTTCTTCCAGTTGTGTTATCTGATGTGTTTCTTTATAGTTATAAAGTTAATTCCTTCCTATTTTAGGTATTTACGCCTTTGGTTCTAGTCTCTAACCACTAGACTGTGGAATACGGTCTTGGGGTAGTCATGATATGGGCCCCAGGGGACGGGACTTGATGAAAAATATATATTTATGAAATATTTAACAATCACAAAGTAAAATATTTTATTTATTTTTTATAATTCTGTTCAGAAAATAGTGATAATGTAGTTTGTCTATACCAATGGACTACCACATTAATGAAGTGAGGAAATTATTTTTCCCAATCCACATTAGAACGGTTAAAAATATAAGTGAATTTAAAGATATAATAATTTATCTATGTTTTTATTATCATTATGTGACGGTAAAACAATATATACATTTTTTCAAAAATAGTCATTGGTAAATTAATACGTTACTCTTATGGACATATGATATATAGTGTCCATGATTATTAATTTGCTTTATTTTTGACAAAAATCATTAATGATTGGTTTAAAATTTATTATTTATGTTTTCAAATGAAATTAATTTGATTAATATAAATTTGGATATTATATAATAATGTCCTAATGGACAATAGTCAACCTAATGAAGTCATTTTTGACATATAATGTGGACACTGTCAAATCCTCAAAGGTAAACATAAATATATAACAAACTGTGTATAGTGTGGTAATAGATAAAAAATAGGAATAATGTTATTGAGGAAAATAATGTAATCATGTCAACAATTTGTATGTCTTGGATTTTCCATGTAATGTTTTAAATATTTTATGTGATTATTTCTAGACCAGGTGCTGAGAATACATGTCATTCCAATTCCAGGTGTTCCTGGAATAAATATTTGAAAATATTAAGCTTTAAATATCACTCATTATAGATTTTCATCACATTTTGGATTAAATAAAAGAAATTTACATTGATCTGAAATCCATGAGAGCGGTTGCACATATCGTAGCGATTTTATTTGTAGTACGACAAAACAATGGCTGGTGTGAGCCAATTGTGAAAAGTAGATTTCAGACATAATTGGAATAAAAATATTTTAATAAAAAATAACTATTCCATGAAATTATATCCATTTTATAAAGACTTATTTGGATTCTAAGGTTGTAACAATTACCTAGTAATTCTTCTTAGATTCTATAGAGAGATCATTTGGAGGATCCATCCGACGAACAAGAAATGGAACAAGGATCGAAAAATTAATGGATTGACACAACCTCGAATTCGGTGGATCAAGGGTCAACGAAATAAGATGTCATGATTTAGTTCTCCATAAATGACCATTTCAACATGACCTAGGATGTGTGTTTTAATTATATTTCTTACCCATTCATTATTTCAATGATAAATGTGAATCAATTAACAAACGTATTAATTCATTTGTTATGTGTATTATGGGTTGGGATTATTTTTGTCGGAATAATTTTTAGGGATGATTTGTTAAATGATTTATTTTCATTCATCATCATTGATATGGAATGTATTGAGGCTAGAATTAGGAATAATTGATGTTTGATCCTTGTGTTATTCCATGTGATTTTCTCCACCAAATGTTTTTCTCTTTCATCATGGTTTTGGAACAAATGATTGTTTCGCCTTTGTTATGTGGCACAATGATTCGAGATCCATGATATTACACCAGTTAGAGAAAAAATAATGTGTGATTTTCATGTAATAGTTATTTTGGGATGGGATAGTGTCACAAGATTGTGTACCCGGTGGAATATAGTTGGGGCCAAGGAAGCATCTTTGGTCTGTTTAAGAGAGTGGAAATGTAGTTCAGGTAGACAACATAGAAGATAGTGAGTAATTGGAGGGCATGGGTGGGAATATGTGGTGTCATTGAGGCCATAGGAAAAGTGTAGAATGTCGGATGCATGCATACATGGCATGTCGACCATGTGAGTTGCATTGCAGCCCTGCGGGATAGGGGAGGCACACGGTCAGGGTAGACCCCATGGGGCATGCAATCTAACCTGCATTCATGTGGGCCAGACTAGAGTAACCTGGCCGCACTAAGTGGCCATGATGGCTAGATTAATAGAATATAATGGGCCCAAAAGGTACTTTTGGACTAGGTATAGTATGTAGGACCAGGTTGGGTTGGGTCAACAGGACTAGGGCCGGTTGGTCGACAGGTCAGTGATATGATCAGTGGGTCGGATCGGACCCAGAATAGACACGGGTTGGTCCTTTTGGATATAATTACCATATCATTCAAAATGTACGTCCGATTGATTAACTTTCTATGGCATTGGGACACTAGGAAATGAAGTTCATTTTTGAAAAAATAATAGGTTTTTTCTCAGTCATGTTTCAAATGACACGAGTCGTTCACATAGGAAGTACTCAGCGTCAAGGGATACCGAGGATGTCACTCCTACTCAACGTTCAACCCCTATATTTTCTATGTGAATTTATCCCCTATTCCATTATATCATGGATGTAATTAATTAATATTTATTCCTCTAATCATTTCCATATATGTTTTGTGGTATCATTTCCTACACACAGGTGTATGATATAATCAGCTGGACATCCATGATAGAGTTATTGGAATCCCCCAAGATGCCCAGATCAGATCCTCATTTCCATAAACATGCCCTTTGTAGAGTCTTTGGTACTAAAATGACCAAATTCATAGGGAATATATCCTCTAAAAATCATCTTAATAGAGATGAATTTCATTGTATCACCCATTTTACCTAGTTGTGAACCCTATCTAATGACTCGTATGTCTATTCAGATCATTCACTATATCTATCTCACGTTATGGTTCCTAAAAAATAGTATTTATTGGATGGATGTCATAATTTCCATCAGACTGAGCAGTGTTTTATCCCAAACATGTGCTTCATTTAATCTTAGAACTGGATCCCTAGTGGTGGTATGTAGTGGTAATGTCTTATCCAAGACATTGTGGTATGGTTTGACTATAATAGAACATTCTTGTAGTATATTATAGACATATACTAGTGTAGATTTTACTGTACATTCCATTGTGTAATGATTTATGGGTTTGGAGTGTCATACTATGTATTTTTATACTCATCCGTGAACATTATTTCCCAGATGTGTTATGTCTTGTGCATACCAGAGACAATTTGATAGAGTCTAGAGCAGATCAGGACTTGTTGGAGACTTGGGAGATCTAACAGACCTTGGTGCCCCTAATGCATCAGACATTTTCTCCTATACCTTACCATTATGTAGTGTTTTATATGGATAAGGTTTAGGAAATTGTTTACAACCATTATTTTTTGTGGGGTTCTACAATTACAATGTTTACCTCCTAGTACATTAAATATTATACTCTGGTTGTATGTTATATTGGTTTAAATACATTTTTTACTTAGTGTTTTTAAAATTCATAATATTTGGTGTTGGAGGATTGTGTGTGAATATAGGTCCTAATTCTATTCCTTCCTTGTTATTAATATTCCTACATAGTTCTAGTCACTAGTCCATGGACAATAGGAGCCGAGATTGGGGAGTCAGAGCTGAGACCCCTCTGGGACGGGTCTATAATAGTTGTATCAGAAGGATTTGACTCTACAAAATTACCATTAGATTGTGAGATTGGTTTGGGGAAATAGTTTTAATTGTTTCAAGTTTTTATTTTATCCTAGAGAGTATATTGATGGTGTGTAAACTGACGTATACCTATAGTAGGACATTGATAACCTATTTTTGGTCATGGTAAATGAGAAAACAAGTTATATGGAAAATAATAGTACATGAATCATATAGAAATTGGTTGTGGTTTCAAAATTCATTATGAGTCATTTATCTAGACATACTCATTGATTGTGGTACATTTTGTTTCTTTATAAGATGCATCCACGATGCATTCCAACTATGATACATTATCCTGATCTGGAGGATGACCCCCTCACTGACAAGGCATTAATATAGGGATCCATTTCCAATATGTTACCTCTAGGATGTGCGCCAGCAGTACTGCAATATTTGTAACTACCCGTGGTACAAGATATTCTAGTAGATGGGGAGATAAAAATGAGTAAACATAATGAGTTCTAGAGAAATATATCCATCAGGTTTTGGGCTGAGGAAAACTATTTGGCAGATGTGAATTGGATTGAGGAGGTGACCTGATATTTCTATCTCTTCAAGACATAAGCCGATCAAATGGTTGTCCTAGTAGTGAGCCTTATACGGGGATCAAAAGGGTAATGGTGGGGTCTGGCTATTCAGACACATGATGAGATGAAACTCTTGTGGAAAAATTTTCAGTGCCTCTTCAGAGAGGATTTTTATCCAGTTATGATGAGAGATGAGCATATATGTTAGTTTCTTCATCACCATTGGGATAGAATGAGAGTAGCTAAAGATTCATCGAGGTTCACCAACTATTCCTGGTACTCAATGGATATCATCAAAGATTAGTACTTCGTGGCTCGGAACCTTGAGCAAGGTATTCATATAGACATCCAAATCAGAATTATCCCACGGAGAATTCATACTAATGTTGGGGCGCTTGAGAGGGATTTGGTGTCAGAGATCTTCCAGGTTGAGCAGGGACAGCCGGTGATATTCCTTAGAGGTTGAGTAGGTGTAGATACCTCTGTAGTTTTGACCCAATGTCTATATCAGGGACACGAATGTGAGGGACATTTCTAGTGGATTTCCTTGGATAGGGGATTTATAGTTCAGGGTTCATAGGGTGTATACAGTCAGGCTTGAAATAGGTGATGCTAATCATGTGATGGTAGGGGGAAAGTCGTTCATGATTGTCTGACCCACAATGCTACTGACCAAGAGATAGTTGGTGGACCACTGAGGTAGAGGGAGAGGCAAGGATAAGAATATCTGTATGGAGAGAGCTATGACAAGTGGTCAAAATTTCTATTTTTGAACAGCACCACCCCTATGTGGTATGAAATAGGCTCAGAAACTAGGGGATAGGGGTGGGGAAACTGGATGAGGTCGAGGCCTAAGACACAACTGCTCCTAGGATGTTTTGAAGTTTAATCTGTTTATTTTCTAATTTATTTTTTGTATTGACAGACATAATTGCAAGTCATTACATTCATCCCATGAATTATTATCAAAACGTTGAGATTTTGGAAGAACTATTGACTCGACCATTATGGTTGGTAACACCAACATGGGGAGACTCAATGATCACACATATATACTGATAGTGCGACCTTTCCCTTATAGGTAAGAGTTTGTTTAAAACATCTTGGTGGATGCGTTGAGGCCTTACGACATCATTCTTAGATTTAGATTGGTATTCATCAATCCATGACCAAATTGGATTCTCTAGGAGAAGGGTTTGGTATGTTTATAGTGATGAAACAAGGTTTTCCTTTGTTTTTGAAATGGAAAGAAAACCTAAAAAGGTTTGACTCATGCATAGGAGGTAACAAATAATCACTCAACACTTATCTACATTAACTCTTGGTGTAGCAGATGCTATAAGTTTCTAGTTCCCAGCAGTAGTCGTTGAGTATGAGGTTGTCTTCCCTAAAAATGTTCCAGGATTACCTCCTTATAGGGAGATATACATCCACATCAACTTACACCCTTAAATGACGCTATTATCCTCACCAGTATCTATTATGGCTTTTGTAGGGCATTGTGAGCTGTCGGTGTAGTTGGAGGAGATACAAAGAAAAGGCTACATGAAACCCAATGTTTTACCCATAGAATACGAAGTGTTTTTTTTCCAACAAGGCAGATGGAAGACTGAAGTTATGTGTGGATTAATGGTGTTGTAACCCAATGATAATGAATAAAATTTTCCCTCTACTTAGGATCTATGAACAATTCATCCAATTTAGAAAGTGGCATGAATGATCACGAAGGGTGAACTTCAATCAAGATATCACCAGATGCGAGTATGGGAAGATGGATTTAATGAAGATAAATTTTAAATGATTATAATTTCATTATGAATACTTTTCGATTCCAAATAGAATGAATAAAATCCAAGTAGTATTAATGGGACTCGTGAACTAGATCATCCACCAAACATAGACCAGTTCATTGTGGACTTCATCGATAATATCCTTGTGTAATTGGTGTCTGAGGAGGAGCACATGAGACACATAAAGATGGTTTTGGATAAAATAAAATATCACATGATTTAATGGAGACACACTGCGATCTAGTTATGCATTCATGCATTCCTCAATATGGTATATATTACCTTAGTAGATGATGTGGTGGTGGACTGGACCAAGGTTGAGTAATGATAACATGGGAGCCTCCTAGGAGCATGACAGAGGTGTGGAACTTTCCTAGGATTGTAGGTTGTTATTGAATATTCCTACCTGATTTATCAAATATATTATCGCCCATAAAATCATTAACCCAAAAGGGTTAACCTTTTGTGTGGATCGATATGATCCCCTAGGCCTTCCAGGAGTTGATTCAGAGACTGAAAAGAACTATGATCTTGAGATTTCAAGATGGGGGTTTTGAGTACGTAGTGTTATTTAATGCATCAGTAAACGAGATCGGTTGCGTCCTAATGTAGAGGAAAGTGTTGATTTCCTATGGTTCACACCAGTTGAAACCGTGTGGCCAAAAATACATGACCCATAGTATTGAGTTCATCGTGGTAGTCTTTGCATTGAAAATGTCGTGACACTTCCTATTTGGAGAGTAGTTTATCATATACTCTAGTCACTAGATCCTGAAGTATATATTCTCTCAAATGGATCTAAACCTAATACCTAGGTGGTGGCTATAAATCCTTTATAATTATGACTTTTATATTATATGTACTGATTTTAAGGGGAACCTGGTGAATGATGCTCTTAGTTAGAAATCATTATCTTAGTTACTAAACGAGGCATCAGAGTAGTCGGCATCATTACTGTTATCCATTGTGGATGGATATGGAGGATCTTACCTTCATATTATTGTTTTCACCCCTATACACATAAAGTGAGTTATGAAGGAATACCACAGTGATACTAAATTAACGAATTTACATTCTCAGTTATCCACATGGAATTCTCTTGATGGATATTTGAAAGGAGAGAATTTGGAAGTTCTATTTAAAGGATGCACAGTATTACAAATGGCACTACATGAGGTGGTTTTTTGAGAGTTTCACACATACAATTTGGTAGTACATCCCGGCATGGAAAAGATGTACCAGGAACATTGAAATTAGTTTCAGTGGTAAGGGATAATGAATGAAGTGGCCTTGTTTATTTCTCAATGCCTTATATGCAAGTAGGTGAAGGTTGAGCACTAGGTTCTTATAGGTTTTTCTCAATCCCTTAATATGCTAGAGTAGAAGTGGGATGGGATATCGATAGACTTAGTGGTGGGATTAACACACCTGCTCAGGGGACAATATGTCGTTTAGGTGATCGTTTACCACCTCGCCATGTTGGTCCGCTTACTACCTATATGGGAGCAGAGTTTAGTGTAGATCTCAGCATTCCTTTATTTTCAAGATACATTTTTTACTTCCCAGAGTTTCATAAACATTTTCTTCAGATAATGAGGATCATTTCACATTCAATTTGTGGAAGGGATTACCGGGGTTTTTGGAACAAAGTTACCATTTAGCACAACATTTCATCTCTATATGAATGGCCAAATATAGAAGACCATTTAGGTTCTAGTGGACATGATGCAGACTTTCATTGTAGACATCAGTCATAGTTGAAAGGATCACCTACCACTGGTGGAGATTTTATAAAACAAAATCTACCAATACACTATTTGTATGGATTCAATCGAGTCATTGTATAGTGACCCTACATGTCACCTCATTGCTGGACTGACCCAGTTTTGTCTACATACATTGTCCTAGAGTTGGGGAGAGATCCTACTAAGAAGGTTTATATCATCCAAGAGTATATTAAGGACATTCAGATATGATCGAAGTAATATTATGATAGAAGAAGGTGGCCTCTGGAGTTCGATAAGGGATACCTTGTGTTCTTTCAGGTCTCACCTCAACATGGGTTTTAGAGATTTGTTCGGGTTGGAAAGTTATGTCTGAATTTCATCAGAACATTTCAGATATTTCATAGAATTTTTGAGGTGGTGTACCACCTAGCTCTATCTCCACAGTTGCATCGGGTTCATGATTTCATCCACGTGTCGCAATTGAGGTGGTACTTTTATGATCCATTGCACGTTATCAACTTGGGTGAGCTAGACATTGGGGATGGAGAGTCATTCGTTATGTATCGAGAGGAGATCATGGATCGGTAGGAGTGGATCCTTCATTGATGAGTGTTTCCCTTGTTGTATTTCTCATGGAAGCATGATAATCTTCAAGAGAGATCATGGGAGCATGATGCTCAGATTCATGTATATTACACAAATCGTCTTATGTTGTATTTCTTTTCCATTTTGAGGATGTAAAGACTTATTGTGGCGAGAATGTAATATCCCAAATGTCTTTTGTATTATTTATAAATTACATGACATTATTTAGAGATCATGGATGGAGAAGGAAAATGATTCTATGACTCGATATTCCCGGAATAAATTTATGAAAAATATTAATCATTAACTATAATGTGTGATTAGGTTTCCTAAAAATGTTTAATAACATCTAACTAGGAACCCGAATCAGATATATGAGGCCACATTTTCATTTAGAGTAGCGATCATACCATAGGTGCGACCTAAAATGGGATGAAACCAGTCGACCCTCAAATGTAGTTTCGAAAAATAAAGAGAGAAAATTAATATTATAATAATAATATTTGTTATTTAATGTTGTAATTTATATTTTTTAAAAGTCATGTTAGGATACCATGGTTATCACAATAACCATGGAATTCATCTAATATTATAGAGAGATAGAATCTTTGATGGATCCATCTGACGAATGAATACCTAGACATGGATTAATGATCAATGGCTAGATGCATCCTCAAATTCTGGGGATCAAAGATCGACAAACAACGATGGCATAGCTTCTCTCTCCATCAAAGATCAATCCAACTACAGGATTGGCGTGTTTTTAATTTTTTTTATCCATTAGTTATTCATATGAGGAATATGAATCAATCAAAAACTGATTTATTCACAGGTCAGAAATATTGTGGGTTGGGAATATTTTTGCAGGATTTATTATTGAGGTTGGTTTATTTTTAGATTTTATTTTCTTTTGTGATCATTCTAATATAATAGTTCATGGATGAAAGAACAATGGAAAAGAATTTATCCTTGGGTTGTTCCATGATGTTTTCTACCCCTATGTTCTTTATTATATTTACATTTCAATGGTTTTAAAACAAACAATCATTGCTCCTTCACTACGCAACACAATGAGTGAAGATTGAAGATCCAACCTTGTGACGATGTAATGAAGGTGCAATAGAAATTGCACGGTGCATTTTGGACTAGACGGTAGCAGAAAATGTTGTAGGTGGTGACACACACTATTGGTTGGGATGAAATATCTAGCCCTTCCAAGTGAGTGGTGGCGTGACACAGGTGAATGGTGATGCATACAAAGAGTCATTGGTGGGGTGGCTTCCGGTGGAGGAATGTGGCCTGATGGGGCAATGTTAGAGCCCACAACTACGGTGAGGCCACGAGTAGGAATAGAGCGAGGGGAATGATGATGAAGAAGGAAGAAATCATGGGATGCAATGTGACACCACAAGTCTAGGGAGGCACACAGTCAGGGAGGACCTCTTGTGGGGAGCTAGACATCTCGCTTATGTGTGAGTTGTACCTGAGGAAACGGTCCATGACATGTAGTCCAGTGGACCAGGCCCGATGGGTCCCAATTGGCAAGAATGTGATGGGTCTAGAAAGATAAGTCATTTTGTGTATGGTCAACAGGATTGGGTCTGGTCAAGCTAGGTATGGGTGGTTAGATCAGACCCGGACCGGACCAGGGTTTGACATTTTTCGTGAAAATGACCATATCATTCAAATCGCACATTTAATTGATGCACATTCAGCGACATTGTGACCCTTGAAATGAGATTTTACCTTTTATATCCACGATGCCTTTTATAATGGATATATTCCAAGTGACATGGGCCATTTACATGGTTATTTCACGGGTTCAAGGGTCACGGTGGGTGTGACTAAAACTTAACTATTTTATATATGAATTGAACCCCTCAACCATCATATATTGGATCTATTTCATTAGTTTTTTCTCCTTTATTGTTTCTATGAATTTTTTTTGGTATCATTTTCTACTCACATGAGTATGGTCCCATTAGCAGGTCTTCCAGGATAGTGTTGTTGGAATCCCCCAAGTGGTCTAGAGAAAATCCATTATTCACCCTTCGTTCCCTTGGAAAAATATAAGGGTTTAACATGACTAACATCACTGGGTGTTAATCATATAGATAAAGGGTTAATACCCAAGGAATTTTCTGTATCACCCCTTGGATATGACCATTGTCCCTATCTAATGTATCATATATCTCTTCTAATCATTTTTTGTATCTCTCTATCAAGAAAATTCTTAATAAAAATTTCTTCTCTGATAGATATCATCAGTACCATTAGACATTGGAGTGTTTTCTTCTACATGAGTGTTTCCTGTAATCTTCTAATTGGATCCAAGGTAGTGGTATGTAGTGGTTATGACATACCGTAGATGATGTGGTATGTTTTCAGAATTTTTGGATATTATTATTATATGATGTTAACATATACCTTTGTAGAGATGAGTATACATTACTTTGATTATGTGTGGTTTCTGGGGTTCCAAATGAGTATTGTTGTACTCACCCCTTCATGGTATTTTCCCACACATGTCATGTCTTCTTCGGAAAAGCGACCATTGAACATTATATTGGGTGGATGATCACTAAACAGACCCTTGTAAGATTAGAAAGTTCATAGTGTTCCTATGGCATCAGAAAATATCCCCAGTACCATGATTTTAGGTAGGTTATTCGATAGACGATTCTCAGGAAATTGTTTATAGAATGAATTTTTGGTGGAAATGTCTTCAATCCCTATTTACTTCCTTGAACATTCACTATTTTAATCTATTTGTGGGTAAAATTAGTTTACATACAGTTTTTAAATAGTGTTTTTACATTTCATATTTTCTGGGTTGGAGTTTTGTGCAAGAATACACGTACTAAGGAAATTCCTACCATGTTAGTGATATGTCCATTCAGTGATAATCACTCACCCCAGGCCTATTAGAGGGGGTCATGGGGAGTTGGGGCACGTTCCCCTCTAGGAAGGGTCGTGACAATAATTATTATATTTTTATTATTCAGGTAGATAAAAAGAATATAAAATAATTTTGACTCAATGTATTGGGACTTCTTTAAAAAATACCCTTTTCATGTTTCCATTCCTATATGTTTTCCGTGTTCTTATAAATATTTTATGAAAACTATTATTTATGATTCAATGAATGATAATGATAAATTTTTCCCATATTTTTCCTTCTTTACAATTTTTTGTAAAAATAGAATCTTTTTAATGTTTTACATAAGATATAATTTAACTAAAACCATTATTTAAAATTTTTTTATGATTAATTTTATAAAACATTCTCTTCCATGCCCATGTTTATAAAATTATTTTATAAATAAATTTTATATAAATATATGAATTAAAAAATATATTTTTATGTCTCTATATAATTTATTAAAATGGTTTTAATGATAAATTTTACTATATAACATTGGGCACTCTTTAAAAAAGATAACATGACTGCTCTATTTTAACATATCCATAAATAATGACATCTTCCTCAACCATAACCATTAATTGATGTTTGGTTTTTTCTTATGTGTTTATTTTTTATTCAAATAAAAAACATATTTCCTATTTTATGTGTATTGTTTTATTTATAATCATTCATATAACATGTTTTTATATAGAAAATATATTTTTTAATAGGTTTAAACATGTTTTTCATAGATTATATAATGAAAATTCACAGAATTAATAACTTTTATACCTAACATATTCCTTTTACATTGATTATGATAAAAAGTGATCTTGATAAAAATTATTATATGTTTTGGGGTCTATTAATGATAAATATTTGATGGGTTTTGCCCCATTAGTACTGAATGTATGATTGGTTGAGCACTATTGTTCATTAAGAAATGATGGGTTGATACTCTTTATAGCTGTGGACTTGATTGGATGAGTGCAATAAAACCATATGATATGACGGTTTGATCCCCGTTATAAATCAGGATTTGATGGGTGGTCCCCATTATAGATCTCATATATATTGGTTGTTGTTTCTTTCATTAATAGGAAAGATGGTGGCAATTACCAGAGGGTTTATCCTATTGATGAAATTGGGCTCTATTTATTTCAAAAATGGTTTTAAAATTGTTTACTAATGTATAATCTATTTCTAAAGGAAGTTATTTTTTTTCATAAAATAGAGTTTAAGAATATAATTTGAGAAAAATATGTGTTTGTGGTTCATGAGTAAATGATTTATTTAATTATCTTTAATTTTAGTTTTCTAGTGTTTAACATTTCATAGGATTTCATTTTTATCACCACACCATGAAATTTATTATTTCAATGTCTGTTAATGATGTTTTAATGTTCAACCCACAATTTTAATTTTTTTTCATTTCTCTTATGGATGGGTGAATGAAATGAAAAATTCAATATTAATGATTCCAAGGTTTTTTTTAAAATGAAAGTTGTTTTGGAAAAAATATTTTAAATTATGGGAAAAATGAATAATAATCAGAACTGTTCAAATATTACTATATGATTTTTTATTATTATTGAAATAATTATTTATAATTATTATCATAAAATATCATTATACAATTGAAAATAAAATATTAACATAAAACATAATATTATTTAATTTTTTAAGTTGGGTTCATATAGTTGACATTAGGGTACTGGTTAAGATAACATTAGAGGTTTGGATCCCATATAATATTGAGATAAAAATATTATATTACAGAAATAAATAGTATATATGGGAGTATAATGCTTATTTTTTATAAATAAAAAGAGTTAAAAATGGAATGAAATTTCTCAAAACAAATTTGTATTTATCTCCAAAATAATATGGTTTATTTTGTTTTATTTAATATAATCACATTAATATTTTTTCTTTTATTAAATGAATAGATCCAACATTAACCAAATTAATTATTCTTATAAATGAAAATGCATAATCTGTCTGAACAAGAAACCAAAAAAATGTAATTTGATATGATAATATTTTGGTTATTCATAACCAGTTATTATGAGTTATGATTAAAAAATAATCCAAGATTATTTACCTAATGGGAAAAATAAGTGATAAATAAATATATATAGAAATTTAGGTGATAATTGCAGAAGTAAAAATATTCAATGACATACGATTCAATAATGTTGCAGATGTCAACTAAAAATTTCTAAACAATTGGAAATCTATTTTTTATTTTTTAAATGAGGGAAAAAAGAAAAAATATGCAAGTAAATGGGAAGCATTCAGCTAACATAATGATGAGAAATAAAGATCATCTCATGGTATTATATCAATGTTTAAAACATTTGGAGTATGTGTATTAACAAAATTAATGTCTTATAGGGAAATATTAGGAATGTGATCAAGAAGACCCTGAAGATAAATTTCTAGTAATGAATTAAGACTATAAATTTGAAGACCAAAACACAAAATATGACATATGAAAGGTATAGATTATATATTGGAATTTTATTGGGAGTATTTGAATATTAGGAAAAGATTAAAAAAAATTATAGGATGTACGTTTTAAGGAATATTATTGAAAATATTGGATAATTTATTATGATTAATTTTGAGTTATTAAGCTGTTTATATATAAGGATTCAATAGTTATGATTTAGTGGAATAATTATGGATTATTATTTGTTTAAATATATTGACACTAATTTTTTTTTATTATTAGAGTAATTTTTGGAAAAAAGTATAATGATTTGATAGTTTTTAAGGAATATGAAAGTAAATTTTTTACATGTGGAATTTTTTTTACATAGAATGATCTTTAGATTTTTAGAACATATGTATAAATTTATTGACTAAAATTATGTTTAATATGATCATGGATGATTAAGATTATTTTTTTACGAATGTAATCATATTTATTGTAATATTATAAAATTTATATTATAAAATTTTAAAAAAATGGCTAAATAGTCCCTTTTAGAATGATTGTAGTGTACTGACTAAGAATTATAGGGTGACATCGTCATAACTCCTATGAAAGGATTTTGTGAAGTCTTAATTAGTGTGACATCATTTTTTCACTCAAATAGTTTGATAAAAAAATTAATATACTGAATTTTGGAACATATGTTCTATCTTATTTATATCCTTGGAATTGAAATTTTATTTGATGAGTGGGTGATTAATGTTATCTCGAAGATGATCATGCTTTTTTGATCATTAAAAGATTATGGTAAAATGAAAAATATGGGTCTTTTGAGAAATTAATATTGAATGATCACTTATAATATTATATGATATTAATAAGGCTTTATATTGATTCATTTCAATTCGGAAAATGATTATTATATCATAGAGGTTATATAATTTAGTTAAGTATATTTTAGGGAATGTGACTTCAAATTTCATTGGTGTTATTTAGAGATAAATGTGGAATCAATTTCGGAATACTATGTGGCTGAACCCTTTTTTTTCAATCCTGGTGAGGAATATTATTGAAAAATTTATGTATATTTATTAATTAAATTATTTGAACTAATATTTTAAGGTTTTTAATTGGATATTAATTTTGTATCTCATAATATTAGTATTTATTAATTTTGTGAATTATATTACATAATAAAAACCCATTTTTTTTGTTTTTCTATAAATATAGGAGTAAAATTATGGTATATATTACTATAATTATGTGACCTATTAGAAGTGTATTTTAGTTCATTAATTAATCATCAATACTAATCATTTGAAGTAAAATATGAGATTATGGTGGGAATGGAATAAAGTATAAAAAATATACTTGTAAGGAAATTATATTATATGTATATTATTATTTTACATGGTATGAAATTATTCAAATCTAGGAAAAAAATATCATTAAAAAGATAATTTTACACTATTAGATTCATTTCTAACGAGGAGATAGTCTTTTACACAAAACATTTGTTTACAGTTTTGTGGTTGTGACATCTCTCATAACAATTTTATTTTTTTAGTTAAATCATATCAATCACTGTAAATTATTATTTTTGAATTAATATTTTTTTTCTATGGCCATGTCTTTATTTCCCACTAATTGTTTCCTACTAGGAAACTTAGTTATGTGTTATTCTAATTTTCCATTATACTTCCCTCACTCCCTTTTTATGTGGAAGTTTTATTAAACCATTATAGAATGTGGGATATTAATATGATTATTTTGAAATATAAAACACCTATTTATCATATACATGTAAAAAATTAAAGGCTTCAATTTTTTGTATGGGGAGAATGTAACATCATTATATTTTAAAATAAGAACATTTTTTTCAACAGCAAATTTGACATGCAACATCGATCTTGAATGACTCGTGAAATATATAATCATTATAAACTTGTCACTAAATTATAATTTATATTTCCAATTTAAAACAGAATGAAATATATGTATATATATATTTCATACTGAACAAATATTAATTGATAGAGGTTTAGTATATAATCACTCTATTTTTTGTAATGACATTTTATTCCAAAATTAGCCATTTTCCTCAAAAATAATATTTTTCTTCTTGTGAGAAAACATTATAATTAATATATAGACAATTTATATTTTTAATTATATTAAATTATTTTTATAAATAATAAAATTAAAATTAATTTTGGGTGAAATTTGTGACTTTTCAAAAAAATATTAATTTTATAATGATTAGTGACTAATTAATTTTTTTCTAAAATTGTCATTTATTTTTAAATTAGTTATGATCAATTATTATTGGAATTTTATTTCTAGTTACATATTAATGATTTACATTTATATAATAAACTAAATTATGTTTAATTTTTTTATACCATATTTTTGTATTTATTTATTTTTGGGCATAAAAAACTCATTTTTCTAAAAACTGGTTTAATGTGCATAATGGTTGACCAAATTAAATAATTTAAAAAACCTCTATTAAGAAGATAGTGAAATTAAATTTTAGATTATATGTCATTAAATATTAACTTAAATTAATATAATTATAATTACAATTTATGGAGTTAATAAAAAATCACATTATTCTTCAAAAATACATTTTAAAAAAATTAACTTTTTTCACCCCAAGAGGTTTAATTTTAAATAAAAATTTACCACTTCTATAAATGGAATTAGATAAGATGGATTAAATATTTAGAATAAGTATAAATTATACTATATATTTTTTCCAACCTAGTATTTTTTATAATTAATAATTAAATCATTAAAAATTATTTACTACAACTATAAATAAAATGTGTGTACATAGGGTTAAAATAAAAAGTCACGGGATAAAATAACAGAAAAACTTTTAAAAATTATATTAGTTATAATTATTTATGCCATTTCTAATATAATTCTAGAAAATATTAAATTTTTGATCTTTTTGGCATTGGTAAAGCCTGAGTATTTCTTTTTCATTTCAAAAATTCAAATTGTATGCACTCCCACAATTATAAGAGGCCACTACTTCTCCTCTACCCCTCACACTTCCAAAGAATTATTTTATAAAATAAAAATCCATATCAATTAATAAATGTCATCAACATTTACTAGAATACTTTGTCTGGTTAGAAACCCCTTATATGAAAATTTTTGGTGCAACCCAAATATGGTCATCAGAGAAGGAGGTATCATTAGTAATCGATAATTTTCTTTTATTTATTCTTACAACACCTCCAAATATGGTTAACCATTATTAAGAGATAAAATTTGTATATCACATATAATAATTTTTTATTATTTTAATTTTAACATATACATCCATATTTTATTCCATTAAATTTGATATTAATCCATCGTTCATATGTATGGTGTATAATCTCTTTATAAACCGATATAAACTGTTTTCTATCATCACCTATCATATATGGTAATACTTATGTAATTAATGTTTACATATTATATTCATGACATATGTTTCATTCCAAAAAGATAACTTATTCTAACATTTTACCTTTGCATTCATAGAAAAGTGAAAATTTCCTTCATTATTAGGTGTGGACTCAAACCTCCACAATGTGATTTTATTATTTTGTCATCACAAAATCTCATGGAAATCATAAACATGTTTTTTAAAATAAATAATATTTTAATTATGATATTACAAATAATTTTTTAAGATAAAATAATTTTCACCATCATTCAATAATTGATATTTAAAAATGAAATTGTTACTCATGCTTACTCACAACCAACAGTCTCCATGATTGAAATGTAGTTCATTTTTCATAACCATCATTGTTAATTTGTTTAAGAGTATAATTTTCATCTTAATATGATTATTATTTAGTGATTATTTATTTTTAAATTATAAATTACAATCCTCTTTTACTATTGTAAACATACCAATGTCATTATGACATATACGATGAATACAATCCAAACAAAAAAAGTGAAGTTAAATTATTAAATATTTGTTTCTATAATTGTAAGAGATAAAATTAAAGTAATAATAAACTATCAAAAAACTTCTCATGAAATTAAATAATAAATATAAATTTATTATTTACTATAGTAATCAATGTATGATATTAATTGGAAAAAGTTAAGGGACTTTGTTTAAATAAATTATCATTTAAACATTACACTCCATCTATTTTTCTACCATGTACTTATAAATTTTCATGAATGCTATTGATTATTCTCCAATTAATGCTAAAAGAGATTTTGGAAAATATTATACATTCATGAAAATTATTTTAAAATCGATGTATTTTATGTTTATATGTACGGAACACATCAACTAAAAACTTCATATTAAATTTTTTGAAAATTTATTTTCATAATTTTCCAAAACATGATAAATTTTTAAAAATTATTTTATGAATATATTATTATTAAAATAAATTATCTATAAATCATATTTATATGTGTATTTTTACTTTCTTATAATTATTTTTAGAAAAGAGTATTTTTTTCACTGTTTTCCTTTATTAAAAAAATAAAAATGTATTTTTCTATTTTATGATGATGAATATTAACAAATTTTCCATCCACTTTAACAATAATAATAGATTTTTATTCTATTAAAAGGTTTCATATTTTATTCAAATAAAAACCCTATTCCATTTTTCTGGTTATTTTCGTATTGATCATTATTTTTGAAGAGATTATTGTATTTTTTAATCTAATAGATCTATTTTAAACATGTTTAAAAGTTTATTTAATGGTTTAATTATGAAAATGAGAAATCCTACATTTTTCTATTCATTATATGGGCCTTCCAAATTCATTATGATCATTAGTGAGACCAGAAAACCATGTACGATATGTTCATACCCATTATACATTAATATATGACTGGTTGGTCCCCATTGTATGTTATGATAATAAAAGATGAACCCCATTATAGATCTTGATATGATTGGTTGACACAATTATTGATTAGGATATGATGGATTTCATCCCATTATGGCCATGATTTGTTGGTTTGGGCCACATTATTGCTTATGATATGATGATTGAGACAAATTATATATCTACAATGATAGGAGTTACATTTTTTCATAACATGAATGAACAAGTAGTTATCAGAGGGTCTCAGTAATGGATTTAACTATGATCCAGTAATTTATGAAATTAGGTTAATGTCATTTATAAATGTAATTCACTATGTACTTAAAAGTGTATTTTATTACATATTATGGGATCTTATGTTTTAAATTTAGAAAAGTTGTGTGTGTTTTAAATATGTATAAGATTTATATCATTAAATAAAATAAAATATGTATAATGGTAAATATTTCATTGATTTCGATGTTTATTAGTGATCTAATCTGTTTCATATTTTTATGTTCCTTAATATTTAATTTATTATAATTTGAAATTTTTAAAAACATAATCATATATTTTGAAGATTTGAAATTGAAAATAAGAATACAAGTTGAATGTTTTGATGATTTTTCATGAAAATAAAGCAGGATTTATATAAAAATTTTATAAAATAGAAAAATTGGATAATTTTAAAAGGATTATAATTTGTAATATATATTTTTCTATTCTCTATAAGTTGTGACTGAATTATTTAAAAATATAAACTAAAATTTATAATAAATTTAATAAAATGAATTATTTTATTAAAAATAAATATTATATAATTTTTAGGTACAATCTGTATATATTTTTTCTTCAATTGTGAATCATCCTTAGTTCAACATCTCCAGATTTCATAATTTAGGATTCCCTCCAGCCAGGAGTTGAGAAAAAAAACTATCCACATAACAGTTATTTGGGAAGCATGTAACCAATATATTTTCCATAAATATATAAAATTATGTCTTTGTTACCCATCCATACTTATTGACATTTATGTGAGAATTTAAAATTTTCATAACCCGCATATACCAAAGAAAATTATTTTGAAAAACTACAAATTTATCAGAAAATAAAGTCTTGTTGAAAAAGAAAATACTGAGATTTTTCAAAATGGTAATATTTATTATTAGGAACTATAAGGCCCTATCATTAAAAATTACATAATATTTAATTACATTAATAATTCACATTGAGGATATTTTCAATTTTAGTGTTTTAATGTATTAGGCCATAACTATTACATTACATTTAAATAATTACAAATTAGATAGTTATACTATATCCAATATTTTTCAAAATAATAATTCTCATTAAATAAAAATTGTTTTATTTTTTTTGATATAAATCTTCTTAAATTATTACTTTCTCTTACCCATCATTATACCTTTTTTAAAAAAATTCCAATACATGGGATGATCATAAAAAGTTCAGTAAGTGTTATAAAACAAGGAACAAAAATAGTAGTCCATCAATATATATAAATCAATGAAATCATTCTTTCAATAATTTACATAACACAAAAAATCATAATTTTTATGAATAACTCATGGAAATCATAAATGTATCATGTGGAATCCAATACATACATACATTGTATATTTCACAACTACAAAGGGAGTTACGTTTAGAATACCCATCATAATATATTCCATAAATCTCTTAGTATAATAATAAACATTTTCCTCCACCATTTTACCCAATTCATTGGAGATCTACCTCAGGCACACCCACCATAGGTTTATCACAGAACTACCCGTCTGTTTAAATAATTCCCAAGAACCATTACATAATCATAACACCTGAACACTCATAAAGGAAACATAATATTTCCCAAATTCAATAAGAATATAAAATTTAAATATATTTTCATAATATATCCAATATAAAAACCATTTTCAAAACAAAAATAAATAAACAGAGAATATGGTATTTATTTTCCTTTTAAAATCGTTACATCATGTTAATGAATCCAAATATAAAATAATGCTCCGGGTATTTGGAAATTTATTGTCACCACGTACGTTAAAAGTAATTTTTTTTGTAAAATACTTCGTTGATAAAGGATTCCCTTTGAATGAAATTAATAGTCAAATTGGGTTATACACACACCGCATAAAAGAAATTCGTGTATAAATCAATGTACGCCTCATTGAAAGGAGACAGAGACGACGTCCCTTAAAAAGATCATTTTGTTAATAAAATGTATTTATTATGTGTATTAATGTTAATTACACTTAAATATAGAAGAAATACAAGAATTGATATCAGAATATATATCTCACCTAATCATATAATGTCATAATCAGGAAGTAGAAGTTTAACCCAAAGAATGAAAATTTGGTTACAAAGTTCCCTTACCTCAAGTCCAACTTGTCTTGAATGTTCCTTGTTCTTCCTTAATAATAATATAAAGTTAATTTATAATTTATTTATAAAATTTTTCATGTTTATTATTCCTTTTATATCACTTATTATCTTTCTATAATAATTAGTAAATTATTTGTGTTCATATCAGACATTTTTTCAATATTCGGAACTAGAGTCACACATGAACTTGTTATAATTACAAATCATCCATGTGGTAAAAATTCCATTATCTCAAAAAATATATTCCTGATTTAAATTTAAAATATATGATATATATATCATGTATATATATATATATATCTAGTATATATATATATTTATAATTGTACATAAAACATGGAGAGAATAAATGAAATGCACAGTTCATGGAGATGGTAAGTCGTACGTACGAATGAACACTAATTTCATATCTATTTTGTATTTAACAGGAAATAACATAATGATATGTATGTATATTATAATTAAATTATAATATCATATATATTTTCACTAATTTCATCCTTTTTACATTCTGTGTATGGAATGAACAATTCATATCACTTTGATGGGAGGTATTCCGCACTTCCTCAAATAAAATTATCGTCTTTACCCATTATGGAAACCAAATAGGTATGCTATAAAAGAAAAATAAAGTAAAATAGTGAAAATATAAATTTAACATATATCTTGTATAAATAAGGTTCTATAATAATGGCCACCATGAGAGGCAGTAGACAATAGTTAAACCATCATCGTTTCAGGAGGCATTAGATTGTCGTCAATTGAAACAGTAAGGTTGAATCAATTAGATGGAGGTGTATGGATGTGAAGATTTAATAATCCTCATAAAAATATCATAGTATGTTTAATATATCTATTTTATTATAAATTAAAAGAATAAATATAATTTAGGGGGATTGAGAAGGAAAATAAAAGTAAATAACTTGAGAGAAGACGTTACCTTTACTTCGGGTAACTCAATTTGGTTTCAATGAAAAGGCTTTCTTGAATTTCCATATTCATAAGGGAAGGATTATATAAAGAATAGGGGGATGTTGGAAGCTTCTTGTATCAGATTTTGGGTGAGACCAGGGGCTTGAGTAGTGTGTGTAACAGTTAGAGGTGTTAGCCTTTTTAACAGGGGGGATTGGCTCTTTAGGAACTCTTTTAAAGTACTATTTTATTATAAATTTATTTTCTATTAAAAAAATTCCAAAACATATTTAATTTCAATATAAAGTGAATATAAGTAGAAATAAAATCATCCAATAAGAATTAAATTGGGTTTGGATATTTTTTTTATTCCGTATCTTTTAGCATTAACCCTTAGTTAACTAATATAACTTTTACTGTGTCCTATTATATATTCATACTATATGGTTAATATAATTACGATAAAATCCCAAGTGAACCAAAATGTATCATTAATGAAATTTTTAGCAACATATATGTCAGTTGTCCTAATATTATATTTTCAAGATAATTTTATCATCTAATAAAATATTAATTTTTTAAAAAACACATTTTTGTCATTTTATAAACTATTAATAACAAGACATTTAAAAAATCTATAACCACATTTTTAATTCAAAAAACCTTCCTTAAATTAAATATCACATGTCATTATTATATCTAAAAATATTTTATAAAACAAAGTTTCCAAATAAATTTATTTTAATATTTATAATCACATTTATTTCAAACATTCATTATAAATGAAATCAATACATCATCATTGTGTCATATATAAATTATATTATATGACGTATAAAAATATAAATAAATTAATATGATGTGGGAAATATTTTTATATTTCTAATTAATATTTATAGTCTAATATATCACTTATATAACACCATATAAAAATTTCTTTAGTAAAAGATATAAGTTTATGTTATATTTTCCTTAACTTTAAATTGATTTTATAATGTTTCATTTTAACATACAAATGGGTCCATGGGGTCCCAAAATTGACCAAAAGATTCCCATGGTCAGAAATGGATCCTACAATAGTTTTAGGACACATGTTAGGGTAATTTAATATTATAATAATATTAGTTTTACCCTTATTTACCAGATTATCCATTTAACCATGGTAAAAAAATATTTACTTAAGTTGCTATTCATAATATCTAAAAATAAAAGTTATCTGTTTACATAATTTGGAACTCCTGATTTAAATTATGGAATCCATTTATTCCCAATTCAAAACACAGAAGTTGAAAAAGTTGATTTTAAATTAATTCCTGTGGTCAATACCAAAAAACATGTTTTTATGAAACAATATCAATCAAATGATTGACATGGGTTTAAGTCTAATTAAAAAGTGAAATTACATAAAACGACTAAAATTGTATTAAATGGTTAAAAAACTAATCTAATTAAACATTAAAAATATTTAAAAATATAATCTAATAATATAAATAAATTATATCAAAATACTGTTTTGAATTAAAATGCGGTATTTTTCACTATTCATCAAAAAATGAACTTTATTAGTAAAATAACAAAATTTTACCAAAAGTAAATTTTGAAGTCCCAATTATAAATAAGAATTTTATTTTGTCAAATGTAACATTTAAAATTGAAAAAAAATCTATTTAAAAAGTTTTCTTCATCAAAACAAGGTAAATCGACGTTTAAAAAATTATTAGAGTATGTCATGCTTATCATATTTTAATCCTATAAAATTTATCAGAAAAAAGTAAAAACATTTTACAAATATGTGTAATCATATTGTATATAGTTTTGTTCATTCCCACAAATAATATGGCTAGGCATTAAAAAACATTTTAATAATAATATTATTATATTATTTTTCAATATAACTCAAAGTTGTCTGCAACGTAAGATTTAAAAGAATCCTGTTGTTACATGTTGAGTGTGCTATCAGACATAGAATCCCCTTGAAATTAAGATTTAAATTTAGTTTAAAAATATTAATAAATATGAAAATTTCATATTCTTTATTTACCTTGGATGTTACATCATTCCCACCTTTTCCTAATTGTGTCCTCGCAAATTTAAAATTAGGCTCGGAAACATCATTCAAAGCCCCAAATCAGAAAAAGAGTCATTAAAACTATCAAATTAAAAGAAATAAAGATAATTAATAATGTAACCCAATATAATGAGTACTATGATTCCATGAAAACAAGGATATGAAGGAGAAACTATGTTTCATGTTCTGATTGAGAGTGATAGAAAACATGATCAGAAGAAGGCTATCCACTAGAAAACCACAAACAAGTGTTTGGTTAAATGGTCATCGGTTTCCCATTATGAAAATTAATCGGAAAACATTTTTGTTTTAATTTTCATTTAATTGTGTTGGAGAATTTATTTATGAGATTGACTATGTTTAGAAGGGAATATACTTAGTTTTCATGTAGTGTTTCATCATTTAATAAGTTTCTATCAAAAACTACTCTTTTCTCCGAACGATGATTATTAAAGATTATATTGTCACACATAATATGCTAGAATCAACATCTAGATAATCGCATGATCCAAAAAATATGAACTATATATTTCCCTCGTCTTTATACATTGACAAAAATCAAAATGGATATTACAATATCAGATAATCCCCAAAAATTATAATAATTTATAAAAAGAAATAATACCCAGAATCCCCAAAATTTGACAAAAAATGCCCAATATTAATCTAATACCATTCAATAAATGAATATCCATAAAAATTATCAAGGTAACCAAAACTAATATTGAATTCCAAACCTCAAAATAATTTAATCACATATTCTTTCACAGTAAATCATAACATTAATCTCCAAATAACATCGACTTCTCAGAAAGTGTCATACTGAAGTGTAATTAACATAATCATGTATTCTCTATGAAAAGCTAATAATTCTCAAAGTAACCCAAATTGTTATATATCCACAATAAAAAATAGATTCCTTCAAAATAAAATTCCATCCATTACTCCACAAATGAGATCCCATAGTTTTCGATTTTTTTAAGCATTTAGTGTTCCCAAAAGAGAGAATATCTTCCAATATAACCTTCTCACTTAATCACCAAATCATTTTCAATATACTAAGGATATCCATTTTATAAAACATAAGTACTCAAAATATACTTATTCATTATCAATAATATCATTTACCTAAAAAGAGTTAGTAATACTAACAATGGACTTCTCATAGTTTAATGGTATGCAATAAATCCCAATCACACATTGGTTGTGGGTTTGATTCCTGAAACTTTTTCTGAAGCGATGGGTTTCCACACTGTCTACGTTTTATGCTTTTTGAAAGCTGTATAGTATTATAGCATTCCCAAAAATGGGAAAAATTACTCAAAAATTACCATAACATATTTTAACCACAAATGTTATCTCATTACTCACATTTTCATCACCAAAAGTAATAACATATTAGTAACTCAAATTCAAGGATCATTGGAAGCCAATTGGTTCTTTTTAATTATAACAGAAAAAAATAATTCTTCTTTGAATAACATTTTCACATATCAATCATCAGGCATACACATACTAGAATAATTATTCCAAAGTAATCCCCCAATCCATAGAAGCATAATTTTATTAAGCATTTTAGCATCCTAAAATCTAGAATAATTTTATAATACATTATATATTGACTTCATAATAATTTAACGGTCTCCATGATTCATTAAGCACTATTTCATAACATATTAATTAATAAATCATTCATACAAACAAAATCATGAATCATATCTTAAGATTCAATAATGTCAAGACATCAGCTAATAAATAATCCATACAATTCATTGGACATTATTTCATTCCTCATCCACAATTGGAATGGAATTTGTTATTGGTAATCGTATATTTATTTTTTCATGATGATCCCTTTCTCGACCCTTCTTCACAGTATATCTATTTGTTTAATGACCATGCACAACACATTTAAAACATTCAATTGATCCCTCAGAAATAACTTCTTTCCCTTTCCTAATGAAAATTGGATGCTACCATTTTGAATGGTAGGTTCGTTGTTTATAAACATAATTACCACATCAAAAGAATCTTCCCATCGAATTGATGCATTTTATTAGTTGTTTAATTCCACAACCTTGACACAATTTTTGTTGAAAATACTTACATTTATAATTATTACTTGAACATCCATAGGGATTTTTTTCTCACTTATTAAATGAAAAATAATAATCAACATGGTATGGGTGGTCAATATTGAATCCAAATAGTTGGTTGAGATTAACCACAAGAGCTCTTATTAATTCTCCCATTTCATTCGGTTTCTTATTCAGAAGACCATAACAGTTTTCTTCACATCCATTGTTACTTTGGTGCCATGTAGATCCATCCATTTAATAAAACCCAAAATTTCAGAGTCAATATATCAGAAAAATAATCATAAAAAATTTATAAGGAAGTAAAACACTGTGATATACTTATTGTTGTTATATTAAATCCATTAAATTTATCTAAAATAACTATGACTCTTTATAATATGTTAACCATTACATTAGTTTTATGTATACATAGATAAGACCCATGCCTCTAAAGTTATTTAAACCGACAGTTGATACCAATTATAAGGCCCCAGCCTCAAAAACTACATAAACATGAATTGAGTTAGTAATTCACATTGATGATATTTTATGGTTTAGTGTTTTAGTGAATTAGTTCATATATATTACATTGCACTTCAAAAATTAAAATGTAGAAATTTCCAATCTTTCCAAAAAATTTCACAATAAAAAACTCATTAAATAAAACAAAATTTACTTTCATTATATAAATATTCTTGAAATGTTCATTTCTTATACCCCTCCTAATACCCTGTGAAAAACATTTCAAAAATATCTGATGAGCATAAAAAGCTCGGTAACTTTAATGAAACAAGTAATGAAAACATTAGTCCATAAATACATACAAATCAATGAAATCCGACTTTTCAATATTTAACATACCACACAATATCATTTGTTTTATGAATAACACAATGATATCATAAATCATAAAGGTGACTTGTGGCATCCATAACATACTTACATTGTAGCTTTCCCAACTACATGGAGAGTTTTGATTGGAATACCCATCACAGTATATTCCCAAAATCTCTTAAGATAAAAATCAACATTTACCTCCATCACATTACCCAATAAATTGGAGAACAATCTTGGCCTCATCTGCCCTAGGTTTATCACAAAACAACCAGTATAAGAAAACTATCCTGAAAACCATAACATAATCATGACACATAAACATGCATAAAGGAATGATAAAATTTCCACATTGCAATCACAATATAAAATTTCAATATATTTACAATATCAAACATTCTCAAAACCATTTTCAATACCAAAATACATAAAGAGAGTATATGTTTTTTATTTTCCTTTTTAAAACATTATAGCTTGTTGGGGAATCCAAATATCAATTAATGCATGTGGTGGTAGAAAAGTTATTGTCACCGTGTATGTTAGGAAGAAACATTCTTTTTCTCATTTAGTAAAACTCCCTTTAGTGAAAATTTTCCCATTAAATTTATGTGAAATTCAATGGGGGTCATACATTGTATAAAATATATTCATGTATAAATCAAATTGTAACTCAATGAAATGAGATAGAGAGGAAGTCTCATACAAGGATCATTTTGTAAATAAAATGGATCGATTATGTGTATACACATTATGTATAGATAATGAAAGTATAAATAAAAGATATGATATCCAAATTTATATCTCACATAATCATATCATGGAATAATCATGAAGTAGAAGTTTACCCGAAGGAATGGAAACTTGGGTATGAAGTTCCTTTACCTCATGTCTTTCTTGTAAAGTATGTTCCTTGTTATTCCAGAATAATAAAATAAATTTAATTTTTACTTGATTAAGAACCCTTATCAAGTTAATTATTTCTTATATATCACTTATTATATTTCTATAACAATCAGTTAATTATTTGGCTTTATATTGGATATTTTAATGATGTTCAGAACATGATACAAAAATGAACTTGTTATAATTACAAATGGTCCATGTGGTCAAAAGTCCATGATATCCGGAATTAAATTCATTTTTTAGATATAATATATATCATATATTTCCAGTATATATGTATTATTTATAATAATACATAATATTTTAGGATAAGAAATGAAATGCACCGTTCATGGAGACAGTAAGCCATACGTATGCCTGAACGCTACATTCCATTATATTTTGTATCTAAATGAATTAAAAAATAAATATACTGAGGTATATTATAATTATAGTATAATATAATATATAATTTTATTAACTCAATACTTTATACATTCTACGTATGGAATGAATGAGTCAATTCTCTATTATGGGGAAGTAATCCACATTTGTTCAAATTAAATTATCATATTTAGCCATTATAGAAACCATAATGGTATGATATAAATTTAAAAAAATAAGAAAATATAAATATCAATATAATATCAATATAATATATAAATATAGTTCCATCATAATGGCCACCATGAGATGAAGTATGAGATAATTGAACAATCAACGTTTCGTGAGGCAGTAGTTCACGGTCCACAGAAACAATATGTTCATATCCATTTGATTGTGATTTTTGGATGGGTAGTTAAAATCCTCCCCATAACAAAATCCGAGTATATTAAAGATACTTTTATGTTATTAAATAATGGAATATAGAAATTATAAGGGGTTGTAGAAGGAAAATAAAAGAAATGAACTTGAGGGAAGACATTATCTTTAAATCTGGTAACTACCTTTGATTTGAACCAAATGATTTTTTTGAATTTCCTTCTACCTAGTAGAAGGATTTTTGGAGGAAGATAGAAATGTTTTTATCTTCTTGGATCATAATTTTAATGATGAAATGGTCATGAGATGTGTGTGTAATGGGTTAGAGGTGGGGGCCATTTGTAGGTGGGAGGACATGATCTTTTGGAATATTTGAATGTATTATTTTATTATAACATTACATTCTATTTAAGAAGGTCCAAAACATAAATAATTTAAATATAAATTTCATATATGTCGAAATAAATTCATCCAATAATAATTAGTTGGGTTTTGGATATTTTCTAAATCCTTATCTTTTAGCTTTAACCCTTACTTAACTAATTTAACATTTACCAAGTCCTCTTGTATATTCCTACTATAGGGTAAATAAATTTACAATAAAACACCTAGAGACACAAATTAGATCATTTATGACATTTTTAACATCATATATGTTAGTTGGCTGAATCGTGTATCTTTAGGATTACTTTATCATTTAATAAAATAATAATTATTTTAAAAACTCATTTATGTCAATTTATAAACTATTCATATCAAGACAATTAAAAAAAGTATAACAACTTTATTATTTAAAATAACAATCATAAATTTAAATATAATAAGTCATTATTATATCTAAAATTAGGGGATGGCATAATAATTTTCAGAATAAATTTATTTAAACATTTATAATCTCTTTTATTAAAAATATTAATTAAAAAGGAAATCACTACATAATCATTGTGTCATAAATAAATCTATTAATTTGAGGTATAAAAATTATAAATAAAATACTATAATGTGGGAATTATATTTGTGTTTCTAATGTATATACATAGTCTAATTGATTACTTTTATAACCACGTATAAAAATGTTTTAGTTAAAGATATATGATTACGTTATATTTTCCTTAACTTTAAATTATTTTTTATAGTGTCATTTTCACTTACAAGTGGCTCCATGGAGTCCCAAAATCTACCCAAGTATGCCCATTGTCGTACATGTATCATCAAATAGGGTTACAACATGTGTTAAGGTAATTTAATATTATTTTAATATTATTTATACCCTTATGTATCAGATTTTCCTTTCAACCATGGTATATATTACAATCACTGAAATTACTATTCATATTGCCTTAAAATAAAAGTTTCCAATTTACAAAATTTATACCTCATTATTCCAAATATGGAATCTATTTCTCTAATTCAATACCGAGACCATTTAGAAATTAATTTAAATGTAATTCTCGTTGTCAAAACAAAAAGTGTGTTTTGAAGAAACAATAACTATCAAAATATTGACCTATGTTTAAGTATAATTAAAAGATAAAATTACTTCCAAGTAAAAAAATTATATTTAATGGTAAAAAGATAATTTAATTTCACTTGAAACCCTATTAAAATGTTTATATATCTATATAAATAAATTAGATTAAATGAAAATTTTGAATTAACATACATTATTTTTCATTATTCATTAAAAATTGATCATTATCAGAAAATTGCCAAAATTATACCCAAAGTAAATTTTGATGTCCCTTTTCTAAATAATAAGTTTATTTTATCAAATTAATCATTTAAATTCGAAAAAAATTATTTAAATAGGTTTATCCATCAAAAGGTTGTAAATCTTCCATTTAAAGAGTATTAGAGTATTTCATGATATTTCTTATTTTAATCCACTAAAATTTCTTAGATAAAAGTAAAATAATTTAACAACCCTGTGTAATCATATTTTAGTTAGTTATTTTCAATTATAACAATAAAATGGATAAGAGTTTACTACTATTTAAATAATTATATAATTATATTATTTTCCAGTATAACTCGAAGTTTTGTGCAATATAAGATTTCAAAGAATCATGTTGTTGCATATTGAGTATGATCTCAGACATAACATACTCTTGAAAGTTAAATTAAGATTTAATTCGCAAATATTAATATATATGAAAATGTCATATTTTTTATTTACCTGGGAAGTTACAGGACATATCTTTTTATATTTAGTTAAATTGATTTCCCTATTTGGTGGAAAATAATTTGATTAAAATTTACTTCTATTAGATGTAAAATCAACTCCATTATATGTTATAAAGTGTTTAATTTTTCATTCATTGTATTAGAATTTTAATTTTTAGAGGTAAAATATGTAACAGTATATTAAAAATATAAAATTTTCATTAATGTATATTAAAATAATTTTGATAAACTATATTCTAATCATTTATGTAAGGATCATAAAAATTTATAATTTTAATAGTTTTTGAATATAATTATAATTAATGTTATGAAGTATTTTTTGTTAATTTTAAAATTATTTTATTAGAATAAATATATTTTTCTTTAGTAAAAAATTATGTACTCTTGGAATTGTTGTTTTGTTAGGCAGTAAGAGTTATATATCTAGTAGTTACAACCAAATTAGTAATATCATTCAATTAATCATATTAATTTACATTGAGGTTATCTATGTAATTGTCATTTTCTTCTTTCAATAAAGATGAAGTGTAATTTTATGAATTATAATAAAATTAGCAATCTATAAATAAATTTAAGTCAAATTGAATGGAAAAAACTAAAATATAGAATTTTCTATTGATCAACATATTTCAACTAAATCCAACTAATTTTTGGATATCTTTTCCACATTCTTCTAAAGAACCATATATGGATTTATAATCTTCACTACAAATCCAATTGTTTATATCATAAAATTTTAAATTTAATTTTCTTTTATTAAACATCTTTTAATTTCTATAATTCCCCTTCAAATTGGGACAATTTGGTCTATCATGAATATCCTTCATACATTCCCAAAAAAATCATTTCTACTAATAAATATATATAATATCATTCACTTATCTCCTTTTGATTAGAATATGATGAAATCTTATTATCAACATGGTTATTAATTCTATATGTAATTTGAAAAATTTCATTATCACTATTATATGAACTACTTCAATCTATGTTCTCTCATTTCCTATTTTAAATAATAGATTTAAAAAATTTGTGTATGATATAAAAACTCATAAAATTGAACCTCCTAGGGAAACTAATATACAACTCCATCCTCCCTTCATTATTAATATTCTTCTTCTTGAGTCTATATTCATATTTTACTGATGTAAAAATCATGTCATCCCAACATATAGTAAAAATGTTTTTAATATCATAGATAGTCATATAATATTCCTACTCATTTGGAATTATATCACATATGATAAAGAATATTTATCAATATATAAATATTTACGAATTTTTTTAATGTATATAAAATAATAATAGAATATTTAAATTTACTATTATTTTTCGATTATAGTAAGATAATATTCTTTATAGTACAGACTCAATATAAATTGTTGAGTTTCCAAAACCATAGAGGTTAATATTTTCTTAAATTTATTTCATCATAAATATATCATTTTCCATTTCATAAGAATATTTATAGCAACAATTTTTTTCATAAAATATAAAAATATATTAAGAATATTACTATTTATAAGATTTTATATATTTTCCTCATGATAAAAATAAACAATTTCCTTCTCTGATGCATTTAAATTACTTTTTATCAGAGTAAAAATGTTAAATTTATTTTTATGCTACAAGAATTTATACCATCACACTATTAATAATAGTATTATCTATAAAAAATATGTACTAAGTTCTGATTAAAATATCATGTGTCAGTTCTAGAAAATACACCATCATTAAGGAAATATTTCCTACACAAACATGGTTAGTGTTATCATAATGATAGAAAATCTATATTAACAATTAGAAAATGAGTACAGACATAGAATCATGTATAAAACATTCCTGATAAAAATTTTCATATGTGAAAAATATACAAAGAGATATCGTTTTAAGAACATGATAGAGTCTATGCCAAATAAAAAATTATTTCACAGGGATGTAATGTAGATAATCAATATAGGGAAATTTTAGCTTTATATGAAACATTAATATCTTAACCAACCATTATGTTTCAAGTGGAATATATTTGTGAAATATATATCAATTGAAAAGAAATTGTATAGTAGAGTGTGAAACAATAATATAAAATCAATGAAACATAGTATGAAAAAAATGTATATCATAAATTTATAAAATTCATACAATAAGGAATGAAAATAATTCCATTATGGTAATTTAAAATTGAGTATATCATAATATTTCAAAAAATCATAGTGTATTGGATAGAAATAAAAATACTCCATTAAAATATATATTCTAAACACACATTGAAAAAATTTGATATATGTATTCCTTGACTTTAAAACTCTCAAAAACTATGTAAAAGTTTAATCTTATTATAAGGCCAGTCTTCAAATCACCATAATACCATGACACAACCAATTAGTAGGTTCAATTTTCTAGACATGAAGATAGAGTATTCATCATCCGTTAAGTCCTAAATATAGACAATAGTTAATAAACTGATTACAAAAATAGACTACTAGTTTTTAAAATTATAGCCTTGCATGATAGGAACACATAGATATAATTCTAGGAAATACAATTTACAATGGCTGGAAGCACACTCAATGTAATATTAAATTTAAACACTTAAACTTATATAGATACATTAAGAATATATATTTCTATTGTAATATATATTATTATGATTATTGTGGTGTTTCATTATTTATTGACCCCACTATAACAAATACTAATGGATGGATTATAATAATAAAAAATTGAATTGTAATAACACGAACCCTAATTTTTTCATCTACCGGTGATCTTACTGTGTTTATTAATAAACATTTAGTTTTTCATTTACCATTATTTTGATATTAAATCCTATTAATTTAATTTGTTAGAAACATTATGTATACTAAAATTTCACAAGACATATTATTTCATCATGCGATTCAATTATTCTAAACTCAATCTATAAAAATAAAATTTCTAAAAAGAAATTAATGTTTAATCAACATTGTAAAAATTTGTGTGTTATTTCGAAAATAAAGTGAGAAAAATTCATTAAATCTAAATAATAATTTTTATTCTCTATACATGTTACATTTTGAACATCGTTTTCTTAGAAATCATTTTATATGTGTTTCATAGTTTTCTTGATCCCCATAAATGCTATGAAATTAATTACCTTTGAAATATGAATTTTTTATGTTTGGTAGTAACATATTATATTAAATTAATAATTAATACTAGACAGAGTGGTGTAACCAGAATATATGTTAATGTTTTAGTTAATTAATAAATTATAAAATGTAAATTATTATGTTCAAATAATATTAATATGTGTATATGGTTTTTAATGATATTTATGTTTGGGGAGTAGGTTAGTAATCCCGATGTGACAATTTTTAAATATTTTTGTTAGTTTTAACTTTTATTATAATAAATCATTATCAGTATCATATTTTTCAGTTATATTATATAGAACTAAAAAGATATTGGAGGAAATCGAAGCATTATTACATGAAATTATTGAATAGAGGATGTGAGTAAACTTTGTTTATTGTTGTGAATGGGTTTTCATTGACTATGAAAAAAATGTCATAGTGATGCTTAAGATGGTTAGGGAAAAACTATATAATATTATAATTGATTAAATAAAAGTGGAGCACTTAATTTTTTTTATTTCTATTTATAGGGTCATCTATTTGGTTTTTATATAGGAATAAAATTTATATTTAGTATTAATTCAATGGTGGGATGGATGTGTTATTTTATGTTTATTTGAATGGAATACTCGGTTTAGATTTATGTGTAGCTGTTTATATCTATATTTTCTTTATTTCGTTATGTGTCCCACAATAGTTTGATAAATTTATTGAATCCAAAAGGATTTTTTTTCTAGGTATGTTCCTCAATTATCCAGGTAAAAAAGGTAATATGTTTAGTTACCCCTCTACTAGAAAATCCATTTGCAGTGTTTCTCATGATATGTTAGGAAACAAATCTTGTATTCATTAGAACCGACCCCAGAACCAGTCTATGGGATGGCATAAGGGGTGTTCCCAATCCCCATGGGCTATAACACGTTCCTAGGTATCATAAAAAACTTATAGGTAATTATTTTCCTCAATTTAGAATCATTAAACAACCAAAAATAAATAATAAGATGAATCTGACAATTTAATCTACACAAGCCTTTAATAAAACATAGAACTAAAATACATGGTTTTAGACAAATCCCAAGAGGGACACAACTCAAAAGTATTAGTAAAATTAAATCATGGTCAACCACATGGAATAGTTCTATTATCTCCAGGCCTTCTCCACTACACCATACCAAGAGTTAAAGTTAACAAATTGACCCACCAGCACTAAAAGCTTTGTCTATATATGGGACATTGATTACCAAGACTACTTACTCCCACGGGTATAAGTAAGGAGTGATCATAATCCAAATTAGATTCCACAAAAAATATTCCATGTGATAAAAATTATAATATAAAACACTTTCAAGGTTACACATATAAGAAAAGGTTGAATAGTTTTTCTAAAGGATCCAACATTGAATGAAAAATAATTCTAAAGGGGGATATTTTAATAAATAAACACTTTTAAATA
This sequence comes from Viscum album, assembly GCA_963277665.1. Classification (NCBI taxonomy): domain Eukaryota; kingdom Viridiplantae; phylum Streptophyta; class Magnoliopsida; order Santalales; family Viscaceae; genus Viscum; species Viscum album. The sequence continues at coordinate 1,240,986,222 of OY728156.1, read as the reverse complement.
TAATGCTCAAGATACTGAATTTTCTAGCCAAACACAACATATTTTGATAGTGAGTATCAGATAATAAATGAGAACAAGTCATGTGAAAACCCCTTAGTACTATCTTGTTGTGGGCCCTAGGTACCTAGTAACTCGGTCAAAGGTAACCATAATAAGTATATGTTCTCATGAACGAGCCTGCAGTAGGGAACATACAAAAAACCAAGTGGTCATGAAAATCATCTTAATAGTTTAGTTAGTGGATTAATCATCAAACATTCTATGTGAATTAAGGATGAAACCACTCTTGATCACTAGAATAATAGTACACATCTTCTCACATAGATACCCTAGTTTCCCTCTTTATTCTCAATAAATATACGCATCTCATAAAATTCAATATCCACATTAAAATTCTATTTACAAAATACACACACCCAAATAATCTCATAATTATGTTACAAACCAATCCATTAACGTTCAAATTCATTTAAAGATCATACTCAAACAAAAAATCTCGTAAACAAGTTTCACACCCATCATACAATTTAATAATACATTTAAACAATTCATAAAATGTTCTCAAAACATTTTACATCACCAATCATAATTTTCTATTTAAAAAACCAATTTTAATATCATACACCCACCAAAGAATTAAATTGTCATCTTTTTCACACTTTTTGTAACCAGATAAACCATTTAGAATATTTATAAAACACTTCTAAGAAGTATAACAATGTTTTTAACATAAAACACATTAAAAAGATTCTTTCAAGGAAAAAAGCATGCCAAAAGCCTACCAAACAAGAATTTTCATCCCCAGACACATTTAATAACCCATTTTGATGTGTTATAAAAATACCCATAATGATTCAACAAGATTTACACAAGTAAAACACTCCATTTCAAGAAAAAAATAAAAAATAAAATGATACGCTAATTGAATTTCATAAACAGCTGATTTTTCTCCCAAAAAAACATATTAAGAACATGTTATATAATTAAATCATAAATTATATCTCATCAAAGTATTTTTAGACATGGAATTACCAAAATTTATGGTCCAAATCCGCAAATCATTGTGAAAATTTTTGACACACTGCCACCTCACCAAAAGGGAGTAAAAATGATCCTAAATCCACAATATTGGACAAAAAAACCCAACATCAAACCCTTGATAAAAAACTATTGTCATTAGACATTTTGAAATTCAATAAGGAGGGGAAAACCCCTACTGAAATGGAAGGAACAGTTGAGTAATTAACTTACTTAATAAACATTGAAGTAATCGCCCTAAATACACCAATAATTGAATATCCAAGTAGGTATATTTTGAATGGGCGTTCAAACATAGCTGTGGAGGTTGAGAGGGGACATATATGGAGGGAAAAGAGTTTATAATTAATTATTTATAGAAGAACAAAAATTCCCTTCTCAAATTTTGAATATTTGAAAAAACATGAGGAAATAATCCCCAATCCATGATAAAGATTAGTTCCAATGAAGGGTAAAAGGAACATGTGGATGTACATAGGTTTTTTGGGCCATAATTAGAGGTGTAGTGTCCGTAAATGTAAAAAAATGAATGATATATAAAAAAATATTTTATTAAACCGGGAAATGGGATCATGGTTTGGTCCAGTTATTGAATAAATCACCCAAATCCCCCATGATTTTCAGTTACTAAGGGGTCCAAATGGATATGGTGGTTTTAATTGGTCAGTGGAGGCCAAGTGGGTTGTATAATGTGTAAAAAATTATTAAAAATGAAGGAGTTATAAAGGAAACAAATATTGTTTTTAAATATGGATATGGGCTCACTGTTTGGCCAATATCTTGAAGAAACCACCCAAATAAACATTCCCCAAAAAGGTGAAACTAGGAGTGTCACAAATTTTATTCCATGACACATTATCATTATACATTACATTTATATAATACAGGGACAAATACCATATATGTATTCTAGGACTAATGAATGAGATCATGATCAACGAAGACACCAAATATTTTCTTAGAACACCTAAAACCAAGAGAAAACTATGAACCAAAATAATATTCGATAAAACCATATAATTGAAGATTTGTGTGTGAAATTTATCCCCAACAAAAAGATTTATACCCCCATAAATTGACAATAATGGTAGATTCAAATGAAAAACCCAACTGATAATCCATTATGGACCCCCTTGCTAAGTTCGTCCACCCCCAAAAGGCTAAAACACTTTCCGTTGATTAATAAAATGAAGGGATACTATCAGAAACCAAAATTTAACACACATACCTAAAATTATCAAACATATAAAAACCACATCCCATTTGGTGTGCTCTAATACCACATTTACCTACGGAAAAAATTGGTGGTTAGATAGAATCAAACAATACTACCTACCCCATGACATCACCATGAACACAACCTAATTACTGGTAAAGGGATACCTAAATGGACTCCACGCCATATGAGCCAACTTAATTTCCCAAGACAGGATCAGGAAACCCACAAGGGGAGGCCGAAAAGACTTCCCAAAAAAGGGATAGTCTAAAATTAGACTTATTCCAAAAGAACCTATATGAGACACTAGGTGGGTCACCCCACCATAAGAGCCTGTAAACATTAAAAACTAGAAAGGGATGACATACGGAGTACCCTATACGATTCAATCATCACTGTAATGGTGTGGGTCGGTCAATGATACTACAAACCAGAATTGATACACCATGGTTCACCACTTAAATGGGTATCTCAATCCATGACTAAGACTGACCAAGAATGAGATCAAAAAGAGCCTACCAGGATATTCATTTATCAAAAACTACACTGAGGGATGCATCCAAAAGGGTTCAAGAATATGGGTTGAGAAAATAAAACCACATCACCCTCTAAGTCAAAAGAGGGAAATCTCCGCCAACATATATTACAACACAAATGAATGGGGTCCCAATGTCCCTTTCAACCCAACATGACTAGTTGAAACAAAACAGACTCATTGAAATTGAATACTATATCTACATCCAACACCAGAGACAGACGTGATGCTAAGATCCCTTACACCCCTAGAGATTTATTAACTGCGTGAATAGATTCATTTCAAGGTCTTTGGCTGGGGCCCGGATGTTAGTATAATCTTCTATGCCACATATAAGAGATAATGATCCCAAAAACCCCATTAAAATCACTAGATAAAATAGCTCACCTTTACGCAAACAGAGACAAGGGTGATGCACACGCATTACCTCTTTCTCCCCAAAAAAAATAGGAGAATGAAAACACATAGAATAAATCTTCACCTAGAAAAACGAATTGAAAATTATTAGAATAGAAACACAATTTCACTTATGAAGACTCCCTTGAATGGATCCTCAACATCCATAATTTCCCTCAAAAAGAAAACACAACACTATATGACACCACCGAAAAAGAGCCTTTCAAGTGAAAGGGTCATTAAGAGGAGTGAATCATTGAATAGAGTTCCAAGTATCATGCGATTAACACAATCAATCATAACAACCATGAACAAACCAAATTTTCTTCACTGGATTTTCAACATGAATCATTTCCTTGATGAGACTGAAAAAAGAACCAAATTCTCTTTAGGACATCATTTTACACTGATGACCCCTATTTTTTCACCTTCCTCGCTAGAATTCCCCTTCACCACATTCTAACAAAATTGTAGACAATACAGTATCAAACATTACCTTTGGAGATTTAAGAATATCTAGAATCTTAAGGAACCAAGGTCTATTTCAACCTTACACAACCTCTCTCATTCCATGAAATAATTAACTCAATTGAAAAACCAATGGTAAATTTAACCCAGAAACCTGAGAAGAGAGTCTTTAAATTGATATACTAGAGGTCCTGCTAACGGTGAATCACTTATGAGTTCACTTAAATAGTGAATTTACGCTTTATGGGAGCATTCCCTAGCCATAAGAAAAATACAAAGACCCAAACAAGCTACTCTCTGGTCAAAACATTCCACAAACTAGGTAGAAAAATAGTAGTAGAGAAACTAAAAGGGCATCCTAAGATATATATCACAAAAGGTCACCAATAAAAACATTAACCAAACTTACCATCAAAACAGAAACCCAATTCATCATTCAAATAGGAGGGGTTCTCCAATAAAATACACCCAACCAAAAACATTACAAAAACACATAATATACCCCACCCAAACTGATTATCAAGACCTCAAAAGTTTCATTAAAATCATCTTTTTGAAAATGAATGGGTCGTTCGTTGGGTCCTTCAATAATGTTACCCTCTGAGCCTCAAATATGCATGTTTTCATGCCATACTTAGCACCCTCCACATATCTATACCGGAACTCATCCAACCATTCCATTAACTAACCATCTTCCCAAGTAAATACATGAATGTGGTCTCTCATAAAAATTCTAAAGGTTAAAATGATCATTCATTATAGTTTTCTAAACCAATACCTTCAACAGAAAATTCATTTTTCTCAAAACCACTAAACAAAATATGAAAACCAAATAATAATATTAAAAGTATTTTTAGAAAAACATAAAACATTAATCAAAACACACTTTCAAGTCTTACAAATTACTTTAAAACATCTCATATCATTTCAAAACACATTTGGTTTTATGAAAAACACCATTTCATCAAATCCCACTTATTTTGAAACTCATTTATCCCTATTTGAGACATGTTCGTAGAAATTTATGATACTTTTTAATATCCCACCAACTTACAAATCAAAATTCATCTTCAAAAATGATTAATAAATTCAAAAGAACTTTATTCCATAAAAAATTAGTGGCTCAAAAATCACTATTTGAATCAGATTTTCGAAATCCACTTTAACATAATTCATACATTCCAATGATGTATAAACACAACATTTAATCTACCAAATCCATAATAATAATTTATTTTTACCTATTAAAAAATTGAACCAATTTAACATTATTTGAAAATAATTTCACAAAAATTCACACTTCTTAAAATAAATACATCAAAACTTTTCTTTAAAACTATGTTTCCGAAATTCAAAAATAAAAAATACAGAAGACTATATAATGAGAAATTAGTGTTGTCGTTTGGCTTGGACATATGGTTATATGCCAGGAACAAATTAAATGAACATCAAAAAGTGTGTTCGAGGAAATTTCCCAAAATCCATGGGGAATTTCATGCCTTGCGTGCTCACTATGAGCATTAACCCAACTCACTTTTCATTTCTCCAATCATCGACAAACCCTGAGAAAAAAAGAACTCAGATAAATCGCATCTTCCCATGGAGAAATGAATCCCATCATATGGGGTCATGTAAAAGGCAAATAATCATAACTGGCACTTCATGTCCTAAAAAATCCAAGCATTGGTCTACCCAGACTCATAACTAAAAGAATATTTATCAAAAAGTGAGAACCTCCTCTGATATCATTTTTTTACAAACCAAATCTAGCCTCCATAAAAACTGACAGTTGAACTAGTCTGTGGAATGGATTGATGGGTGTTCTTGATCACCACAGTCTGGAACAAGTGCTCGTTCTTCATAAAAAAAGTGTTTGGTAATGATTTAATCAATTTTAGAAGCATTGGAAAAAAAATACATAAATAAATTTAATATGAAAATTTAATCGAATCAATCTATTAATTAAATTCAGAACTACAATACATGGATTTAGAAAAATTCAAATAGGGACACAAATCATATTTTTTAGGAAAAATAACACAATGTCCACACCATGGTAGGGTTCCATTATCTCAAATCCTTATCCCTAACACTACACAAAGAATGGAAATTAATAACACGAACCACCAGTACTAAAATTTTTATCTATAACATCGACGAATATTTAAAAGTATATTTAATTCCATGGGTGTATCTATATTATTCTAATAATCCCAATATGATTCCACAAAAATGAATCCATGTGATAAAAGTTATAAGATAAAAAGAATGCATGATTTCATAAATAATAAAAGGTAGCTCCAATTTTCAATAGGATGATACATTAAATTAAAATAGTTTTAGGGTGGCTATTTTAAGGAATTAACACTATTAAATAAAATTTACAAGCTACTGAATTTTATATCAAAACACGCTTTATACTGACCGTGAGTATCATATAGTCAATGAGCTATAGTCAAGAGGACACCCCTAGGAACTAACTAGCAATGGGCACGAAGTACCTCATATCTCAGTGAAAAGAAACAATAATAAATATTTTTTTTCTAATGCATGATCCCCTATTAGTTAAGATACATATGACCTAGTGTTCCCCAAAATCTCGATAATAGATTAGTTAGTTTTTTTATAATAATCCTTTCTACAGGAAATATGGACAAAACCACTCTTGATAACTAGCATACTCCTACATGCCTGTCCACATAGATACCATGGTTCGAATCATTGTGCTCAATCATCTTCCACATCCCATAAAATATGGTTTATCCTATAAATTCCATTTTCAAAATACACACACTGTAACGACCCCAACATTAAATAATGATAATTAAACTTTATTTAATAAAATGTATTATAATGGATATATAAAATGTGGTGATCATTGGTTTTATGTTCTAGGTTTTAAAATACAATAATGAATTTTGACCGCTTCTGGTATATCCATCTAACAATGATCACATGATTAATATATATTTCGGGCTTTAACAAATCCAATTTACTTAGACAAAGGAAGCGACGGCCTCATCCAGTAGACATGCCCTGTATGAATACCATTTGTTGGAGCTAAAAAAGGAGGTGGCATCATTGGGATTCACTCTTGATCAATGCCAAACTGATCTTGAACTCGTTAAGCATGAGCGGAACTGAATATGGGAGAAGTGGAAGTTAATAGAGATTACCACCCAAGCAATGTTATATGAGCCACCCCAAGAGTCTATCACCATCTCACACCTTACCCTTCATTCATATACGGTTGTTATAAGGGGTTATGTAACAATACCCAAGAACTATAACAATGTACATTATATTTGTAAAAAAATTTGCAATACTTTTATTATTGTTACATTGTTAATAGGTTTGAAAGGAAAAATAGTATTTTTAGATAATATTCAACTAAGAAATATATTTTGATCAATTAATGGATTTTAAATTTAATATTATTTTAATAAAATATTATTATTAAATTAATTTTTATAAAATATAAATGATCAAAAAATATTATTAATGCAATTGTAATTTTTATTATGGTTTGAAAACAATTATTGTCAAAACCCATGAATTTTCGAAAAATGTCAAATTTTATATTAAATGAAAAAATTCACATATTAATAATTTATTTTCATAAAATGAATTTTATTTTTGGAATTGGGACATAAAAATTACCCAAGGGTAAATTTTGCATATTTTTTTTAGACAATCGAAATTTTGGGTAAAAATTAAATACCGTTTAAATATATAATGTGTTTTATGACTACATAATGACCCAATAGTGAGGTTATAAAATAATATAAAAATTATGTTCGGCCAATATATGTTTTAGCATTAAAATAATGTGATTTTTGATTTTTTTTCAAAAATCTTTTGTGGACCCTCTAAGACTTATAATAAATTTTGTGTTTTGTAATTATTTTCCTTGAGTGTGTCACTCACCTCCATACTATCAGCCATCTTATTTTAACACATTAGGCCATTGGCCTTATAAATTATTTTTTTCCACTCCCCTTTGAAAAATCTAGGGGTAAAACCATGGTCTGGTTTTTGGTATTGATTTGTTTAATGTGTGGTGACCCTAACCTAAATAATAAAGAATTCCCTCTCCTTTCTAATATAATCCCACCCATGCTCCCTCTTCATATTCACTCAAAGCCATTGGAGTTCGACCAACACCAGATCTCCACCCTCTATAATCCTCCCAAGGTTCCCCAATCTCCCAATAAGCCTTTCTCAAGCCTCTCCCAAGCCTTTGGGATCAAACTTCCATGTAAGGGATTTCTTCCATTCACATTTTTGCCCAATTTTTTTAAGTTGTTATTCCCTTTTGTTTTCAATTAAAAATGTTGGGGTATGATTTGGAACCTCCTCCATATTGTCCTAGTTATGGTAGGATAATGGGAGGCCCCTTCATCTATCATTAATTCATCCCCTATGCACCCGTTTCCATGCCAAAATTCCTTGAGGTATTTCTCTCTCCAATTTTATATCCAAGCAATTATTTGTTATTATGCACTTAAATTCCATTAATTTTGTTAGGAAATGTATATATATGACCCCATAACTATCCATTTCATGTATATATGATTAGAGACATTTTTATTTGTCATCAAACATTTTCATGAATCCTTATGACACACTATTATGCTGTCGAAATTGCACTGCGTTTTTCAAAGCCCAGATCATTGTGTAGTGAATTCCATACCCATGTCTCTATCAATGGTATTAAAAATTATACACATATACATATTTAATGGTATATTCACGTATTTATTGTAAATTTTTTATTCATGGAATTACTTATGATTTGTATTGATTCCATGATCTATATGGCATAGTTATACATGAAATGAAATGTTTGAGAAGGGTGAACCCTAATAGCGCTCCAATGCACTGGGTAAAATACAGTATCCTGATACGTCATGTGAAATGAGTGTTGACTGATACTAATTCAATTGCAATGAGTGTTTATTCATGATTGATGTGAAATGAGGTTTTACTAATGTTCCATGCGCAATGAGCATTTGCTCATGCTAATTTGATGTTAAGTGTTATTTCCTCATTTCCATGTTATGATTATCACACATATCACGCCTTTAAGTTCATGTTTCTCTTTTTATACATTAATATGACTATTTTATAACATTTATTGTATTCCTCATGTAATTCCATGTTTATTCCCTTACAGATCTTTATATGTCACCCTTTTTTATGCATGTTCTCCGGTTATCCCATGCAATGCTACGTATGAGTGAATGTAGTGGTCATGTAATGGATGTTTTCAATAAAGAAGTTTTGTGTTTTATGTTCTAAGATGTTATTTAATGTTCCAAATTCTCAAATACACTAGGCCTATCGATTTTATATTTTGTATCAAGTGATAAGTTTTTGTAATTAATCTGGATTAAGTGTGTAATAGAATGCAGGGTTGATATATTTGGTATCAAAGGTAGGTTTAGTTATTTTTTGGAATATTATTAGAAAACACTAGAGAATTCATTGAGACAAGAACATGTATAATAGAAATCATACCTAAGAATTGTTGAGTTTTTATTAAGTGGGTTGTCAATCGAATACATAACTATCTGGATACTAGTAGGAAGAGGTGGCTCTGGTACAGATGTATCCTATGGGTAAAACCCAAAAACACTACTTTGAGAAAGAATCGAATGGGAACTGAAGCATGAAAACGGGCTATGCTTCACTCTTGCTTACGACACTCCTGGGGGATATGATTTTTTAAATTAATAAGCCTAATATGAACCCTTATTAAGGGAATGAGAAAACAACCCCTAAGAATATATGTTAGAAACTAGATGAGGATAATAATAGATTGAAGCCTATGGATTCATAAGTTAGGAAAATTAATTTTATTTATATTTCATCAGTTTTTCCTTGTATTACCCTTTATGTGTTACCCCTAATGTTATTTTAATTGTGTAATAATAAATAGTTATACTTCATGTAGTTTAATATGAAAATTTTATCATGTAAGTGGGTAACTCAAAATTTTATATGTTTCGTATGCATGATAAAAAATAGATTCGAGATGGATGAGAAGAACCTCATACCACACTCTTATCCCTTTCTGAGGACATTCTAGCTATAATAACTTCAAAGTCATGATCTCATAGCATTAAAACATTTTCTAATGTCCAAATTTTATGCAAGACGCTCTACAATATATCAAACACCTCCTCCATACAGCGGAATCATCAAGGATCAGGGATCACTTATGATCAAATCATTAGCTCCCAACTCTCTCACCTATCTCAGAAAGAGAGGTACTATCTTGGTATTTTACTATACGTCACCCTGCCTAGAGTGTATAATGCACTATTTCATTTTAAGATTGCTTCCATTGAGGGAGTCCTTCTAGAAACCTATATGCTTATAGTCTTGGCTTCTGGTCTTTTTGGAAACATAGGCTATATATTAGATAAACCATATTTCAAAAATTTCAAAGATGAGTCTATCAGACTATGTTAAGAAAACCTGTTACATGGTGATGTTTAGAAAATGTACGTTAGAAGGAATTATTTTTGATAAGTTCATCATATTTTCTATTAGTAATATCTAAATTGCATGGACAGTGTCTGGACAAAGGAAGTGGAAGACATTGAATGTGGTTTTAGGTATTGTTGCACTATGTGGGTCCTCGCTCTCCATGATCAATGTGATAATAAGGGTTGGGGCATGCATAATGGTGGTGGGTAAGAAACGCTAAAGTCATTTTTAAATTTCATAGTTATTTTTGTATGTAATCAAATTTCAAGGACACAAATTTTTAAGGGGGAAGATTGTAATGACCCAAACATTCATTAATGAAATTTTTTGATAATCCAATTAAATGTCTTATTATGGTTATATAAAATGTGATCTTCATTGGTTTTATGTCTCAGAATTTTAAATTACCATTATTAATTGTGATCATTGATAATATGACCATTGAACAGTTATCACATGATTAGTATAAATATAGGGCTTTAACAAATCCAATTTACTCATACAAAGGATGCAACGGCCTTATACAGTATACTTGCCCAGTGCGAAGCCCATTTTTGGAGCTCAAAATGGAGGTGGGGTCATTGGGATTCTCTCTTTACCAAGCCCAATTTAAGATTGAACACGTTATACTTGAGAAGAATTGAGTGCGAGAGAAGTGGAAGTTAATAAATTATACCACCTGAGCGATGTTATCTGAGCCACCCCAAGAGTCTTTCACCACTCAACACCTTACCTTTTGTCATATGCAGGTATTATAAGGGGTTATGTAACCAGAACCTAGAAATATTGCAATGTACATTATTTTTGTATAAAAAATGTGCAGTCATTATATTATTGTTACTTTGGAAATAGTTTTTACAGCACAATTAATATTTTTAGTTAATATTCAACTAAGAATTATATTTTGACGAATTAACAGATTTTCCAATTAAAAATTATTTTAAAAAATGTTATTTTTCTATTAATTTTTATTAAATATAAATGATCATATAATTTTATGAATGAAATTGTAATTTTTATTAATGTTTGAAGGTTATTTTTTCAAAACCCATAAATTTTTGGTAAAGGTCGATTTTTATTTTAAAAGTACAAATTCACATATTTATAACATCATAATGACCCAATTGTGAGGTAATAAAATACTATAAAAATTATGTTTGTCCAATATATGTTTTTTTAATAACATAATGTGATTTTATATTTTTTTGATTTATTTTACAAAGCTTTTGTGGACCCTCCAAGACTGATAAAACATTTTTTCTTTTTAAATTGTCCTCATAGAGAGTGTGACTCACCTCCACATATGAAACCCTATTATTTTATTAAGTTCGGCCATTGGTCTTATAAAATAATATTTTCCAATCCCATTTGGAAAAAACCATGGCCAAAAAACATGGGATGGTTTTTCGTATTGATTATTTTAATGTGTGGTGACCCAAACCTAAATAATAAAGAATTCCCCCTCTTTACCTATATAAACCCACCCGAGCTCCCAAATCATATTCATTCAAAGCCTTTGGAGTCTAACCAACCCCTTACCTCCTCTATGTAGAAGCCTCTCAAGGTTCCCCATGCTCCCATTAATCCTCTCTTAAGCCCCTCCCAAGCCATTGGGATCACACTTCCAAGGGATTTTTTCCCTTATCAATTTTTTCCAACATTCTGTAAGTTGTTATGAACTTTTTATCAATTAAAAATATTGGGTTATGATTTTGAACCTCCCCCATAATTTAATAGATATGGTTGGATGATGGGATACCCCATTATCTCTCATTAATGCCACCCATGCACACCCGTTACCATGATGAAATTCCATGAGAGATTTTTCTCTCCTCTTTTACATCCTATTAATTCTGTTATATTATGCTTATAAATTTTATTACGTTGGTTGGAAAATATATCTATATGACCCGATTACTGTCCATTTGATGTATATATAACGAGACACCCTTTTCTCTCTCATCATCCATTTTCATTAATCCTTATATCACATCATTATGCAATAGTAATTGCACCGCATTTTTCCAAGCAAAGATCATGGTGTAGTGAAGACCATATACATGTCTCTATCATGGGTATTCACCATTATACACACATATATATTTAATGGTAATTTCATTTATTTATACCAAATTATTTAATCATGGAATAAATTATGATGTTGATTAATTCCATGATCTATGCGCCACACTTATGCATGAAATGAAATGTTTATGCTGGGTGCACCCCGATAGCGCTCTCATGCATTGGTTAAAGTATGGTATCATGATACATCAAGTGAAATGAGTATTTACTTATGATAATTAAATTAAAACGAGGGTTTAATCATGCTTTATGTGTAATGAGGGTTTACTCATTCTCTTTGTGAAATGATCCATAGCTCATGCTAATTCCATGATAAGTGTTGTTGCCACATTTCCATGGTATGATTATCATGATTTATCATGCCTTTATGTTCATGTTTATCTTGTGCTCCATTGATATGGCTATTTTCTAACATGTATTGTATTCCTCATTTTATTGCATTTTTATTCCCTTACTGGGCTTTATAGCTCACCCTTTTCTTATGCATGTCCTCAGTTTATCACATGAAATGTTAAGTACTGGGGAATGTAGTGGTATTGTAAAGGAATTATTCAATAAATATGATGTTTTTTTTATGTTTTAAGATGTTATGTAATGTTACTAAGCCCCAATGACACTATAACTATCAATATTCTATGATGAATCAAGTGATGATTTTATGTAATAAATTAGGTTCAAGTGTGTAATAAAAAGCAGGGTTTTTATACACACACCAAACATCCCACAATCATGTCACATAACACTCCATTCACATTCAAATTCATTCTAACATTATACTCACCTAAAACATCCAATAAACATGTTTCACCCAATTCATACTATTTTTAAAAAGAATTCAAGAATTCCAAAAATGTTTTGATAATATTTGACATCATATATCATCATTTTATCTTTCTAAAACTGAATTTTATTGGATACATCCAGTAAAAGTGTACTTAATCATCCATTTTACACTTTTTATAACTTAATAAAACATTTATAATTTTTATAAAACTCTTTAATGAAGTATAGAAATATTTCACACGTAAAACACTATGAAAACCCCTCTTTCAAGGATAAATTCACACCAAAACCCAACCAACACATATTTTGTAGCCCAATTAATTTTTAATAAACCATTTATATATGTTATAAAATGTACAAAAATGATACCACAAGGGTTACACAAGAATAAAGCACCATTTCATGAAAAAAAGTAATCGTTAAAATTGTATACTCAACTAATTCTATCGAAAACAGATTTTTAACCACACAAACCATATGATTAAAATTATAAATAAGTAAATCAGGCCTGATAACTCATTAAATAATATTTACGCATAGAATAACATATGTTTTGTGTGAAAACAGCCCATCCATTGAGTGAGAATTCAAATGCCCCACCTCCTCACCACAAGACAGTGAAAAAGAACCTAAATACACAATATTGGACCATAAAACCGAAAATAAAACCCTAGGTTTGAATCCCTAGTTGCTGTAAATTTGGATCTTCCTGAAAGAGGGGTGAAACCCTAAGTTTATGGAAGGAATAAGCATGGAATTCCCATAAATGAGAAACTTTGATGAAATATCCCCAAATACAATAAAAGTAAAATCTCCAAGAATCCAAAATTAGAAAGAAGGATTGAATAAGGATGAGTATGTTGACTGAGGACATAAATGGGGAAAAAGTTTAAATAATGTTTGATTTATGAATGAAACAAGTTTCCATTGCAAATCTGGATGGTTTGAGAAACAATGGGTAATTTCTCCCTAATCCATTATGAAGATGAGATCTAAAGTTGTATCAAGGACCATGTGGGTGAGCCTATGGTTTGGGGGCTCTAGTGAGAGGTGGAATTTAAAAGAAAGAAAAAATTGAATGATATAGAATTTTTTTTAAATATAGAAATGGGCTCTAGGTTTGGCCCAATGCCTGAATAAATACACAATTTCCACCCTGATTATGAGTTCTGATAGTTTCCCAATGGATATGGTGGTTTTAATTGCTCATGATAGGCCATGTGGGAAATTTAATGGGTTAAGGTTTAAAAAAACAATTATATGAAAAAAAATGGGTATTTAAATCTAGAAAATGGCCCACGGTTTGGCCTAAATCATGAAAAAATAACCCCAAAAAACATTCCTCACATAAAGAGAAACTTGGAGTGTCTAAAATTGGATTACAAGACACATAATCATTATATCTTCTCTTAAAAAAGGACATGTTTATATATCATTCATGACATCCAAGACTAAGGAATTATGTCAAGAACACCTGAGATAACAAATCTTATACCGGAACACAATAAAACTAAGAAAAAATAGGGAACGAAAATAAGAATCGAAAAAAAACATGGAATTGATGATCTTAGTGTGAGATCATTTAATGGCTGATAGTGTTGATATTTTATTTTTGATATCTGATATCCAACAAGGGTCATGGTTTTTAGTGGTAGGGAATGATTTTGATGACCTTCTGGTTCATGATTACATACTATGATGGGTTGGTGGTACGTGGTAGATGATAATGATAGATAGATGGTATGAATCAAATTATATGTAAAAATTTAATGAATTATAAATATTAACTAATTAAAATATAATATTTTGGTACAATCAGTCGTCTAGTGTAGGTTGATATGTACCCCAAACCATATCAGACTCAGAAAAGAATTATATGATTGAAGTCAGGGCGTGATTGTGTAAAACCCTTAGGGATGTACTTTTGGGGATGCCTAAAAATATTATAATAAGAATAATATATTTAATTTGGATGTGATACTTGTCGATTGATCCATTCTAATGATGGGAATGTGTAGTTCTTCTATAAAAATCTTGTTGGTTTTATTCTTCACTCTCTAAAGAATTATTACGCCTTTCCGAAATCATTACAAGATGACCTAAGGAGGATTATACTATGTATAAATGTTATGATAACTTATATATCGATATATTAGGTGATACTGGGTGTTTTTATATTTATATAGTCCGCCTTATCTTGGACATGGAGTTTCTATTGGAGAGTCCTCATTGGTTTTGTTTGTGAATATTATTTGAAATATTTATATTTTGGTCATGGGAAGCATTGTTATATATTTTTTTCCTTGGACCATTGTTTATTTATATAGTTTTTTGTTTATCAGTGGTTTCCATATCATATCGTATCCTTGTATTCATAAATTTTGGATAACGCCTCTCATTGTTTATTTTACATCCATGTTTCTAGTCTCTATCCTAATATATTATAATAAGGGTGTTGTGGTTCATCATAAAGATGGATCAAAGCTTTTGTTTGAGAAATATATTAAAGACCAGTGTTCATAATAATGAGTAATTTCATATATTTTAATGAAAAAAATTTCAACTTAGAATGGATAATGAATTTTTTCAAGGATACTAACTATAAAATAGTATTTTGTGGTCCCTCATGATATGATTCAAGGAATTTGAGTCTTTTAAATGAAATATTAAAGTGGTCCTTCTTGTATCTTAGTGAGAATATAATTACACATTCATCATGAATAATTGTTCATATGACTAAATGGGGTGCCTTTTAAAAATATTTAAGCATTCATAACAAAATTAAAATTAATTATACATTGCAAGGATTAGATATTTTTTCTACTAGAATCATATTATATGGATTCAAGAATATGAAGTGGGGTGAAACCTCCCCAATTAAGACAAGTTACTTTCATGTAAAATTTAAATATTATAAAAGTGATTTAGAGATACAAAATTAATACAATATTCAGGTGTGAATAATGTGTTCCCTTGATTTTTAAACATACAAAAACATTTTTTTATAAAGCATGGATACTTGTATTTTTTGAGGAATATAACATGGGGTGGACATAAAAATATAAAAATTAATTATATTTACCTATATTAAATGGTAAATTGATGTGTTAATATTTATTATAATGTTTTATTGGTTGTGTGTTTGGTATTTTTATTTTTTTTAAAAGACCTAGAGGATCATTAAAATTAAGAAAGTAAATCATTTTCTAACTCATGTTTCTTGATTCCATTTATTTTTAAATTCAGATTCTATAATGTTTAGGTAATGCATTCAGATAATAACTTCAAAACTATAATGATTTTGAAAATTTTATGTTTTTGAATAAGAAATTTAATAATTATTTTTTAACGTTCTTCAAACCATGATGTGCTTTATCATTCAATGGGAAATTGTTTTTATTTTAATATTGATTATAGTTGAATTTACACAGACTCCCCCTCCCATATACGATGATAAAAGCAACATAAATTACACACAATCATTGGTAAACATCTTTAATTACCATATATTTAATAAATTATGTAACATTTACTTTAAAATGATCTTTTTTATGTTTAGAGTTTAATAAATAGAGAAAAAAATATCAATCCTATAATGTTTGTGTTATTTTTATAAAGTGGATAATTTTTAAACAATATAAGAAACAACATATTCCATAATATTTAATTAACATTTCTTATATATTCTACTTAGTGGATACTCATAAGAAAGATATTACCAATATATTTTTTTCCTAACCAAGGGAAATAAAAACATAAGAAAATATTGAGAATAAATTCTTAGTAAGAGTAAATATAATGGAAAAATCAAAATATCATAATTGAGAAAATAATAACTTCTGGGTTTAACTAAGATATATAAGAACCTCAAACCCAAAAACAATTTCTGAGATGTCATGGAATTTGTTTTTTATAACATAATACATGAATCAAATGTGTCTAAAAAATTCAATAAACTTGTACTGTGAGAGTATAACATAGTCATGAGAATTATTATAAAATTATTATTTAAATAAAAAATGATGTAAAAAATGATAAGATAGGAATAAAAAAATGTTGTAAAACTATAAGAATAGATAAACATATTATGGTGGAGCTTGATTCATTACCTAGTTCCCATAACACATTGGAGCTTGTGCCTCTAACTAATTCCCATATTGGAAAAATGATACCAAATTTGATTCAATAAATGATCTAATGATACATTCAACCTTAACCAATGTATTGGAAGATGATATATGAATCTATAATCATCACACACACATATGAGTGCCACTCTAAATAAGCCACTCATAATATCATAAAGAACCTAGTGGATAAAAATTGGTTTCATTCAACAAACCATAATAGAACCAAAGAATGAATTGGATTTCATATCTTTTTAAAATCGAATCAGACATGAAAATTATCAACATATATGAGACATTGAAATAAAAATACATATCCTAAAATATTTAGTCACTTTCTATGACAATAACATTAAATAAAATAATTAATATGGTATTTTAACTATAAAGATAATTTTTATATATTTACTTGAATAATTTACCCATTTAATCAATGTATGAAAACCTTTTAAAGACCCTCACATCAAGTGGTAGAAACATATAGTTTTAACAAATTAATAGCATTGGAATACAATTTATTCTTCTTCATAGTAGATGTCTAGGTGATAGAAAGTAAATTCTCAACCATATACTAATATAAAATAGAATTAGATTATAAATTTGGATAAAGATGTTTTATAATATAACATTATGAATTTGATTTATCAAGACTAATAATATTTAAAATTCAGTTACATAATGAATAATAATTTTAGTTTAATTTTAGAAAAATCACAATGGAAATAAGATATATCATTCATAGTTTTTAAATAATTTTAAATGAAATTATTTTTAAAAATATTAGAGAAATATGTTCAATTAGAAACCCAAATAATGTTTGGGTAATGATTCTCATAAAATGATAAAGGCAACTGAATATTTTCTTTACAAATAAAAAATTAATATGTGATTTTATTCATACTATAAATAAATCGAACCATTTAGAAAATGAAAATTATAGAATAAATTTTATGAACTAAAAGTTGTATAAAATGTCCGTAATCAATTATTGAGTCATTTATATGGGCATTATAAAAATCACCCAATGAATAATGATTCTAAAAAATGGTGGTTATTGGAAAATAGTAAATGTAGGGCTGATTTTCTTACAAAGGGTAGTTAATGATCCATAGAGGGAAATTAAATTTGTATAAGAAAAGAAAAATTTGAAGACTTAAAATAGAATAATAAAATTATAGGGGTTTCAGACAATTAATTATATAAATTATACATATGTTGTATCCTGCAAATGATATCTCTCTTTAAAAATTAGATTGGGGATGAAACCCACTTAATATGAGTGAAATTGGAATAAATAGATATTGAGAGTAAAAATATCAAAAATCCATAAAATAACATGAAATGTAAGATATTTTATACATTAAACCAATAGGATAGTGAATTAATCATATTTAACAAACTACTGTTTGTAATAGAAAAAAGTTATCATGAAAATAAGTGCATGGGAATGAACCCATCTCAACCATAGAAACATTTATGTAAAAATATTATGATAGAAATACCATATAATATAATATTTAATATCATTTATATATAAAATAATTATGATATAAATATTAAATGGGTGGTACAGACAACATTCTAATTAAAGCATGGTGTATAATTTGAAATATGTCTTAAGGGGTAAACATTTTAGATAATAATCTCATAACTAATTCCAGATTAAATCAATACATGTGCCTAAATTTCTAAATAATTTAATTACATTTTTTGTATAACTTATTATAGACCTTATTACGTTATATTTCATTTAATGTTTACACATTATTAAAAATTCATATTTATTATTCATATAACTTTTTATTAAAGTTGTGTTAACATTGCATTTGTGTTTTATTATTTGGGTAATTTTATTTATTCGAATTTATAATATCATTAAAAAATAATACTTAGAGAATAATAAAACCCTCAATTTTTTTTACTAATTTATATTAATGTTTGAATTTAAATTCCAATATTTAATCATGATAATGTTTTATAACATCATTTAATAATGTGCATAGACTATCCCTAAACATGAAGTTGCTATATCATGATGGGTGGGTATGGTTAATGAAATGTATCATATCAATATAATATTATATTAATGATATTAATTATGTTTTATCAATTTTTAAATAATATTTTATTTCTATTTGATAAATAAATGAAATCAACAAGAAAAATGATAAATATTTATTTATGAAGGATATAGTTCATAAAGCACACAAATAATATATTTTATTAATATGTAGATATAATTTAATAATAATTAGTTTTCTCATTAAAATGATAACTGTATTGAGTTCGTAATATTTCTATTTTATGGAATATTTAGAAAACAATGATTAAGAAGAAGAGTAATGGTGTATGAAATACTCACATTAGTACGTTGAATGTTATATTGAATGTATCCATGGAATTGGAGGTATTAAGATAAATAAAAGTGAATTGAAGATAATTAACATGGTATGGGGTTGTATGAATATAATAATTTTATATTTTTAGGAATAAATTTAATATAATCGGTGTTGAATGAAGGGGTGGAAATTTCCCATTATATAAGTGATGATATTTTAACTGTTTTGAATAACCTTCACATTTCAATGATATAATTACCAAAATCATTGTCAACCAACCACAAAAGTTTAAAAAAAATATTTCATCTCTTTTTGGTCTATAAGTTCTCAAAATTGTTTTCCCAAAAATGTTTTAATCATGTTAAAATACATTTACCCTTATATTGTTACCTTTACCTTTTTTATTTTTTACCAGGGTAACTACATTTTACCCATGTAACATATTTTTTATTAAAAATTTAAAATAATACATGTTACAAATTTTTAGTATTTTGAATCTAAATTTAATCTCTATTGTATAAATATATATATAATATAAAATGAACTTCTAAATTAAAACATTTTATATAGAGAAATAATTTTTGAAGAAAAAATTTTCTTCATAGTTTACTGCTCTTAATATTATATAGTATTGATCAAAAATTGAATGAGTGATAGTATATTTATTTATAGGAATATAAGTTATTTTCATTTAATTTTTTAAAACATATTAATTTAATTTATTTGATAAAATTTATAAATTTCAATAAAATATTTCTTTGGAAATAATAGTTTTACCACTATAATGGTCATTAAATTTAATCATAAAAGTGATAATGTTATGCTAAAAAATATAAGTTATATAATAATATTAATTTGTTTCTCTAAAATAATAAATTAATTTTACCAAATTATATTTCAAAATTTTAGAAATGATAATATTAATTTTACCACACATAATAAAAAAAATACATTTTTTAAAAATTGTGATTTTTATCATAAATATTTTTGTAAGAAACATTTATCATCATCAGTGAATATCCAGATATAAAATGATTTAATTAAATGAAAAATATTGTAATTTTTCATTTAAGTAAGTGAAAGCTAAATATTAAAATTATAATATTTAATTAAAACAAAAGACTAAAAATTAGAATGAAATCATACTTTTGTTTTAAATTTTAATCAATGGGGAGATTAAATTAAGGTGATATCTTGAAGTATAAAATATTTTATTATTAAATAAATATTTAATAATGAAAAATATTTTTATCATATATTATTTTTTTCCTTATATATTAATAATCTATTGAAAATTATAATTTGTAAAAAATTATATCTTCATTATTTAAGTAAAAATAAATTTCATTAGAAAAATATCAATAAATGATAGTTATAAAGTTTCCAAATATCAACTTTCCCTAGTAATATTCTAAAAAAATAGAAGTTATATATTATAAAAATATCGGTTTTAGATGATTATACAATAAATTAATAAAAATCACTTTTATAGAGGAAGGATATTTTTAAACATTAAGTGTTTTTTTAAATTATTTATTAAGAATCTATTCTTAAAATGATGATTGAATATTAGTCAATATAATTTATTATTATATATTAAAGTGATAGTATTTCAAAATATGTGAGTTTAATTCATTAGGATAAATGAAATTTCACTTAAACATTTATTTCAAAAAATTGTAATCCATTTTATCTCAATTGATTAGCTTCTAAATATAAGTATTACATTTTTTTAAGATTATTTTTCTTACTATTAGTTTGATTGTTCATTTGTATTTCCTAACACTAATTGTCTACTATGGTGTTGATCATTTTAGTTCTATATTTTTTTTGTTTTGTGATTATTGTGACCAAATATATCAATTATAGTGTTAATTTATAGGATCCAAATCACGGTTCGTTACATTCTACCCTCGTTTGTAAATTGTGTCCAAAAAATTATTAATTATTATTAACTATTGAAATTATGTGAGGGTATTCTCAATATATTTAACATTTGGGATATAAATTCTTATATTAAATCTATCATAATCACTTTTCATATATCAAGTTACTTATATATCCTCAAAAACTAATAACCATTAAGAAAATAATATAAAAATTTATTTATAATCTCTAATCATATATTATGGATAACCTACATTTCCCACAATTATATGAATAACAATTACATTAAACCAAAATGAAATTATAATTTCCCCTAGAAATTATCACTATCATTAACCTTAAAATATATTAACCATTAGTTTATAATGTCAAAAATGAGTCTATATATATCATTATACCAAAATTTTATTAAACATAACTAATAATATCATGGATAACTTTTTCATTAAATTGATATTAAATTTCAAGGTATACAATACAGTATAACTCACTTTTCTCAAAATAAATCATATATTAATTACTATTACAATTACCATTTATTTAAAATAAGAGTAAATTTTACCTCAACCAGGTGTTCCCAAATAAGCTTCCCCAATAATACACCGTTTTTATTAAATAATTTTCAACATTAATTATACCACTATATATATTTTTCCAAACATTTAAAGGAAAAATACTAAAAAATCATTATATTGTTCACATAATACTTATAAATTTTTGAATACACCATAATATCATCGATAAATATCACTTACTACTAAAAACACTAAAGAATATAAATATTTAATTTCAATTAATTTATAAAACTCTCTCTCGTATGTATGACTATTACAATAACCATTTCCATATTATTAATAACATAAAATGATCCACAAACATTTATGTATGATTTCTTATTTAGATATTAGACAATTTGGTTTTTATATTCATATATTACATAGATTCATTTATTTGATCATGATTCCATATATAATAAAACAATTAAAATTATTATAATATTGAAAACATGAATATGAAAATATTAATCCAAATTTTCGGACCCTATGACACAGTAATATTTAATATATGACACTTTTGGTTAAACCTTGACATTTAATTGTTAAATCATTGGACATGATTAGACCTGTTTTCTATTAGGTTAACTAACATAATTTTTTTACATCCTGCATAAATCCTTTATAATGTTTACTACACAGAATGTAAAATAACTATATCATGTCCACCTAGAGTGAAATACTAGTTGTATAGTTAGACATCTTCGTCATGTAGTGGGTGAAAATTTATTTAATTATGCAAAAAACAATATTGGTGTTATTACAACTGGGTACAAATGGTGACATAGTCTATATCTACTTTTAGTATCTATACATGTATTTATTTGATCGAAAAATAAAATATTAAAACATATACAAAAACATTTGGATGTAACTCTTCACATTTACATATTATGATGGATTACAGAAATACTCTCTAATAATAATCCCCCATTAGTGTAAAATAATTATAATAATCCACATAAAGTTTTATCTAAACCATAATAACTCTCACCTAGCATAACCTATAAATACATAATAAACATAAAAACTATTAATTTATAAAGAACATATGACATCCGTCTAATGATATATAATCCCTACTATGATACCCACTTCTGATCCTTATATCCACACTCTTATATCATTTATAAATAGATTTTACATTTCACACCTGCTATTATACACACCAGAAAATGACTAGATCTTATAAAAATAATGTCACATTTACATACAAAGGACATTTTTATGATCATAGTT
Organism: Viscum album; assembly: GCA_963277665.1. Classification (NCBI taxonomy): domain Eukaryota; kingdom Viridiplantae; phylum Streptophyta; class Magnoliopsida; order Santalales; family Viscaceae; genus Viscum; species Viscum album. The sequence goes on along the minus strand of OY728156.1, from coordinate 1,240,963,060 downwards.
TTTTATAATTTAGACAAATATTTAAATAGTAAAATACATTATCAGGTTATGAAATAGATTTTATTCCCACTATATAATTAATTTATTATTCTGTAACAAGAAATTATAATTTCATAAAAATCCTTTTCATATTATACACATGTAGATACAAATAATCAATTACTTTTATTTATAACCATGGGAAATGAAAATGTAAGAAAGGGGTCAGCTCCAATTCTCATTATGTGTAAACATAAGAGGTAATAATAAATTATTATAAGTGAGCATAAGATAACATCCTGATAATAATAATGATACCTGAGAAAATTATTCTAAAAAAATCATAGATCATAATTCGTGGCATAAGGCCCAACATTACATGATACATTGATTAAATGTGTGATACACATTAGTAAACAAACATGATCCACGAACATAGAACATTATAAAGAAAAATATGTTTTAAACTATAGAATATACAATACAGTGTAGAATTATATAAAATTCATAAAATAATAGAATTTTGGAATAACCATAAAAATATATAAACATATCATAGTGGTGTAGGATTTTCCATTTAATTCCATTAACATAGTGGATCGAGAATCACTACCCAAATCCCATAATAGAGTAAGTGTTCAATACATGATTCCTATAATTATCTCATGAGATATCGAGGCTTAACAAATGAATTTTATTGTGATATATGAACCAACACATCATTATCTCTACTTATGAGTTCCACTTGATATCAATAATTCATCAAATCATAACGAACCCACTTGAAAAATATATGTTTCCGTTAACATATAATATATATCCCTAGGAAGAAAATGGGATACATTTTCTTTTCAAGTTTATTTGCATGGGGAAATCATAAACATCATAATTGTATGGAATGAAATATGGGTATGAAAGGTAATTCGATAACTGTCTAAGAAAATAACCTATGGAAAAAATAATGCATATCATATTTTCATCATATAGATAGAGGGTATATTATGAAATAAATAGTTTCTATAATCAATCAATGTATGGAATCAAGTTGGTCACCATTAATTAATGGAAATAAATATTGTGTGTTTATAAAGAAATGTTATTGGAATGAAGATATAGTTAATCAAGGTACATGGTTATCTGAGAAAAAGGAAGAGATGAATCATATATTTGAAATAAAATATCATTTCATGATTAACCCATGTAAATAAGTTGGTTTTTATTTCTTGATTAATGACCATGATCAGGAATGAGATATGTCAACATGAATGAAAATAGAATTATAATATTTATTTTGTATTTTTGTAAAATCATTTAGGAAATAATAAATTTCCATGATATTTTTGAAATAATTTTAGATGAAATATTAATAAAACTAAAATGTTATTTTTTTTCTTTTATAATACATGAATATTTTTAGAAAAAAGAGACATATAATATAAAAAGGAATTGAAATAATTCGAATACATAATGAATCATTAAAATATTCTTTTCCAACATAGATAATAATGATACATATGGAAAAATATATCTCCAAAAAGACCTTTTAAAAATTAGTGTATTAGAAAATAAACATAAGATGTTTTTATGTAAATTTTAAGAAATCCCTAAAATCTTCCAACGATTATATACATTGTAAAAGTAAGATTGCAAATAAATATAAAAGACAATGGTTGAATTCAGTATAAATTGTAATTAATGATCCATGGAGGAAAATTTAAAAGGGGGATGGTAAGTAAAACTATATGAATGACCAAGGAAATAAAACATATTAGGGATTTAATTATAAAAGTATATTAATTCCCAATATGGATTACCATGAAAATAAATTTCCAATTCAAAATGATTTTGGAAATGAAACACTTACGATAAGATAAACATAATAATTAAATAATATTGAGAGGAAGATCATGAAAAGTAAGATATTTCAGTCATCAAATTAATACGGTAGGGAATAAACAATAAAAAATAAATAATAGAGTTCAATATCAAACAGGGAAAGTAAAATTAAATTTTACTCAATGAACCTCTTATAAACATTGAAAAATTCTTTTCAAAACACTATAAGTTAATACAAATATGAAATATAATTTGAAAAAATAGTATATAATAATGATATAATATATTAAATGGGTTGTAGATACACAATTTAAATAGAAAAATATTATATGAGGATAAATATGCCTCATGGGATGAGAATTTGAGACAATAACCCATTAACATGTTCTTCATTCATTCTTCTCATATCTCTAAAATATTGAATATTAATATTATGTTTAATAGATAGCTTTATAGGAACCATATTCATCTCTATTTCATTGAATATGGACAAATTGTTATCATATTCCCATAATTAATTATATTATTTTTATTTTATGCTTTTCTAAAAATTGAATTGGTGTTTGACCATTTGTATAATTTAGCAATCAAAGATTATATGTTAAAAAATTAATATAATAATTCCCAAAAAAATCTGATCATTATTTTTTTAAGATGTAATGTATTTTTTTTAATTCATCCATGATAGTGTTTTATTACATTGTTCAAATATGTAGGTATGTCATCCCTAGACCATGGACACACTCTATCTGGATTGCTGAGTGAGGTTATGAAACAATATAAAATCATTATGACTTAATAAAAATGATATTATTTATATTTTATCATGTTTATGAGTCTAATTATAAGTGTTTTGGATAGAGAATAAGAAAATCAATTAAAATAAAATTTCACGACCTATTCCCTAGGGCCCGTGCCGTGACTACCCAAAACCCACCTCCCAAAGGCTATGGGATGGCATCTAGGTTTAAATATGTCATACTGAATGCGAGAGGCAATTTTTATGTACCATTAAACACATGAACATAACAAACCACATCCCAACAAACTAAAAGGGGGGAAAATGTACCATTTAAACCAATCTGATTGAAGTACAACTGGAAGTTTGTGGTAAAAAATAAAATCCCAACAAATACTGAATGAATGTAAAAAAAGGAAACTCTGATGGCCATTTACAGTTACGCCCACCTGATCATTAGAGTAGTGAAGCTACTCGAATCTGAAATAGTATCTCTTATCCTCTCAGTCCAATTAGGACCCGCATAGTCCTATGAAGTAAAGTCTGCTATCGTAGAGTCTGTCAGTCTCGCCTTCCTTACCACCCATATCGAAACTTTATTGGTTTCCACCAGACACAACATGCGTGAGAGAAGCCTATGCAGGGGTGAGTAACACAATACAGAGTAGGGACCACAAATAGAAGATGATGGACTACACAAAAATTCTCAAACTAAAGCATGAAACACAAGACAACTCAAACATGTTATATTCTAGGTAGTAATAGTAACATGGTCAGTCACAAACATTGAACTCCTCGGCCGTAGGATAAATCCTCCTCTTGCTAGTACAGTGGGCCTACTAGTTCAAACAGAGTTTCTTCCCACTAACAATGGATTTTTTGGTACTCATCCCTGATAAGTACCATGAGTATGCTAGGTCAAACAAAGCTGCTCCCCATTGTGGGCATGCTGGGTCAGACATATTCGCTTCCCACCATGGTCAAACTAAGGTTCTCTTTATGTTTAGTACCATGGGTCTTTCGGGTCTCACAGATCCTCTCCCCACCATGGGCCTATCAGGTCACACAACCTCTTCCCACTGGGCCGTCGTCAAGTAATATTTAGATCTCAGCCAACTGTCGGGTTCCATACGTAGCACATTTGGGAGAACTGCTCTACATTCCATTTTTAACATCTAAAAGTAAATTAAAGTCACTAAAAGGAATAAAAAATTCTATTATTTCTTAAGAGGGTCCCATTACTGCAAACATCCCGCTAATCGAACACACAGTTTGCAAGATATGGGCGTTTTAGTAACAAGGGGGCAGTTGCGATGGGGCCTAGTCTGACTCGGTGATTCCAATATGACCAACCCGGCCCGATGGTCCCACATTCCTTGGTTAATTTAAATTGACTCCAAATGAATTGGTGCGGGTCGAGGTCATTTTAGTCTGGAATGTCAGTGGTCCAGGCCCAATTGGCCTCACTGGACTCGGTCCCGTTGGCTGAGGGTCCAGCATGCTGGGTCGCATGACGAACTGATCTAGTTTGGTCCATCATGAAGAGAGTGTGGGTATGGCCCACTGGTGTGGGTCTAGACCTCGAGGTATGGTTCTGTACCGCCAGAACAGACGAGACTGTTGGGCACGGGTCCGGCGCGGTGTGCCACGGGACCGGCCCGCAGGACAGTTCGACCCCCGCCAAGTCCACAAGAGGCAGACTGGTCTGCCTTGATGGACACATCCAAGAGCCAAATCCATCCACTTTCATCTCCCCACAGGTCGTCGTGGGGTGCCTCCTCCACTACGGTCATGCGATCGTGACCTGTAGCGTGAGATCTGGCTTAGTGCCCCCTCCACGGGCCTCTGACTCTGTCAAGCAATGGCATCCACTCCCTCCACCAAGTAGCTTCTCCTGCTACACCACTGCCCATTCCCATCGTGGAAATTCCTTAAGCATTCCATCATGGAACACATCAATTGGCCGTCATTAGATTCTTCTCTAGTCCACTGAGTCCGTAATGGTGGTCCATTCTTCGTGATGCTTTCACCTACATTCTCTAGGAACGTCTACTCTACATAGAATGTCTCACATTGGTCTTTCCATCGATTCAACTGGTTGGACATGAAGTAAAACCATAAATGAGGGGCTCGATCCTTGTTCGGGTTATCCCATGCCCTCCACATTAGATGTTTACCAAACAATGTAGGTATAGAGAATTTAATTCGAACAACAATGATAATTCATTCCCAGATATAGAATCTCCAATAAATTCACCATCCCGCAAGAATGGACAGTACATAGACTAACCTGTTCATGGATTAATCTACGTCAATTGTTTTGAAAAAGATACAAAAAATTATCAAAAAAAATTACCCTACCTATTTGATGATTTTTTTCGCATGTTCTCCCTCGAGGGGTTAAGATGTCGGGGTCACTTCTATACTCTGATCATTGAAATGCATTGTAGATGATGAAGTTTCACAGATGTTATTTGTACTTCAGTAGGGTGGATGTCCATCAGAGAATCCTCTTCCTTTTTAATACATATTTTACCCAACACATTAAACTATAAATTAGATCATGTCGTAATATTTCCATTATGATGGGATGTTTCATAGTTAAACTGTTTTATTTATAAAAAATCATCACGGTTATGCATCATTAACGTGTAATTACACTGCATGTATCACGAGCCATTAATGGACCTCATTGCTACCCTATTGTCTCCCCACATTGACATCTTCTTCCACTCAAATGTGAGAGATAAAATAAAATAATTCGTTTAAATTATTTTTAAAATTTATCGAAAAATTCTGAAAAATAATTTTTTTTCTCTGCCCCTTCCAGTGAAGTTAAGTCATTTATATGTGAATCCTGACTTTCTGAATTAAATAGTGCCCTCTGATTTTTGATCTAATGGATGGTTAAAAATATATAAAATCCCACTTGTATGTTTAATGAACGTAGCTTAAAAAAAGTTCAAAATTCTATTATGGGCTCTACAGACCTGGGAATTATATGCTGTTGAATTTTGTGGTCTCTAAATAATTCTATATAAATAAAACCAAATTACATGGAAATTCATAGATGTTACATTCTCCCCACCTTAGTGATTTAATTCCCTGAATTCCAAAACAACAACTAAAAAATAATGGGGGTACTGATCGTTAATTAGATCCCCTTGCTCCAATGTGTTGTCCATGATATTCTCGTGCTTCCATCGGATGCGCTTTATAGGAATTGACCATCCATGTATGACGCTTTTCTATCAATCCTCTATCTCCACTAGAATCTCTGCATACGTTTCCCCATCATCAATTTCAATCTCTCCCTAGTCGATGACATGCGATTTATCATGCACATACCTCTTCAGTAGCGACACATGGAAAACATCTTTCAATAGGTGCATTTGGTGGGGAAGAGCTATGTTGTACACCACCTCACCATCTCTGCATAGGATATGTACTGGGCTGATTATCCTCTGATATAGCATACCCCCCCAACCAAATCCTTGCAATCCTCTTTGGGGTGAGACCCAAAGAAACACATGATCTCCTTCCTTAAACTCCAAGGGTCTTCGTCACCTAACATTATCAGACTTTTTCCTCCATTGTGTAGTCCCCATCTTCTCCTAGTTGATCTACACCTTTTTGTGGTAGCCTATACCAACTATGGACCCATGAGTGTTGACTCCTCTAGGTCTATCTAGAATATGGGTTATCTACAAGGCCTCAAGTACAAGGCCTCAAATGCTTATATTCCAATGGCTGAGTGATAGATGTTGTTTTAAGAAAACTACCCTAGTAGCAGGTGGTCCTCCCAACTACGACTGAATTCAAGGAAGCAAGCATGAAACATTTCCTCCAAGGTCTGTATGGTCCGATCTGTCTAGCCATCCAAGTGTGGATGAAAATCTGGGCTCTAACTCCATTGTTGCAGAAACCAAATATATCATAGTATGTTATTTTCTATAATGTAATTCAATAACTTGTGCTACACGCAACACTGAGTTCGAGTGCACCACGACTTACCAAACTAGTCATTGAAAAAGTGATTACGAATAGTATTAACTGAATGCTGAATTTTATATACTCCTTATAATTTTAGAATCCATATTATGTGTTTTTTAGACATAAGATAAGAGCATATTCATTTTTTCATATAAAAGATATATTTTTCAAAACAAGCTATTTTACCACCTTTTAATGGGGAACCCTTTTTAAATACAATATTTTACACTTTTTATATAAAATTTAGTGAAAAAAATTCTTCGTTAGAATCGGGACATAAAAATTTATTTTGGAGAAATTTTTCTATACTTTTCTGTTAACATTCATATTTTTATGAATAGTGGAAATTAATAAATTTTAATTGAAAACTTTTTTTTAATAAAAATAATTTGTAGTATTAAATTCTGAATTTTAATGGTTTGTATGTATAATATAATTTTAATTTTATAATTTAATACAATTTAGGTAATTATAAGTAATTTCAAAATTAAATTTGACATGAACACATGTCAATCTTTTGATAGTTTTTACTACTTAAAAACCAACTTTTTGGTTTTGACAACGAAAATTAATTTTAAAATAAATAATTCTAATTCAATGTTTTTAATTTGGTAAAATAGAATTTAATTTTGAATTTTAAATATCAAAATTATATTATGGTAAAGTTTTGGTAATTTTTCTAAAAACATTAATTTTTGATGAATAGTGAAAAACAATGTGTTAATTTTTAAAACCGAAATTTTATTTAAATAATTATTTATATTATTTATTTAATTAAATATAGATACATAATACAGATAATAGTTAAATTTGATAAATTGGAGTCATTTTTATAATAAAATTAGATGTATAAAGTTTTATTGAACTTTTTATTGTCTTAACCACCATATAAAAGCATTGGCTTATTTTCATAAAACTAAATTTTACCAATTTTGTGAGTTGAATTTAAAAAAATATGAGAGAAATGGTTGGCATCTATAAGTAAAATTTTGATCAATAAGTTGAAAATAATTTTCGGTGAATAGTATTTTTGGACTTTTATTTATCACGGTTAAAAGACATTAGGATAATTAAGGGTAAATATGATATTATAATTAACCTAAAACATGTCATAATTCTCTATAATATGTCTAAATATACCAAAAACAAACTTGGAAATAAAATATGATCCTTTTGGTTCATCTTGATTTGATTAAGAGAATTATTATTATTTTATTTAAAAAAATCTTTAAAGTATTAAATTCAAAGTTTAATAACAAAACTATTTTTAATATATGGTTATACATATGATAAATTCTCATATAAATATTAATTGGAAATTGAAAATTATTTCCTATATAATGGTATTTTATTTATAATTTTTAGACATTAAATAATTAAATTTACTTATTACAAAAAGATGATGCAGTAATTACCTTATTAATGAAAGATTAAAATAATTGACATTATAAATATACAAATAAATTTAATATGAGACTTTTGATATGTTACACTATTTTTCATGTTTAATATGACATGTTAGTGTAGATTAATTTTTTTTTTCGAATTAATAATCTAATTATAATTTTCACAAAAACCAAATACTAAATAGCGTTAAAATTGACCTAATGAGTTTTTAAAATTAATACTGTATTATTGGTTGATATAGTACTCCTAAAACACTATGGTTCGGCCAAAGGGATTAAATAATATTATATATGTCATTAATTAAACACTTGAGGTTCTCTTGAATTTTTAGAGTATGTTTATTAGCTATATTGTGTAAGAATACAAGAAGACATGGTAAAAGTTAAACTATTTAACTAATAGTTAAATCTAAAAGATAATGTTAATATGGTGACATAAATATCTCTAAAACCTATTGGATTAGGGTATTTCTACACATACCCACATTATATTTTAAATAAATCAACTTGGTTCCATTAGTAACTGAAAATGTTTTTTAATAAAATAATATTTCAAGGTTTTCTTAAAGTGACCCTCACCTATCTTATAAAAGGGCACATCCCCTTCTCTAAATTTCACACCTCCAAAACCATTTTTCACTGCCAAACCCTATCCAAATATCCTGCCAACTACTGTCACTACATCCTATAGTCCTTCCATTGATCCAAAATCCAACTTAATGAGCCCTTTTTATAAAATCAAAAGGAAGCACCCGAAGTAGTGGTAATAATTTCACCACCCTCTTTCAAGTTATTTTCTTCTTCTACATCCTACTTCATTGTTGATTCCATACCCAAATAATAACTCCAGTACCTCCTACATAATTTTCCATTATTATAAATATGTTTCAATCAATTTCATTATTCTATCGATCCTATAAATGACAAAGTCACTATATGTGTGTACGTGCTGCTTACCGTCTCCACGTCGTGGTATAGTTTGTTATTCAAAAACATCATTATTTGGGTGGGTATAATAATGATTTTAAAATATTTAAAAAATAAATTTAACATGTTAATGATTATTTATATACTATATACCATCCAATTATATATGATTTCACCATAAAAAAAAGATATAGTCCCTCGTGCGTACGTACGGCTTACCGTATCTATGAGGCGATGAGATGTCATTCCCCATCGCTACCATTCAAGATTAATTTTCATTTGATGATTAAAAATAATAATTAATGAATTGATATTAGTATGTATATAAATAAAATATATCCTATCCATAATAATCATGACTTACATAACAAAACATATAAATAAAAACGAATAAGTTAACACCCGAAACAGTGATACTACTAAAATTTAATTAACCATGAAATATTAGATAATCTTATATGATATCATATTTATGTATGTGTTTATTGTATAATTTAATAAAAATTATTTAACTATTATATAGGAGGTTAACATAACCTTATCAAAGGAAATGTACAAAGTAAGGGGTTTCTATCTCACTTATAATTCCGTGAGATTTCCATTGTTCAACACTAATTTATTACATGTGGGGTATTTTTTACATCAATTTCATATATATTATAATTATTCTATTTATATTCTTGTTATAATATTATTAATTTTGTGGTTATTAACTTTTTATCATACAACTCGATTAATTACAATAGGTAAGGGGTTTTCATCTTACTTCTTATTCCTGTGAGATTCAGTTATATTTCCACTCTTTCATTTTGTGTTGTGTATGTACCACCCATGATTTTATTTATAATGTAATATAATTTAATTTATGGGTAAATACATCTACATTGTATGATAATTCTTTCTTCGCCTCTATGTTTCATATGTTACCATATCCGTAAGGGAAATTCAAATTTCAATTTCCACTCATTGGGCTTTACATATACTTCATTGATTATTTTACTCCAAGATTATGTGTGGAATCACTAGTTTTTATTTATGTAGTAATTTCCACTCCCCTTTCTATGGATATACCTCTGATACACATAATAAATCCAATGATAAATTCACATTCATTTGATATGAACTTTTTTAAGGGTATTCATAACTCAATTTCCATTCATTTAGTTAAATATCCAAGTCTTTGGTTTTATTTTTACAAGAATATGTGTGAAGGTAATCTGACATATTTAAATTGAATATCCTATTATATTTAATTTATTTATATTTTACACTGATTATTATTTCATTGATTCATACTTAATCTAATGATATAGTCTTTATAATTTATTTCGTCTCAAATTATATTTCTTTAAGGCCTCTTTGCCGTTATGCACCAATTTACTTTTATATGGGGTATATACTATCCTTTTACATATTTTATCATGAATCCATTTATTCTCATGATATTATAATTTTTTGATTAATTTTTTTCGTTAATTACATGTATTCATGTGTCTCTTATTTAGTTTGTAACTCATTAACTAAATTGTAGTTTGAAATGTTATAAATTTTTTTTCTAAAGGTTTTTTATTAATGTCCATGTTTAAAAAAATTAAGTATTTTTTTATATTGACATAAATGTTTTGAAATTAAAATTCATTTTAAAATTATCAAAGTGGTGGGAGAAAATTTGATTCAAAAATATCATTTAAATAACTTTTTTGATAAATTATGTGACATTTAAATGTTTTCAATAAAAAGGTGATATTTCTCTCAAATAGTTTTAATGACTATTTTCATCTACTTCAATATCATTTATTGTATTAAATTCTTTATTGAGGTTGTTTTATCCTAATAAAATCATCTATATTGTTTATAATGAGTTATGTTTGACTCTGGATGTGCTCAATTTTTATGCCTTTCATGGTTTGTGGTTAAAATATTGAACTTTCGTATGCTAGTTTTAATATGAATTTTTAGATTATGTTTCACCCTTTTATATGAGGAATGTGTTGGACTTATTAAGTGATGGGTGGAGTCCTCTATAGCTCCTCAATGCATCAGTGGGTCTCATTATACAAACTACTATCTTGGAATAAGGCCTTGATAAATATTACTTGTAGTAATAATGCACCTATTCAGGGTAACTAGGGTCAGGGCATTACATTCGGTATCAACGAATGTTTATTACAATCCTTGGAAGCAATATTTAGATAAACTCTTGTTAGAAGACACTACGCAATGATAAAAAATGATGTTTAGTATATAATTATATCCCCAAAATTTGGTAATGTAAATATTATGTCAGTTCTCCAAGAAATACATCCCTGTGTGGATACAACCAGCTAGAGTTATCTCTCTCATAGATGTACCTAGGACTGAAAACTTCGACAAGGAGTTTTGGGAATGAACTGAGGTATCATGGAAGATGACAATGTGACTTGTTTCACTCTTGGTTATGACACTCCTAGGGGATATTCTTAAAATTATTCACATATACTTCCCAAACTGATTTGAAGTATTTTAATATAAGATTGGAATAAATAACCTTGGTTAATCATAAGGTTTGTTAGATAGAATATAATGAGTTATGATATTATTTAAATGATTTTATGACTCCCACTCTGTTTTCTTGTGTTTCTAAATGGATGGATTCCAATGAAGATATAGTGACACTAAAGCTGATGTAAAAGGTGGTAATAGTGGGGGAAATTAGCAACTAAATGGAATTTTGAGAGATGTAAAACATGTCATGTTCGTGATGAAACAGTTTCCAAAATATATTATCAACAACATATATATTAACTAACTACCAGACTCATCAATGAAGAGAATGGTAGTGAATGATAAGATCTCATGTAGTGGAGACCATGGAGAAATGAATTTTAAATTTCCATCATTTTGGAAATGTGGAAGGAGACACCTAGGGAAGTGTCTCAATGGAACAAAGAAATGCTTTATGTGTTGGAATGAAGGACATAAAGTAAATAATTTCCAAAATAAAAATGAAGAGTTCTATGGAAGAAAATAAAAATGATCCTAAGAATCCAATTATAATCATTTTCTATAAATGTAAAAAACATTGGAATTACCTGAGTCAATGCAATATTTTATAGGATAACCTCTATGTCATGGAAGAAACTATGTAGAAATAAATGGATGGTGAAATGTTTAAAAGTATGAGATTACTTTGGAAGAATATTCTCTTGTATGTTTAACCATGAAGTTTTTTATCTGAAAATGCTATTTTAGGAAGAATTATATTTTACATTTTGGATATAGTTATAAAGACTTGTTTTGGGGTTATATGATCCTTGAATTTGTGGCAATTACAGGTTATCAATTATTTTGATTAAAATGCGAGGAATGAGATGTAAAACCCCGACCCCTTCAGACCAGAGCTGGGGAATTACTTGGTATGTTGGAATGGTTTGAAGGAATGAAAATCCATAGGGAATAAGGAGTTTAGTAGGCTTGAAGAAACTTGATACATAAATTAAACTCAAATTACATTGGAAAATGTTGCAAAATAAAATACATTACAAAAACTAAAAACATCATCGACATGAACTCAATAAATTATATCCTCATAATCACCTATTGAAGGTAAAAAATGAAATGGTTGTTCTCAAATACTCATTATGTTCAATAAATAGTGGAATCATGAATTCAATAATAATAAAATCATAAACAATTTGACATAGTCAATATGGCATGATGAATAAATGAGAAACTCACGCCATTAATAATCTAAGAATGAAATTGCATCCATAGATTTTTCCATAGTCAAAAACCACATGGAATATAATAATTCAAAATGATGTAAGAGAATTATTATTTAATTAGATGTCATTTAATTGTCACATGATACAATAATACCATTAAAACGGTTTAGTTTTATGGGTAAAAACCCGCATAATATTTAGAAACAAACTTGAAGGGTTTGTTGCAAAAATAATTTGTCTCTTGAGACCTAACCTAGCATTGAGGGGTTCAAGAAGGAACCACCCACCACTTAATTTCCAAAGAATTCTTTATAAATAGGTTAAACACAAGATAAATATTCCTTTACATTATCTGTATAGAAACGAGGATACAAATTCATCAATATTTCCACATTCAAAACAACATTCAAAATAAATACCATATGTAAATTGGAATACGACTTAAACAATAATCATATCAATGATATGAGAATGTATAAATTTAAATATAATATAATTTCAATTGAAATGTGATCTCAAATGGGCAGTAGGTACACCACATAAGAAAGAGTTGGTGCACAATACTAAGCAAGTCACAATGAAGTGAAAGTTGAGACAAACCTCGTTTGCACGTTGTAATCAATTGAGTGTATGAATAAAATTTAATAACCACCAAATTAATGATAGAATAACATGAACATAAAAAATCATGATAATATATATCAAAAGGAAGTACACCTATACCACATATATAAAATAAGAGGTGAAAAATGAAGTCCCATAGAATTGAATGTGGAATGAGAAAACCCCTTTCAAACATTTCACCAATGTAACAAGTGTTCTTGCGGGGGGCTTAATAAGAGGTAAATGGGTATCCCATTATTTATATGTCATAATGGGTGAGGTTCTAAAACATTTTCCATCATTAGGCATTATGAATAAAAGAGCACAACATAGGGGAGATTTTTGAACACAAGTGTGAGAGGGGATCCCTTACCTAATGCATGAAGGTGTTGTTGATTGTTCTTAATGTCCTGAGAAATAAAAATTAGATTAATTAATTAAAAATTCTGGAACATCATAAAAATGTAATTTATATTTTATGTCCTTATTAGGTTCATTGATAGACTATTTTATTGTTTAAGAGATACTATTTTATTGTTTTAGAAGCATTTTCTTCTTTGGTTTTCCTGATTTGTAAAATTGTATTCAAGAATGGATTATTGTTTGAAATATGGTTAAACATCAAGAATTGTTAGTGTACACTATTAGTGTCATTAAATATATATAAATGAACTTATAATTATTCTGGATATATACCATGAGGATGACTCATTCAATGAGTATAAAATAAACACTTGGATTTGGCTAGGCTTTTTTGTGCACAATAAACATGTTTTGTATTATTATTCCATATAATAAATGTGTAATGATTATATAATATAAACCGATATAAAATAAAAATATTATGAATTTTTTCAACCCTGTAATTGGTTTCATGACCAGTATTGATGATAGTAATGCAAATTGAAAACTCATATTTTTTGACTGTGATAAATTAACACATCTTGGATTGTGTTTGAATTCATTGTATAAAAGGAGGGGAAAAAGAGAGATTATGATGAAATATTCCATTATCACAATGAAAATCTAGTACACGTAAGGTACTGGAATTATCATGGAACTTGTAATAGTGGAGGTGAGAATAGAGAGAAAAACAATGGAACTTTGTAAATGAAATTGAACGAAAAGAGAACAATGGTTCACCTCTTGAGTACTCCATGAAAACCCCTTTATAGCCTTTTTTTGGCCATTTGGTGAGACCATAAGCCATTGTACATGGGTATAGGACTTAAGATGAGTATTTTGAAGAATTTAGGCAAGGCTTGAAGCATGAGTTGTGTGGAAGGAAGAGGGAGAGGGGTGGTTTATATAGTGGAGGGGAGAAGAATTTCCTTAATATTTTAATCATTAATTAATTATTTCTTCTCAAGATAAATAATATTGAGTTTTCCATGAATACAAAAAGTGTGATTTGTATTTGACTTTGAGATTTGGATGCTTACATCACTCATGATGCTAGGAATAGTTAATTTAAATTATAATGTATTTATACGGTAAATTAATGTATTTTACTCTTCAAGACTAATATTCATTTGATGATTAAAAATAATGTTTAATTACATTTTTTTATTATGGATATAAATAAAATAAAACCTATACACAAAAAACATGGATTAAATAACAAAACATATAATGGAAAATGAATAAGTTAACACCCAAAACAATTATACTACTAAAATATTATTAACGAAGCAATATTAGACGATCTTATATGATAATATATTAATATATGTGGTTATTGTATAATTTAATAACAATTATTTAACTAATATAAAAGAGTTTAATGTAACCTTAACAAAAGAATGTACAAGGTAAGGGGTTTCTATCTCACTTTTAATACCGTGAGATTTCCATTGTTCGCCACTTATTTATTACATGTGGTGTATTTTGGACTTACATTTGATATATACTATAATTATTGTCTTTATATTCATGGTATACTAAGACTCATTTGGTGGTTATTAACTTTTGGTCATACCACTCGATTAATTACAAGAGGTAAGGGGTTTTCATCTCACTTTTTATTCCGGTGAGATTCAAGCTATATTGCCACTATTTCATTTTATGTGGCATATGTACTACCCTTGATTTTATTCATTGTGTAGTGTACTTTAATTTATGGGTATTTACATATTCATTGTATAATAATTCTTTAAGGGGTGTATTTTTCATATGTTTCCAAATGGGAAAAGAAATTTCAAATTTCATTTTCCACTCATTGGGCTTTACACATACTTCATTGATAATTTTACTGTAAGAATATGTGTAGAATCACTATTTATTTTTTATGTAGTAATTTATACTCAACTTTCTGTGGATATACCTTTGATACACATAATCACTCCATTGATAAATTCACATTCCATTCATATGAACTTTTTAAGGGTAATCATAACTCAATTTCCATTCATTTTGTTAAAAATCCAAGTCATTTGTTTTGTTTCTACCAGAATATGTGTGAACTTAATCTGATGGATTTTCCTTGAATATCAGATTATATTGTGTTTATTTATTATTTTCACACATTATTATTTCATTGATTCTTCCTTATTCTAACTTTACTGTCTTTATAAGCTATTTCATCTCAATTTATATTTCATTGAGGCCTCTTTGTCGTTATGCACCAATTCAATTTTATATGGGGAATATACTATCCTTTGACATATTATATCATGAATACATTTATTCTCATGATATTATAATGTTTTGATTAATTTTATTCCTCTATAACTTGTATTCAAGCATCTCTTATTTAGTTAAGAACAGTTTAAAGAAAATATTGTTTTAAATGTTTTAAATATTTATTCTTATTAATCTTTTTTTATAAATGTCCATATTTGAAAAAAATTAAGTATTTATTTATGTGGAAATAAATTTTTTGAAATTAAAATTATTCTTAAAATTGTCAAAGTGGTATAAGACACTTTGATTCAAGAAAAAATATTTTAAATGATTTCTTTAATAAATAGTGCTGCATTTAAATGTTTTCAAGAAAAATGGGATATTTCTCTAAAATAGTTTTAATGACTATTTTCATCTATGTCAATATCCTTTAGTGTATTTTATTCTTTACTGAGATTTATTTATCATAGAACAATCATCCATGTTGTATATAATGAGTTATGTTTGACTGTGGATGTGTGCAATTTTTATGCCATTCATGGTTTGTGGTTAAAATATTGACATTTCATATGCTAGTTTTAATACGAAGGTTTAGATTATGTTTCACCATTTCATTTGTGGAATGAACTGGACTTAGTAAGTTATGGATGGATTCCACTATATCTCCTCGATGCATCATTAGGTCTCGTGAGACAAACTAGGGTCATGGAACATGACCTTGATAAAATCTTATTTGCAAAAATAATGCAACAATTCATGGTAACTAGAGTCAATGCATTATAGTTGGTATCAGATAATGTTTAGTACAAACCTTGGAAGCAAGATTTATAAACACTCTGATTAGAAAACACTACCCTATGATAAAAATGGATGATTTGTATAGAAGAACAAAATTTTTTTTGGTAATTTAAATATTATGTGGGTTCTCAAAGCAATACATCCTTGTCTGGATTCGAGCAGGTAGAGGCAGATCTGGTATTGATATACATATGAGTGAAAACACTGACAATGAGTTTCAGGCTAGACCTGGGGTATCCTGCTAGATGACAATGAGCCTTTATGCACTCTTGGTTATGACAGTCTAAGGGGATATGATTAGAATAATTGACATTTTCTTTACAAACTGATTTGAAGAAATTTAATATAATATTCGAATAAATATAGTTGGTTAATCGTAAGGTATTTTTGATCGAATATAAGGTGTTATGATATTCCATAAATTATTTAATGAACGGAACAATTTTTTCTTCTGTTATTCAATGGATGGATTACATGTAAGTCATAGTAACACTGAAGATGTTAGACATGGTGGGATGGTGGTGGAAATTAAAAAACGAAATGGAATGTTGACAGTTCTAAAAAATATCATGTTCTTGCTGAAACAGTTTCCAAAAATATGATCAAAATCAAATATATTTACAAATAACTAGACTCAAAAAATAATATAAAGGTGGTGAATGATAAGAGATCCAGCTGTGGAGACCATGGAGGAAAGAAACAATTTCCATCAAGTATGAAATGTGGAAGGAGACTCCTAGGGAAGTGTATTAATGGAACAAAGAAATGATTTATGCGTGGGAAAGAATCACATAAAGTAAATAATTTCCAAGAAAAAATGTCGATTCTTATGGATGAACTCAAAATTGATCCTATGAATCCAATTATAGTCATTTTCTATAAATGTAAGAGACCTTGGAATTACCTGAGTAAATGCCATATTTTATATGATAACCTCCAATTCATGGATGAAAATATTTGGAAATTAATGGATGGAGAAATGTTTAAAAGTATGGGATTACATTGGAAGACTCTTCACTTGTATTTTTAGTAATGCGGTTTGTTATATGAAAATGATATTTTATAAAGAATAATATTTTAATTTTTGGATATAGTTATAAAGAACATTTTGAGTTTATATGATCATTGCATTTGAGATAATTATAGGTTATCAATTATTTGGATGAAAATGCGAGGTATGCGATATAACACCCGACCCCTTCAAACCGGAGCCAATGCATTACTTGTTATGTTGGAATGATTTGAAGGATTGTAAATCCCGAAGGAATGATCAGTTTTTTAGGGTTGATGTAACTAGATACATAAATTTAAATCAAATTACATTGTAAAATGTTGCTAAATACAATACAAACAAAAAATAAAAACAACATCCACTGGAACTCAATAAATGATATCATCTTCATCGCCTATTGAACATATACAATGAAAGGGGTGTGCCCAGATGCTCATTAAGGGATACAAATAGTGGAATATTGAATTCAATAATAAGAAAATCATAAAAAATTTGATATAGACAATATGGCATGTTGAATAAATGAAAAAATCACACCATTAATAGTCTATGAATAAAACTGCATCCATATATTTTACCATAGTCACAAACATCATATATTGTAATAAATGGAAATGAAGAAAGATAATGATTATTTAATTATATTTCATGTATCTGTCACATGATACTATAATATCTTTAAAATGTTTTAGTTCTTTGGGTGGAAACCAGTCTAATATTTGGAAACGTGCTTGAAGTGTTTTTCCCAAAATAATTTGTCTACTAAGACGTACTGATACATCGAGGGCCTGTAGCAGGCTCCACCTTCCACTGCATGTCCAAATAATTCATTATTCAATGGTTCCACACAAGAAAAATATTCCTTTACATTAACTATATATAATATATGATACAAAATCATCAATATTTTAATATTCAAAACAACATTAAAAAAATCCCTTATAAAAAATGGCATATGAAATAGAAAATAATAATATCAGTGATATGATAATATGGAATCTAATTTTAATTGAAAAGTAATAAGAATTTGGAAGTAGGTATACAACATAAGAATGAGTAGGTGCAGAGTACAAAGAAAGTCACAATGAAGTGAAAATTGTGACAAAGTTCGTTTCCACGTTGTAATCAATTGAGTGTATGGAAAAAAGTTAATAACCACTAAATGAATCACATAATTACATGATTTTAAATATAATCATTATAATATATATCAAATGGTATTACACCTATTCCACATACATGAAATACGGGGTGAAAAATTTAAATCCCATAGAATTGAAAGTTATATGAGAAAACCCCTTACAAACATTTCGGCACGGTAAAAAGTGTTCTTGTGAGGGATTAATGAGAGTTAAATGGGTATCTCATTATTTATATTTCATAACGGGGGAGGTTTGAAAACATTCTGCATCATTAGGCATTAAAAATAAAAGAGCACAACATAGGGGAAATTATAGAACACATGTGTGAGAGAGGATCCCTTACCTTATGCACGAAGGTCTTCTTGATTGTTCTTAATGTCCTGAAAAATCAAATTCAGATTAATTAATTAATAAGTCCAGAACCTCATAAAAATGTAATTAATATTTTATGACCACATTAAGTTCATTGATATACTTTTTGATGGTCTAAGTTATTCAATTTTATTGGTTTCATTGCATTTTCTTCTTTGGTTTCAATGATCTGTTTACTTGTATTCAAGAATAGATATTTGTTTGAAATATGGTTAAACATATAAAATTTTTATTATAAATTATTAGTGTCATTAAATGCATATAAATAATTCTATAAATATTCTGGTAATATACCATGAGGATGACTCATTCGATGAGTTAAAAATAAATGCTTCGATTTGGTTTGGTGTTTTTGTGCACAATAAATATTTTCTGTATTATTATTCCATATTATAAATGTGTTAAGATTCCAGAATATTAATCAATATAAAATACAAATATTATGACTCGGTTAAACCCTTGAAAAGGATTCATGAGTAGTATTGAAGATAGTAATTCAAATTAAAAACTCGTCTTCCTTGAGTGTGATAAATTAACACATATTGGATTGTGTTTGCATTTATTGTATAAAACAAGGGGGAAAAGAGATATTATGATAAAATATTCCATTAGCACAATGAAAATCCTATACATGTAAGATACTGTAATTATCCTAGAATTTTGATGATGGGAGGTGAGAATGGAGAGCAAAAGAATGTATCTTTTTAAAACAAATTGAATGAAAGGAGATGAAAGGTTCACCTCTTCAGTGCTCCATGAGAAACTCTTTATGGCCTCTGTTTTTGGCTTTTTGGTGAGACCAGAAGTTCTCGAACGTGGAGAGAGGGATTTAGAAGGGTATTTTTTGGAATTTAGGAAATTCATGAAACATGAGTTGTGTGGGTGGAAGAGTGGGTGAGGGGTGGTTTATATAGTTGAGGGGAGAGGGGTTTTCTTAATATTAGAAACATTAATTTAATCTTTCCTATCATGACAAAAAATAGTGAATATTACATGACCAATAATAATGTGATATTCATGTGAGTTCGATATTTGGTTACTTACATCGCTCATGATTCTTGGATTAATTAATTTAAATTATAATGTATTTATACGGTAAAGTAATTTATTTAACTATTCACAAAAAATTCAAGTATTTCAGTAAAATATCAAAAATTTACCCTAACCATTTTTCGACAAGTAGAATCAAAAAATGATGTCTATTTTCCAAGAATACCATTTTAGATATGATTAATTAAATATTTTTTTAAATCATTATTTAATAGAAATATATAAGCACATAAAATATTCCTTTTTTATGGTGCCTAAATTTATTTATACATTCATTGGTATGGATACCATTCATAAGGGTCATATTACTATTCATATGTTTAAGTTTCTATTCATAAGGGTAGGTTACAATTCATAATGGTAGGTTTCTATTCATTGAAAATTAATATAATTCAATCAATCTCAAAATATAATCTTGAAAAAAAATGTTTATGTAAAATTATTTAAATTCAAATCACAAAGCAGTAAAATTTTAGTTTAATGGATAGGTTTTGGAACTCTCCTATAAGTAACCATGTTTTGTTCCACATAAGCTCAATGATTCATGAAATATAAGATATCTAATGAATACAATGCTTTTAAGAGAAACATACCATAAAATTTTTGGGGTGCAACATTATTCCTTCCTTTAGAAATTTATTCCTCAAAACATTATTTATAAATACCACTAAATAGATGTGGGTGGTTCATTTTCTTAACATCCCCATGTTCCCATTTTTCTTCTTCCATATTCATGTTTCTCTAAAGAACCGTTACTAGACGAGTTGTCCAATTTCTCAATACATGCTCCCTTGTGTTCAGAATCCTGATAGGCTTTTCACAGTATGAAAAACCGTGTACCTGTTTTATTTCATCATATGTGAGTACATGCATTGGGTTTGGCATGTATTTCATTAACGACAACAAGTGGAACACATCATGAACTATCGAGTGATTTTGTGAAATTACTAAATAGTAAGCTACTACTCTGATTCTTTTCAGAATTCCAAATGGTCTGATGTACCTCGTGCTAAGTTTCTCTTTCTTAAAGAACCTTAAGACTCCCTTCCATGGAGATACATTCATAAAGACATGATCTCCTGCTTGGACATCCAAATCTGTTATCTGGTTTTCCACATAACTCTGCTTCCTACTTTGAGATGCTTTAATATGGTCTTGGATTGTCTTCTGATATTTCATGGTCCTTTCAATACTTCCAGTCCAATAAGTTTCCTCTCACCATCTTTGTCCCAACAAGTTGGAGTTCGACATCTCTTTCCATATAACACTTCATATGGATCCATTTGAATACTATAATAGAATCTATTGTTGTATGAAAATTCCACAAAAGTAAAGTATTGATCACACATACAATGAAATTAGAGATATCATGAACTCAAAATGCCTTCTTTAGTTTTAATAGTCCATTCAGACTATCCATCAGTTTGGGGGAGGTAAGCAGTACTCATACGATGCTCAGTATTCAAACCCTTCTAGAGTCTTTTCTAGAATATGGATGTAAACTAGGGATCTCAATTGGACACAATCGATAGAGGTGCACCATGAAGTCTTAAAAGTTGATTTATATAAATTCATTCATGGTTCTCAGGTGTTAAATCCTCCCTTATTGGAAGGAAATTAGATGATTTTGTGAGATGATCCACACATATCCATATTGAATCATTCCTTCTAGGTGTTCTCGGTATTCTAGTGACAAAATCCATATTAATGTTATCCCACATCCACATAGGAATAGGTAAAGGGTGAATCAATCATTTGGGATGTTTTCTCCTTGCCTTCACTTGTTGAAAACTAGACAACATAACACGTAGTCAGTAATTTCCTACTTCATATTAGCCGACCAAAAATATTCTTTTAGATATCTATACATCATTGTGCTACATGGGTGTATAGAGAAATATGAGCTATGAGAATCGTCTGATAGTTCCCTTTTTAGCTCAGGTACTGATGGAATGAATTTTCACTTCCCAAATTTTAGTACTCCTTCCTCATACATCAAGTCTTCCAATCTCTCATCCATGACAACATTAATTTTTGTCTGCAGATTCTCATCAAAGATTGATATCTTTTTATATTATCAAATAATGATGGTTTAGTAATAATTTTAAAGATAAATGATGTTTTCCCTTCCTTAAAAATTTCAATATTCATTTTTAGTAGGTAAAAAAATATCGGATCTCTCTCATCCCTCATTTGAGTTAGAAGCCCATGATCATTCTTTCTTAATGCATGTCCCACCTTATTCTCCTTTCCTCGGTGGTAGTGTATTGAACAATCATAATTTTTGACTAACTCGATCCATCTCCTTTGCCTCAAGTTTAGTTATTTTTGTGTGAAAATATATTTGAAAATATTTTGTTCTATATAAATATCATTTCTTTCTCCATAGAGATAGTGACTCAATATTTTCAGAGCAAAGATTAAGGCATTAAACACAAGATCATGAGTTGGATTATTTTTCTCATGAGTCTTCAACTGTCTTGATGCATAAGAAATTAGTTTATCATTTTGTATAATTATGAAACCTAATACATTCTCTGATGCATCATTTTATATTACAAATCCATCGCTTCCAGATGGAAGAGTCAAAATGGGAGCATTGACTAAACTCTTATTCAATTCCTTGAAGCATTCTGTACATTATTTTTTTCACACAAACATAATTACTTTCCAAGTGATCAATGTTCGTTGGATAGCCATTCAAGAAATATTCTTAATGAAATGAATATAGCAACCTGCTAATCCAATAATACTGCATTCCTTAGTTATGTTTGTTTTCATGGTCCGCTATTTGATTTCCATTGTCTTTGCAGGATCACCAAGGATTCCATTCCTAGAGAAAATATGGCCCAGAAAAGAAAATTATTGAAGCCAGAATTCACACTTGCCAAACATCCCATATAATTAATTTGTTCTAAGAGTTTTTAGAATAATCCTCAAGTGGTTCTCATGGTATTTATATGTTTTTTAGTATACCAGGATATCATTGATGAATACCACAGCAAGGTTATCATGATATTCCTTGAAAAATCTATTAATTAAATCAATTAAAATAGAGGGTGCATTTTATAGTCCAAAAGGCAGCATTTTAAACTCATAATGCCCATACCTTGTTTGAAATTTGGTCTTAGGAATATCTTCCTTCCTCACATGTAGTAGATGATATCTAGATCAAAGGTAAATCTTATAAATGTATTGATTTTGAAGAAGTTGATCAATTAAATCATCAATCTAAGGAAGAGGATATTTATTTTTGTTTGTAATAGCATTTTTTTCCTTGTAATCAATTTATAGCCTCATGGATCCACTTTTCTTTTTGAAAAACAATACTAGGGATCCCATTGAGAAACACTAGGTCGAATAAATCCTTTGTCAGTCAACTCCTCTTGTTGTTTCTTTATTTCCAATAACCCCATTGTGGCCATTCTATTGGGGGTATTTGAAATAGGTCTTTCAGTACGAATTGTGTCAATGGAAAACTCTATATCTCACTCTTGAAGATGTCCATGTAAATCCTTTGGGAAAACAACTATGTATTCTCTGCTCAAAAGATAAGATATTTTACGCCATTTTCAAAAATTGTAACTACCTTTTTCTTTCAATATATCTATGCATCATAATTTGATAGCCAATTCATATCGAGAATTATATCCAATTTATTCATTGGTGTGACGATATGTTTAGAAACTAATGAATATTTAGTTGTCATGAGGGGGACTAGTTGACATTTCTTTATTGGAATGATGCATCTCCAAGTAGTTTTGACTGATAACTCCATTATAATATCTAATTGGACAAGTCTATTTTTTATAGAAATCTGCGATGATTTAAATGAATGTAATGATCCAGAATCAAATAATGTGTTGGATATGTTTGAGGAAACAATTAAAGTACCTACCACCACACCATTACGAACTTCATCTTCCACGGTTGTGATGGAATAATCTTTCCCTTTCTTGCTAGTATTTTTATAAGGCATCATTCCTTGGTGATTATGACACTCACTTTCATAGTGTCCCATCTCTCTACAATTTTAGCATTGAACATCATCAAATTGTTTCTTCCCCTAGAATTCATGAGATAGATGACCCTTTTCTATATGATTTTAGTTGACATTCATTCCTTTTACGCATTTCTTGAGATGATTCCTTCCACTGTTATCACATAATGGGAATTTCGTTATTCCCTTGTTTTTCATTGGTGCTTCACCATTCCATTGGTTAACAGAGTACCTCTTCTTTTCTTGGTTTCCCTTGAACAACTTTTATCTAGAAAATTTCTTCTCTGTTTTGATGGCATTTGATAAAATTTTATCATATTATGAAAATGTTTTAGAAACCAGTACCCTTCGAAGACTTGGCTGATAACCTTCAATGAAAATATAAATCTTGTTTGTTGAGTCATGTACATAATCTATAGTATACTTGGCTAACCTTCTGATGGTAGCCTCATACTATGTAACATTTTCTTGTTCTCTTTTAATTATGCCAAGGAATTTCTTCATCATTTTGGTTTGTTTCTCATAAGGGGAATATTTTTCAAAGAATATTTCATTAAAATTAATTCATTTCATATATTTTTTTCTTCTTCCTCCAGGGTATTCCGAATCAAGGACCACCATTGATCAATGTCACCCTTGAGACAATATATTGAAAGTAATACCTTTTCATTTTCATAGCATCTTAATGCCATGAATATCATTTCAAGGGACTAGATCCATTTCTCAGCAACCACTATATTAGTAGTCCCGTTGAAAGATGGGGGCTTCTTCCGCATGAAACGATCCAACACATGTGTTGAATGGTTGTATGTTAGAACCTAATTAAGGTGTCCCACTATGGTCATGATCTAATCTGCTCCAACATTGACTGTGTTGACTTGCTCAGTGTGGAGATCCCAACCATGCCAATGAGTATTGATTCCCCATCCCCTATTTTACGCCATATTTAAATAATGTCACATACTAGATTAGGGTATGAACTATAATGTACAATCATAACATAAAAAATACTTAGCATAAATCGTGATCCTACGAATGGGTAATCCCAAAATCAGAAATATGGTTTCTTTGAGGAATAATTTACATTTCAATCCTTTTTAATGGAATGTATTGAAAATAGGAGTTATCCTTAGCATATTTCCCAGGAGTTTTATAACAACGAATGAAGCAAGGCCCGTTGTCGTGTACCAGGATATCCCGGGTCCAGCCCGAGACTACTTGTTAGAGCTTTCACTCCAAAGTACATATGTGCCCGAGACAACCCAACATACTCATATCTAGATAGGGATATATTTGCTAGATAGATTCTCATAATATATTCATTATCAAAATACAAGGAAGTTAATGTACGTTTATCCTCAAATACTACCTCAAGTCTATGTTCTCTACTATTCATTTCCTACTCTAGTTTTCATGATTTCTACTAAACTTCCTCTGATACCAATTGTAACACCCTGACCCTCCTAGACCATATCTGATGCATTAAATGTTATATTTTCATGGTTAGAATGAATGAAAATCATAAAATAATAAACAATTTATTAGTTTTGATAAAACAAGATACAAAATTTTTTCTCAAGTTACATTGAAAAAGTATTCAAAATAAAATACCTAACACAAACTAAAAACTACATCCAAAAGAACTCATTAAATGATCTACTCTTTATCACCTTATGATGGTAAAAAATAAAATGGGTGATAAAAAATGTTATGTTAGGGTTATAGATAGTGGAAGCTTGATTTCAATAAAAGGTAAATCATAAAAAATTGACTTAGTCTATATTTCATGGTGAAAAAAGGGAAAACTCACACCATTAATAATTCAAGAATGAATCTTCATCCATTGATTTTGCCATCGTGAAATCCTCATTGATTGTAATAAATGAAAACTAATAAGGGGAATCCTTATTTAATTGGATGACATGTATACGGAACCTGATGTAATAATGTTGTTAAAACGGTTTAGTTTAGTGGGTAGAAAACCATTTGATTTTTGAAAAAAAAGAGGTATGGTTTGTCGCAAAAATTATTTGTCTCATGATACCTACTGATGCATTGATGGGTTATAGCCGGCCCCATCTACCACTGCATGTCCAAACAATTATTTATACATAGATTCAATACAAAATAAATATGCCTTTACATTATCTGTATGGAATTGAGGATAAGGATACATCAATATTTCCACAGTTAAAACAACATTCTAAATAAATACTGTATGTAAAATGGTATACGACTTAGGAAATAATAATTTCCATGATATGAAAATATTGAAAATTTAATGGAATTTTATTTCAACATAAAATTGATCTAAAATGGCTAGTAGGTACAACACATAATAAAGAGTAGGTTCATAATACTAATAATGTCGCAATGAATTGAAGATTGAAACAAAGCCCATTACCACGTTGTAATCAATTGAGTCATATGAAAAAATGTTAATAACCATCAAATTAATAAAAGAATCTAAAGAACCAGAATTTCCATGTAATTTTTTTTTAAATATATGCGAATTTTATGACTCTACCAAAATTGAAGGCGCGTGATTCCGATGCATGGAGTGCCCTGAATGAATTTCTAAACGTTTTTTTTGAGAACATTTAGTAAACGTGGGAGATGGTTTTTCTAACTTTTGAACCGGTTCTCAGAATTAAAATATGATGGAACCGTTGACCTTTCAGCACCAATATTCGCTTAAAAAGACATTTACCTTGATGACAGTTGGTTGTGGGTGAATGATAGTTTTGGGGTTTTTGTGTAATAATAAAATAAAAATAAAAGTGTATGTCATTTTTATTTTTATTTGCAACAGCCATGTGGGTGCTGGGAGGTGGGGTCCATTAGATATAAACCTCCACGTGTAAGTTGATGTTTGGGAACCTCCAGACCTTAACCTATCATGAGAGGTTATGGTGGTGGAGACCAGCCGAACCAGAACCTCCCATGAGAGGTTACGGTGGTGGGACCACCCAGGACAAAACCCCGCTTTAATTGAGAGAAACTCTCAACCCCCCCCTCATTGATGTGGAGGAGCCTGTTGACGTCCTCCACATTAATTGTGAAACAAAAATACTTTGAATTATGCCAACCAAGTTGCTTTAATTTTTCCACCCACTATAATTAATGAAACATTTTTAATTCTGCCATCAAAATAGTAGAATCCATAATCTATTATTTTGGAACACTTATCATTTTGGTGGAGCCTTAGGAGAAAATATCTCCCACAAAGAACTACTTCTCCGAACGAAGAATTCATTTTCCAATGAAGAACGTCAATGAAGAACGTTGACCCATACATCGACCTTCTTCCTCGTGACTTCCTCCGATGTAGGACATCTTCAACTGTGATGAACTAACGTCCATCTTTTCCCAATGATTCTTCTCCTTCCCAACCGGTCGTGCTGCCCGCCGGTCGTGCCACCCACTAGCCGAGCCACCTCGATCGCGCCCCACGCCAGCCGCACCACCCTCTCCAGCCGTGCCGCCCTCGCCGTACGTGCCACCCACTTGTTGGGCCGCCCCGTCCTAGACACCCTCTAGCGATGCTTCCCACAGCCCTCTGAGCCACCCCGCGGCCTCATGCCCTCATGGAACACTCCATAGACGAGCCTCCCTAGTGGCTCTCCACGACCCCTCATGGCCAACTGGGTCAGACCTAGCGGGCCGATCCAAACCCAATGGGTCGGCCTGCCCAACGGGCCGAGTCAGACCCAGCATGTCAGGCCGGGTCGGTCCAACTAGGTCAGACTGAACCCGGGCCCACTATGCCCCTTTTATTTTTTTGGCCATATCTTTTACAACAGACGTCCAATTGATGAACTGTCGGAAGCACTGGAAATCATGGAGTGAGATGGTCTTTTTGAGTTTACTCCACTGGAGTTTTGGATTTTGATGGGAAAATATCATGTTTGATCGAGCACGAATTTAACCGAGACACCTGGACTAAAAGTCTAATAACTCACAGACCGGGTGTCCGTTTTTAGTGAGATTTGTTGCATTGATACCACTATGATGTGGGGACCTTTAAGATTATTCTTCATGGTACTTTGTGATAGTGGGAGTATCAACCTGTCACTCGTGTAGTATATTCTCCCAGAGACGAGCGAGCGTAGTGAGGAGACATAGTAGTTGGCTGAGACCTAATGACTACTGACCATTTCGACTCGGAGTCACTCAACTAGACCAGTGGGGAGGACCTTGGTGTCATAGAAGACCCATAGTGGGGAGCACCTTGGTGTCACTACAGGCCCACGGTACTCGACAGGAGGAGTACCTCAGTGGGATATGAGGTGGAGCGCGCTTGATTACGCTGCAGACCCACTGTGGGGAGTGCGGCTGGTGATGCGGCAGATCCACGGTACTCGATAGGAGTAGTACCTCAGAAGTACAAGGTTATTGGGAAGCACGCTTGTTGTCATAGTCGACCCACTATACTCTATAGGGGAGGAGTTATATATAAGCTGAGGTTTCAACAATGTGAATGGGTATGTTACTTGATACTACCCCCAAGAATAAAATCGTGGTTTATTTCATTGTTAGTTTATCTGTGTTTTTCTCATTATTGAGATGGATAACATGATAAAATAGGTATATGTAAGGGAATATACCTATGTAGGTGTATCTGTTGATTTAATTCTTTGTGGTTTATCCTTGGTAGATTTTGTGAGAACATGAGGGTGACATGATCCCCATTGTGTATCGTTATACTCACTCATGCACGGGATATTCCCAAAATATGTTCTGTTGGATGCAGAAGATGGACAGCACTGACTGAGTCTAAGAGTACTAGGATGGTATGGTACCTAGAGGTGGGCCTTATGGTGAGTCACTACACAATGGAGACGGTCAGATGTTGAGTGCTGTGGAGGCGATCTGTACCTACCCTTTAGGTAGAAACCCTTGAGGATGATCTAGTAGCAGTCTTCCCTTATATTTCAGTTGTATTGTATCACTTTTGTACATGTTTTTTCTAGTTGGGATTTTATTCTGGCCCCTTTTACTTTCAACACTCATTTGTTATACATTTTACTTGGTGTTTCGTCTAGATTTGTGCTATCTTGTGTGTGTATATTGAGGTTATAAAGGCAATGTCTTCCCAGTTTTAGGGAATTACTCCTTTGCTGCTACTCTCCATCCTTGACCTATGGAAGGTGGGCTTTGGGTAATCACAAAATGGGCCCCAGGGGACGGGTCATGACAAATTGGTATTAGAGGAGTAGATTCTACCATAGAACATTGGACACTAATCATTTCTGTGAAGCAATAGTTTTAAGTGTAGTGAGTGTTGTTTTTAGTTCAGGGAGTCCAATGTTAGTGAGGCGGCTGACATATCCATAAACCAGGACCCCACCTTCTGATTTCTGACTCAGCTCATGAACAAAGGGACTGCGTGTGTGTTTTCTAATGTTTTATTTAAGTCATCACACCAGTTCAGCTCAACGGGTGATACATTTAATCGTAGTGAACCTGTTTCTTTCCAAGATACCTCCACGCAGACAGCCGGAAAGAGTTTCGAGAGTTGTAGGCACAGATTGCCCACCGAGAAATGAGGCCACGGTGTAGGACCCTCTTCTAGTAGAGGCTCTAGCAGAGGCACCAGTTTTACCATTACCCGCTAGGCCACCGATTCCACCTGCCCCTGCAAAAGACGGTGCATGCCGCGAAACCGCATTACCCGAGTTCCAATACCAGAGGCCGCCCAGGCTTAGGGGAGAGATTAACCCACAAGCGGCTAATGATTGGTTGGAGGCTATGGTGAGTGTTTTTAGACTAGTAGGGACAATAGCCAATGTCATGGTGATTATTTCTGCCAGCCTTCTATAGGTAGCAGCAGGCAGATGGTGGAGCTTGATTCTCCATGTTCATAGCGAGGTGATGATTCTATAGGTAGACTTTGAGAGCATGTTTTGGGAATAGTTTTTTTAGTGACTCTTCATGCAGTGCACATATAAGAGCTACTTCATCTACAGTAGGGGCAACATGACTATAGATCAGTACTCAATGAGGTTACATGACCACTCACGCTACTCCACAGATATGGTGCGAGAGACATTATTCAAGTCCCAACCCTTTGAGCAGGGAGTCGGGTGGGAGATCAGGGTTTCAGTGATCTCACATAGCATCCTGACATAGGAAGGGGTGTTAGAGAGATCCCTCTTGGTGGAGAGTTTCCTTGATGAGCAGTCTCCCACAGCGAGACCCACTACCTATCATCACAAAATGTATTCTTCTGCAGCTGGCAACACATAAACTTCATTGAGGTCCAGGAGGACTATTCCTATACATGGACGACTACCTGACTCAGGATCTATTGTTCGGGGCACCCGAAGGGGAGACATACATGCCAGGAGCAGGCATTGTTTCACATGCGGTGGGTAGGGTCACATGGCTCATGACTATCTGTCCCACCGTTAAGATGATCAACAGGCGGTCGAAGGAATTCCTAGGTAGAGACAGATATTCAATCAATGAGGTCTGTATGGTGTAGGAGGACTTGGCAGTGGAACTGGTCATGCAGATGGTGGTGGGAAAAAATTTGAGATATTACTGCCACCTCCACCAGGAGGTCCACCCCAACCTCATGGAGCAGGTGGACTGGGTAGCGCTTAGCTCCAGGTAGCTGAGGCTTTCAATTATGGAACGCCTGAGATGATTATAGGTACAATCTGTGTCTACTCCACCATAGCTACACTACTTATAGACACAGGTTCCCATCATTATTTTATTTCCACTGCCTCGTTCGGAGTTTAGAGATTCTGACGGAGAAATTGGATTGATCCTTATGGCTAGAGACTCCTATGGGAGAAGATTCGATGAGTACGTACTGTTACTGAATGTGTGAGCTTACCCTCGGAGCTAAGATCTTCGGCTGGGATCTCATAGTAAAAATTTCGAGGCCTTACGAAGTCATCTTGTGTATGGAAAGGTTATCTACGGTCATGCTCATATTGACTATATTAGGCTCAATGTGAGATGTGCCTACACAGATGGGACTGGGCATAACTTCATTGATGAGTAGGGTGCATTTTTAGAACATGATGGACTTGTTCGAAGGAGAGTGCAATGAATCACTCATCAGTTGGCTAGTCTTACCCTCGGAGCTGTTGATGTGGAGAGTCGGAATTATCTTGTAGTGGTGGACCAGTACAAAGATGGTTTCCTTGATGATGTCCCAGGTCTACCTCCCCGCAGAGTGGTGGAATTTTACATTTACTTGTACCCTTGGACGACAATAATATCTACACCAGCATATTTGATGGCTCCCATAGAGCTTTTTCAGTTGTGGGTACATCTAGAGGACATGCATGGGAAGGTATTCATTCAGCCCAGTGTTTTCCCCTAGGAAGACCTGATTTTGTTCACCAAGAAAGAAGATGGGAGCTTGATGCATTGTGTTGATTATCGACGCCAGAACCAGGTGACCGTGATGAACACGTACACACTTATAAGGATTGACGACCTATTTGATCAGTTGATGGGATCATGGTGGTTCTCGAAGATAGACCTCAGATATGGTTATCTCCAACTCAGATTACGAGACGAGAACGTGTAGAAGACGACCTTTGGGTGTCAGTTTGACCATTATGAGTTCATGGTAATTGCATTTGGTGTAACCAACACTGTAGCAGTGTTCATGGGGCTCTTGAATAGGATATTTCAGCCATAGCTTTATCGTTTTATCGTAGTCGTCATCGACGATATTCTGATCTACTTGACTACTAAGGAGATGCATGCCTACCATTATCAGGTAGCACTGGACTCACTCTAAGGGCACCAGATTTATGGTAAGCTCTCGAAGTTCCAGTTCTAGATCCGAGAGGTTCCCTTTTTGGGACATGTCATATCAGAGGACAGAGTTGTAGTAGTTCTAGCAAATATTGAGGCGGTACATTCTTGAGAGCCACCCTAGAGTGTAACGGAGGTACGGAGATTTCATGGGTTTGGTTGGATACTACCAAAGGTTTGTGTCAGACTTATCCAGAGTTGCATCACCACTATCATCATTGACGAAGAAGGGGAAACCCATTGTGTGGTTGGAGATATTCCAACAATGTTTTTAAGAGATGAGGCAGAGGCTCACTAGTGCCCCCATCATGGGGCTTCCAGAGGAAGTCATAGCGTACACATTCTATTGTGACACATCAGGGACCAAAATTTGATGTTTCCTAAGGTAGGAGCAAGCAGTGATCACTTATGGTTCTAAACAGCTGAGACTACACAAGGAAAACAATGCTACCCATGACCTGGATTTAGTTTTAGTGGTCATCGCATTGAAGATTTGGTGACACTATATGCTGGGCGAGTGCTTTACAGTGTACTCTGATCACAAGAGTCTCAGGTATATATTCTTCCAGAAGGACCTGAACCTCAGACAATGACATTGGCCAGAGTTCTTCTTGGACTATGTCTTCGAGATAGTCTGTACTCCTGGGAAGGTAAACATTGTTGAAGATGCACTCAGTAGAAGATCTGGTATACAACTGCTGGGTGAGGTGATGGAGAAGAAGGCCACATTCCAAATATCCTTTGTGGATAGAGACAGAGCATATTTTATATAGTCTCTTATAGTAACTACCCCACTACTTCAGCGAGTTAGGGAGGTGGAACATGTGTACGCTTACAGCGAGACACGACATGCTCATATATATATATAGGACATGCACCTGATGGATTTTTTGAAGGTGGTGAGCACGTCATCCTCTTATGAGGACAAAACATGGTACAAGTGTCACATCAAGAGGAAGTGTTGAGGGAGTTCCACACATCCCCTCTAGCGGTACATCCAGTAGTGGTAAAGATTTACCTGGTCCTACAATGACAGAACTGCTGGTCGGGAATGAAGAATGTTGTTGTAGAGTTTGTCTCTTGATGCCTCACTTTTCAGTATGTGAAGGTGGAGCATCAGGTACCAGGTGGCTTGGTTCAGCCATTAGAGGAACCAGAGTGGATGAGGGATGTGATATCCACAGACTTCATGACTAGTCTTCCACGTATATCCATGAGATATGACTCGATTTTGTTGATCGTCGACCAACTCACTCAGTCGACCCACTTCCAACCGAATAGGGAGCAGGGTTCATTAGAGAGCACAGTATGCCTCTATGTGAATGAAATTGTATGGAAACATTGAGTACCATCGATGATTGTCTCTAATCGTGATGCATGCTTTACTTCCCAACTATGGAAGGGGTTATGGGAGGCCTTCGGGACACAGTTTCATCTGAGCACCGCCTTCCATCCTCAGACGGATGGCCAGAATGAACAGACCATTCCTACACTCGAGGACATGCTCCGCGCTTGTGTTCTTGACTTCGGTTGTAGCTGGGAGGATCACTTACCTTTGGTAAACTTTTCATAAAACAAAAACTATCACTAAACCATTAGGATGACACCTTTTGGGGGGTTGTACATGAAACCTTGCAGATCACCATTGTGCTGTATTGACCCATGGGAGTCAGCACTAGTGGGACCAGAGATGGTACATGTACCATAGAAAAGGTGCAGGTTATCATGTAGTAGATGAAGACTACATAAATCAGGAAGAAGGCGTATGCCAACAAGAGACAGAGACCTCTAGAGTTCGAGGATAGCGACCACATCTTTCTAAGGATCTCTCCTCAATGAGGTTTGTGGTGATTTGGATTAGGCCACAAGTTATCTCTAAGGTTCATCGTACCTTTTCAGGTCTACAACAGAGTTGGCGAGGGGGCATACTTCTTAGCTCTTCCACCTCAGTTGCACCCAGTGCACGACATCTTCCACGTATCCCAAATGAGAATATACATGCCCGACCATTCTCACTTCATCGATCATGGAGAGCTGGACATTGATGATGGGATTACTTTTAAGGAGGTTCTAGTAGAGATTGAGGACCGATAAGAGCAGGTATTTCTTGGATGGTCGATACCTTTGGGGCGTGTTTTCTGGAAGCACGAGAACCTCCCAGAGATCACATGGGAGTGGGAGGATCATATGCATGCTTAGTACCCCAACATGTTCACATAGTTTGAGATGTGGCTTACGAGGTCTTAAAGCCTAAAGTAGGGAGAATGTAAAGACCTAGAATTTCAATATAAATATTTTTAAATATATCGGAATTTGATGAGTCTACGAAAATTTAAGGTGCATGATTCCGAGGACCGGATTTACCAGAATGATTTCTTGAACTTTTTTTCAGGTACGTTCAGTAAACGTGCGAGCTAGTTTTTCTAACATTTGAACCGGTGCAAGAAATTGATATATGAGGGAACTGCTGAACTCAAAACACTAGTATTCACTTAATAATACTTTCACAATGATGGCTATTGGTCAATGGTGAATGTCTGTTTTCAGTTTTTTTCATGTAAGAATAAATTAATAATAAAACTGTATGACATTTTTATTTTTATTTGAAACAACCATTTGTGTGTTGGGAGGTGGGGTCCTCAGGAACTAAACCTCCATGTTGAAGATGAGGTGAGAAGACAACCAGACCTTAACCTCTAATGAGAGGTTAAGGTGGTGGGGACCGAACTAACCATCACATCCCAGAAAAGGTTGTGGTGGTGGGGACCACCCAGGACTAAACCCCACTTTAATTTAGGGAAACTATTAACCCCCCTCATTAATGTGAAGGATCCTCTTGACATCATCCACATTAATGGTTCCAACATACATACCATGAATTGTACCAACCCTCATGCTTTAATTATGCCACTCAACATTATTAATGAATCTTTTTGAATTATTCCAACAAAATAATAGATTTAATAATCTATTATTTTGGAACAATTTTAAATTTGGTGGAGCCTTGGGAGAAATGCTATCCAATGAAGAACTACATCTCCGAATGAATAACATGTTCTTCCAACGAAGAACGCCGACCTTGAATTTGACCTTCTTCTTCAAGACAACCCCCAACGTAGGACGTCATCGACTACGAAGAATTGAATTCTATATTTTCCTAATGATTCATATTTTTCCCTGCTACTATGTTGATGTATCAACCAAATGTAGGGGGTTTATTTGTGAGAAAATACTTTCCTTGATTTCTTTTGCGGTTTGGGAATGAATCATTGCATAGTATGTAAAATTTTTAGTTAATCGTTCTTCTTTCTTATTAAGAAAAATTCTTCCACCCTAAATGCAAAGTGTGCGATTCAAACCAACATGGCCCGACCCATACACTGTTCTTCTTTGGTGTACTCTTCGAAATGGAGGAAGGTGATGAAGATAACGAAGGTGATGTAGGCAACGCCACTGCCCCCCGCTGCCCCCGTAACTCGTGCTTCCCCCGCATCACTCTGTCCACTCCACCCACCGGCCACGCACCATCATCGTGTCGTGCTACCCCAGGCCGAACCAGCCCAATGCCCCATCTCATACCCCTTGAGGGAGAAGCCTCATCGGTTGTGCCGCTCGCTGGCCACGCTGCACTCACCGGTCGCGCTGCCTGCTTGCTGAGCCACCCTGGCCGCACCCCCCCTGCCTGTCGTGGCCCTCCAAGATTCCTTGGATTGCGCCGTTCGCTGCCCTCCGACCCGTACAGTGGACTCATGCCATTGCGACACCCTCAATGGCTGAACCTCTCTCACAGCTCTCCGTGACCCTCACGGCCTGATGGGTCGGACCTAGTGGGACGGGCTTGAGAAAATGGGTAAGGCCGGGTCGACCCGAAATGGGTCATGCTGGGTCGACATGAACCGGGTGATTCCTGGTCAACCCGAACGAGGTCATTCTAATTGGGTTCGATCGGACCCAGTCCCAATACACCACTTTACTTTCTTTTTGCCAATTTTTTGACACCTGACGTCCATTTGACGAACCATCAACAGCGTTGGAAATATTGTAGAAAGATGGTCCCTTTGAGTATACTCCACTAGAGTTTTGGATTGGCATTGGAAATTGTCAGGTTGGATCGAGCACAAATCTAACCGGGACCCCGTGACTAAATGGCTAACACCTCACAGGCTGGGGGTCCATTTGATGCGTCATCTATTTCGTAGAGACCCATTGATGTGGTGGATATTTTAGATAATTTTTCTTGGTATATCATGATAGTTAGAGTATCGACCAGTAGATCATGGAGCGGATTCTCCGAAGACAAGCGAGCATAGTGCAGAGACCTAGTAGTTGGCCGATACATAACGACTACTGACCTTTTCGACTTGGAGTGACTCGACTAGCCTAGTGAGGAGCGACATGGTGTCGTAACAGACCCACAGTGTGGACCGCCTTGGTGTCACGGAAGACCCAAAGTACATAACAGGAGGAGTACCTCAGCATGATTCGAGGGGGAGCATGCTTGGGGCCGTGGCAGACCAATGGTGGGGAGCATGCTTGGTGACGCGACAGATCGATGGTACTCGATAGGAGGAGTGAACTAGTAGTCCAAGGTTAGTGGGAAGTGCACATGGTGTCACGGTAGGCCCACTGTACTCGATAAGGGAGGATTTATCCAGCATTTGATGTTTCAAAAATTTTATTATGGATGTTACATGATACTACCCCCTAAAATAAAATCCTGGTTTGAGCTGAGTCAGTTTTTCTGTGTTTTCTTCATGATTGAGATGGATCAATTGATAACTTATGTATATTTATGGGATTATACCTATGTAGGGCTATATATTGATTTCATTATTTTTGGTTTATTCATTGTGGATTTTGTGAGACCATGAGGGTCTCGGGGTCCCTACTATGTATCTTTATACACACCCCTACACTGGCTATGCCCGCACATTGTTGTGTTGGATGCAGATGAAAGTCAATGTTGACAGAGGCTGACAGTACTAGGACCGGATGATACCTGGATGTGGACCATACATAGAGTCGGTATATGGAGGAGACAGTCAGATGTGGAGTGCCGAGGAGGTGATTAGTACCTACCCTTCTGGTTGGAACCTCTACGGATATTCTAGTAGTTGTCTTCCCTTATCTTTGAATTGTATTGTATCATTGTTGTCCTTAAACATTCTAGTTGGGCTAGTATTCTAGCCCCTTTTACTTTCAGCACCGTATTCTTATATTGTTTACTTAGTGTTTCATCTAGTTGTGTGCTTACTTGTGTGTGTGTTTACATCTTATAAAAGAAATCCCTTCCCATATTTAGGGAATTATGACTTTGGTGCTAGTCTCCAGCCCCAAGCCTATTGAAGGTGGGCTTGGGGTAGTCACGACACGGTCCCCGAGGGATGGGTCATGACAAAAAATACCATGAATATAAATAGAATCACAATAATATAAATAAAATTTTAGTACACCTATACCACATATAATAAATAAGAGGCAAACAATGGAAATCCCACATAATTGAATGTGATATGTGAAAACCCATTACAAACATTTTTTCATGGTATGAAGTGTTCTTATGAGGACATAATGAGAGGTAAAGGGGTATCCCATTATTTATATGTCATAAGGTAAGTATGGGGGGGGGGGTTTAGGAAACATACCCCATCATTAGTCATTGAAAATAAAATAGAACGACATAGGTGAGAATCTAGAACAAAAGTAAGAGAGAGGATCCCTACCCTTACGCTTGATGGTGTTCTTAATTGTCCTCAACGTCCCGAATAATAAAATTTAGCATCATTAATTAATATGTCCATAACCTCACCAAAATTTAATTGATATGTTATGACCTTATTATTTTCATTAATTTACTTTTTGATGTTTTAATAGATTTAATTTTATTGTTTTGGTAGCATTTTCTTCTTTGGTTTTCATGATCTGTTTACTTGAATTCAGGAATGGATGTTTGTTTGAAATATGGTTAAACATATAGAATTTTTGGTATACATTATTAGTTTCATTAAATATATATAAATAATCTTATAATGATTCTGGTTATATACCATGATGATGACACATTCGATGAGCTAAAAATAAATGC
The DNA here is from genome assembly GCA_963277665.1 of Viscum album. Lineage (NCBI taxonomy): Eukaryota > Viridiplantae > Streptophyta > Magnoliopsida > Santalales > Viscaceae > Viscum > Viscum album. The sequence goes on along the minus strand of OY728156.1, from coordinate 1,240,925,007 downwards.
CTGGATTTGAGCACAACAAAGTTGTTTTGTATAATTATTCCATATTATTAATGTTTAAGGATTTCAGATGATTACTAAAGATAAAATACATATATTATTACATCGTTCAACCATTGAAATGGTTTCATGCCCCGTAATGAATATTTTAATGCAAATTGAAAACTCATCTTCGTTTAGTGTGATAAATTCTCACATCTCAGACGGTGTTTGCATTTATTGTATAAATGGTGTGAAAAAAATTGGATTATGATGAAATATTCAATTAGAATAATAGAAATATAAAATATGTAAGGTACTTGAATAATCCTGGCATTTGGATGAGGTGAGGTGAGAATAGAGAACAAAATAATGGAACTTTGTAAAAAAATGAATGATAGGATAAGAAAGGTTCACCTCTTGAGTACTCTTTCTTGAGAATCTCCATAAGGCCATTTTTTTTGGAATTTTGGTGAGACTAGTAGGTCTCTAACATGGGAAGAGGTCTTGGGAATAGAATATGGTAAAATTTAGGCATGAAATAATGCTTGATCTGTGTGGGATGAAGTGGGGGTGAGGGTTGGTTTATATAGTGGAGGGGAGATGCGTTATCTTAATATTATAATCATTAATTTATTATTTATTCTCAAGGCAATCAATAGTGAGTATTCCATGACCAAAAATATTATTATATGCATGTGAGTTAAATATTTGGGTTCTTACATCACTCATGATGCTAGGAATATTTAATGTAAATTATAATGTATTTAAACTGTAAAATAATGTATTTTACTATTCAAAAAAAAATTCAAGTATTTCAGAAAAATCCCAAAACAATACCCTAACAGTTTTTCAATGTGTCAAATCCAAAAAAGAAGTACATTTTTCAAAAATAATTTTCTATATATGATTAATTAAATATTTGATTAAATAATTATTTAATTGAAAGATATAAACATTTAAAATATTCATCTTTTTAAGGTGCCTAAATATATATTTACATTCATAGGTATGGATACCATTCATAAAATTCATATTATTATTAAAATGTACATGTTACTATACAAAATGGTAGGATACAATTCCTAAGGGTTTGATACTATTAACAAAAAATTTAGTTAATTCTATAAAAATCAATCTATCATCCTGCACACAACCGTGTATGCCAGATTATTAAAATTTGAATCACAAAGTTGGAAGAATTAAGTTTAATGTCTAGGTTATGGCTATATCCTATAACTATCAATGTTTTGTTAAACAGAGGCACATGGATTCATGAAATATATGATATCTAATGAATATAGTTTTTTAAGAGAAACATTCCATAAAAAGTTTGGGGTGAAACATAAGATAACATTTTTGGTCAAATTATGTTTTCGTTATTTTGAAGAATTTTTATCATTTTGAGAATGTTAAAAAATATAATTTTTGAAAGAGGACAACACACAGAACGTGTGACAACCCGTCGCATCGGACAATGCTACGAGAATAGAACCAACAACCAGAGTGCGATTGAGATTTATCTCCTATCACTAAACTACATGAAGTCTCTTGTTAGTGTGACTAATTATTTTTAGTAAAATGATATTATTGATAACTAATAAGTTGATTTTGGATCTTCTGTATCATCAAGTTGATATCCTTAGTATATGAATATGATTTGGAGATTAAGTGATAAATGTAATTTTGGAAGATGTTCACACTGTTGGGAACACTATATGCCTAATGAAATTAGAATACTATCAGATTTCATTTGAAGAGTAATGAGGGATTTTTATCTATGATTTTATTGTGGATTTATAGCTATTGGGTTATTTATAGAAATGATTAATATTCCGTAGAGAATATGTGATTAGGTGAATTACTTTTATTTATGTGACATTAAGAGTTGTCGATGTTATTTAGAGAACCAATTTTATGTTGAAGATTAAGTAATCAAAATCTTCTACCTTTTGGGTTTAAATATTAGTTTGGATTATATTAAAGTATTTTAAAGAAAACTACTTGTCAAAAGGTATTTATTAAAAATTGGGTATTTTTGGATTAATTTTACAAATTAAGATTAGTATTTATTTCTTTAAAGTATTATCCATTTTTGGGATCATTTGATCTTGTACTAGCCATTTTGGTTTTGGTTAATATCTAAAGACAAGGGAAATATATAGTTTATTCTTTTATGGATCATGTGATTATCTAGAAGTTTATTCTAGCACTTCAGGTGTGACAAAGTCATCATGTATACTCATCGTTTGGAAGAAAAGATGAGTTAGTGGTTGAAATTTATTAAAGGATGAAACTGTACATAAAAAGTATGTATATCTCTCTATGTTCTTAGTCAATCTCAAAAATAATTTCCACAATTTTATGAATATATCATAAAACATAAAACTATGTCAATTTACTTTTCCTTCAGGGAAACTAATGACTATTTATCCTATAACTATTTTTTTGGTTTTCATAAATTTAAGTTTATTCTGATAATTGATTCTATCACTATCCATCAGAACATGACACTTATTTTATCTTCAATATCCATGATTTCTTACATAGAATCCTTTTATGGGTTATCTCGGGTGACCTTTTTACATCTATTTTTTCTTTTAAAGTGATAGTTTTATTGAATATTTGTCCAATTTGGTACTTTCAATAAAGTTACCAAGCCCAATTTTAAATTTTATAGGACGAAATTTCAGAAAGGGGGGAGAATATAACACCCCAAGATTTCACAGTAAGTTATTTTCTTTAATGTAATTTAATTTCTTGCGCTACACGCAACACTGACTACGAGCACATCATGACTTACCAAACTAGCCATTCAAAAAAAATTTATGAATATTATTAACTAAAATTTTAATTTTATATAATCCATATAATTATAGAATCTTTATTATGTGTATCATAAAATTAGTATAAGAACAATTTAATGTTTTTCCAATAAAAGAAGTATTTTCTAAAAAATGTAATTTTACCACCTTTTAATGGCGATTCCATTTAAGAAACCTATATTTGACACTTTTAGATATTGCATTTAATGAAATTATATTCTTCATTAGAATAGGTACAAATAAATTTATATTGGATAAATTTTTGGTGCTTTTCTGATAATATTTATATTTAATGAATAGATAGAAATACTAAAATTTAATGGAAAACAAATGTTTTAATTGAAATAATTTATAATGTTAAATTATGTGTTTTAATGGTTTATAAGTATAGTCCTATTATACTTTTTATCATTTAATACAATATTGGTCATTATAAGTAATTTCACATTAAATTTGACATAAACACATGTCAATCTTTTGATAGATTTTTCTTCTTAAAAACCTGTCTATTGGTTTTGTCAATAAGAATTAGTTTTAAATTAATTAATGCTAATTCTATTTTTTGAATTTGGTAAAATAAAATTCATTTTTGAATTTTTAATATCAAAATTATGTTAAGGTGAAATTTGGGTATTTTTCTAAAAACTTTCATTTTTTGATGAATAGTGAAAAACCTTGTGTTATTATTTGAAAACAGACTTTGTATTTAAATAATTATATATTTTATTTATTTATGTAAATATAAATACATAATACCTACATTAGTTTAATGTGATTCACTGTAGTCATTTTTATAATAAAACTAGATGTATTAAATTTTGTTGAACTTTTTTCCGTCTTTTACCCACCTTCTGTGAGCATTTGAAAATTTACATTAAACAACATTTTACTTCTTCTGTGAGATGAATTTTAAAAATCCGAGAGAGATAGTTGACATTATTATGTAAAAATTCATTCAATAAGATAAAAATAAATTTTTGTGAATAGTAACATTTCACTTTTATTTAACATGGTTAAAATTAAATAAGGTAATTAAATGAACAAATGAAATTATAATTACCCAAAAACATGTCCTAATTCTATTGGATTAGTATAATTCGACTAAAACCAATCATATAAATAAAATATGATCCTTTTTGTCGACATGGAATAGATTTAGACATTTATTATTATTTTATTTAAAAATGTGTTAAAAGTGATAAATTCAATTTTAATAAAAAAACAATTATTAATATAATTTTATACATAAGATAAATTCTACAATAAATATTAAATAGAAATCCAAAAATACTTACAAAATAATTATATTTTATTTCTTATTTTTAGACATTACATATTTAAATTCATATTTGACAAAATGATGATGAATTATTTACCATATTAATGAAATATTTAAATAATTGACATTATAAATAACCCAATTACTGTAATTTGAGACTTTGGATAAATTAATCTAATTTTATATATTAATATGACATTTTAGGGTTCATTAAATAATAATTTTTCGATGTAATCATGCTATTATGATTTTCACAATATCGAAATACTAAATAGTATCAAAATTGACCTAAATGAGTTTTTAATACAAATACTATATTATGGGTTTATATAATATTCTTATTAATCACAGGATGGAAAAAATGGATTAAATAATATTATATATGTCATTAATGAACCACTTGAGGTTCTATTGTAAGTTTAGAGTAATTTCATTAACTATATAATGTAAGAATATAAGAAGACATTGTCAAAGTTAAACTATTTAACTAATAGTTAAATCACAACGATGAGGTTAATATGTTGAAATAAACGTGTCTAAAACCTATTGGATGAGAGGATTTCAACTCATTCTCACCGTATCTTTATGATAAATCAATTTGGATCCATTAGAAACCGAAAATGATTTATAATAAAATAAAATTCCATTTTTTTCCTAAATTGACCCTCACCCCTCTTATAAAAGGGTATTTCCCCTTATCATAATTTAACACCTCCAAATCCATTTGGCTCAGCCAAATGCAGCCCAAATATCCTCCCAACTACTGTGACTACATCCTACATTACTTCTTTTGTTCAGAAGGCCAACCTAAGGTGACCTTTTGATCAAATCAAAAGGAAGCGCCTGAAGAAGATGTAATAATTTCACCACCCTCTTTCATGTTCTTTCTTTCTTCCACATCATCTTTCGTTGCTGATTCCATACAAAAAAATACTAAATATAGTAGCTCCTACATACTATGATGTTATTTTAAATATGGTACAACCATATTCATTATTCTATCCATCCTATAAATTACAAACACACCGTACGTGTGTTCGCACAACTTACAGTCTCCTTGTCATGGTGTTGTTTGTTATTCAAAAACTTCATTATTATGATGTGTATAATAATGTGTGTACCTGATTTAAATAAAAAATATAACATGTTAATTATTATTTATATATCATATACCATCCAATTATAAAATATTTCCCCATCAAAAAAATGATATTATCCCTCGTGTGTACGTACGCCTTACCGTAAGCACGACGCTATGAGATGTCATTCCCCATCGTAAGAATTCAAGAATAATTTTCATTTTGGGATTTAAAATACTATTTAAATACATGATACCCTTTTTTATATGAATCAAATACATAATATTCATAACATATATGACTTACGTAACAAAACATATTAAGTAAAAAGGAATTAGGTAACACCTGAAACAATGATACTAATAAAATATTATTAATAAAGAAATATTAGAAGATCATATATGATATCATATTTATGTACGTGGTTATTTAATATTTTTATAAAAATTATTTAATTATTATATAGGAGGATAACATACCCTTGAATAACGAAAAGTACAAGGTAAGGGGTTTCTTATGTCACTTTTAATTCCGTGAGATTTCCATTGTTCGCCACTTATTTATTGCATGTGGTGCATTTTGTACTTACATTTAATATATATTATCACGATTCTCATTATATTCATTGCGTTCTATGATTAATTTGGTGGTTATAATATTTTGTTCATACGAATTGATTAATTACATGAGGTGAGGGGTTTTCATCTCACTTCTTATTCTCGTGAGAATCATGCTATTTTGACACTATTTCCTTTTGTGTGGTTTTTGTACTGCCCATGATTGTTTATAATTATGTAATATAATTTAATTTATTCATATTTACATTTTCATTGTATTATACTTCTTTCATGGGGTGTATGATTTGTAAGTTACCAAATTGGCATGGAAATTTCAAATTTCAACTTCCACTCGTTTGGCTTTAGGTATACTTCATTGATTATTTTACTCCTAGATTATGTGTGAAATCACTATTTATTATATATGAAGTAATTTCCACTCCCCTTTCTATGGATATACCTTTGATACACAAAATCACTCCATTGATAAAATCACATTCCATTGATACGATCTTTTTAAGGGTAATCCTAACTCAATTTCCATTCATTGAGTCAAACATCCAAGTCATTGTTTTTGTTTTTACTAGAATATTTTTGAATGTATTCTAATTGATTTACACTGAATATTAAATTATATTGAGTTTATTTATATTTTTCACAAAACATTATTTCTTTTATTAATCCGTAATATAAGGATATGGTTTTTATAGTGTATTTCATCTCAATTTACATTCCATTGTGAACTCTTTTTCGATATACCCCAATTCACATTTATATTGTGTATATACTATCCTATGACAGTTTATATCATGAATCCCTTTATTCTCATGATATTATCATGTTTTGACTAATGTTATTCCTCAATTACATGTATTCAAGCGTTTCTTATTTGGTTAGGAACTCTTTAAGTAAAATATAGTTTTAAATGTTTTAATTATTTATTCATCTAAATCATTATCATTAATGTCCATGTTTTAAAAATGTTTTAATGTATTTATTTGTATTTAAATAGATGTTTTGAAATGAAAATTCCTTTAAAAATGTTCAAAGTGGTATGGGACACTTTGATTCAAAAATATCTTTTAAACTACTTCATTGAAAAATAGTGTGACATTTAAATCCTTTCATGAGAAAGGGGATATTTTTTTCAATTAGTTTTAATGAATATTTTCATCTACGTGTATATCATTTTGTTTATTTTATTTCTGATTGAGGTTCATTAATCTTAATTCATTCATCTATATTGTATTAAATGAGTTATGTTTGATTGTAGATGTGCAATTTTTATGATATTTATGGTTCATGGTTAAAATATTGACATTTCTAAAGAAAGTTTTAAAATGAATGTTTAGATTATGCTTCACCCTTTTATATGAAGAATGCATTGTACTTAGTAAGTGATGGGGGGATCCCACTATAGCTCTTTGATACATCGATAGGTCTCATGAGACAAACTAGTGTCTTGGAAAAAGATTTTGAAAAAATCTTATTTTTTGTCTCAGAACGAGGCCTTCACTAAGTGGTTATGATGTCCGAAATTATGCATTCAATCATTATTAAATTGGATATTCATATTACATGTGATTATTCGACTAGTATTATATCCATGTGAATAAGTAAATGGAATTATTTGATTTATCTTTTCCATATTATGTTTATGTTTACGTTTAAAAGGATTATGTTATAGTCATATAAATTTCCTTAAATGTTTATTTTTAATTATGATAGTTTCCGAAATATTGTTATCATATGTGAGCATCTGATCTCACCCCTTTCATTTGTTTTATTTTTCCCAGGATGCAATGAAGTATATTAGAATTAACCTTCAATAATAGGCTAAGAGATATAATAGTGTTCAAAGGGTACACAATGTTGTTATTTTATTTGATGATGTAATATTACACTCATGTATGTACTAGTACTTTTAAGGCTACTAATTTGGTCACTCGATCTGTACATGATTCCTTGTATCATGCCAATGTTATGTAATAATTCACAAATTCTGGGAAACTGGGGTCGAGGCATTAAAATTGCATCCCAAAATCCTCCTTTAATTCCTTCCGCAAACAGAATGTAATGTGGGTGTCATGATTCGAGATGATCATTGAAGAAACCCCCTGAAGTCGCACTATATACTGGATGTTGAGGTATCCCAATACCTCCACTATTCCATACTCCCATATTGTTTGGAAATGAGTCGACGTGGTGAGTTAGTAAACGATCACCCAAATAGAGTCATGTACTCTAGAGATTTGTGGCAACCCCATCATGAAGTCCATCGAGATATCGTACCCTTTAAACTATGGTATCGAAATTAGTATAATCAAGCCAACCAGCACATGGTGCTCAACATTCAATTGTTGAAAAGTGACGCATCATGAAACGAACGCAGCCACATCTTTCTACAACCCTGGTGACTTGTACTGACATTGAAGGTCCTGGTACAACTTTAACACTCTAGGATGTTCCTGTAGAGGGGATGAATGGAAATCCCTCAACACCTCATCCTGCAATTCCACAGGTACTTAGGCGCTCCCTCTGAAATCTTTGATGTTCTCCCCACCTATCGGAAATTTATCAAGATTCCATCTTGAGGGTATCTATGCTTGTCGGGACTCATAGTCTACAACCCCCAAATATACGTCCCTGGATCACTATAATAGTGGGTGAGTAAGAGCCATCGCCTAGAGGTAATTAGATTCACCATCATCCATTGGGGATAACTACATCGTGGAAAACTGCTCTGTCACCACACATAGAAGCTACAACCCGGTCCTATTATTGATCAATTCTTCCACCACATTCCCCTTTTGAAGTGAATAGACTATTTCATAATCATAGTCCTTATGGCACACTAGCCATCTCCACTGTCTTAGGTTTAGGTACTTATGGGAGAATATATATCTGAGACTCTTATTGTTGGACTAAATGGTGAACCATTCACCCATCATGTATATTCTACAAATCATCATGTCAAAATGCATTATTTCTAACTCCATGTCATGGGTCACAAGGTTCTTCTGATTCTCCATCAATTATCATGAGCCATAAAAAATCCACGCTTGCACCTACATTGGGATACACCCAATTACGATCCCTGATTCATAAAAATAAACAATATGACCCATGACCTCCTCGAGTAGTCTCAAGATGGGGTCACTAGTCAACCTTCACCTCACCTCTAGGAAACCTTGCTGGAATTTCTCTGTCCTAATGAAGGGCTTCCCCTTCTATGTAGAAGCTAAGATGGGTGCTGTTACTCTAGAGATGATGGGGCCAAACCTTAAATAGAAACTATACATCCCCAGGAAGCTCTGCACTTTTGTCACATTCCTAGTCAGCTCCTAAGCAAGCATCACCTCTTTCATTTCTAGATATACTAAAACTACATCTTCTGAGATGATGTGTTTTTGAAATTTGACCTCCCGTTTCATGAACTAACACTTAAATGATTACCATAAATCTAGTTCTCTTGGAGTGTATACATTACTATACCTGGAAGATAGCGTGTAGATCCTCCGACACAGAATGCAGCAAAAATTCATTGATGAAGACAACGATGAACAGATCAATATAAGGCTGGAAGAACCCATTAATGAAGACCATGAATACCGCTTCAACATTTTTAATGATGAAAGGAATCACAATGTACTCATAATGGCTATAACGGAACCTAAATTCCATCTTCGGTAAATCATTGTCACATACTCGATGATGGTGGTAGTTTGATCTGAGGTTTATAATTGAGAACAACATCACTCCGATCAACTGGTTTAAGAGGACATCAATTATCCAAAGTGGGTACTTGTTCTTCTTGGTATCCTAGTTCAAGAACTAGAATTACATGCACAACCTCAAACTCCCATTTTTCTCCATGAAAAAAAGCATCGTGGCTTCCCATGGTGAATGATTGGGCCTTACAAACCACTTCTTCAACAAAGCCTCCGATAGTAACCCCTACTCAAGATGATCATCAGGAGTCATCAGATATGCTGATTTGGATATCGATGACTTCCGAAGGTAATGGTTGATAAAGAAGTATACCTCTCTACGAGGAGGTATCCTGGGAACCTCATCAGGAAATGTAGCCTCATACTCATCCACCACTATAGGAAATAATTTACTCCTCTCCTTCCCTACACCGAGGGTGAGGCTAGCCAAATAGTGTGTGATCAGTTGCACCCTCCTTCAAGAGAGTACATCTTGTGCCGTAAGGGTTTCCTTTTCACCTATGAAGGAAAACCTGATCCCATCTCCACGGACACAACACATTGTATCCATAAAATATTTGATCTGAGCATGGAATGTGGATAACAAATTCATACCCAAGATGATATCTTAGCGCGTCGACCCTACTACTAGAAGATCCCAGCTAAATCTCTCACCTTCTAGAGTAATTCCATACTTCCAGCACCAATGTGCAATCATCGAATCATCTCTTGTAAAATTTTATATCTGTAAGGATTAACCCAATGATTCCACCTGAATCACCGAGCTCTGAACGATTCCCATGGAAATGAAGGAGTGACTAGAACCCATGATTTATAATCATCCACTACGGTGTAGAAGACATATATTACACCGTAGATCATCTCTGGAGCACTGCCATCATAAGTGTCTGTTGCATGGAGTTGTGCCCGCCGTTTTCCGCTTACTCCCTGAGGTCAGGGTGGACCACCTGGTGGTGGGGGCGGTAAAATCTCAAACTGTCACCCACCACCTACCACTCGGTCATCTCCCCTATCATGTACACCAACGTACAGACCTCTTAGCATGAATGGTTGTCGCTGCCTTGGAAGCCCCTAAACTATTATGCATTCATCCATATAGTGGGTCTAGATGTCAAGGGACATGTGTCCCTACACACAACATGCATAGAACTTCCTGGATTCCTATAAACTCCCTCTCCATTAGAAGGGCTCTCTCTAGCACTCCGTCCTAGGTAGGGATGCTGAGAGACACTATAGAAGCCCTGATCTCCGGCCTGATTCACAGCTTGATGTCTTGATCCCTGAAAAAATATTCTCACACCATTTCGTTGGTGTTACGGGAAGGAACTATGAATTTTTGAGTAGTTATAAACTATCATAATGCCATGATGTAGGTGAAGTATCTATTGAATGCACACAGAGCACCATGTTGTGGGAAATAACTCATATCAGAAAATCCCCTCGATGTCATCCAAAGTGAGGTTGACCTCATCGTGAGTCTGGATGGTCAAGCTCCACCATCACCCTGGTGATCCATGAAGAAGGATCACTGCCAAGACCGCCAAATTGCCAGGTAGTGTCCTCACTAAGCTGAAGATCCATATCACAATTCGGGATCCTAGCTGGTCGTCCACATAGTGGCATCCTACGATATATCAAGATGAACAAAGTTAAGAAGGTTATAGCTGTTGAACTGACTGTTATTCAAAAATATGGAGACACTTATGCAACAAGTGTTTTCATGTATTTAGATGAAAACATAATTCATGGTTCTATTGTATGTATATGTCGGCCTCCCCACTAATACTGGACACCACGAATCTAAATTTAGAACGTAAAAAAACATAACATTATTTCCCCAAAAAAAACTTCAGTCTCCTAGACTTTGAGGGGGAACCCATTTCCCCTTGATAACACATTTTCATGACCCATCCCCCGGGGCCCGTGCCATGACAATCCCAAGCACACCACTCAAAGGCCAGGGGCTAGCGCCTAGTGTCGAAGGCATAAACCTGCATGTGGGACACATTTTCCTAAGTACTTATACGCACACACACACGTCCAACCACATCCCAACACATAAAAAAGGGGAAAACATTACCACTAATTTTTTTTTGAGATCATGTACAACTGAATGTATGTGATCCAAAACAAAAAAACACCATAATGACTGAAAATAACAAGTAAAAAAAATGCATCTCTGATTTCCCTATGTAGTAATCCCCACCAGATCACAATAATAGTGATGCTACATGATTCCGAAGTTGAACATCCAATCTGTATAGTTCTACAGGACCCCTCATGGTCCTAGGCCACCATGTCCACCGTTTTAGAGTCCATCGATCCCGTCTCCCTGACCAACCCTATCAATACGTTTGTCGTCTGCACCCGAAAAAACATTTGTGAGTGATGCCCGTGTAGGGGTGAGTAAGAAAGTAATCAGTAGGGACCCCAAAAAAGTGGAAAGACCACACAACAATTATAAATGTATGGAAGGAAACAAAAAACAACACACCCTAGGAATATTATTTTGTAATAACAGTATCATCATCAGTCATAAACATCGAACTTCTCTTCCATTGAAGAACTCCTCCTCTATCAAGTACAGTGTGCCTGCCGGGTAACATAGAGCCGCTTCCCACTATCCTTGGAATTTAATGGTTCTTATCCATGATTTGTACCATGGGTATGTTGGGCATAAAGAGATGCTCCCCACTGTTGGTTAGCCTGGTCACACAGATCCACTTCCCACCGTGCCCAAATTGAGGCTCTCCAAATGTAGAGTACCGTGGGAATGCTAGGTCACACAGATCCGCTTCCCATAGTGGGCATGTCGGGTGACATATATTCACTTCCCACATGGCCACCATCAAGTAGTCTTTAGGTCTCATCCAGCTGCAGGGATTCATATGTATATTTCATGGAAGTACTGATCCTCAAGTCATTAAACGCATCTCGATGTCAATGAAAGTCTCTACAAATTGTTTCAAAATAACATCCTCCTAGAGAGGATCAAGACACCGCAAATGGACCATCAATCAGATGCACAGTTTGCATGATATTAGAATTTTATTAACCAGTGGATCAATTACGATGGCGGTCAGTCTGACTCAATCACACCGACCCGACTAACCCATCCTGGGTGTGTCACAATCCCAAATTCATTTAGACAGACTCAACCTGACCCGGTGCTGTTCAAGGTCAGTCTGGTCTGGCATGTACACTAGGTAAGGCCCAATAGGCCTTGCTGGACCCAACCCTGTTAACCAAGGGACCAACATGTTGGGTTTCTTGGAAACCTGGCAGTGTCTTCATTGGTCCAAAGAGGGTGAAGGTTCATCTCACTGGTGCGGGTCCGACCTTCTAGGTACGGGTCCAGCACGCCGGCACATTCCGATCCACTACGCTCGGGTCCAGACCACTCAAACTACTGGCTCCTGCGTTCTCTAGGGAACATTTTCTCTTGCACAAAGGCCTTAAGTCTATCTTGTAGTCAATTCAAGAGGATGGCCATGATGAACACCCAAAGCGGAGGGGCTTGGACCTTCTTCATGTCGGCCCAGGCCCTCTGTGTTATAAGTTTACCAAACAAGGTAGGTCAGGAGAATTTAATTCGAACAATAATAATAATTCAATCTCGGATAAATAAACCGCAAAAGTTCACCCTCCCACAAGAACACATTGTCCACAAATTAAACTATTCATGGGTTAATACACATTCATCATTTTGAAAAATACGGGGAAGAACATAAAATCAATACCCACTAACCATTTGAATTTTGTTGTCACAAATTCATCCTTGAGGCTTTAAGACATCAGTGTCGCTTCTCGGCTCTGATCATCAAAAGGCATTGTATGGGATGGAGTTCAGCTGCTGTTTTTCATTCTTCACTAGGGTGGAAATATGTCAGATATTCTCCTGAGAATCCTCCAAATTTTTAATTGATATTTTCTCTAGCGCGTTGAACTATAAATAGGGGCACGACACAACATTACCATTATGAGGAGACATTGTGTCATTACACTGTTTTATTTAAGAAACAACATCGTTGTTATGTATCATTAATGTGTCGTTTCATTGTGTGTTTAACGATCCATTAATGGGACTCATTGATACACATCATCACTGCCATGTTTCCTCCCTATTGTATCACCATCTGCCACTCAAAAGTAAAATAAAATAAAATAATCCTTTTAAATTATTTTTATATTTTTCTCGAAAAATTCCGGAAATAACTTTTTCCCTCTGGCCTTCACCGCCAAAGTAAAGTCATTTCTAGGTGAATCCATGGATTATGAATTCAATGGTGCCATCAGATTTTTGATCCGAGTGACGGTTCAAATGGTAGAAAATCCTGCTCGCACATTTACTAAATTTACCTTACAAAAAGTTCAAATTTATGTCACAGGCTCCCCGCAACTCAGAATCATTAGACGTCGAATTTCATTTTCACAAAATAATTCCATATAAAAAAATTACATTGAAATTTCAAGATGTTATTTGAAAAATGATTCTTTTTGTATGAGATAGTCTGTAAAACACATAATTAACATTATTTTGTTTTTATAATTGGAACGAATGGAATAAATAACTATTTAAAAAAAATTATAATAAGCTATCAAAATAATTATGATACTAATGTCAGTATATGACTTTGTTTAAATAAATCATAGAATATAGTGATTATGAATAAATTCAAATGATTAAGTAATACTCAATATCATACCTTAAATGTTTTATTAAAACAAAATTGGAAAAAGGTTCTTAGGATATCTTATGGTGATCAGAGTAAAATGTGTTTGTGATTAATGGGTTGATGTGTCCCCAATTTTATGTGAAGAAAAAGGATCTTTTGTACGTACAACTTATTTCTCAATGATATCATTACACACTTATAATAAAATGACTGAAAATGTTTTTAATTAATGGAATGTGTGATTATTAAGGTTTGATAATGTATAAACCATTTATTTTCAGTTTTTAACCATTTACAAAGTCATTTACCCTTATATTATTTGATTTAACATTTTTTTTGTGTTATTTAGTTTTTTCACAAGTAACAGATGATTTACAGAAAATTTAATATTCCAACTATTTTAATTTTTTGTTGTTCAAAACATATATTTAATATGTATTTAATATAAATTTATTTCTTAAAAATATAAATATATCATTTAAAATTAAAAACATTTTGATATAGAATAACTATTTTCTAGAAAATTTATTTTTTCAACATTATAGGTTCGTAATTGTATTTTTTATTTATTTAAAATTAAAATAATGATATCATAATCTTGTTGGTTGAAAAATTATATTAAATCCATTTTGGATATAAGATTAATTTATTTGGTTATATGTAAATTAAACAATAATAATAAAACATGTTTTTTAAATTAATAGTTTCACCATTACCATGCACGATATCTATAATCATATAAATCATAATTTTGCCCCCAAAATTGAAGTTGAAATTATCATATAATATGGATTTGTTAAATAAAATATGAAAATAAATTTATCAAATAAAATATATAATTTTTATAAACGTTAATTTTAATTTTAGTTAACAAAATGCCTAATTTTTTATGTATGTTTTTAAGCATAAAATTTATATGTAGTATAATTTTATTAATTTAATTTATTTTATAATATAAAATGATGTATTATAGACATATAACATTTATGAATCTTCTAAATCATGAAAATGTTCAATATTACCATTAAAAAATAAAAATAAAATATAAGACTAGAATAAAATGTAACATATATGTTAAAGAATCTTGAACAATGGTTTTCTTAGAACAATATTATATTATTAAATACATATATTAAATCCTTAAAATATATTTTTAATAAATCTAAATGGTATATATATATCTAATTCATTCACATATCACGAATAATTATAATTCATGATTCTTGTATAACATTATTATTATGTATTTACAAATAATCCAATTACTTTTGAAAAATATAATAAGATATCAAAAAAATTAAATTATGAATTAACACATTAATTTTATTTTAATGTTTTACAATTTTTAGTTTATAATTATTCATTTTATTTGAAAATAATATTTATATATATATATATATGTCTTTTATAGAAAAATGTGTTTTGTTAAAATGATTTCTTTTTTAATATTAATTAAAACCAATATCTAAGTTCAATAATTTTAATATATTAATTATTGTATTTAAATATTATATATTATGATAATAAATTTTAAAAAGTGATTAACATTATTTATTTGACTAAATTTTATAATATGTAAAAAATAATCAACTGGGAAAATAATTGTTTTTTATATAAATAATTTATATTCTAAATATACCCATTTTAAATTGATTAATTTCATTTTATTTAGAAGACTATTTATTATTTATACATTTTTATTAATAATAATAATCTAAATTTTCATGAATGATTTCTTATTATTGTTTTTCCCTGGTATTTCATGTGACATTTTTTATCGAAGTTAATGTTAATCTAAATGATCTAAAAGATCCAGTTGTTACTATATTGATTTACAAATGGACCATATAACTAGTTTAGTTTTTCATAAATAAAATTATATTTTCATCACGATGTACAATAAATCATAAGTATTTATTCTAAATTTTTTTTTGAATGATTAGACGTTACACCTTAAGATGGTATTTTTATTATAATTTTTTATATATTGGTTTAGAAGAATTAATTAAATGTTTTGAAACTAATTTGATAATTTTTTTCCAAAATTTACTTAATTTTAAAAAATTGTAAGTGTTCATGAATGATTCTATGAGGTTTTATTTAATTTAAATTCTATTTGTTATTATGTTTAATTTTGGGAGTGTATTCTTTAAAATATTGTAGCACAAATTTTAAATAAATTATATTATTATTGTTAGAATATTAATTCTTACAACTCTTTACAGGATATAATTTTTATATCACATTGCATGATACATTTTTTTTATTTAAGGGTAAATTTATATTAACTAATGAACCTTCAAATCATGCATTATTTTTTTCATATGGTTTTTATTAATTATTATGAGCAGTATGTTGATATATTTTAATGATACATGTCCACCATATTTTATTTTCCATTAATATTGTTCTAGACAATTACAGATTAAAAAATGATCTTTATGATTATCTATAAAAATTAACTGTAATATATTTATATGAAATGTATTATAAGTCTTGTATTATATTTTAATATTTATAAACATTAAATATATCTTCATTCATCAAGATGAATTTGTAATTTGAGAATTGTTTTGGAAACAAATGCATGCTGTTTGAATAATCACATCTAAATAGAAATAATTATTAATAATATGAATTATTTATTATATTTCATGTATATCATTGTAAAATGGTTTGATTAATGACTATTATGTTTCCTGATTAGATTTAATTAATGATGAATGATTTAAATATATTAAACTGTTATATTTGAATTAATCATCATAGACAACATTTTAAGATGTATTATATACTATATACAATTTAATAATCAAGTATGAAAATTTTTTTTTTGACAATTTTATTTATTTTTACACCCTCTTTAGAATGAAATGTTAATATTTTTATATAATGATTTTAATTAATAAAGAAAATTTTTGCACCATTATAATATTAAGTATACATAGTGATAAATATTGTGAATAATTATTGATAAATTAAAATCATGCAATATTGATAATTAATAATTCACCAAAATATGGGTAGTATAATCATTTGAAAATTATGGGAGATTAACATTAAATATTCAATGTGAAACTTTTGGTTAATATCATTTTATGAATGTTTATATGGTATTATCAAATATTGGAGTTCCTTTTATTATATAATTACTTTAACCCCTGATATGAGTGTCAGTTCATTATGAAATAAATTATTATAAACTTTTTGATGATATCTATAGATGGAATTTTTATTATATTAAATGATTCATGGTGAAATGGGATAGATTCTGTGGAAATTATTTCATAATGGAAAATAACGATATCTACTAGACACTATTTATTTTGATGTCGGTCATTTTTTTTGTATGGTAACTATCATTTATAGGTTTTCTAGATATTATATTTTTTATTGTAATTTATTAATATATTTATAGTCACCGATTTCATTAATGATTAGATATTTTCTTGATTGATTTAATAAATAACTACATCATTTAT
The DNA here is from genome assembly GCA_963277665.1 of Viscum album. Lineage (NCBI taxonomy): Eukaryota > Viridiplantae > Streptophyta > Magnoliopsida > Santalales > Viscaceae > Viscum > Viscum album. Next base: position 1,240,907,402 of record OY728156.1, on the reverse strand, counting down.
GTTTATTGGCAATTTATTTCACTTGTTTTTGAAAAACATATTCATACCATAATTAATGAATTAAATAATTAACAAATGTCAATATTGAAAATAAATAATAGTGGTGATTGACTATGTTTGGTCATATAATCAGTTCATTAAATATTGAAATTAGAATTGATTGATCATAGAGGTTTGTTGTAAAAAATTCCAAATTTTTAATATAAATTTCATACATTTAATAACCTAGACACTAATATTGGTTATGAGTAAGATGAATAACCCCAAAGTGATTTTAAATAATCCAAATATAATAATTAAAAATGGGTGTGTGTTTATTTCTATAAACATATATGAATTTATTCTTCTAAAAACTTTAATAATTTTTTTAAACTGATTTAATATTCCAAAATATATGGATTTTATATGGTTTATTATTTTTATGAATATGTCTTATTTTTTGTGCTTTTTTAACTGAGTAAGAATTTGTTTTAGAGGTATGTATTAATGATCATTATTCATCGATCCCCTTTCAATGTAATTATTTCATTTCATTTTGGTTTATAATATTGAGGATGAGAATAATTTGAGTGGAATGTAATGTAATCTCCCAAAGCATTCCAGACCATTACATGTCATCTTTTGTATCAGACCTAAAATTTATAATTCAAAGTATTCTAAATTTTAGTAAGTGTAGAAAAAGAGATTATTTTACATTACTCAAATAATTGATTTAAATAATATTTTGAAAATGTTGGAAAAGAGAAAAAATTTATATATTTGAAAAAATATAGGTTTATTTAATTATATAAATGAAAAAATATTTTAAAAAAAAGATATTAAATTTAACATTAATTATAAGTCAGATGATTCATTTTATAATCATTATAAAAAAAATTATATTTAAAATAAATAAATTTTATAATGGAGGAAAGAAGATTTCTAATTTTATATAGAAAATAATTTATGATTTATGGAGTATTAATTTTTTAAAATTTATGAAAAGGTTACATTTGTGAGAAACCATCAACATACATGATTTTATTAAAATTAATTGGAATTTTAATGCTTCATTTAAATTATAATTAGTTTATTCTTTTTTTCATAAATAACAAAAATATTTATAATTTTTATTAAATTATGCAACCACGTGTTCTGTGAACTAGTAGATCACACATCTATACATCCTAAAATAATATTCTAACATATTACCTACAAAAATTATTCCTCTGGCCTCAATTTCATGAATTAATATTTTATTATCTCATAAAAATTATTTTGTAATTCATATTTTTTGTTCCTCCAATGATATTGATTAATTTTATTAAATTGTTTAATATTGAGCTTAATAATTATTCATGAATATTATTATATTGTTTTTATAACAGAATTTATTAATAATAAAATATTATAATTTTTAATTCAATGTTGAATTTTATGATATTTGTATATATAGATTAGTAATTAATTTATAAAAGGAAATGTGGATGCTAGAATACTGAGGAAAATTTATAAAAGGAGTCCATTAAATTATAATGACAGGAGTTTGAATTTCGTATATGTTGTAAAAATTACTTAAAATAAATAATTAAAAATAAAAATATATTAGATATGGGTTTTACACATGTAATGAATATATATATATATATATATATATAATTTAAATTTTAAATGATGTATTATTTTTATTATCAGTAAACAAAAATTACTTCATAAAAAATGTGCTCGACAAAAATGATAAGAAGATTAAAAAAACCTAAAAAAATAAATATGGAAAATTTGTTTAAAGAAAAATAAATGTTTTGAAGATATAATTCATTTAACTATTTGTTAAAATGTGAAAATTCAAATAATATAAAATCAAATAAAAATTTATAATGAATTTTATAAAATAATTATAAAGATATTATAGTTATAAAATAAATATATCTTTCCATTGATTATTTAATGTATACAATTTAGTATAATTTATTATTCTTATTTTAAGGGTTTAAAAAATATATAGTATTTCTATTATTTAACGTTAATTAATTTTGAGATAACATTTCCATTATAATTTCTATTGGAGGCGATCATATTTCATCGTGCCTTTTAAAAAATTATCCCACTAGGGTATTCGATATCTTCTTCCCCAATTGTGGAAATATTATAAAAATGAATGAAGATTATGCATCTTAATGAAAGAAATTATTAAAAAAATGTTGAATCAAATTAGATTCTATTTAGTTATATTATTCAATACAATCTTACTTTAATTTTCTATAAATTGTGAGCATACCTGACTTTTGATTCTAATTGGTAATTGGTGTAAATTAATTTTAAAAAATAAATAAATTTGTATAAAAAAATATTGTTGTTGTTCTATGATCTGGAATATTTAATATGTTATTTTCTTGTTTAAATTCTGATTTTAGTCACTTTAAATAGTTTAACGGAATTGTTCTTGAGAGTATAATAGGTTTCCATGAAGTTTCATGTTTTGGGGCATGATAATGGGGGAAATAGGCCATTTTATGTGGGAGCATGGTTGCCTCATTTTTAGAACAAACCATATTTCCTGGACTGGGAGACCATTCTCATTGGACTCATGTAGGCACACGGCTACTGCGTATTTTTTCATACTGTGCGGCCAATCTGTGAACCACATTAAAGGAAGGGTATTTCACTTCGCCCTCTAGAAATAAGATTTTTTTACAAATTTTTGGCATATTTTATACCAATATTGTATAGGGTTTATCCATTTTCCTCCCACGATTCCCATGGGTGGACCTATTAAATTGTTTTTAGTAGAAGTGTGGTTAGATGTGATTTGAAGTTCAGGGCGAATCTACAACTCCACTATGTTTTTTTGTGGAATCATGTTGGAATTTATTCCCATATTAAGTCATTAATTTTATTAATTTTTGTTCATAGATTCATTATCGAGATTAATTTACTTTACATAAAGGGATGATGGTTGGAAAGAAGAAGTCATTGAGTATTAAGAAGGTGTTCTACATGTATAATCCCATATTCGTTATGTCTATTTATATTTTGTTATTTTTATTCTATGGTGTTTAGATGAACATTTAATTACATGGTAGGAAATGAGAAATTTATTGTCAAAATGAAGTGTTGGACCCTACATGATTCTCTTTGGAACGGTTGAGGATGATTACAATGGGCCTATAGACACCCATGGGGTTTTCCACTTCCGTTAACATATGAATTGAGTTACTAAATGTTGGATCATAGAGTTTAGGTGATTACACCAATTGTAACTATCATTATCAATTTAAAATTGAATAAATAGGTGTTTGGAATAAATTGATTTGTTTAAATGAGGAATGGTTTGTAAATTTTTGTTTGTGATATATTTTCAAAGATGCATGACAATGTAGATAAATTGATTTTAATGGGTCAAAAATATTTTTTATTTTTCATAGATTGTGTAATGGGTTCGTTATAGGAATTGTGGACATGTTGAATTTATCAAACCACGGATAATTGAAAAATGAAAAGGATCACATTTATCATTATTTTGTGATAAGAGGTCATTGATGCTTCTATTTAGAAAAGTGAGTAATGGTTGGTTGGGATGTCAGAATTATGCCCCAAACCTTTGGGATAGATAGAATAATGCTCAATCCACCCCAATGTATCATATTTAGGGGGGAAATATTAATTCCCCTAACCACTTTTGTAAGGAAATTAAGTTCCATAACAATTTTGAGATTGTCCAACATGGTGTTACGAATTCTAGTTTGATCCATGGAGTGGTGACCCTTTTATATCAACCTGATACACCATTTTGGAATAATTTCTAGATGATTGGAATGTATCGACATAGGTTTAATTGCTAGGGGTATCAGATGGAACTGAGAAAAAATGTGGTTAATTTATATATTGTTAAATATTAAATCATGTTTTATCTATTTACTTTCAAAAGAATACTATAATTCTGCCTACACCATTACGGGACTTGATGATCATGTAGAAAACATTAGTGGTGGCTGACACAGTTGTACTCACACCCTGATCTAGCCTGCATTGGGTAACCAAATAGACTATATAGTATAAGTCAAGAGAAGGGTATGGTCCCAATGATTGATGGTTTATATGGGTGTCGATAGGGACCTTGGATGATGGAACTAGACATGCCATCTAGACCAATATTATGGATTGTATTTTATTGATTTGTGTTGAATTTCTTTTGGATTATTAGAAAATCCTGACATGTTATATTTCAATGTATTTCTTCTTTGATACATCCCCAATTTGGGAATGTGAAATATTTATTCTTGGTTTTCTCTTATTATATATTTTTAATTATAATAATTATTTCCATTGGTGTTGAACTCTAATAAATAGGGTTTATTCTCCACACACGTTTCATCAAACGTTACCTACTAGTCGCCAAACTCTATCTTATATAGAGATGATCTTGATATCATGTAATGCATTTGATCATGGAAATATTTTATTGAACTCGATTAGAGTCTTTATAAAGTGGTATTAAATATTTCTCTATTGTATAGTTTTATAGTTCTGAAATGATAGACATTAGGATCTTGTGTTTTGAGACATGGATATGAGGCCATTCATTAGAGTAGCTAACCGATGATTGGGGGGAAAATCCATGTACTCATGGTGGGATTGTTTTTACTGATGTATTCATGTTATTATACAATTTTATTTCATACTTAGTCATACACAAGTGGTGTAAGGTTATTAGTTTCTCTTGTTTTATTTATTTATGGAAATAGAGTATTGTTTCTATATACATGATTCATTTTTGTCGCATAGTAATTGTGTGACATTCAGGATTTTGGAACTCATGGAAAGGTTTGTTATAGCGGGTAGTAGGAAATAAATATGGTTTTCTAGTTTTCTTATTTTTTTATGAATTATTCTTCCTAAAAAAGTGATTGAAAAAGTATTATGTTATGAAATTATTAATTAATGTTGTTAATTTGGTGCCTAATGTGGATGTTGAAATTGTTTTGTATTTTTAGTGATTCTAAAGTGTGCTAAATAGATTTTTTAAAATTGAAAATAAGATTACCTAAAATATCCATCATCCATGAAAAGGAAAGTAATGGTATTGATGGAGATTCAATTATACTCTTTGGGATTGTATATACAGGTTAGTTTTTTGAATTTTAGTGTGGCCTATGTAATAGAGACTGTGGGAACTATATGATATGTGTTTTGAGATGTGTGTTTTACAGTGTATATAGATTCCCCAAGATTGATTTTTAACAATTGGGTGATATTTTAAAATCAACATGAATTCCACTTTAGTATAGGTAAAATAACAATTATTAGATCCAAGTAATTATATAATGATAAATCCTAAAAGAACATAACTCATTTAATGTAGTTTATGTGGAGATACCCAAGGCATAATGTGTCGAGTATGTTTGACCTGAGGAGAGGGTTTTACCTTTACTACCCACCAACAATTACTAGTGAGGGTAGATGTAAATCCTTAACCTTATCAATGGATTTAGAATGTGGGGGATCTTTACTAGGCCTTATGATAAATCCATATGAAGCCAATTCCTAGAAATAAATTCCAAGTGATTTATTAAAAAATAGGGGTTGATTTTGAGTTCATATAGTAAAACAACCAATCCAAGAAAAAAATAGTCAATCCAATATATTATTTATTAAAAAATTAATACAAATCAATGTAAAAAAAAACTGAAAACAATACCAAACTATAACCATAAACCATATTAGTGTTACCAAGTAGAAGTCAAAACCCAAAATTCTCAATGACTCTATGATGTAAACTCAATAGATTATAATTTCTCCCAGATCTATTCCCACAAGCTATGAACCAAAGTATAAAGATTAATCACTAATGAAATGATATCATTTTCTTATAACTACAACATAATAAATTATAATTTCAAACGCACTAATGTGTCCAAGTAGGGGGTGAGAAATAAAACTACTAGGTTTTCCAAAAATGACGTTTCTATGAAATCAACTATGATTGAAAAAGAAAGAAAAAATTTCGAAAACAATTTATCTAATATAATAAAATTTTTCATCCAATTCTAAAATAACATCCAAATCATATTTATTTAATCAATAAATATGATTCCTCATGTAGAAAGTGTTTTATAAAATAATATTGTTTTCTAAACCAAATCCATTTCTAATTAAATAAAATAAACAACTCATTTAACTGTTTCCAAAATTAATTTTTTATTACCCATTACATTTAAAAAACCCACACGCAGACAAAAACGTTTAGTGAAAATACGTTTCATTAATGAAAAATAATTTTATAACCTCAATTTTATGATCAAACTTTCTTCTATGCACAGTTACGGATCCCAGTTAAGAAATTTTTGTAGAAAACAGATGAGAGGTATCTATCCCAAATGAATAGTCTCTCCAAGGTGTCTATATTGATTGGGAGGACAATTCACCTTATAGTACGCTCACCCAGATCCCACCACCTCACTTTCCACAATTTCTTGTAAGAGTTTCATGGTTTATACTATCATTTCTTAAATCACGATCCTCCAAAAAATCACCTAAATCATTTCAAAATTCATATAAATCCATCAAAACATCATCAAAAAATTATTACATACATTATATAAATAAATAAATGGATAATTAACCAAAACCAATGTGCTAAATTATCCCCACCAATGGAATTTTCAGCCATGTAAAGTAGAAGAATCCCACTGTCTTGAATGATTTCAGCAATTTGATGACCCTCTATTTTTCACATTCCATGGTTTCTTCCAAAATCTGGCCATTTTATCACAAAATCCACACTATAATACTTCATTTCCTATGAAATACATTTTCATTCATATCCATAATCTATAAAATCATATAAAACATTGATGTATCCAACCATAGTTTATCATGATCCCATTCAATCAAATAATCATTATCATGAATATAATTCTTCAACCAATATGCAAGGAATAGTTCATTACAAAACTAAACTATAGTGGAAAATAAAAAATACATTCCACCTCACCAACCCATTCAGGTGACTCAAAATGGCCAATGTATCATGTTTATAACATTACCTTTTATATAAAATGATTTTGGACTAGCATTGGATAGACACTAAAAAATGATCTCTCATTTGGAATGAAAATTTTCATAGATGATGATATTCATATAATTTATAATGAATATTAAACTTATCCATTCTCTTCTTGATTAACTAAATATTATCTATTGTCTCTTGGAAAGGTGTTTTTCCAACTAGTGAAGTCTCACCAATTTTCACATTGAAATGTGGAGAACCATAAGGATGCCCATAAATTTATTCAAAAGGAGCCATATGTATAATAACATATGAACTATTGTTATATGATATCTCCACAAATAGAATGTGCCCTTCTCAGAAACCAATAAATCTATTAATAATATCCAAATAAAATAATTTAATAATTGTACCGTATTTTCGTATTTTCCTTACTTATGTGGAAGACACAGCATACTCATTCCCAAATGAGTCCCATGGGAATTGTATATGGATTTACATAAATGAGACGTAAACCTCAGTTCTTGATATGTTAAAAAATATATTTTTTTCATTTCTTTTAACCACATCTCAGATATAGATCTTAGATAATTCCTACACCATATGAGATTCAATGATATGTATGAATTTGGTGGAAATGTGAGACGACCAAATATAACCGAAAAGACATTGTGTTTCCAGATCATCCTTGGTATACATGTCACAAAATCTATTTCTATCTAATAACACATCTAAATAGTAATCAATAAGGACTATGAGATACCCACAAGCCACTAATGCTATGCCTTATCTTACTGACAGGTGAGGTACCTCATCAAAAACTCATCCACTATTCATTTCATTCCAAATAAAAAAAATTATCTTTAGGTTATTTATACATATTTAGTATTTTGGAATGAAAATCCCATATCAGATGACGGTAACAAATATTAAGTTGTATCTGATAAGTAAAAGGTATGAGAATTTGAACTCTTAACTAGAAATTTGATCTGCCAAACAATTTTCATCTCTCAAGGATCTCCATAATGTTGTCTTTTTCCCACATAGAAACAGATTATAAATCCATTGTCTATTACTCTTTAGATATTTTGGAAATTCATTTGGCATAACCCATTCCATTTCACACAACCACACACACACACATTCAAGGTGTAACCATTAATAGTGGAACATCATGCCATGACTCTGTCCCTCCGATGATGGTATTTCAGGACCATTTTCCACCCCATTTAACTCACACATTTCCATTCAACTGAAAAACCATGCCAACATAATATTTCCCAAACCATATAAATAGAAACATATCCTTTTATTAAAAGTACATTTCCATGAATCAAATCAAAACAAACATTTTAATATTGTAAATTTAAAATAATGTTACTACTTTTACATTCCCCCATTACAACCATTTTCAATGTTCAATAAATAATCTCCATTAGGGGTTTCCATCATGAATTAGGAGAAAATTTCGCAATGAATTTTATGGAAAAAATCAATAAAAAATCATGACATTCCATCAAAGAATACGATGTCTTTGAAACATTAGATGTCCCCCTAACAACATACCATTGAGGACTACATCAATATTGATTAATATTCCATACCCAATTTCAATTATGGAATTTTATAACATCTATCAAATAATAATACATCATGTGATCCAATAACCAATTTGAAACCATCATTGGTTGCCCTTCTGTATTACATGATGTCTCACCGATATAGTTGTCTGATTCTTTATCATCCCAATACTTTTCTAATAAGTTTCCCTCTTTTATATATTTCCAACATTAGAGTTCCCACCATTTACCATATGTGTCATCATGCTCCCTCCACTAGTAGCTCCTAATATTTTATTTTTTTACATAGTTTCTCTATTGAACTTCTCTATATAATCCATTTTAAAAATCACTGTAATGATCAACTGAATCTCTCACATTATCATAGAATAAAAAATTCTTTCCTTTATTGAAGAACACGTAACAATTTTAGGTCAAGAGAAGAATATATTAATAAATTTATCCCCATACTACATCACTGAGAGATTATTCTACATTAAGATGAAAATATTTTTCATTCTAGAAATCCTATACTTATTAGGATAAATTTTTTTTTTAAATACTACCTCAAAATAATCTCATGAAATTACATGGTCTATTTTATCATAAACCACTAAATCCATCAATGTAAAAATGGAGAATTATATCGGTGAAATTTCCCTTCATTATGATTAGTTCATATTGGATAAATCATATAAAATCAATTATAGAACATGCTAAAAACATTACAAATGAAGATTGAATGTAATATGTGATAATTCTAAAAGATAAAGAACCTATGCTGGTTAAATAGTAACGTGAAATTAGGAATAGTAATATGAAGAGTGTGAATATTAAATCATCCAAATGAAAAGTAATCTCACCCATGAATGTATAAATAAAATGTAGGAATCTTATATATAAAACTATGATATAGTTATATAATATTATTAGAAAATAAATATTTTAAAAACAACCAATTAAGTGTTGCTATTTTTTTAAGAAATATATATTTAATTTCAATTTTAAAATGAGTAAATTTTTTTTAAAATAAATATAATTTTATAAAATGTATTCATAAATTTACATATTGTTTTCTTATTATTTTAGGATAATTTGTTGATAGCCTTGTTATTTTTTCACGTTGTTATAAAATCAGTTATAAATTAAAAATATATATTTTAAAAGTAAATTATTTTATTAATAAAAAATTACATTACACTTATATAAATTTTTTATCATAAATAGGAGACCATTTTTGAAATCTACCCATTGAAAAATGGTTAGGGTGAATTTTTTGTATTTTTCAAAAATACTTTTATATTTGGTGAATAATAAAATAACATAATAAAAAAGGCACAAGACTATACGAGGTGAAATTAGTGTCATTGGGTGGCTTGGAAATATGGTTCGAAGCCATGAACCAATCAAATCACCATCACGAAGAGTGTTCTGGAGAAATATCCCAAGCTCCACAAGACAATTTAGGCCATGTGTGCTCAATATGAACATTAAACCAACTCTCTTTTCATTTCCCTAGTCATCGACAAACCCTAAGAACAAAAGAACATAGATAAAACCCATCATCCCATAGAGAAATGAATCCCATCATAAGGGGAACGGGAAAAGACAACTAATCATAATCAAAATGTAATTTCTAGAACATCCTAGCACCAGTCTACCCAAACTCTTTACCAAAAGAACATTAACCAAAAGAGCGAACATCCTCTGATATCATTTTTTCATGAACCAGATCTGGCCACCATCAAAACTGACCCCTGAAGTAGTTTATAAAAAGGCCAGATGTGTGTTCCTGATCCCCAAATGCTGGTACAAGTTCTCGTTCTTCATAGAAGAAGTGTTTGGTAATCATTTAATAGAGTTTAGAAGCATTGAAAATAAATAAATAAATAAATTGAAACTAGAAATTTAATCCAATCAATCCATTTATTTAATTCCAAACCAAAATACATGGTTTAAGAAATATCCCAAGAGGGAACCAACACAAATTTAGTAGGAAAAATAACTCAAGGTCCACACCATGGTAGGGGTCCATAATCCCCAATCCTTCTCCCAAACACCGCACAAATAATGGAAGATAATAACATGATCCACCAGCACTAAAAGCCTTGTCTATAACATCAACAAAGATTTAAAAGACTACTTAATATCAAGGGATAATGTATATTGTTATAGTAATACCAATATGATTCCACCAAAATGAATCCATGCGATAAAAAATATAAGATAAAAATCATGCATGATTTTATAAACAAGAAAAGGCAACATAAATTTTCTAAGGAATGATACTTTAAATGAAAATAGTTTTCAGAGTGGCTATATTAAGAAATTAAAACTATTAAATAAAATGAACAAGAAACATAATTTTATAGCCAAACACAATATATAATGATATTTAGTATCATATAATCAATGAGAACTAGTCACAGGGACTCGCCTTGGCACTAACAAGCTATGGTCCCTAGGTACCTCATATCTCGGTGAAACGTAACAATAATAAATATTCTTCCCATGCATGATCCACTAGTAGAGATGATACATATAAACTAGTGGTCCCCAAAATACCGATAATAGTTATGTTAGTTTTTTTATAAAATACATTTTTATGGAATACATGGACCAACCCACTCCAGATAACTAGAATTGAAGTACTCACCTACCCACATTGATTCCCCGATTTCATTCTTGGTGCTCAATCATGTTCCACATCCCATAAAATACCATTCATCATATAAATTCAATTTTCAAAATACACACACACTAATCATCCAACAATCAGGTCACATAACACTCCATTCTTTGTCAAATAAATTTTAACATCATACTCACAAAAAAAATCCCATAAACATGTTTAACCCCATCATACAATTTACAAAGTGATTTCAAGAATTTCTAAATTTTTATGATAATATTTTACATCAAAAACCATTATTTTATCTTTATAAAACCTAATTTAATAGAATAATTACCCTATAATTGTACATAAACATCCATTTTACAATTTGTACAACTTCATTAAACAATTACAATTATATTAATCTCTTCCAAAAAGTATTACAATATTTCACACAGAAAACCATTAAAAAACCCTCTTTCAAGGATTAATTTACACTGAAACCCAACCAAAATATATTTTGTAGCCCAAGGAACATTTAATAAACAATTTATATCAATAATGAAATGTCCACAAATGATACCACCAGGGTTATATAAGAATAACACAGCATTTAATGAAAAAAATGAATCTTTAGAACTAAACGCTCATCCAATTCCATCAAAAAGAGATTTTTCATCACATAAAACATTTGATTAACATTCTAAGTAAGTAAATCAAGCATGATAACTCATCAAATATTGTTTATGCATGGAATCACAAAAAATTTCTGTCAAAACACCCAAACCATTGTGAGGAAATTGAACTACACCACCGCCTCAACACGAGAGTGTGAAAAAGAAACTAAATACACAATATTGGACCATGAAACCCAAAATAAAACCCCATGTTTGAAACTGTGGTTGTCACAAATTTTATCTTCAGGAAATAGGGGTGAATCCTTATGTATATTGAAGGAATAATCATGAAATCCCCACACATGAGAAACATTGAAGTAATATCCCTAAATTCAACAATATTAGTATCTCCAAGAAGCCAAAATTGGAAGGGTGGTTCGAATAAGTCAGAGTAGGTAGAGTGAGGACATAAATGGGGTGAAATGTGTAAATAAGCAATGATTTATGAATGAAACAAATTTCCTTTGAAAATTTGGATGATTAGATAAATATTGAGTAAATTCTCCCTAATCCACGATAAATATGAGATCCAAAGTGGTAACATGGACAATGTGGGTGTGCCTACGGTTTATGGGATCTTGTGAGAGGTGGAATTACAAAAAAATCTTAAAAATTGAATTAGACATAAAATAATTTCCATAAATCTAGAAATGGGCTCACGGGTTGGCCCAATGACTGAATAAATAACCATATTCCACCATCATTTTGAGTTCATGCGGTTTCCCAATGTATATGGTGGTTTAAATTTCATGAGATTGTCCATGTATGAAGTGGAATAGGTAAATGGTTTTAAATTTTTTTTTTAGAAAGAAAAACATTTATATATAATCCTGAAGAGTGGTCTTGGTTTGGCCCAAATCATGAATAAACCACCCCAATAAACATACCTCACATAAGGTGCCACTAAGAGTGTCAGGAATTCAATCCCAAGATACATCATACTTATATCTTCCCTTAAAAAAGTTCATGTCTAAATACCATCCATGACATCCAAGACTAATAAATTATATTAAGAACACCTAAGATACAAAATCTAATCCTGGAACACCATGAAACTAAGAAAAAACTGAGATCCAAAATAAGAATCGAATCAAAACATGGAATTGAAGATGTACGGGTGACATGATATAATGGCTGATAGTGGTTATATTTAATTTTAGATATGTGATATTCAACAAGGATCATGGGTTGTAGTGGTAGGGAATGAGGTTGATGACCTTCTATTTTGTGATACCATACTATGTTGGGATGGTCATACATTGTAGGTGATAGGGATGTACAGATGGTATGGATCAAATTATAAGACAAAATTTATTGACATATAAATATTAAATAATTAAAATATACACTTTGGGGCCCATAAGTCGTCTGGTGTTGGTTGAGATGTACCACAACCCATATCAGACTCAGAAAGGACATATATCAAGATAATTGAAGACATGATGTGATTGTGTAAAACCCTTTTGGAAGTACTTTTTGGGTTCCATAATTATATTATAATAAGATTAATATATTTTATTTGGATTTGTTACTTGTCAATTGAGCCATTTCTGATGATGTGAGTGGGTAGTTGATCTGTTAGGATGTTGTTGGTTTTACACTTTACTCTCTGAAGCATTATTATGCCTTTCTCAAATCATTACAAGAGGACATAAGGGGGATTATAATATGTATACATGTTATTATCACACACACACACACACACAGATATATCATTATATTAGTTGATACTAGGTGTTTTTTTAATTTATATTGTATGTGTTATCATGGATTTGGAGTTTCTATTGGACTTTCCTCATAGGTTTTGTTTTGGAATTGTGTTTCAAAAATTTATTTTTGGAAATGGTATATATATATACTAGGTTTTGTTTTGGACATGGTAAGCATTGTTATGCTTTATTTGTCTTGGATCATGGTATATATATATTGTTTTTTGATGGTCAGTGGCTTACATCTCATATCCGATCCTTGTATTCAAAAATTAAGGGTAATGCATCTCATAGTTTATTTTAAACCCATGTTGATTGTCTCCAACATAATATATAATAATAAGGGTGGTTGGTTCATCACCAAGAGGGATCAATGATTATGGTTGATAAATCAAATGAAAACTAGTGTTCAGAATAATGAGTAATTTCATAGATAGGTTTGAAAAGAAATTTCAACTTGTAAGAACCCTGGTTTTTAGAGCGGGGTAAAATTTCTGAACCTATTTAAAATTTCTTCTTTCTCTGTAAAATTTGGCTGATTTTTGTTAATTCTGGAAAATGTGGAAGTTTCTGGAAATTTCCAGGCAACATGCTGTGTACTCCCAAGTACACCCCATGTATAGGATAGGCATGTGAAACCCCATGTGAGACTTAGTACATGTTGTGTGTTGCCCATGTGTGAATTTCCATCTACACAGCGTGTAGTCTTCCTTGAAACACAGAATAACTCATTCCGTGTAAATGGCCATGTCCCTAGCCATGTGTTGACTGTGTACATGGTCCAAGTCATGCACTAGACTCTGCTTAAGTCGGAGTATGTAAAATCATTCTACATGGCGTTTAGTCTTGAAATACACACCGTTTAATTTTATTTTTATTTTGGAATCCGAGACGTCATCACGTCTTATTTCATGACAGGGCTACTTCTTCTCCGTTAGATGAACGCTTCATCCGATAAACCACCAAGAAGACATCTCCACCTAGAATCGTCATACTTTTTCCATTCGTCAAATCGTCGGTGGATGTTGGGACTTCATTTGAAAGACTAACCCCGTGCACCCTTATTCGTCCTTGATTCATCATCCTTTTCACCGTAGTTTCCATCCAAGCGGAATTGCCGGAATTTTACTGAAACACAAAACTACCAAGATTTAGACCGATTTAGAGGCTGGTAATGAGGGAGTTTCATCTTACGAGTACGAGGTGGGTGGTCCAAACCTTCTATCATGTTTTCGTAGACTTTTGTGAGTTACGACCTTCAGGGATGACGTCGGGTATTGAGTGAAACACAATTTAATTGTTTTTAATTATTTATCTACAATGTGGGATGCATTTAAGAATTCTGTGACATAGTTGTGATCGAGCGAGGCTGGGTTAGAGGTCATGGCTCATCTTGGGAATTTCGGCCGGGGGTGCCGAAATGTGTATAAATTGAACTGTTTAGTGTAAACTACATAGTATGATTTTTAAAATCATGATAGAATTCACTTAAGGATTTCAAGACCTTAGGTGCTAGTATGTGACAAAACATGGGTGGTGCAACTTCACTGTTTAGTAATTGCCCATTCAAAGTGAACATTTCTAGTTTATATATGAAATGTGTGATATTGCCTGTGTTGAACTATTTAGTTATGTTGGGCATGGACTGAATATATTTTCGAGTGATGTTGATCACAGTTTGGGTCTTTTCTCGGGTTACGTCGGTGGTTTCTACCACGGGATTGGTCATCATGGACGTCAGTTGAGATAGTTGGACTGTCAGTTTGGGCATGCCCGAGTTACTTGTTTGGCGAGTCCATCAGACTTGAGCGACTGGTTCTTTGGGAAACGAGGTGTCAGAGGTGTTGTGTCTTGGGAACTTATTGAGGTGATTACCACTCACCAGGTACTTTTGAGTAGTGTGCGCATAGATAGACTCCATGATTTGGTGGTATGGACACTTGCTGGGTAGAGGCCCCCTATAGATGCGATTAGGTGTTATTGGTTTGCAGGTGCTTGCCATAGGAAGCCAAATGAGAGGTGAGGAGCCTTCGGGAGATAACATTGAGGCTGTCAGGTTATGGGCTGAGGATCTCCATGATTTGAGGGCAGATATCGCTGTTTCTCTGGGTATTGTTTGAGGGCAGACATCTTTGTCCCTCTAGTTATTATTTTAGGACATGTATCGTTGTTCCTCTAAATGTTGTGTCGTGGGCAG
The DNA here is from genome assembly GCA_963277665.1 of Viscum album. Taxonomy (NCBI): domain Eukaryota; kingdom Viridiplantae; phylum Streptophyta; class Magnoliopsida; order Santalales; family Viscaceae; genus Viscum; species Viscum album. The sequence goes on along the minus strand of OY728156.1, from coordinate 1,240,891,658 downwards.
GTTGAGCTTTCGAGCTGGATTACGATTATTGGGTGTACCTCCGGGACATCGTTAATTGAGACACTTAGTGTCAGGTGGCACGTGGTGCCAGGTTACAGACTAGATATTCTAGTGTTGGCCGAAGTAGGTGACACTTCCTGGTGCCTACTGAGCACCAGTGAAGTTTTTTTTTATGTTTGGGAATTGAACTATTTGGTGTTATTCTTATATAAGCATGTATTGCAAAACAAAAATATTAGGTACGCACCCTTAGGTGGTATCCTACTGAGTCTCATCTCACGCCATATATGGGCCCTTCGAGATGCATGTAGACTTTTTGAAATTGTGTACATGTAGAGGGTTAGCCTCAGGAGCTGGACCTTGGTAGTGTTGGCATGGAGACTAGTATGGACCTTAAGGTCGTGTTTTGCTGGAGTTACTTTGTTTAGTTTTTTTTGTATCAGTATGCTTACTTTATTATGTAGTAATTGTTTTTTAGCCATTGGCGCCGTTATATATTGATATGTATGACTTGCTATGGATGCATGTTTGTGAGTTTACTGTAGCAATTACTGTGATATTCAGCATGTCGATCTGTTTACTTTACGCTACTATTGGTTCTATATTTCTTCCGCTGTTTATTTGATTTTGGATGTGCTTCCACTTTGCGGGTCTAGTAAGAGTCCACTATGTCATTTAATTTCCGCTGCTTATAGACATTATACTCAGACTAGTACCCTTATTTTGATCCTCCGAGAGGGTATTACCTCCGCAATTTACCTAACAATACCATGATTCTACTCAAAATCCTTTGGAGTTTTGGGGGTGAGCATAAGGATGTAACACCCAACCCATTTGTCACTGTTCGGGTGGCTGGCCGGGTCTGGGTCGTTACAAAGTTGTCTCATAGGAGTTCTTGACAGGGATTTATTATCATTGCTTTGATAACTACTAAAGATTCTGAGTCTCCTTTTTTCTGTTGGGTTTACTATTCGTGATATGGTATACTGTAGATAGGTTGTATCTGAATCTAGGTTCCGAGTTTGGGCTTGGGTGCTTGCATCCCTAGGTATGAGGGATGGACGTAGTTACCATGGGTGGGAATTGCTGGTTTTTTTGTTCAGATTACAGTTTATATGATTTCTACCTCGGTGGCTCACTTGATGTGTGATGTTATTGATTGTGGTATGTAACCCTAGACCCTATGTGGTAAGGGATAATTGGACCTCAGCCTGGTATGGTGAGGCTTGTTTTATTGGATTTTGATAAGCACATTTTAGGGTATTTCAATTTCATAGTGGCACGTAAGCTTTGTGGAGTGATAACTCCATTTGAATAAAAATAAAATAAAATAAATTTACATTCTATATATGTTTTGAAATGTGAATAGGATAAAATCCTGATAGAATTTCTTTTTTATTATAATATATATTCCTTGCTTTGAGTATTTTTAGAATTTCATGATGTATGATATTTGGGTATGGCTCATTTGACAGTAGGAAGGTATTATGACTAAGGCAGTTTAACTGTCAAGATTGGGTGACTCAGTCATTGGGTTAGAGGCAATTTTGGTTGTCACGAAGGGCATAGCCCGAGGTACCATTGATACATGGATCTGTTGAGGATGGGTAAGGAGGCCGTGAGGCAGGGATGCCGAGGGGCATGGTCGTCATAGGAGAGATTAAGGGTAGTTTTTATACACTGCCTCTTTACTGCATTCCATATATGCATTGAATATATAGTTATATATATATATGGGTTGTCTAACCATTTATGGTATTCAACAGGTACATCCTTAATGACTCGATGGAGCGTCTGGAAGGAGAAGATACAGTGCCACAGGATCAGGTTCAAAATCCGGTGCAGGGAGAGCATGAGCCGCAGGTATGGGCTCAGTGACATGATCAAGTTCAGGATCCAGTGTAGGTAGGGAAACAGCCGGGTTTGGCAGCATTCGGACCATTTCATGACAAGAAGCTCCGAGCTATACTGGTACATGTATTATAGAGGATTGATAGAGGTGCGTATGGTATAGAGCCTTCGATGGCATATCTGACGTGGGTGTTCCAGTCGGAGAACCCGCCACTTTTCTATGGTGAGGGTCCTCCACCGGCAGCAGAGAACTGGATAAAAGGCATGCAGATGATCTTCGAGTAGCTCAAGAAGCCTCAAGGGTGGAGGGTCATGCTGGAGATGTACATGATGAGACGACCGGTGAAGGATTGTTGTGATGTACAAGTACATGCTCGTAGGCATGAGGGACTCGCTTGGAAGGACTTTGAGGACAGGTTCTTTGATAACATTTATCTAGAGACACTGAGAGCAGAGAGAGATCGAGAGTTATTGAGTCTTTTGTATGGACATATGTATGTCATTCACTATGTAGCTACCTTCACAGAGATATCTTTCTTTGCACCTGGAATGGTAAGCGATGACGCAGCTTGGGTGAGGCGCTTCGAGGATGGCTTGTGACACGCCATTTGGGTCCAGGTGAACATCTTCCAGATGGGTTCCTTCTCCGAGGCAGTGAACCAGACGCTTATAGCAGAGGAAAACCAGAGGGATAGAATGCAGATTGGTCCGGCGACAGCTTCATGTGATGGTTCAGACAGTAAGAAGTGAGGTAGAGATGAGATCCAGTAGGGCGGGCGGGCGAATGACTCAGCTAGTCCACCTTGTGGTAGATCAGCGGTGGTTTGTTTTTAGTGTGGGAAGCTGAGACATGTTTGAGCTTAGTGAGATTGGCCTCTGAAGGAGTGCCAAGGGTGTGGACAGGTCGAGCATCTGGAGAGGTTTTTCATGCTGCCTTCTCAGACAGCCAACAGGAAGGCACCAGGATAGATTGTGGTGTCAAGTGTTGGTTCGGGTTTGGTAATAGGAGAGGTTAGTTGAGGTTCAGCTGTGCACTGAGGACGAGACAGAGACGGTGGGACCGAACTGAAGGGTCAGTGGCCAATGACTAGAGCAGCACCACAGGGAGGTTAGGCATCATGCATCCATACATTAGGTTATGTGCATACTGTAGAGATGCCATGGACTGAGCAGGCTAGTGATCCGATGACATTGGAAGGTACACTGCGGGTGTGGACATTATTTTCTTTTATTTCATTGACATGTCCTCTTGAGGCATGTCTGGGTGAGTGCACGAGTTTCACAAGATACTTGGGGACTGACTAGATTCTAGTTAGTGGGATTGGAATCATATCAGATGCGTTATATATTTTATTTATATAATTGAGATGTGTAGCATTTTAAGGATCAAGGATGCAGGTTACGTGAGGTTCTATGGGCATCGGGGCATTGTGGATGTGTGTTACTTGAGGTGAAAGGCACTAGATTATGATTGGAGCATCTATGAGATATAGGACCTCTCAGAGGTGGACACTGATGCAGTGAGGGTTACGTTGGGTGTCAGAAGCAACACGTGGGCACCGAAGGGGTGCATGGGTGATGATGCATCACAGGAAGAACCATGGTTCTAGGAAATTGGTCGTTGGGCCTAGTTTGTTTACTAGTTTGATTTGAGCTTTTTTGGTTGAGACCAAGTAGGCAATTCATAAGGTGGAGAGCCCCTTGAGGAATTTAGCTAGAACCTTGGGACCATGATAGTCCATGTTGTTTAACCAGGATGGGTGTGTTAGGTGCAATCTCCAGGTTTCATTTGGTTGATAAGGGACGATCTATGTTAAGTTGGGGAATATGTAAGAACCCAGATTTTAAGAGCGGGTTAATTTTTCCGACCATATTTGAAATTTCTGTTTTTTGTAAAATTTTGGATGATTTTTGTGATGTCTGTCAAATATGAAAAGTTTCTAGAAATTTTCAGACTACACACCATGTACTCCCAAATACATGTCATGTATAGGGCAGGCATGTGACAACACATGTGAGACCAAGTACATGCCTTGTGGTGCCCATTTGTGAATCTCCATCTACACAGTGTGTAGTATTCCTTGACATGTTGTGTACCTCATTCCGCGTAAATGGATGAGGCCCTAGCCGTGTGTTGACCGTCTACACGGTCCGAGCGGTGTACTAGAATCCTCTTAAGTCGGAGTATGGAAAAGAAATCTACATGGTGTTTAGTCATGAAATACAAGCCGTGTACTTTTATTTTTATTTGGAAATCCGAGAAGTCGTCACGTCTTATTTCCCAAAAGGCCTTCTTCTTCGCCATTGGACGAACCCATTGTCCGAAAACCACGAAGAATAATTCTCCTCCTAGAACAGTCATACGTTTTCCATTTTTCAAACCGTCAGTGGCTGCTGGACTGCATCAGAATGGCTAACCCCGCACACCCTTCTTCTTCCTTGATTCGTCCTCTTTTTCTCCACAGTTACCATCGGAGCGGAATTGCTGGAATTTGACGGAAATGTTGATCTACCACTATTTAGACCGATTCAAAGGCTAGTATCGAGGGAGTGTCATCGTACGAGTACGAGGTGGGTGGCGCATACCTTCTATCATGTTTTCGTACACTATTTGGGGTTCAGACCTTCGGTTGCGACGTCAAGTATTGAGTGAAACCCTATTTCATTGTTTTTAATTATTTATCTGCAATATGTGATGCCTCTAGGTATTCCCTGACCTAGTTGTGATCGAGCGATGCTGGGTTAGAGTTCATTGCTCGTCTGGGGAATTTCAGCCCGGGCTGCCGAAATGGGTATAAATTGAACTGCTTAGTTTAAACTGATTAGTTTAATTTGTTAAAGCATTATTGAATTTTCATAATGCTTCCGAGGACTTAGGTGCTAGTTTGGGATGACACACGTGTTGTGAAACATGACTGTTTAGTAATTTCCTATTCAAAGTGAAGCCTTCCAGTTTATGTATGAAATGTGTGATATTTCCTGTGTTGAACTGTTTAGTTATGTTGGGCGTGGCATGGATATTTTTTTGAGTGATGTTGATAATAGGTTGAGGATTTGCCCGGGATACGTGGGTGGTTTCTACCATGGGATTGGGCATCATGTACGTCGGTTGAGATAGCTGGACTGTCAGGTTGGACTTGACCCGAGTTACTTGGATTGAAAGGCCATTAGACTTTAGTGACTGGTTCGCAGGGACACGAGGTGTCAGAGGTGTTGTGTCTTGGGAACTTATTGATGTGATTGCCTCTCACCAAGTAATTTTGAGTAGTGTTCACACAGATAGACTCCGTGATGAGGTGGTATGAGAACTCACTGGGTATAGGCCCCCGATAGATGCGGTTAGGTATTATTGGTTTGGGGGTGCATGCCATAGAAAGCCACGTGGAAGGTGAGAAGCCTTCGAAAGATAGCGTTGATGCAGTCTGGTTGGGGGTCGAGGCTCGCCATGATTTGAGGGAAGATATCGTTGTCCCTCTGGGTATTGTTTGAGGGAAGACATAAATGTCTAATTGGTTATTATTTGAGGACATCTGTAGTTGTTCCTACATATGTTGTACCGTGGGAAGGTTTCGTTTTCAAGCTGGGTTATGATTATTGGGTGTACCTCCAGGATGTCAGTACATGAGACACGTAGTGTCAGGTGGCATGTGGTGCCGGGTTACAGACCATAGATTTTGGCATTGGCCGAAGCAGATGACACTTCCTGGTGGCTATTGATAACCAGTGAAGTTTGTGTTTACTTTTGGGCATTGAACTGGTTACTATTTTTCGTATATAGTAATTTCTACTGAAACACTTATATTCGGTATGTACCCTTGGGTGATATCTTACTGAGACTCATCACACACCCTACAGGGGTCCTTCGAGATGCATGTAGACTTTATCAAATTGCATGTAGGTAGAGGTTCAGCCTTAGGGGCTGGACCTTAGTGCTGTTGGCATGAAGACTGATATGGACCTTGAGGTCATGCCTTACTGGAGTTACTTTGTTTAGTTTCTTTTTTTATGTATCAGCATGCCTACATTATTTTGTAGTAACTGTTGGTTATCCATTGGCGCCATTATATATTGATATGTATAACTTTTTATGGACACATGTTTGTGAGTTTAAAGTAGTAGTTGATGTGATATTCAGCATGTTGTTCTATTTACATTCTGATGCTATTGGTTCTATATTGATTATGCTGTTTATTTGATTTTGTATGTGCTTCTGCTCTACGGGACATGATTGAGCCTACTGATTCATTTAATTTTCACTGCTTATAGACATTATACTCAGACTAGTTCCATTATTTTGATCATCTGAGAGGGTATAGCCTCCCCACTATACCTAACAGACCCTCGCTACTAGTCGGTAGCCTTTGGCGTTCAGGGAGGTGTGCCTAAGGTAGTAACACTCGACCCATTTGGAACTATTCGGGTGGCTGGCTGGGTCATATTCATTACACAACTGATAATGGATAATGAATTTTTCCAAGGATACTAACTAAAAAATTGGATTTTGTTGTCCCTCGTGATCACATTCAAGGAATATGAGTTTGTTGAATGAAATAGTAAAGTCATACTTTTTGTATGTTAGTGAAAACTGAATGGAACATCCATCTTGAATAATTTTTCATATGAATAAATGGGGTTCCTTTTGAAAAAATGTAACAAAGATTAAAAAAATTAAAATTAAATAAACACTACAAGGATTAAATATTCTTTGTACAAGAATCATATGATATGGATTCAAGAATATGAAGTGGGATAACACCACCCTCATCAAAAAAATTACATTCATGTCAAATTTAAATATTATATACATGATTTAGAGATACCTAATGAATACAATATTAGGGTTTGATGAATGAGTTCCCTTGATTTTTCAACTAACAAAATCATTTTTTATAAAGTGTGGTTACTTGTATTTTTTGAGGAATATAACATGGTGTTGACATAAAAATATTAATATTAATAAAATTTACCTATAGTAAATGGTAAATTGAAGTGTTAATATTTATAATAATGTTTTATTGGTTGTGTGTTTGGTAGTTGTATGTTTTTTAAGAAACCTAGAGGATATTTAAATTTAAGAAAATAAATCATTTTCAAACTCATATTTCGCGATTCTAAGGATTTTTTAATTTGGATTCTCTGATGCTTAGATTATTCATTTATATACTAACGTGAAAAATATATATATTGTGAAAATTTTATTCTTTTTGACAAAAAGTTTAATAATTTGTTATTAACATTCTTTAAACCATGATGTGATTTATCATTCAATGGGGAATATTTTTTATCTTAATATTGATTATAATTGAGGTTACACATAATCCCACTCCCATATATGGTGATAAAAACAACATAAATTACACAGAATCTTCAATAAACATCCTTAATTAACATATATTTAGTAAATAATATAACATTTAGATTACATGGATATTTTTTATGGTTATAGTTTTATAAATATAGGATAATTGTCTAACTCTTAATGTTAATGGTCTTTTTAACAAGTGGATATTTTTACACAATAAAAGAAACTACATAATCCATAACCGTTCTTTAACATCTCTTCAAGATTATCCTTATTGGATACTCTTAAGAAGCATATTACTGATTAATATTTTTCATAACCAAGTGAAACAAAAACATAATAATGTTTTCAGATTAAATTATTTGTATGAGTAAATATAAGTGAAAAAATATAATATAATAAGTGGGAATATAATGACGTCTAAGTTTTACAAGGATATATAAGAACCTCAAACCCAAATACAATTGCAATAAATCATGGAATTCGTTTTTTCAAAACATATTTCATGAATAAAATGCGTTTATAAACAAAATTTAATAAACATGTACAATGGGAGTATAACATAGTCATGAGAATTGTCATAAAAGTATTCTATAAATAACAAAATGGTGTAGAACATGATATGATTGGAATAAAAAAATGTTTTACAGCCATAAGAAAAAATAAACAAATCATGGTGGAGATTAATTCATAACATAATTCCCATAACACATTGGAGCATGTGTCGCTAACTGATTCCCATATTAAAAAAATAATACCATATATGATTCAAAAAATTATCCCAGAATATATTAAACCTTAACCAATGTATTGAAGGATGATATATGAATCTAAAATCATCACACACACATATATGAGTGCCACTTGAAATCAAACACTGATGTTATCATAATGAACATTGTTGATAAAAATTGGTTTCATTCAACAAGCCATAACAAATCCAAAGAATTAAGTGGATTTCATATTTTTTTAGATTGAATCAAACAAGAAAATTATCAACATCATTGAGACATTGATATAAAAATAGATATCCTAAAATATTTAGTCACATTATATGTCAATAACATTGAATATAGATAATGAATATTGTATTAAAACAATAAAGATAATTTTTATATAATTACATGAATAATTTACCCATTTAATCAATGTATGAAAACCTAGTGAAGTACCATACATAAATTGGTATAAATATATAGTGTTAACAAATCAATAGAATTGGAAAACAATTATTCTTCTTCAACTAGTTGGCTAAGTGATAGAAATTAAATCTCAATAATATACTAATTTAAAATTAAATTAGATAATAAATTTGGATAAAGATGTTTGATAATATATCGTGATGAATTTACTTTATCATGAATAATAACAATACAAATCCAGTTATTTAAATGAATAACAATTTTGTTTTAATTTCAGAAAAAAAAATGGTAATAAGATATATCATTGTTAGTATTGAAATAAATTTAAATGATATTATTTATAAAACTATTTGAAAAGTATGTCCAATTATAAACCAAAATAATTTTGGGGTAATTATTCATTTAAAATGATAATGTCATCTAAGTATTGTTTTTACAAATTAAAAAATAATTAGTGATTCTTTTCATACTAAAAAAATCAAACTATATAGAAAATGTAATTTTTTAAATAATTTTTATGAAGTAAAAGTTTTAAAAATTTCTATACTGAATTATTGAGTCATATATACAGTCATTATAAATTCATCCACTGAATAATAAAACTGAAAAATGGTGGTTCTGGGAAAATAGAAAATGAAGGGATGATTTTCATACAACTGGTAATTAATTATCCATAGAGGACACTGAAATTGGTCTAAGACAAGAAAAATTCGATTAATTAAAATAGAATAATAAAATGAGAGGGGTTTAATATAATAAATTATATAAATTCTATAGATAACTTTTCTTGCAAACGATATCTCTCTCTGAAAATTATATTGGTGATGAAACCCACTTGGTATGAGTGACACTAGAATCATTAGATATTACGATTAAAAATATAAATAATCTATAAAATAACATGAAATGGACGATATTTCATACATTATACAAATTGGATAGTGAATTAAACATTTTTTATATACAATGGTTTTTAATATAAAAAATGTATCAGGAAAATGAATGTATGTCAATGAACCCATTTCAACCATAAAAACATTCATGAACAAATCTCATGATCGAAATAACTTTAATATAAAATTTAATATCATTAAACTATAAAATTAAAATGATATAAATATTAGATGGGTGGTAGAGACAACATTCTAATTAAAGCATGGTGTATAGTATAAAATATGTATCTAGGGGTGAAAATTGGAGATAATAATCTCTTAACTAATTTCTAATTCAATCAATACATGTTTCTAAATTTTTAAACTGTAACACCACAAGATTTCATAGTACGTTATTTCTTTAAAATAATTCAATAACATTCACTACACGCAACATCGAGTTCTAGCGCACCGTGACTTACCAAACAAGTTGTTCAATAGTGGTTATGAATAGTATTAAATGAATATTGAAATTTGTATAATCCTTATAATTTTATAATCCTTGTTTTGAGTTTCTTAGACACATTCTAAGATCAAATTCAATATTTAAAAATAAATGATGTATTTTAAAAAAAATGAAATTTTAGAAACATTTAATCACGAACCCATATTAATTCCAATATTTGAAACATTTATATATTGAATTTGACAAAATAATCATATTATTTAGAATCGTGACATATGAATTTAGTTTCAATAAATTTTTTATGTTTTTCTGATAACATTCATATTTGGGCGAATAGTGAAAAATACTATATTTTAACTGAAAACAACTTTTTTAATCAGAATAATTTTCAGTGTTAAACTATAAATTTTAATTTTTTAAGTACAAATAGATTATAATTTTACCATTTAATCTAATTTTGTTCATTGGAGGTAATTTTACTTTGAAATTGGACATAAAAAGGTGTCAATATTTTGATAATTAATATTTCTTAAAAGTACACTTTTTGGTATTGACAACGAGAATTAATTTAAAACTACTAAATTAAATTTCTATGTTTTGAATTTGGTTAAATAGATAGCATTTTTGAATTTAGAATACTGAAATTAGCTTAGTGTGGATTTTTGGTATGTTTCTGAAAACGTTCAATTTTTGATGAATAGTAAAAATGCAGCGTTATTGGTTAAAACCGAATTTTCATTTCAATAATTATTTATTTCAATTAAATATATTTTAGGTAAAAATAGATACGTAATACCTATATATGTTCAATTTAATTCATTGGAGTCATTTTATAATAATTTTAGAAATATAATTTTTTTAAATTTTACCGCCTTTTACCCAACTCCTAGGAGAATTTCCATATTTGCATAAAACATAATTTTACATCTTCTCGGAATTAAATTTCAAAAATCTGAGAGACACTGTGGTTATCAGTATGTAAAATTTGGTTCAATAAGATAAAAATAATTTTTGGTGGAATAGTAACTTTTGTCTTATTTACCACGGTAAACTGTAAATAGGGAAAATAATGGTAAAAATGATAATATTATTACACTAACACATGTACTAATTCTATTGGATAAGTTTATATTGACCAAAAAAACATAGGATTAAAATATGATCCTTTAGGTCCACGTGGATTAGATTAAAACATTTATTATTATTTAATAAAAAGAAGAGTTAGAAGTGTAAACTTCAAGTTTTCTTAACTACAACCTTCTAATATAGGTTTATACAGAAGATAAATTCGACTATAGATATTTCATAAAAAGATGATAATATTACATATATTTCGGTATTTTATTTTAAAAATTTATACATTAAATAATTA